>OZ026600.1:7755947-7868447 GCA_964020085.1 Micromussa lordhowensis
CGGTCAAGATGGCTTGATATTGGCCTCTTTCTTTTTTTGCGTGTTTATTGACCTCGACTCCGTCTCTGTCCATAAACATGCAAAAAAAAAAAAAACCTTGGCCAATATCCAGCGATCTTGACCTCACACTTGGTCAATAACTTATATTTATTATATGGCTAGCTCTGCGAGCGGGCAAGATGAATCAAATCCTGTGCTGTGATTGGCTACCCGAGCGGGCAAGATGGAGCCATCTTGCCCGCTCGGGACTACCCGCCTTGTCCCGCAAGAAAAATTTCCCCAAAAGCCATATAATAATAAATCCTTTATTGACCAAGCTTGTTCGGTCAAGATGGCTTGATATTGGCCTCGTTCTTTTTTTGCGTGTTTATGGACCTCGACTCCGTCTCGGTCCATAAACACGCAAAAAAAAAACTCGGCCAATATCCAGCCATCTTGACCTCACACTTGGTCAATAACCCATACATCTAGCCCTCTGCCCACATTGCAGGCCCTGTGGCCTTTTAAAAACTGGCCTCCGTCTTTGCACTCATCTGATTACTTGCCGAATTGTTCTTGGTTGAATTACGAAATATAAGTAGTAATAAAATATGAGTGACCAGCCCTTGATACTGACTTAAATGTCATAATTCTGGTTTTAAATGTTGCGTTGCAATTGTGTACATCTACTCGCTTAAACAGTATCTGGTAGAACATAGGCAGTGTGTACTATGTGATCAGTTGAGTGTCAAAGACATTTTTTTTTGTTTGATTCAAGATCACACTCAAAGCAGTCTCCATTGTTTTTATAAAATATAACTTGAGTAATTCTGGAAGCACTAAAACAGGAATGCAACAATGATTCACCAATCCTCACTGATGTGTGAATATCATTTCTTGGACAGACAGAGTGAAGAGACCTTCTGCTGGGCATTACTCATGTCTCATCTGGTTGTCCTTCCTGCTTGTAGTTTGCTAGGATCGCAGTTGGAAGTCTTATCAAGGATATTTTTCAGTTCCTGGCAAGTATATACACCATAATGCATGTACATGTATCTTCACAAGGTTTGGAACATGTGAAAATTGGACACAATAATTCTTTGGTGGTAAAATGATTTCTTAGAAAGGGTTTTCTTGCAGAATGATATTCCATGAATCATGTGCAAAACTGGCAAAAATGAAAAGCATTTTGGACAAAGTCAATGTTTAATATCATTGATATGACATGTAAAAAGTAAATGAAAAGTAACAGATGTCGGTTTAAATACAAGCTACTGTGTCTCCATGTGCTGGTCACAATTAGGAGGTAATTACATTTGCATTACAAAACCTTGTACTGATGCATGTTATACACCTGAATTAAGTCCATTGAATTAAGAATTTATCACATTTATTGTATTAATGAACTCATGAATGTGTGGTTGGGTATCCTTCTGCGATAGAGGGCCAGACTGCTAACATGTTGAATTTCATGAACAGGACTTTGAGCGCGATGCTCAAGGAGTTCGCTGTTAAATTCCGAAAGGTCTCTGAAGAGTCTCTTGGCCGAGACGAACACCGCGTCAGACTTGCCACAAACTATTTTCTCACAAGCATTGTATATAAATAGACAAATTTTATTTATCCCATTCCCATCTCGGCGAACATAATCCCATCTTGAATTACATTATGAAAACATGTATGTGCTACCCATTCCAGTCTACTAGGAGACTGATGCTGTATGATGCTTTGCCTGATACTGACTCAAATCTTCACACTTGGTACAGTGACCAGGATGACCTCCCACTGTTTTGTTCTTTTGAGACTGACATTTGTGATGATCACGTATCTTGAAGACAAATAGATGTTGTGCTGCAATATTTAGAAACTAAGTCTTTCATGAAATGGCTTCAGGCGAGTCAGATCATCTTTCATCTCACGGGTCGTGACAAGCCATTTCGGGACGCATTGATCACCCTCTGCTATGTTTTCTATAAAGTTGCTGGATTGTTGGATGGAGTTGCTGGAGTCTCTAGTAAAGTGACTTTTGGTGTGTCTCCCTTTCTCCGCCTTAGTCTCTCAGAATCAGTTCGGGTTTATTGGAAACCCTCCTAGGCTAGAGAACCACAAGAGGAAACCAAGATGAACTTGAACTAGTATGAAAGTCTTTTTAGTATGATGAAAACACCTTCTTGTTACACCTGGTGAAATGGACCAAGACACAGATGTCACACAGGAACTTGTGTGAACTTTTTCTGTTTTAATTCATTTTGTGCAAACTTGGTTTTCAAAGCAATTTATCAAACTGATCTTTTTGACAGGTCTGATGCTACACCTGAAGCATATTTCCAGTGTACCATCGTATTTACACTGATAGGGGCATGGCTGGGTGCTTTTCCAATTCCCTTGGACTGGGACAGGCCCTGGCAGGTGAGACAGGGAGGGGACTGGACTCATTATCACACACATCATACAATGTATGTCCTTTAAGCTCATAGGGCGGGTTTTCACTGCGACAGAAGCATGAGCAACATAGTCATACGCAGCCGCTGTGGCAGTAATTTTCTTTGGAAAGTTTCCTACATGAGATACGAGATGCCGAAGGTGGTCACCTATTGGGGATCTGGGGGCATCCTCCCCCAGAAAATTTTTAAAGTGGCAGTTCTCGGAAATGGGATTTCTAGCAATCTGAGGCCAAGTCAGTAACTTCAGCATAATTTAGGGGGTGTGACCAAACCCTCCGAACCTCTCTTGATCCACCCCAGCAATTGTCGACATCTTACTGCCTCTGCATATACTGTAGTCTATTTAATGACAATAGCAATATTCTGGGCTGGGTTTGTCAAAAACCGGGATTAAAAGTTAACTGTCAGAGTATTAAATATCTTGTACAAATGCAGTTGCTTATGTTTTGTGTAGTTTGAAATTATTCAAACTTAAAACTGAAGGACAGTTAACAGTACAAACAGAAAACCTGGCCAAAACGTTTAAACTAAAATCAAATTCTCGCTAATCCTGGTTAGTTTAATCGGTTTTGAACAACCTGTTGCTGGTCCAAAAGATAAATAACAACTGCAGTTATACAACGTCTCTTGTCCAGTGAAAATCCAATACATTTTGAATATTGGGAAAGATCATCTAGTAAAGACTTCCAAGCGTAGGGGATAACATGGACATACCACAAGTACAACCAATAGCTACATGTATAAAGTTAAACTGCTTAGAAATTTTGGAAACCTGTCGCATAAGCGGTACTCACAACACTCTGTCACTTGTGTAAGGGACCCTTTGGCTATGCATGTTCATCAGCAATCTATCGAAATTAGCCAGGGTAAAAGGCGGTTTTACTGCTTGTAATGGATAATATAATAATAATAATAGCTTTATTTAACCACGGGATCGTTTCACTACAAAGTGGTCTTGTAAAGAGCCGTGCACATTAAACCTAGTATAAAAAGCTAAGATATTAAACGGATGAGTACTTTCTGAAATCAAAGTGCTCTATGATCAAACCCCTGAATTTCCCAATGAATAAAGATTGGTAGGAGCTAACCTTTACGTAATATGGAATTACCCTTTGAAAAAAAATAGGTCCGCATTGCGGACATGTGTGGCTTACGTGTTAATCTAGTTATGCGAGCTACTTATTTTTATTGAGTTTTGGCAATACTCGTTCCTTATTTTCACCTCTTTTGTAACTCAATCTCGAACGACTTTCCGTGCAGTCTACACGAAGTACGGTGTCGGTACTCATTTGTGAATGAGTTATGTTTTTGTTTTTCTTTTAGGTTTGGCCCATTCCGTGTGCGATTGGAGCCATATTGGGTTATGTTGTAGGGCTTGGGATTTCAACAGTGACATATACTATGAATGAAGATAGATTCCGACCACGATAAACCAACGCTCGTCTGGTTCCAATGTCTGATCCGCACCACTATAGTGCTATAAAGACCAGAGGGTGTAGTGGAAAAATCAAAACAACTTACTTGCTAACTGTGACTTTGTTATCCAGTCTTATTGTTATCTCTACAAGTGGATCTTGATAACAAGTTTGGCAATGCGCTGTGAGCTCTGTTGTGTCAAACCCACATCTTTCATGAATCGATGGAGAGACTGCTCGAATTTTGCATTTGTGGATGCTAAAGGTTGGCACACACTTGGGGACGTGAAGCAGAGACAAGCCCCTTCGTATGCACACGAAGGGGATGTCGGCTCATTTCTGTTGTATCGGGGACAGTTTGCCAAAGCAGTCCATACGTTTTGAGATTGGAAATTGATGTCTGCTTCATGACAGAAGAATTCAAACCAGCTGATTATATGCTGAACTTTTCTGCTAACCTGCGATCGGGCGTTCTTTTTTCCCCTTCCCCGTTTGCCGAAAAAAATTAAAAGAAGTTAAAAAAAGCCGGATCGTAGGTTACTTACGAGGAAAACTGTCGCTGCAACATATCCCCGCCTCATGTCCTCTAGTGTTTTCCGACTTTAAATTCAGTGAGATGTCTGGAAACAAATTAACTAGCAATAAAAAGGTTTTTGCTGCTGGACTATGGTTAGATTTAACGTGAATATCATGGCACGTGAAAGGTTTAGGGGTAGATCTTTTTCAAAGGGAAAGAGGGAAATTTATGGGGCTTCAGTTAATAAAACGCATTTAAGTACAAGAGACGCACTAATCAGTAAGCACCGCATGAGGTAAAAACACGGAAGTCTTTTATCTGACATATGATCAATATCCTGAAAAGAAATCGTGCTTGGCATCCTTTTTGAGTTATTTAGTCGGCGCGACGGGTCAATGGGTGAGTCAGTGAGTGAGTCAGTGAGAGATGTATGTATGTCACACCAATCAGATTGGATCTACTATAAACAGCCAATCAAATTTCTTGTTTGTAAAGGTAAATGGTATATGAGAAGATCTCATCCCGATATAGTTCAAAGCGGCCATATTTATTCTTCCAGAAGAGAGGAGGACGTATTCATATATTGGGCTTATTTCGACCTCTTCTGTGGGTTACGCAGAGGATTTTGTGGGCGGGTTTGATAATGATTCGCAAATGGATAATCAGTCAGAGAAAGATAGTGTTTGGCATGTAACTACGAGCATGCGATGAAGGGTTTAGCTTTTCCCATTACATAAGGTTTTGAATTAAATGAGTCTTAGCCGCTCTACTGCTAGGTTTAAGATGTAAATGAAAAAAAAGTTGGTCAGTGTGGTTTCTATGATAGGAACAATTATATTTTTGGGGCGCGGAATGTGCTACTGGGAATTTGAAGAGGTTGCGACTAGGTTCAAATCGTTTGCGTGTTGTATTTAGATCCTAATGTTGCCGCAGAGTCCGTAATACGTGTTTCGAGCGTGTCGTGAATTTCAGTATCCATTGATAAGTTTCAATGTGAAGAGCAAAGAGACTACAATTAATTTGGTCAACATAACAAAAAGGTATTATTCTGTGACAATTTTACAATTGGAATGGTTCTTGTTTACTACTGGAACGAGAAGATAGGTTTTCAATGAAACTAAATCATTTATTTTCAATGTTATCAGGCCTTTTCGCTTTTTAACATTAATAGCCAGCACGAACTGTAGTAGAAGAGAAAGGAAGTTATTTTTGTTCAAGATAAGTTGAGTGAGGTGTATGAAGTCTTGGGGCCTGTTTACATGGAGGTGGGGGACCCCAGGTAGGTGAGGTAACCCGCCTAGCCGTGGTCGAAAAAGTTTACATGCAAACTTACAACCCCGGGGTCCGGGGGTGACTTTACTTGACGTAAACATTGAAAATGGCGGACGAACGACGCATTTTGGCGGTCGGTGATATTTTATCTTTATTTTCTGCTCTCGCTGCAGCATTTCAATGCTGTGGCGTTTTACTGTCACTTTTGATGATACAAAGCCTCCGCCAGAGGCAGTTAACGGCCATATTGTTCTGGTTCAAATTTTTACGCGCTTTGGCGCGCTTGCAAATGTAACATGAACTCGACCCCGGCTAGGCGGGTTACCCCACCTTGAGTCGTTTACATGGCAAAATGCGACCCTGGCTAGGCGGGTTACCCTACCTGGCAGACCGGGCAACCCGCCTAGGCGGGTTACCTCACCTATCATGTAAACATGATCAAATAAAAATGAGAGATTATATGGAGAGGCGGGTTACCCCACCTAGGCGGGTTACCTCACCTACCTGGGGTCCCCCACCTCTATGTAAACAGGCTCTTGGACGTTTTATTTTATAAACATAGGGATACAAGAGTCCAACTTTCATTTTTACAAGAGTCCAACTTGTATTTTTACAAGAGTCCAACTTGTAAATCACAAGTGCAAAATACTAGTCGTATTTCCCTTGTAAACATTGAGTACGACGTGTAAAAAAGAGCTAATTTTGAGAAATTGAGATTGTCAGAACCTGTCGTCTTCTACTGAGGAAGAACTTGACGAGCTGCTGAAACGTCATATAATGCGTAGACCTAGGAAGTTTGAGGAAAGACGGCTCTTTGTCGTCCAAAATCCCAGGAAATTTCGAGAGTTTCGTCTCCCTGTTGACGCCTTCATCTACCTATTGGAATTTTAAATAGACCCGCAGAAGAAAAGATATTAAAATTTGCATTTGAAAAAGTACAGGTGCATTCAAGCGGAGGCTACAATAGCAAAGCGCGCGAGTGACGTCATGACTCAGACAAGACTCAGACAAACAAACTGGAATTTCGGATGATTTTGCTAAAACACTTTCTAAAACAATCGGTGTTCCTAAAACACATTTTTGGAACGAAAACTTCACCTAGATTCCCTCTACTTCTCTCAGAATACGCTGATGTTGTATGAGCCTCGTGCGGGATATAATCATTTGCATTCTATTTTTAACCCTCGCGCGCTTCGCTATTGTAATTTACACTTGTATCCTGACGCGCAACACACGTGTAAATTCCAGTGTAGAAAATACTATTAGTATACTATTATGCAACTTTTGGCAAAGTTTAAAAAAAACTGTGGAGTGGGTTGAGAGCCACATTAAATTTTTGAAAATTTAAGGTGGCTCTGAACCCACTCCGCAGACGTTTTTAAAACTTTGCCAAAGGTAGCATCTTATCATCCTTATCATAATTCAATAATAAAAAATAGGGGTCACCGAGTTCGTTTTTCAGCTATAAGCGCCCAAAGCTAAAATTAAGGGTGTTTTAGCAGGTAATATTTTTGCTATTAGAACCTGTTATGCAAAATAGATAATTGCAACTTGTTTACCAATGATTGGGAATATGTATGATACCATTATTGTAGCATCACTTGTTAAACAGTGGCAGTATTCATCCCTCAAAGCATAGCTGTTAGAAATTAAAGTGCTGGAAACTGTTTAAGCTGGGCGACAAAATCATGGCCTTCAACCTTCATTGTCTTTTACGTTTTAACACTATTTTTTTCTGCTTTTAATCACTGTTTGCCATGAAAATCGAGGTTTTATTTCAAAACCAAATTATACCTGGGTTACTTTGTAGCCGAATGCATGGAGACGTTCTTTTTAATAGCGATCTAAGTTGAATATCGTGCAACACCAGCGGTGTTCCTGCCGAAACGTCAAATGACTTCAACCGATTTTTATTAAATTCACTTCAATGATTGACAACACATGCAGCAGTGAAGTTTAAGAACCACGTTTATGGCCAAAAGCTTTATCTATTTATGTATTTGGCCGTTTGCACCCTGAAGTGAGAACTATTTGTGTTTGGTCTGAGTAGGCAGAGTAGGAGGCTTTTTCTATTTTTGTGTTGGATTAAGGAATAAAACTTGGAACAAAAACAAAATTGCCGGTTGCTGTTTACGGACGGACGAGACCTCTCCTCAGTCAGGTAAGCCGAAAATAGAGCTTTCACGATACTTTCTAGAAATAATACAAAACACAAATGGCCGTCATGGTGAATTGAAGGGGAGGTATGTTTTGCAGGTTGCAGGTTGCAGGTTGAAAAATGGACTTTTAAGTCTGAGTGAGTCCACTTAGCACTTCGGTTAGCCTGAATAGCACTATTAGCTTAGGTTGTTTACGGTTAGCCTCTATACTGGGGTGGGTTTATTCGACTTTGACTCAAATAAACAAGTTGTTTCAACCTGCAACCTGCAACCTGCAAAATATACCTGCCGTGAATTGAAGAAGCAAGGTTGTGATCCGATCGGTCATGCTGTCAATTAATATTTGCCACAGATGGACAATAGATTCACAATAACTAGTAATCCACTATATGACTGTTACAATCAGTACTAACCTTCCCTTTGGGACAAACCGCTGACAAACGAGACTGTACTCGCACTCACTCTGTCGAGGGAAAATTGGCGCGGGACTTTTTGAAGCTATAATCGTGCTTTTGGCCAAACATTTTGCTAATATTTTGTTTACAGTACATTTCAGGGAGTTAAGCTTTGATATCTGTGTTTCGCCAGGTCACTAGCTGCTGTTGAAGACTGTTAACAGCGCTTGCAACGCTCGTCGGAAAAAAAGCAGCGAGAAGCCCACGTTGTGCTTGGTATTTCAAGGTAAACTCACAAACTGTTGTTAGTTGTGTACGCTATGGCTATAAACTAGTGAAAACGGATACGTGTGAAAAAAAGCCGGGATTCATTCCTTTGAAAATTATGTTCCCACGATAGACTGTTGACCAGTTGGTGAGCTTAAGTCTCTTCAATTCGGTAAACTTGAGTGAAAGGCAAACTTTAGTCTCAGTGAAGTATCCATCATAAGGCTATCTCAGTTGGAAGTAGATATTTGTTTTGCCAGTGCTTCAATGTTTTTCCAAAGCTCCTAGGTCTCTTGCTGCATTTCACTGCTGTTGCTCGCATTTTCGTGGATTTGCAAAACAATTTCTCCTGTCTCGAGTGTGTCCATGTTTGTTGTCCTTTGCACACTGATTATTGGGTATTGTATAATTTATCTATTATTAATAGTTTACCTAACAGGTAGTGAATACTGCGTGTAAGTTAGCAGGTATAGAGCCATATGTTGCGGAACAGAATAATATTTGTTTGTACGTAAGCTACAGCAATCCCTATGTAACACCTAGTCACTAAAGAGATAGGTGAAGGTGAAAGATGAGGGTTATCAGAAGAACGATAATTTGTATAATAGTTTACGTTGTTCGTTCTGAAGTGACACGTAAACCTTGTTCTAGAATACCTGTATACTACAATATCCTTTTGGTAGTTACTAATGGCTAACAAGTTCTTCTCTCTAGAAACAACACGCTACTGGTTATTCTGCCAAAAATTAACCATGCAGCAAACAAAAACAACAAGATTAATCCACATGCATTAAGTCTAAAGTTCGCTCGCTGCTAATATTAATCAGCTTCAATGCATCAAGGCAGGTTTAATTTTGCTGTTTGAATATCCAAACTGATGTATGCCTTGTCTTTGATATGCTGAATCGGACTTCTTCTTAAGTTAATTAAAGGTCTCATCGCAAGTGTGTAACCCTAACCCTAACCCTGTATTGTTAACAATACCTTTTTTGCCAATGTTGGGAGGGTTTAGTTGGAGGTTGTGTTGAGGTGGAGAGTTGATGGTCTTATGGTTAGTCTGTTAGACTCTGGATCCATTGGTCCAAAATGGAGTCAAACTGGGGTCGCTGTGTCATGTTCTCAGGCACGACACCTTGCCCTCACAATGTCTCACTCTTCCCAAGAGTGTAAATGGTACTGGCCAATTAGTGAGGGCAACCTGACAATTACTGGGGGTCACCTGCAATGGACTAGCATCCCATCCAAGGGGAGGGACAACACTCCTAGGCATGTCGTGTCACAGAAATTGGAGTTGAGCACCTGTACTGATGAACCATTTGACTTCTCTGATCCCTTAGGAATGGAACTGACTTGCCCAGTAGCCAGTGAAACATCACTGGAATGTGCCCATTCTTAGCCACAAAGACTGGAGGGGGGATTTGGTGTCCTGTGTGAAATGAACCTTTCACCATTTAAGTCCAGCACCCTTCACCCGATATACCACCGAACATTTAAGTGAGGGAGGGAAAGGGCATTTGTTAGCAAGCACTTTTAACAAAACAGTTATGCAATAGATGACTGAAAATGTGGAATGGCAGAATGGGACCAGGGCAGTAGTGGATTGTGTAATGGGGTGGGGAAATCAGGGAATGGTACCTCTTGAGTTTGGTTGTACAGTAAGGTTACATGTAATTCAGGAATCCACAGTGAGAAAGACAATTCTTCAGTAGTGATATGGTAAGCAAATGTTATTGTGGTCACCAAGGTTAGGATTCAGACCTCTGAATGAATCTATTTGTTATAGGAAAAAGATGGGTTATAAAACAACAGTTATTTGTGCTTGATATTCAGATGACGCCTTATTTGAATGATGCCCAGCGTCTGATTGGCTGTTGAAAATTGGGAAAATGATGTATTGCATGCTTGGTTGGGATGATGTCACATGTTTTTTGCCATAAGAGATCAGCAGATGAGGTGGAAAGTAAGTCATGGTTGGCGATCCTTTTCTCTTCAGAGACTTCTCCATCCCTTGGGCATTTAGCCAAAGATGTTCGAGTGTATTTCTTGCAGGAACTACAATGCAAGGATTTTCTAGTTGAGACGAAGCTTCATCTTCCATGTATTTAGGAGATGTCTCAAGCACTGAACTGTCACACCTTGATGAAGAAGCAGCTTACATAAGTTGCATGAGCTGGAGAGGATTCACCACTATTTTGCACAAAGGTGTTGCAGCAGTAAAGGTGGAGGCAATGCAGATGTGGTGATGGCGTGGCGGAGCGCATGGTTGGAGGCAAAGGTTGTGGCGCGCTGGGCAGGGGTGCATGTGCGACATCTTTGTTGCCATGACACTTTTGGGCACACAACCTGAATCCTCCTCAGTTCATGCAATTGCTGTTAGCCACTTCTTCATCAAGATGTGTCAGCTCATCACCTGGTACTTCTTCTGAATGCATGGATGATTTTGCTTCACCATAGCCAGAACATCCTTGCACTGTTGTTCCTGCAAGAGATACACTTGAGCATCTTGAACTGAATGCCTGAAGGACAGAAATGTCTCTGACATGAAGGAAAGATCACTTACCATGACTTGCTCTCCATTCCACCTACTGTCATTATGGCCTGGAACATGTAACATTATTTCTACTGGGCATGGAATGCATTATGTTCCTAATTTTCAACAAAAATCAAAAGCTGAGTTTCATCCCTATCAGATGTATCATTTAAATATCAAAAGGAAAAACTGTTGTTACAAAGGCTGCCTGTCTTTTTCCTATAATAAAACATGGCTCCTTCAGAAATCTGAATCGTAGCCTTGGTTACTGCAACACCACATGCTGAGCACATCACCACCAGGGCATTGTCCTTCATTGTGGGTTCTTGAATCATATTGACTGTACAACCTCACTAGAGGAGCATTACTCTCCAATTCCCCCTCCTCATTCCATGATGCACCATTGCCCTAGTTCCAACCTGTCATTTTCAGCCATCTGCTGTGCAGCTGTCTGTTCAAAGTGCATGTCAACCAATGACCTTGACCCTCTCTCACTTGAAAGTTTTGTTGGTACATCCAGTCAAGGGGGTTAAACTTTTATGGCAAAAGGTTTGTTTTAAACAGGACTTTGAATTCCTCTTCTGGTCTCAGTGGCTCAGAACGAGAACACTCTAGTGATTATTTCACCGGCTCCAGGGCAGGGAAGTCAGTTCCACTCCCTAGAGATATGGAGAAGCCAGATGGCTCAAAAGTGCCAGTGCTTAACTCTGATCTCTGTAACATGTAGTGCCTAGGGGTATTGTCACTCTCTCTCTGGATGGGATTCTAGTCTATCACAGGTTACCCCTTGTTTTTTGTCAGGTTGCCCTTACAATCGGCCAGTACCATTTCCACTCCTTGGAGGGGAGAGGTACTGGGAGAGTCAGGTGTCTTGCCTGAGAAGATGATACAGCAACTTTAGCTTGGACTCCATTTTGGACCTATTGATGCAGAGTCCAACTGACCAACCAATAGGCCATCACCTCCCCACCCCCACACAACCCCTCACTCCCCCTCCCAACATTGGTAAAAAGGGTATTGTTAACAGTACACACTTGTGATGACACCTTTAAATCATGAGAAGAATAAGAATTCTGATTCAATATCTCAAAGGCAGGCCATACATCAATTTGGATATTCAAGCAGCCATATTTAAGCTGCCTACAGTGTATATACATGTAGTTGATTGATGCTACATTGGCTCAGCTGGAAATGAATTGACTTAGGACTTACCGGTAGGGAAGGCGTAAATATAGTCCTTTCCCAACTTTAACAATTTGTCTGGTACACTGTATACCCAATGATGGTAGTTTTGCAAGATGCTTGAAAAAAAGGCCTTGAAAATTCTGAAAAGTATTTTTTTCTGCATAAAAGTCGTGCAGTTTTACCATTATACCTTAAATTCTCTTTAGAAGTTCATGAATGGTAATTAGACTATGAGCAACATTAAAAACAATATTTTGTCACCACAATATTGCCTGGGAAGCATTAATGAAAGACATGACTTATAGGCCATGTCCTTATACATATAGTCGCCAAGCAGCTTTGTTGGTCATACTGTACCTAAAACTGAAAGTCCACGTTTTAGCAATCTTCACTTCATTGGGTGGATTTACGTTTTGGATAGCAGTGAGAAACAGAAAACCTCTAAACCAGTAAAACTTGAAGTTTGTGCAATCCAGATTTACATGAATTGTTGTGGTGGATACTTAGCTCATAATTAAAGTCTGTTCTTGATCAGGTTGATCACTTAACATGGTGATATTATTGAGTGAGGAATGCAATTTGCAATCAGAGCTCTGTGGTTACTGCATGTTCAGGAGTTCCTTTAACTCTCATGACTTGCAATGTCATACCAACCAGAATTTTGCATTACTCAAAAAGCAAAACGATAATTATTTCTCAGTCAACATATTTTGTCAGTGTATAATCTTACAACATGTGGTAAAGAAAACGTTCTGCCTTTCAACCTGTTTAGTTCCAGCTTTGAAATTCAGAAAGTGAAAAAAATCTGTCAGGATAGATAATCCCCCCTGCCCGGTCAAAAATTGTTATTGATTTTTTTATTGCATACATTTGTGATTGTGACACATGTTAATACTTGGCATTTTTAGTATGGAACATGCAACTTAATGTGAAGTATTCTTTGAGTTATTCTAAACTGATTCATGACAACTATATGAAGCTTGAGGAATTTAACTACACGGGATGGGATCAGTGACAATGTTATTAGAAGACTGCAAGTGGTGGTGGAGCTTGTGGATTGTCAGGACAGTACAACAGCTTTAAGTTGATACAAAATGAATCCCCTGCCCTTGGGAGCTAAGCATCATGACACCATGTGTCATGTCAGAATACAGGGTGTGAATTCATGGTTTGGGTTGAGGTAGATTACGTTGCAAGTAAGATGAAGTTAATGGTGTCAGTTTAGTTCATTTTGTTTTTTCATTGATAACAGGTTTCTAAGGGATATATTTTAACACCTGCAGTGCACCAGGTGCTAAACTTTACCCCTTTACTTGATCATTCAACAAAAAGGTAATTGTTACTTTAAAAAAGGCACAAACATACATGTATGTTTACAAGGTCATTATAAGGATTGGATGCTAAAAATGCCCCATAATCTATATTTTTTTAATGTTTACAGAGAGATCATAGAGCATTTATTTCAAAGTAAGGTACTTTATCATCCATGTTATCATTTCACTTTTATAAGCAATTAATTGCCCAGGGAACACCAATTGCAACTTGTTGACATTCCTTTTCTTGCATTTATGTTGCGAATGCGTATTTGCCCCAAATGAAAGTCATCAAGTTGTAGTGTCTTGGTTTTCTGTCATGAGTCATTACACACTCGGCTCTTCAAACTGTAATGCTCTTAAACTGATCCAAGAGTTCATGCTCAGTGCAATTCAGTGAACTTCTTTGAACTAATACAATGTAACAACCTACATGTAGAGAAGTATGTGCAATTACATGTAACTAATCAAATAATAAAATTCTTCTTTCAGCTCTAAACATGGGCTGGCAATCTAGCCTAATTAAGAGAATTATTTTTCAAGCAAAAATACTCCCTGCATGATCATGAATCTGTTATTGACTCAAAATGACTTTACATCCAGATTTAGAGTGTTGCCTTTTGGGGCCTTTAATAAATTTCCAGGGTTGCATGAAAGTTAAATATGAGGAATGGTTAGGCCACATAGTCTAAAGCTGTACAAAGTCCTCTGCCAAGAGGGGATCACAGAGTGCGCAAATGTACGCATAACCATGCATTGTATGCTTGAATACACGAATGCAAGGCCTCAGTGCAAGTAATGGTAGTTTTCAAATAACCTGATGACATTACGTTTAAGAAAACAACAATCTTACATCATGTCTAAATCCAAACAAAACAAATTCGGAGACAAAATAAAATTTGAAAATTACTCTGATTAAACATCGTAGATTAAAATTTAATGAGCCATTAATGTCGTTACCAGTACAGTCTGGACGGGCTGGACTACACTTTCAGTTGGCTTGTGTGAAAGTTATGAATATTGCTATCTCAACCAATGCAGAAGGAACACTATGAGAAGATTCTGCCTTCCTCAATTAACCAACCACAGAGACACGCTTTTTAAGATGTCATGTTTGGATTCCACAATCAAGCTGAACATTAAGCATCAAACAAGGATAAAGATCTCTATAAGGACCTGATCATTCCTTTTAAGCTCATGGAATAGTAAACAATAATATATTATGAACCTCTCCTTTGGCAAACATGAGAAATTTTTTAAAGACATTTTTACTGGTATGGGCTGTCTACCAGTGAAAACATAAGTCAATTTAGACATCAAACCTGTACAACAAACTTCTCGATGGATTCCTACAGTTAAGTTCCTGGAGTGACAGGGAACCAGCAAATAGGTGACCTTGGGAACTGGGGCCTAAAAGGTTAGCGGAGTGCCAAATGCCATATGCTGAAGGGAGGTGTCCAGGGCAACCCTGGAAGCAGAACCAGCCCAAGAAGCAGGCACTGACTGACACCTCTCTCCTCCGCAGAGGTTCAAGCATTCGTTATATCAATCCGCTGTGCGAAGTGTACCGCAGGCACAAAGTCGAATGGATCGATCAGGCGGAGAACCTCTGCCAGATGTACGTCGATTTCTCGTACATCCTTGTCGTTTTCTCGTACATCGATGAATTTCTCGGCTTTGGCTTCATTTGACAGCTTGAAACTCACAGAAACTCATTGCTAATTATGTCGCTACAGTTTGCATTAGTTTTTTTGTTACCTAGTTTCGTATTTTCCAAGAAAAGAAGCAAAACTGTTTTACTTCGAAGGCCTCCCTGAAACCCGTGAGGGGTAGTCTTGCATGTCCTAAAAACAATAATATGGCGAACGATTCGGATCAGCTGGAATGTCCTCTTCAAGAGCTCTCTCTTCAAGGTAAATTTCAACTTAAATAAAGTCTTGCAATCTATATATCTTATATTTATTTCTTCCTATTATTTGCAAGCGTTAAATTTAGAACTTCTGTAAAAATGCCGTTAATAAAACGAAGTAAACAAAAGGATAAGCTTAATCATCGTTTGGTTCTCACCACTGAAATCGTATTCGTTATCTACATCTACATCTATATATGTAATCTGCAAAGGGATTTACCCATCACCGCAGATGTAAAAGAGAAAAAAAATTACTTTCCTTTAAACAAATGTATGCTAAGATTAAGCTCAATGCAACTTAAGACTTGAGCTTCGATTTCACTGTTATGCGAGTCAAAACTGCGCCATGTGCGATTAGCCAACTCTACTTTTAATACCAAATATGGGCATTACAAAATGGTCCAAAACTATGACATAATCGAGCTAACAATAGCTATCATAACATCTTCCCCTTTAACGAAATAAAAATGACTGAGCAAAAACTTACAGAATGAAACACTGATAAGCTCAAAAAAAAATGAAATAAAAACAAAGAAATGTGAACAGTTTCTCAGAGTCTATAAAGTTCAGTAAACTAAGTCCTTGAGTCTCTCAGACAGTTCAACTACTCATTTAATAGTTCAAGAGACAAAATCACTGAATCTCTTTGGTGGTTTCACCACTCTGGTACGGGTGCGCTTTGTGGGCATTGCCAGCACAGGATTAGGAGGAATATCAGCCACAGAATCAGAAGAGGTACAGGTTGCTGGATCAGGTAAGTTTGGGCTGTTTCCTTTTGGATCAGGAGCGGCAGCATCAGCAACAGGCTGTTCATTGGGAACTTCTGAGGGCACTTTCTGGGCAGTATTGGATGCTGACTGTTCCTTGGGCTTAAGAAAGTGTCTGTTTCGGCGAATGTTATCGCTCCCAGTGTTCACCAGATAGGATCTGTCTGACAGCTGTTCAACAAGGGTTCCAGCTTGCCAAATATGTCCTTTTTTGAGAGGTGCGACTCTAACTTCTTGTCCAACTTCCAGCTGTGGTAGTGGGTGTGCTGACCGATCGTAATAGCTCTTTGCTTTCTGCCTTTTCAACTCGATTTTCTTTTCAACACCTTCAACAACTTGAGGGCGGAGCAGGGTTGAGGCTGTTGGCATTAGTGTCTTTGTTCTTCGTGACAGGAGTCTTTGTGCTGGACTTGATCCAATGGTTTCAACAGGTGTGTTTCTGTATTCTAACAGGGCAAGCCATGGATCTCTGCCATCCCGGAGGGCTTTCTTGAACAAGTTCTTAGTGACCTTCACTGCAGACTCTGCCTTGCCATTTGCCTTGTGATGATGTGGAGAAGACGTTACATGTTTGAATTCCCACTCTTCGGCGAATCGTCTGAACTCATGACTTACGAGTTGCGGTCCATTGTCAGATACGAGAACATCTGGGATTCCATGCCTGCTGAACTGTTCCTTTAAGAACTGTATGATGGTCGGAGAGGTCATGTCAGCCACTTCTTGGACTTCCACAAAGTCTGAATAGTAATCTACTAACACGACATACTCTTTCCTATGGAGAGTGAACATGTCAACGGCTACACGACTCCAAGGACGATCTGGAACTTTTGAAGTCTGCATGGGCTCTTTGGGGTTCCATGTCTGGAATTCTGCACAGACTGAACACTGCGAGACAGCTTCCTTAATCTCACTGCTCATTCCAGGCCAGAAAACTGAATCTCGGGCCTTTCTCAGACACGATTGGATGCCAAGGTGGCTTGAGTGACTTCGTGCAATGATCTCAGGTCTGATCGTCTTGGGAATGATGATACGTTGGCGCTTGAACAAGATGCCATTATGCAGAGAGATTTCGTCCCGATAGTTCCAGTAATCTCTAATTGGAATAGGTACCTGGCTTTTCTGTTCAGGCCATCCTACCAACACGGTGGTCTTCAGGGTCTGAAGAACTGTATCCTGCTCTGTCGCTTTCTGCAGCTGAGCTAATCTTTCACTGGACACAGTTAATGATTCCAAAGGGTTTAAGGTTTCAACTTCCAATGCAAACACTTGAAACTCTTTGTCTTCCTCTCCTTGGCTAGCGAGGTAGGCTCTGGAAAGATGATCTGCTATGTACATCTGCGGACCTGGTTTGTATGTGACATCCAGATTGAACCGTTGTAGGCGGAGTAACATCCTTTGCAATCTACATGGGGCTGCTAACACTGATTTCTTGAAAATGGCTTGAAGAGGCTTGTGGTCAGATTCTACTGTGATCCTTTCTCGTCGGGATATGTACTGGCTGAACCTCTGACAGGCAAACACGATTGCAAGACATTCTTTCTCTATTTGAGCGTACCTTCTCTCGGTTGGTGAGAGTGTTTTTGATGCAAAGGCTACAGGTTGACCGTTCTGAAGAAGGACTGCGCCCAAACCTTTTTCGCTTGCATCACATTGAAGGGTGACTTCTGCGTTGCAATCATAATACTTGAGAATGGGGTGGTTAACCACAAGCTTCTTTACTTCCTTGAAGGCTGTGTCATGCTGTTTAGCCCATGTGAACTTAGCATCCTTAGAGGTTAGGTCCCTTAGAGGCTGTGCTACATCTGCGAGTCGCGGCAGAAACCTTGAAAGATAGTTGACGAACCCAAGAAGACTTAACACTTCTTGTTTGCATGATGGCTGAGGCATTTCCTCTACAGCTTTCACTTTCGCAGGATCTGGTTTCAGTCCTTCCTTACTGATGATGTGTCCCATAAACTTCACTTCAGGTTTCCTCAGCTCCATCTTCCTGCTGTTCAGGCGAAGGTTTACTTTACGTGCTCTTTCTAACAGCTTGAGTAGGTTCTCATCATGATTGAGGACAGCTTGCTCATGTGTATCACCAAATCCCATGACTATGATGTCGTCTCGGATCACTTCTACACCTTCCAAATCGGCCAGTTTCTCCTGAAGGGTACTTTCAAACTCTTCTGGAGCAAGGCTTACACCGAAGGGCATTCGAAGATAACGATAGCGACCAAAGGGTGTCCAGAACGTTGTCAATTTACTGCTGGCTTCATCAAGACTTATTTGATAAAAGCCGTCTTTTGCGTCTAGCGTGCTGAAGATCTTGGCTTTGCACAACTTAGGCAGCAGTTCCTCAAGAGTAGGCATTTGATATTTCGGACGCTGGATAACTTTATTCAGTTCTTGAGGGTCTAAACAGATGCGGATCTTCTTTGGCTTAGCTACCACAACCATATTGCTTATCCATTCTGTTGGGGCTGTTTCTTTTACAATGATGCCTCTTCTTTCTAGATCTTCCAACTTTGCTTTCACTTCCTTCTTGAGGGCTATAGGTATACGTCTGGAGGTGTGCTGCACTGGTGTTGCTGAGGGATCTACTACAAAGCTGCTGGTGCCAATGTGTCCCAATCCTTTGAAGACGTCTTGATAATCTTGCAAGATACTCTGGGCTGTTAAGGGGGGTTGATGCACATCTAAGGTTAAGACTTCAGTTTGTGATCCAAACTTGATAAGTCCCAACTTTTGGCAGGTTTCGGCGGACAATAAAGGTTTGTTGGTACCACTGACAACTTGAAACTTGAGAACTTGAGGCTGTCCACCATGTATGACTTGGAGATTAACTTCTCCAAGAGACTTCATCAGGGAGCCATCAAACAATTTGAGCTTGGTTTTGCTGCTTTCCATACGAGGGTTGCCGTCCTGTTTGATGATCGATAGATCTCTGTAACTAACAACATTACAGGTTGCACCTGTATCCAGCTGACATTTGAGCTTAGTTTCGAGCTTGTTATGTTCACAATAGAAGGTGAGCATTGCGAACCAACGATTACCACAGGATTCTACAGACGAAACATCTTCCACTTTGAGAACTGACTCCTCTGAATCTGAACTATCTTGACTTTCTTGTACGAAATTGACCACACCTTTCTTCTTAGACATACACACACTAGCAAAATGATGCCATTTTTGACAGTAAGCGCAACGTTTGTTGTATGCCGGGCATTCGTTTCGCTTGTGTTGAGAGCCACAGTTTTTGCACTTTACGGTGATTTTAGGGTCTGCTTTCGGTTTCTTTTGACCGGGGGGCCGTTTTTTTTTCTGTGTGAAGTTACCACTTGGCTGCTTCTTGAAGTTCTTGCCGCTTTCTTTTCCTACGAGATTCACTTCTTCTTTCAATGGGGCAGCGGCATCGGATTTCATGGTCTCTAGTTGCTTGCTGGTTATTTCGTTAGAGCGTGCAATGTCAATTGCTTTGTCGAGCGTGAGAGACTTCTCCCGTAAGAGCTTTCCTTTTGTTCCCCTGTCGATTATTCCAATGACTAATTTGTCGCGGATTAACTCATCGGTGAGCGTTCCAAACTTACAAGACGATGCGAATTTCCGAAGGCGAGTGACGTAACTGTCAACTGACTCCCCTTGATTTTGTTCACAAGAATTGAAGACATACCTTTCATAAACAACGTTGCGTTGAGGCTTGAAGTAGTTGTCCAACGCGGTCATGCATGCTTCCACATTATTCCTGTCCTCGACCGAGATATTGAGGTTCAGGAAAGTTTGAAGGCAATCTTTTCCCATCACGGAGCGTAGCGATGCTAATCGTATTTTTGAAGTTTGTTTATCCAGACCAGTCGCGACTTCATAGTCTTCCCACTGTTGACGGAAGAACTCCCAGTTGGCTACCAGGTTTCCTTTACAAACCATAGGAGCAGGGATCGGAAAATTTGAAGGAACATGCGAGTGAACGGCGGTAGCAGCGGTTCCTGACGTGGCTGGTCCAGTTGTTGTTGGAGCGGGCGGCGGTGTGCCTTCGCTTTCGTTGTCCGACATGTTGTGTTTCAGTGCGCGATTTGCAGGGCGAATTCGGCGATCCCTCCACTTAGACTGACGCCAACTGTTTCGGAGTAAAATTCCTTGTCGGCAATGAGGTTGTACTATTATCTCTCGGTGTATTTCTAACAGAAAATGTCTTTTACTTCTGACACCATGTTATGCGAGTCAAAACTGCGCCATGTGCGATTAGCCAACTCTACTTTTAATACCAAATATGGGCATTACAAAATGGTCCAAAACTATGACATAATCGAGCTAACAATAGCTATCATAACATTCACAATGATTTCGCGAAGAAAATTGTTCAGTTCGCCGAGCAGACAAACGTTAAAAAAACTTACTTGTTCTTGTCTCTTTTAAGACTGAATTGCAATCCTGTTCAGAGTTTCACTAGCCATGAGTTTCCTGAGCACATTTTGTTCTTCTCTATATTTCTTCATCACCACTTACGCGATCTTGAGAATGTTGAATTCGATAGTGATCGCTCAACCACTCGGAGGTGAACGAAAGACGCTTAGGAAAACAGTTCTCATGAAAGCAACAGACTTTTCCCGATTTCCATGCATTCAAGTATGTTTTAGCTAAACCTTCGACATCACTTAACCTCAAAATCTTGCACGCCATTTTTGCTGATACAAGGTACACAAGCCACCCCTGCGAGTAGCCCACAGAAAATTGCCTCCCCCGGATGGCGGCCATCTTGGGCGTGGTATCTGGCAGAGGCTCCCGCGCTTTCCGCCGTCGCCTGTACCTCTGTGCATGCACTTACATTACTCAGCGGATCCTCCCCACCCGAAAAAAAAACCTTTGAGCCTCTGCGGAGGAGAGAGGACTGACACCATCAGACTGAACGATATAACTTACCTGACCGAATACTCACCGAGAGACTAGCAAACCAAGAGGGATGGAGGAGAGGGAGCATTACAATCCACAAAGATTCGCTAGCGTGAGCTGTGCAAATCACCAAAGACATCAGTGGAAATAACTGTGAGACGAAAGGGCCCTGCAAATCTCCTGAGGGTCACCCCATAGGTCACATACTGTTGAGGGAAAAACCTCTGTCTGCATTGGTTGAAGTCTCGCTTTACCTAAATGATATTTAGCCACATATCAAAATTGATGTGATGTCAATCGTTTTGCAGTATTTTATTTTAACAACCAAGATGGGCAGCACACCTACCATATTCCTTTCTGTCTTTTTTTGTGAAAAGTAATTTTATTGTAGACCAAAACAAATACAGCTCTAATACCAACAACATATGAAAGCTCAGAAATAGCTCTTCTGAAGCCATAACCTTAGTGAACATGGAAAGTTCTAAGTCTGCAATCAACAATAATAAATTATTTTGAAGTAAATAAACAAAAGATCAATGATGTCAAGGGACATTTTTTTAAACAATGTTATGTTGGGATGTCACTATGGAATATAAAGTCTGATGACTGAGAATGGTAGTTCACAGGTCTAGGCCCAATGAACAATACAGCCTGATATGATCTTGGTTATATAGGTTTGTTTTCTTCAGGCCTAACTGGGTATTTGATCCAGACTGAGGGTGAGTCGCTGTTCCTTTACTATTTAATATCATTGGGCTTGGTTGATTGGACACTAATGTATTTGGAATGATGCTGCCATTGGTTCAGTGCTGTTTCTAGATTCTGTTGGATTGCCAAGGAGAGCAGCACAGCTTTTGATTGCTTTGGGTAGTGATCAACAGTGGGTAGTCTGTTGGCAGTCAATTGCTTCATGCAAGATCATTGGACAAGAGCATCTGGTGGTAGAGGCACAGCTGGATGCAATATTGAAAGAATGTTTTTGGGGTGTGTCTATGTGAGAACGGCTTGTCTTGGTTTGAAATGGTTATAGGGATCAGATATTAAAATCAGTTGTTCTTGAGGAACCTCTTTTTCTTTTCAATTTTGTTTTGTAAAGTGTTTTCAGCAAATCATATTATTTTTATAAAATACACACTTTAGAGTGACCCTAAGAATGGAAATTAAGTTTTCCCCTGCTACTATCCCACCATCTTTTTGCTATGTTTTCTTAGCATATAATATGTGGAAAATTAAATAGAAATAACTGCACAGCATAATACAACTCTTAACCCAAACTGCCAATGTCTGGATATAACTAAATTTCCAGTTAGTTCAGACATTGGTCCTTAGGAAAAAATGTCTTGGAAGTAGATCAGTTTTCTCAAAATTCGGCTGCTCAAGGTCTGACAAGAATTTTTAAGAGAATTATCAGACCTAGTAAGATCATGGTGTGATTGTGTGGCTAACTAACTTTGTATCACAATTTGTCACATCAAGTAAAAGAATCGTCTCCAAGGCTAACGTAAAAGATGTAAGAGCAGCCTAAGCTTCTTCATATAAACACTGAGTGTTTTAAAAATACATTTATCAATAGGTTATGTTTTAAGTATAAATTAGCAATATAATCCTACCTTTTTATCATTTTACCCTTTTTAAATACAAATGCTTTTTAGACGTATTTTTAATCGTTTTATCTTTTATTGAATTTTACACTTGATATGTATTTTGATCAACTAAATGAAGTATTATAATAGTATTACTATTACTTTAATTACATTTGGAGGTACATTAGCAATTATAGGTTCTGGACTTAGAACTCTTCCTAGATCCAGATTTGTGGACTTCACACCAATTATAGGGCTTTTGTGATACTGGAAGAATACAATACAATACAATGCAAATAATACAATTAAGGGTTATTCAGGATGCAAATTAAAAGATGTATCAAGGTACAGTAATGCCCAATGATTAACAACAATCAAAAATAAATGGGCAGCCTAAAAGGAAGTTACTGAGGTTGGCCCTAATTGAAAGCTTCCTTTAATTAAATTACAAACATGAATGAAAGACAGAAAGAGCAATAAAATAATATAATAAAATCATATGCCTGCAATTTGCATACATAGGTGAACTACAAGTTTATTCATGGTTCAATGGTTCATTTATTTCACACTATTTACATAAAGTTAACATAGGAAAAAAAGTATAGTTACAATACACGATTACAAGATAAAATAATTACAATACAGGTTAAAAAATGTGTATGGTGGTCAAAGTAGCAAAGGCTTTCTAGTTGACCACCACCATGAAAGCTGGCAAACTGCCTGCTTCAACGACAAGTGGTAGGTTGTTCCATAACTTGATTATCCTTGTAAAGAACAGTAATTGTATGTGTTAACCTTCCCGCACTTGACATAGAGCTTTTTAGAATGATTTGATGTGGTGACTAAAATTCAAAAAGGTCATTTAAGTTGAGATGACTTAAACTGAAAACCACACATTGCAGCATGCTGAAACTTGTGCAGTGGGTCCCTTCTTGCAAATCAAGTATCTAACAACAGAAGCTTGGGCAAGGTCTTGTACTGACAGGGCTACTTCATTGAAACCCATTTTTATTCCCCTTCAGGTCCATCATTCTTGTACCTGGTTTATCTATCTACTATAAACAGCCCCCCTGCAGCTTCTTCGCCAGTGTCCAAGTCAAAAATTTGATGCACAAACGATCATACTTCCTCTCTCCCAGTCAAGAGGAGAGGCCAGCTTGACTGTTGGATATGAAATGTAACAATGTAACACCTTTTTCTTTTCAAGTTGTCTTGTGGATCTCCAAATTGCAACTGACCTAGGGACTGTTAGGGAATGTTGTCCAATGCTGCTAGTGGTCTCCTCCTTATCGGGCTTCATCACAAGCCAGCATTTTCCAGCATTAGGATAGTATCCAAAGTCCGGTCTGGCCATCGTCAGCTTGTCCCACCACACCCTGATGTTCTGTAGTGATCCACACCCTCTCGCATCACCTGCAAACCAGCATTGTTTGGCTTGACTCGCTGCCTGTATACTGAGGGCGTACATGCACACATGTAATACCTCCTAGGTATTGATTGCCAATGTAGCTAACGCTGGACAAAGAACCCTGGTGTTATGAACGGCAGCGCCTCCGTTTATTGTATAGAAGGTGGTTGACGCATCCACTAGTAGCACTGCAGCGGCTTCCTCGTGCTGAAATAAACTGTTCATTGAGTGCACTGCTGCCTCACTCCTGGATTTGTGTTTGGTGCAAACCCGAAGCAAAGCCACTCGACTCTAGTATATCTGGTTTTCTCACCTTTGTCAAGCACTTTCCAATAATTCTAATTACTACTTCCACTCCTATTGGTCTGACTTCACTGTTACCCTTAACCAGCGGGATAAGATGACTTGCCAGAATTGGCTTAATGGTTGTGGGATCAATGTACATTGTATTCTGTGCACAATCAGCAGGTCAGAGTTGCAAAAGCCTCAAACAAATAAGAGCCAGACTTCTTGAATGACTTGCTAGCAAGGATCCTTTGAAAGCCATTTGTATTTACATTCGGGGGACCTCCAGCACCTTTGATGATAATGATGATAGTAATAATCATAATCAACTTTATTTACTGAGGGTAACACGGAACAGTAGTAACTGAAAAACCAGTGGGCCTCATTTATAAATATGTACAGAATAAAAAGGTGAGCTACACAATGTATTAGAAATTAATAATACATGAAGATTCTCAAATGTGCAAGTAAAATACAAAAAACTAAAATATGAGACACTCTAAAATAATAAAAAGCAAAGCATTGTATCAAGTCTAATAATTAAAACTAGGGTATCTAAAAGATAGTAATGCTGTGGCACATTCTGTTGATAGTGACATATTTTACGCAGTGATTTATACGCTATCTACGCGTTCCAAGACTTACAGTAATCTTTATTTCCCCAAGGTAGTGTCAAACTGTGCTGTGTAACTTAAAAACTGTTCTTGTACGTGTCAACTTGATGACGCATCAATGGCGAGGTGTGAAAAAGGATTGTGACAAAAAGGCAGTGATCTGAACTATGTTTGGACATAAAACGATACACATCAACCTCCCCTTTATCAGATCGCAACTGTCAATGGATGTGGAAATTGTAGGAGCGGAAATCTAGCTTATAAATCCTGTGCTGGTACGCATTAAATGTCTCTAGAATGCTGACAGACTGTGCCTAGGACGCGTCCATTGCGATGTGTGAAAATGCTAATGCTTTAGCTTAAATTCATGTTTGGATGAAAAGGAATAGATCGCAGCATGTATGAAATTAGCGCGTTGTATGGCTTTCGTTTTTTAATTATTCTACAAGCTTTAGTAACGACGATTTCTCTTCATTTACGAATTGGACCAAGGAGGCGAGACTGCTAAGATCTGCTAAGAAATGAAGAAGTCACAATTAATCATCCAGATTTACAAACTTTCACTTACTGCATTAAGGACAAAAGCAAGAGTTGTGAAAGTCAAGCACGATCTCCTTCACATCGTTTCACAGGTAAATCAGGGCAAAACAAACCACTAATCTTTCTCACTAAAATCTATGTGAATTAAGACAACGGCTCGACGATGTGACATCATCGTGTTGCTTGTGGCGCAATGCACTCTGGTAAAAAATAACGCAGCGCATTCTGGTAAAAAGTGATGAATTCAAGGTATAGAAGGTGGTTGACACATCTACTAGCAGCTCTGCATCGGCTTCCTCATGCTGGAATAAACTGTTCATTGTGCGTGCACTGCTGCCTCGCTTCCGGATTTGTGTTCGGCGAGCAAGGAACCTTTGAAAGCCATTTGTGTCTACATTTGGAGGACCTCCAGCCCCTTTAGATGACGATAATAGTAATAATATGATAATAATAATAACAATAACAATAATAATAATAACAATAACAATATCGATAATAATAATAACAACAATAATAACAATAACAACAATCATAATAATCAATCAACGATATTTATTAAGGGTAACAGAACAGTAGTAACTGAAAAACCAGTGGCCCTCATTTCAATATGTATGCCGGAAGGTTGGTGGTGTGATCAAACACAAGTGGAAGAGCTTGATAAATAAGAGATTTGCAAAGCCGGTAGGCAGGTTCACAAAAACATCTTTCATATTGGAAACTATTTCTTCAATTGCTAACTTCTGTTGATCATTTTAAGTGGGGATTTTGGAACTTGGAAGACACCAAAATAAAGGCTTCTTCCAGCGATGTCACCTTCAGTAGCCGATAGAACACGAGTTGTCATTGGACAATTAGTCTTGTGCGACCGCCTCAGGAATATGTGAGGGATGTTAAGATGTGAGGGATGTTAATGGGGTTGGGGTTTAAGCAGCCGTTAGTGGGGGAGAAGCGTTGGGTGACGAACCTAATAACGGCTGCGGAGGAGACTAGAGAAGTACAAGATCAGTTCTGACTCTGGACAAGGTAACAATGAATGAATGAATGACAAACAGTATGGAGAATTACAGTGATATCAGTTGTGACACTGGACAAGGTAAAACTGACTGGCATTATGTATGGTGGAGTACAATTTAAGTTCTGACACTAGACGAGATAAAAATGATGGCAGTCAGTATGGAGAATTACAATTATATCACTTCTGACACTGGCAAAGATAAAACTGAGTGGCATTCAGTATGGTGGATTACAATTTCAGTTCTGACACAAGTCAAGATAAAAATTAATCACAATCAGTCTGGAGAATTACAATATCAGTACTGACAAGATACAAATGATGGCAATCAGTATGGAGAATTACAATATCACTTCTGACACTGGACAAGACAAAACTGAATGGCAATAAGTATATATGGAGAATTAAAATATCATTGTGACACAGGACAAGATGAAACTAAATGGCAATCAGTTTGGAGAATTACAATATCAGTATTGATGCTGGACAGGAAAAATAAAATGGCAATAGTTATGGAGAATTACTATCAGTTGTGACACTAGACAAGATAAAACTTACTGAGAATCCGTCTGGGAACTACAATATTGGTTGTGACACTGGGGAACATAAAACTGAAGGACAATCAGTATGGAGAATTACTACTTCAGTTCTGACATAATGGACAAGGTAAAATTAAATGACACTCAGTATGGAGGATTATGATTTCAGTTCTGTTTGCACAAGAAAAAAATGAATGACGAGAAAACACTGAACAAGATAGAAATGAGGGACAATCAGTATGGAGGGTTTACACCTGCACCAGCATGGCTGATTACCTCAGTTCTTACACCTGGCAAGATACACCCATACTGGACAAAGTACACAATGAATGGCAATCAGTGTGGAGGATTTACTATTGATATCAGTTCCAGCATCGAACAAGGTAAAAATAAGTAATAATCAATGTATATTTGGCATTTACCGAGGGTGAGGTCGGTGAGGCTGGATATTCTAGTTGACTTGTTGTAATGTATCATCAACATTTGCTTCTTATTAACATTTGATCTGGATACGAGACAAGTGCAGAAACACTTCAAAATAAAAAAAAGAATAATGGAAAAGATAAATGGAATAACAAGCAATATGGAGAATTACATCAGTTCTGTTGCTCGAGAAGAAAAAAGAGAACAGCAATCAGTATGGAGGATTTCACTTTTGTCACTGGACAATATGAAACTGAATGACAATCAGTATGGGGAATTACTGTTTAAGTTCTGACACTAGAGAAGATAAAACTACGCTAGAGAATTACTATATTTCTAATACTAGGCATGATAAAAAGTAGTGACATTCACTATGGAGAATTAATAGTTACAGTAACTTCTGACACTGGACAATCAATATGGCACTGGACAAAGGAAACTGAATGAATATCGAAATGGAAAATTACTATTTAATGCACTGTTTATATTTGATTTTATCAACAGGTGGGCTGAGAAATAGTCAAGAATGTGAGCAACGACAGCACATTAAGAAAAGGAAATGGCTTCAAGACAAGTGCACAAACTTTTTAGATAAACACTCAATAAACTTGAAAAAAAAAATCAATTGTTCATCTTTCGATCCTGATAGTAATGCATGATCATATATATGATATTAAAATCATGTACAAGAAGTACAGAAGTATAATAATAATAATAATAATAATAATAATAATAATAATAACTTTATTTAAGTGTCATACGTATTTAGCACTGTTGTACTAATTGGGGACACTGTAAATAAATAACCAAATATTTCAAATAGAACATAAACTGTTAAGAATCCCAACTGGTTGGAGGCTGACCAGTTGGCTATTTACACAACGCGGTCGAGGAGTTGAACTCGGGACTACCAAGAACAAATCCAGATAGTGGTAGGGTGAAGGATTTGAACCAGGGACCTCCAGATTTCAAATCCAGCGCCCTAAACCACTCAGCCACGCCGCCTCCACAAAGGAACATGACTTTTGCAGTTAACAAAAGTAAACTTCACTGATGTAAAGAAGGGGCTAAGAGCAAATTAAAGACTGGAGTCCAATACTAGCTCTTAAAACCCTCCTTAATAACTGATAGCTAAAACTTGTAAACAATGAAAACAAATATTATTGCTGCAGAACCTCAAAAGTGAATGCTGATGAACTTGTCTCGTTCTCTACTTTTTCATGTAAGTTTTGTTCACTTCTATCAGCACTCCAATTCTCAAAGCAGAAGCTAATACTAAGGTGTTAATACCATTCTGGGTTAAAGGCTTCCATGCAATTTCCTGCTCTCCCCCAAGCTGGAAAATTGAGCGATGGAGTTTGTTACCCCTCTGCTCTTCTAAAGAGGGTTGTGGAAGGGAATTAAACTCCCATGCAAAGTATTCCTTCTTTCCTGAAAACATAGACCACTTGCATAAATGGTGGCCAGTTGTAAATTATTTTGAAAGTATTAAAATTAGCCTTACCAACCTCATTTTGAAGTTGGTGATTGAAAAGAATTTTTACTCTGAAAGTAGGTTGGCAAGGCTAATTTAAATGCATACAAAAGAACTTTAAATTAACAGCCATTTATAAAAGAGTCTATTGGGCATAAGTATTGACCTCCTTGTAAGTATTCCACTTTCTAACAAGTCAAGATTGTTCAGAGCATAAATTTTAAGCCCCCAACCCTTCTGCAGTCCCCTAATAAAATGAATTTGAATTAAATCCACAGTCCTCTCATCTCCAAGGGAGCAGCTTTAATCACCTCCAATGGTCATATTTAGTCTGGCACATCTAAACCTTGTTCAGAACCTTGGCCCAGCTACAGGGAGTCTTCAGTTGCTTAGTGATAAAGCATTCAGTTTAATAGCGAAGATATCAGTGACGTCACGAGCACTGTTACGCAATATTTATGGTTGGCAAAAAATGATCAAAACAAACAAAAATGACTGATAATTTGTGTACTTTAAAGACTGTCGCTTCACATATATGCTAGATTTCATCCTGAAACCTGTGGAAAAGTTAGAATATCAGGATAATGCTTCACTGTTAAAGTTTAAAGGAAACCCGAGTATCGACACCTGTCGAAAATCGGGTTGGAAATTCGTCTGTGAGTAAAGGATTTGACCAGCTCGAAAGAGCTTCTGCTGACCACACGCACCAGTGATTTTTGCACGCGTGAGCGAAAATGACGTCAATGTTTGTAAACAGATATCTTCGCTATAAAGACGATCATTGGTGCAACTCATTCTGGGAACTCGGAATTTTTTTAAATAGCCTTCATCACGGATTGAATATTATATTTTTCCTTTTTTTGCTTTTCAGATTAAACAAACTTTTTCAGAAGTTCGGGGAACCTCACCTCCATGTCCACAATGGTTGCTAAGTGAAAGAAGTGAACACATTAAAGTCAATAGGCTGACTGTTTCTTGTTTTACCAGAATTGTCTAGAGCATTTAAGTGCTGTCTTATTATTACCAGCGTCAGTTACTGCGCACACTGAATTAGTTCTAAACAATCAGGGCAACCTATCACAAGTTAAACATTTCTATGGACTCTTCAACTGACTGTTCTTGAGATATTTCAGCTTAAAAATTAACTGAAATAGATTCTTTTTCGACCCCTGAAACGCAAATCAGGACTCTGAAAGCCTGTTAACTAACATTAGGACGAGGAAATTAGAATTAACAGAAAAAGGGGAAGAGAGAGTGAATGAACGGCAATTTTGTAAAAACGTGACTGCAGCTGTGATGGAAGTAATAAAAGGAAACGGATTGCTATATATCAAAGATACCAGTTTTTCCTTACCCTTTCCTTTACGTCGAAATACAATTAACCAAAACTGTCCACGGATACAATAAAAACAATATATAAAAAAATAGTACAGTTTTCAAAGCCGGACGCGAAAGGCCTGGTATAAGTAATGGTAGTAGGACTGAGTGGGGTCCAATTCGGTCTGTTAACAAAAGGAAAAATTTACATTACATGTAAAAGATCGACAAAGGAGGTGTAAATTGTTTCACGTCGCTCTCAAATTGAGATTGGTTGAATTAAACTACAACTTTGAATGTGGTTGGCTTATTGAACTGTCCAATAACAAACTGTCCGATAACAATTTGGCAAGAATTAGTGGAAAATAGGAGTTTTTTAAACCAATCACAATCGCGGAAATTGATTTTTATGATTAGTTTTATTCTATTTTCTTCCATTGTGAAGCGCTTTAGAGTTAAATTTATACAAAAGTAAACAATTGAAACGCCGCGTCAGACTAGCCACGAACATTTCACAAGTATTTGACAATTGTTTACTTTTGTATAAATTTAACTCGTGAACGTACGGTTGGGAATCCTTCTGCGATAGAGGGCCAGACTGTCAACATCAAGAATTTGCGAACGGGACTTTGGGCGTGATGCCCAACGAGTTTGCCTTTGAATTCTAAAGGTCTCTGAAGAGTCTCTTGGCAGAGACGAAACGCCGCGTCAGACTAGCCACGAACATTTCACAAGTATTTGACAATTGTTTACTTTTGTATAAATTTAACTCGTGAACGTACGGTTGGGAACCTTCTGCGATAGAGGGCCAGACTGTCAACATCAAGAATTTGCGAACGGGACTTTGGGCGTGATGCCCAACGAGTTTGCCTTTGAATTCTAAAGGTCTCTGAAGAGTCTCTTGGCAGAGACGAAACGCCGCGTCAGACTAGCCACGAACATTTCACAAGTATTTGACAATTGTTTACTTTTGTATAAATTTAACTCGTGAACGTACGGTTGGGAACCTTCTGCGATAGAGGGCCAGACTGTCAACATCAAGAATTTGCGAACGGGACTTTGGGCGTGATGCCCAACGAGTTTGCCTTTGAATTCTAAAGGTCTCTGAAGAGTCTCTTGGCAGAGACGAAACGCCGCGTCAGACTAGCCACGAACATTTCACAAGTATTTGACAATTGTTTACTTTTGTATGAATCAAAAATCTTTGGTAATTTGCCGATAAAGAATAAAGAGTTTGAAGTTTGATATGATCCTGAAGTTTTAGAAGGTTAAGTTGAAAAAACAAAGGACTTGTATGAGCATCACAATCGGAAAAGGTAATTAGACGGATAACTTTCTTTTGCATTCTTAGAAGTGGTTTAATATTATGATCGATTGGGACTAATTTGTTTCGACAAGGGAAAGCTATAAAATAAGACTCACCGCTAAGATAACGACGAATCCCGCAGGTGAAATAAGAAGGAAAGACGAGAACCATAGGTCAGTTATATGAAAAGTCAAGATCATGATAAGATTGATTTCAGAGGATCCATCGCGCTTGGACAATAGCATAGGAGACGTAATGAGAGAAGCACTTAATTACTGGTCCCAAGGGAAACAGTGAGTTGTGTTTTCCCGAGACCCTCAATGTTCTCCGAGGCGAATGTTATACCTCCCGATTCAAAAATAGAGAAAAATGATTTGCTTGATGACTACGGTGGCTTTGCCCACAGTACAAGCGGCAGTCAAACCGAGCTGTCCTGTGAAAATGACACGATAACAGTCTTTTGCTTCGCAGCTAACAAAAAATGGAGACAATAGTAAAGTTGCTTTAGCTTCTTCTAATGCTTAACTCGAGAATTCTTGGTTTGATTTGACGAGGAACAGCATATTTTGTTGTTAATGACACTACTATTTTCCTACCTGGAGACAGCAATCGAAGAGCGAGTTGCCGAACGCGTGCGACCCATTTTTGGCGCGAAATTAAACGCTTGAAGACACAAATTTCCCCCTTCGTTAATCTGATATGTTTTTGCAATTAGAAATCCGTTTTCTTGAATAATGAATGCCTTCGCTAGTGAGAAACGTATCCCGACTTCAATGGCTTTTTGACGTCAGACCGACTGGCACACAAATTTGCGGCTGCTTCAGTTAAGGTGCACGAATATAAGATGTACCGTGTTTCTATCGATTTTTAGTATCTAGTAGTGTTCTATCACGAATGCCGTTCTCTGATTGGCTACGAAGTGTCTGAAGAGGAGTTAGATAAAGTTTTGAACGACTAGTAGATTTATACTAAAACAATTAGATTATTCGCTCTCGATTTCTATGTTTTATATTTCTTTTAGAAAATACCTCGACGAAAAAAAGACAAACAACTTGTTTACTTCGACCATCAAAATGTAAATTCTCTTTGCTCGCGCTATCATTACATCGACAGCTCGTGCTTGTTCTTTGTTTCTATCGACTTATATAGAAATACGGTTTCAAACCAATCAGCACGCGTATTTGCTTTGGGTTATTTTCTAATTAGAGTATTTTCTAATATTACAGGACATCCTGGCTGAAAAGCAGGTCAAGTTCCAAAGTATATCTAATGGTTCTCTTTAACTGATCTTGGGTTTTAAGTTGATATCTGCGTAAGTCGTTGGGTTTTGGTTTTCCGCCTGGGCGTTGCCATGTTTACTTATGCTAATTTGTGTCTTCATTTGGCGGTCAGAGATCTCAATATGGAGTCTACAAAACTGAACATATTCATCTGGAATGTGAATTGCAAACGATTAGAAGCACTTTCATTTCTCTAGATTCACCCATTGCCGTATTTTCAAAACATCTAACCTCGCAATGACGTCATAGTTTCCCCATCAGCTTTGACAAAATAAACATGGCGGCGCGGGAAACAAATTAACACATTGCTGAAACAATTTAACACAAACACCAGCATGCGATTCGGAACAAAACCGTTTTTTAGCCGAAATATCCTTAAAACAACAACAACAACAAAAATATAGTAGGACACCCTAGCTGACAGGAAGCTGGCCAATTGGCTTTTTACAAAGCATAGAGGAACCACCTAACTTGGAATGGTCTGACAATGGAGCGATCTGATTGGATACCGTTCATGTCAGAGTAAGAAGTTTACTTACCTTCAAACAACTCGACAACTGAGGAATCTGCTGAAAGAAACCTGAGAAATTGCAGTGGTTGTTAGTAAAACCTGTTATAAAGCTCATTAATTTTTATAGAATTTTCGAATTTTGTATGTTTGGTTCGTGATGACCAATTAGTTATCATTTTTGCAACCAGCCACGATTACTCTTGGGACACTTTCATGTCCCGTGGGAAATTGTAAACAATGACTATGCAATTTTTTTTTTTTTTTTTGGAGGGGGGGGGGGGGGGTAAAAGAGGTGTATTATTGGATTCGTGCAAGTAGAGAATCAATAGCTTAAACAGCTTTTTGATTTATTTTTGATATTGTTCCCTTAATACCCAGTCTTGGCATATTATAAAAATCTTGACTTGAGTACGCGGTAGTCAGAAATTTATCAGTAGACGACAATTTATACAAAAGTAAAGCTTTGACCACGTAGCGCTTTTAAACAATATTTGGTTTTGCAATTCCCCAATTGTCCGAGCTAAGAAATTTTGTGGTGTGACTATGGCAATGAGAAATGCAATGTACATAGAAGCCTAAAGTTTGGAAATCGCTTGGTATTTCTACACAGAGATTGAGTATTCTCTTAAAGTATGATGATACCTCTTAAAGTCAGAAAAATTACTTTATTATATCTCTCAATTTAGCGGGCCGTATTCCAAGCGTTCTTAACTTTGCTAGCAAGTAAAAGTTTAAAACTTTCTTTTACTTCTGAAATTGTGTATTAAAACCTTCTAACGATTCGAGAGTCAATTAACGATTTTTAAATTGACTCGTTTTGCTTTCGAGGTGCGTCATAAATTTAAAGCCGTTCCCGAACCCGTCAGACACACAGTAGAGATATAATAAATACCTTACTAACCTCGTTTTCTCGGTCCGTACTGTAAGTTACGGATCCTCGTTTTTTGCCTTCGATTTATGGCCCGCACGCTTCGCGTTTGGGCCATAAATCGATGGGGAAAAATCTCGGTCCGTAACTTACAGTACGGTCTTCGAACTCGGTTAGTAAGAGGTTTGTATTACCTCGGTGCCAGTCCTGATATGAAAAACGTCTCAATTTAGGTCGGATTTTAGTTTCTTTCTATACAATTTCCTTAAGCTTCATAATAATAGTTTATTAGTACCTGTTTGTGTGGGGACAGAAATAGTCAACATGTCCAGTTCAGTTTAATGATATTTCCCCGCATGAGCCTCCATTGCAAGCTAGTTCCAGTCCAATACCGAGAATATGAAAATGGCCTGCTATTTTATCAGAATACAATTGAGTCTCACTTAAGGCGGGGGTAAACATGAATAGGTGTGAAATTTGAAGTAATATTAAAAGGAAATTGTTAGCAATAAGATTGGTTGGAAACACTTCCAGACAGTTGACCCCCGCAAAAGAGAGCCCCAGGTTGCTAGGGGACTGTTTGGTATCCGTCTACTAATTCTTCACTTCAAATTTCAATTTTCCAAATCCATCAAATCTTCAACATTTCATATTTTCCTCAATTTAACCTATCCTTTGAGAAAAAATATCTCTTTCCCAAAATGCCCAAAAATCACCCAAAAATTTACACAAAACCGCCAAACAGTGGTTAATGAGATAAGCAGAGAGATTTAGTGTCGCTTGAAACGTGACTGAGATATTGGCAGAAAGGCCGTGTTAAGCAACCTCAAAACAGCCTTCACGTTTACCCCCGCCTTAAGTCATCCTCTATTTTTGTTTCCCCTGAGAGTTCGAAATAATGGGATTCAACTTTATATACCGTATTTATTCGATTAAGCGCCCTGGGCGCTTATTTAATTTTTGGATCTCCAGGGTGGGCGCTTATTCGAGGTGGGCGCTTATTCGAGGCTGGGCGCTTATTAAATTTTCGCCATTTTCAGCAAGTTAAAAAGTTTCATTTTGTAACAAAACAATGATAATAACAAAACAAAATATTTTCTAAGAATAACTGTAACTGTTCATTGTTCAGTTTAACTCATTGTTCGGCCTTCCAAGAAGTCTTTTTTCGACTTTATGTTATCTGGACAAGTTCTCAATCAACTTCAATTTCACTGTCACTCAGCTCAATCAGTGAACTCTCTGGTGCTGCCTCCTCGACATCCGACAGCGTAGCGTCGGCAAATGGGTCAGTTGCCCGAGAAACATTTAGGGCTTGCTGGATGGATGCTAGGCGATCTTGTCCCGCATGACAAGGCTGACCCTCTTTCAAGCAATGAATCTGATCATCTTCAGATCCGTCAGGAGCCACAGTTAGCGCACAGCTTCTGAAAGACCGGATAATTAACTCTCTGTCAAGACTATCCCAGGCCTCAAGAACCCATTTAACGATTTCACGGCGAGGTGGGCCACGCATGTTTCCCGCTGCTGTAAACGAATGCGCTCCGTCAGCCATCCACGCATCGTACTTCTCGGTTACTTTGGCTTTAAAGGGCTTATTCCATGCCACGTCAGGGGCTTGGATATATTTAGTACAACCACCGGGTACTATAACAGGGTCGATCTTCGCCTGTGCGAGTTCCTGCTTGATGCTGTCTGTGTGGTGGCATTTAAAAGAGTCCCAAGCCAACATCCGACGACTAAATGAGAACGTGCCCAGTACTCCTTTTACCCAGTTACGAGTCAGGTCTTCATTCATCCATCCGTTCACAGAAGAGGCTACATGGCACTTATTTTTAAACTCCTCATTAAGCTGCTTTGTTTCTCTCTTGGCTCCAGGGAAGACAATAAATGGCTTAAGTTTTGTTCCGTCTGCCTTTGCTGTCAAACAAACGGAGACCTTGGACTTCTCGTGTCCAGTTGTCTTCAGTCGAATTGATTTTTCCCCCACGTTGTCTACTGTAGTGCTGGACAGCATATCTTGCCAGACAGCTGTTTCCTCCATGGCAATAATGTCACTATGACTGTAGGAAAGCCTGTTACGTTGTCGTCGCACTTGTAAGATGTAGGCAATAAGCTTATCAATAAGTCTTTCTGGGTCTTTCTGCGATTCAGTGGTTCTGCGCCTCACAGACAGCCCATTCCTGGCCATAAACTTCTGGACCCAGCCATTACTTGCAATAAAATGGGGAGAAACCTGCGCTGTCTTGCATTTTTGCTCGTGTATAGCCCGCGCTTTGTGGGAAATCATTGCCCTTGAAACTCGAAGGCCATTGGACCTGCGTTCATGTACCCACTCTAAAAGCTCGTCTTCCAGGCCAACATCCTTCAAGACGTTTCCTCTTGTTGTCTGCAGCTTGAAGTTTATCCTTGGAGCTTTGCCATTCACGAATTCTCTTACGATCCACATTGAACTTTTTTGCAGCCTTAGAGATGCTCTTGCTTTCTTCCGCAAACTTGATGGCTTCTAATTTATACTCGGTCGAGTAGGCACTTATTTTTTTTACCGGCATGAGACTGAGATGCATCGGTCTCCATGCTTGTAAGCGCAAAGGAAAGAACGTGACTCGTAATTTAATCTTTTTAAACATCATTGGAATCAAATATGTTATCTGTCAGTTTACATCACATGAATGCATAAACAATAAGGGTATTTAGTTGCACGAACAATAGACCAAGAGCTCCCGGGATGTAACAGGAAACACGTGTGGCTTCCGCTGCAGTCTAGCAAACTGAACACATCGCTTTTAGCGCCTGAGCATTCATTACAAATTCTAAGCCATGGCTCGCTCAACTTGTCATAATCTGAAATGGAACTTTATGTATGAAGTGCAATTCACATCAGTTATACGAGGTCATCATGTTTATAAATCTATATGGACTCCAACTTTGGGAGAGAAACTTAACTGCCGTGAGGATGATCGGAAGGAAGCCAAACAGCATGATGAATATGCAATTGGGACGTATTTGGAAAATAACACCAGCAACGAGCTTGCAGGACATGTGCCGATGGAACTGTCTTACCTTATTTATACATTTCTGAGAGCATGCAAAGATAATGAGGTTTCCGTTAAAGTAACAGGATCAAGAAGGCTCGAGAACGGACTTGTTGTACCAGGAACATTCAAAGCGCGGACACCAAGCAAGGCGGTTGCTACGACGTTTGAGCGGGAGATTTTGCGGTTGAAAGAACTCTGCGCCCACATGGACATTTCAGTTGAAAAGTTGAGGAAAATTCCATCATTTACATAGATTTCTTCGACAATGAAGCTGATAAAACTAGAAAATTACGTCTGCGACGCAGTCTAGAGATTGTAAGCAATTAAAGAATGCTTGTGGACTTTTTTAATTCATTTTTTTTGGGGGGGGGTGGGGTGGGCGCTCATTCGAGGTTGAAGTGTTTTTTTTGGGGGGGGGTGGGGGTGGGCGCTTATTCGAGGGTGGGCGCTTATTTAATTTTTGGACCTCCAGGGTGGGCGCTTATTCGAGGTGGGCGCTTATTCGAGGTTGGGCGCTTAATCGAATAAATACGGTATGCTTAAACTTTTAATGTTTTTTTAATAATCATTATTCTAGCATGGATGCGACCGAAATAAGCAATTTAAAGTGAATGCATGTTTCTATGTTGATGTATGTAGTCAGCATTAATATTGATTTCATAACTTTTAATAATTATAGGCTATGAATACACATAATAAATACATTTAAGTTATTAAATGAAATCAATTTTGATGATGTAGGCTGGAATTGACTTTCTAAGAACCCTTTTAATTGTTTGCTGGTTCTTACATACAGCCATGATATCGATTTATTTTACCATATTGTATTTTTATTAGCTACAAGCCTGGTCACAAGGGTTGGAAAAATAAATTCTATACACATTCTGCCCCTCCCCACCCCTGTGCAATGTTGACAAAACACTTTCATCTAACACAGGTTTGCATTTTACCATTTTCAAACTTTGAAAGGGGGAATGGGTGCTGACACTTTTTCTGTGGGTATTACGGTTATTATTTCATGCGCATTTCCCAACACAATTTGTCCACGATTGTAGTTGTGGTGACTGACTGGGAAATAATCCGCCCAGTTGTCTGACTTAATTTGCAAGTTCCTTACATGTTGCTAAAAGAAAAATGCGTAGCTATTTTCACATCATTAGCCGCCAGTTAAGTAAAGAACGTAGGGAAACGCAATTTTACAAGAGGGTTTGATAGCTCATTTAATTAGATTGCAGAGCAACTCATCTACGTCTAAGGGCCTGATTACATGAGCCGGGCTGGCCCGGTTAGCCGGGCTGCTTCGATGTGCCGAGATGACTTTCAGCCCGGTATTACATGAGGCGAGCCAGCCCGGTTGATGGCTGATGCGATGAACCGTGGGAAACCGGAGCAAGCTTGATTTTGTACTCTCTCATTGGGTTAACGAGCCGGGCTGGCCCGGCAAACGCGATTACATGGAGAAATCTCAGCCCGGTTAGCCGGGATCCCGGCACTGCGATACCGGGATCTCGGCTAACCGGGCTGGCCCGGTTGTCATGTAATCGCGAAGTTGATTTTTGTTGCGTTTAACAAACGTGCCGAGATCCCGGCAAACTGACACCAGCCCGGCTAACCGGGCCAGCCCGGCTCATGTAATCAGGCCCTAACTGTAGTGATGTTTGGGGCAACCGTGCAACTACAGAAGCTTCAAAACCGCGCAGCCCGCATTTTATTGTATGCAAGCAATGAAGACGATATTGATAAGCTGTTCCAGGCACTTGGCTGGCGAAAATTTAGACATTAAAGGCCAGTAGTAACCTCTGTTATGATTTTCAAACCTTTACATGGATTGGCCCCCTTAATATCTACAATCTCAATTCGCATTTCGAAATGATATTGCTTCGTATCGACTGAGGAATTCTGAGAATAAATTGGCTCTTCGACAGCCCCACACCAATGATTAAAAATAAAAGGTTTTCCTACAGGGGTGCTCCGATCTACAACAGTTTCTCTAAGCGAATTTCAGTAAAGGTCAACTGGGTCATTACATGCAGCTTTGAATGAGACACGGCTTCCTTGAAAAGCAGCTTTTGTGATATGATAGGTTTTTATTCTTATAATACTATATTACCGAATTATATTACTTAGTTTAGTTAGGCTGACTTAGATACTGCACTTTTAAATTATGCTGAAGGAATTTTTACCATGTATGGATAAAATTATCGAATCATACTTAGATCTCTTTCTTGTCTTTTGAGCAATGGATGCCGGAATTTACGTTGTCGATAAGAAACAGCCAGGTCTTAGTCTTACTTAAGATGATGTATGGTTACATTCTCAAAACTCACCATAAGAGAAACATATGGTGAACAGTGGGAGAATGAATTTTTCGAATCAACTTATGTTAGGCGCTTCTCGACTCCAAGAGTCATGTCATTATAATATTTCCGATGTTGTTAATTAACATTTATCTCTTTTTTCCAATTTAACGCATAAGAATGATGGGTTGCAGCGATGACAACGCACCATGTGCGCAAACTGCTAAAACTTCGAAAATATGAAAATCGCAAAGCAGTAGTCTTCAATTTCAAGCCATCAAAACCTCCTCTTGTTCTTTAAGAAGTTTGTTGGTTTACATTTTTACAAATAAAACGAATGAATAGTTTTGCCTTGAACAAAAGAGGCAGTTTAAACTGCCTCTTTTGTTCAAGGCTTATTATCGTAGCCTTAATTGTGCTCATCAGTTCCATTTTTAAGGCAAAACATTAGAATAACAATTATGAAGGCAGCCTGAAAACATAGATCCTGTGGAATACTCGACAGCGTAGCATGTCTCCAAGGAAATTTTAGGTTGCGAGGCATAAGGTGAAAATAGCTCACCTTTGCTCTCTATAATTGTGCCAGCTGAGTACGAGAAGCCTAGGAATTATGAAAACGTTCTCATTGTCCTCATTGTAAATGAAGCTCTTGCCACGCAAACAGTTTCGAATAGTTAAACACAGGCAATGCGGTACAGAATAATGTTAACCACTATAAAGAATATCGAATAGTTCTGTTTAAACTAGCATGCAGTTATAAAATTACTGTTTCAAATCGGAGAACTTGGAGGACACTTCTCGCTAACATGGCGAGTACGTAATGAGAGATTTTCACTGTTTTGCTATTTAAAGATCTAGAGCGTATGACGCTACTATGCAGAAATTCATTACTGTAAGGTACTGCAGCTGATAGCCTTTCAACACAAACACCTTAGGCATTACTTTTGTTATTGGAACTTATTTAAATTAGTCATGTTTAAAAATGACCTGGGTTTCCTTCTCAGGCACAGAAAATATGACATCGACTCGAGTTAAATATTAAATTTATTCTCCACTTTTACAATAAACTACTTACGAACGAATTCAAGCTCGATTTCAGTCAATATTCAAATATGTAGTTAATCCTATAAGCTGATGACTAGCTTCCTATCTGTATTTCTTCTGTGGTCGCTAAGTGAACATCCCGGCACGAAAGTAATTTTTAAAGAATTAACGGACATTTTCAGACGTTTCGGATTAACTCTTTGAATAACTTCAACACGTTTTATTTACAAAGTATATCCCTTAACTTTGTGGCTTTCGCCATGCATTAGGTAGATCTGTTTTCTGTGTAGTAAACGTAAAGTAAAGCATGATATAAATTTCACGAAGGGATCTTGCCATCGTTTTCATTTTTTTTTTTTTTTGAAGTCTTATGTTTGTCTTTTTTAATTTTGAAGATGCTTTATTTCCTTTGTCGAGAAGTGTTAAAATTTACAAAATGGTTTCCACGGCAGGTAGACATCAACGGTTAGCATCTCTTCATTACTTTCCTTAATGTAAAAAGAAATTTATTGAAATTCCGGTTAGTTAATGTCGAGCTGCACAATACACTTGGTATTTCTGGCCAGATTAACAAGTACCTTGCTCGCTGTATCGCACGGGAATTTCTGAAACACTGTTTTAATAGTAAAGAGTATAAATTCGCAACGTTCTCAGCTACTAAATCTGGCGTTGTCTAGTGACTCACTCTTTATCAGGGCTGTGGATAGGAATTCTCGTGAAATACGGAAACCCAGAGGAAAACTGAATACTTCATTAAAGTTGATATATAATTAAGCAAATGATTGAGTAGCTTAGATTGAACTAATTAAAAGCGTTTCTCGTGCAGATCTGGCAAAATTATAATGTTACTCGTTTTTAATTTTTTTCTCTTTCTCTTTGCCATATTAGTGTCCCTTAAAAGTAGTAACGTCCCTTTTTCTCAGTGTTCAGGAGCGCAACTAAAAGCGTAAAGATGTACCTATATCATAAAAAATCCAAGCCCGGGCAATAATGGTTTGCTTTCGTAGAACAGTGCTCGCCCAATGACATGAGCAAAGATGACTACTAAACGATGGCCTTACAATATGAAAAACAAACCTTAATCTTTTACAATTTTGGAAAAATAGATCTTGTTTCCACTCGGAATTCATTTTTGAAATCTGCTTTCTCAGTCTCAGTTGAAGTGAAGTTTAAGATATTTTCCAGCATGGCCATAAATGCAGGAAAACAATTTCTTCAATTCAACGGCACGTAGTATGCGCTTGCCGCCGATAAATCATGTCATTTTATTTTATACGTTCTTTCAGTACACACTGTTGTTGAAAACTATAAAAAGTGAAAACTCCCGATAGCTACATACGATATTTCGAACCTTGACTGAGCCTTTGAGTGTTTTCTGTGAAGAAAGTGAATTATGGAACAGGTATTGCATTGCTCCATTGTCTTTGACGTGTAGCCATTGGTTTGGTAATGAAACCACTGTACTCGCCGGAAGACAACGGAATTTTATTACCTCTTGAACGAAAAGTTGAAATGACGCATCGTGGTAGTATTAAATTGTCTTAAGGCGAATATTTACTGAGCAGTGGGATCTAATTCAGAATTAAGTTATGAGGGTCGCTGGAGTTTTTCATAGAAAAAGTAACTTGATTATAAAGTTCCTTCTGATAAAGAAAACCAACTGAATACATTATTTGCACGTATTTTGCACGTGGCGAAACATGGTATCAAACTTAAGTCTCTTTATATTGTTCCCTGCTGGCAGAGAAAAATGCAATTGACTTTTTTTTTCTTGCCTTATAGTACCTTGTAAATTTCCAATTAACAGGCTTGCAAAAAGAGGATGTCATAATCATTCTCGGTGACACGTCTTGTGAAAACAAATAAATATGTTTTGTTTATTAGCTTTTCCTCTAAAACTAAATTACTTTTAAATTAGCTGCAACTTAACGAAGGAATCGATTATCAGTTTTAAAAGGGAAAAGCACGAGTTTTTTCTTCATTCAGGAACTCTAATCACAAGAAAGCCGCGAGACACGTACAGAAACAATAATTCTTTATGCCTTAGGTAAGAAGCCATAAAGAACGTTCCCATAATAAAGTATTGAACAATCGACGCTTTTAATGAGCAGCGTTATTGCTTAGTCAATATTATCTCATGTTGGAGATAAATAAATTGCTCAGGAAAGTTCTTTATAGAATCAAAAATTAATTGAGTTTATTTAGAGTTTTTTTAAGAAATAAATTTCATTTGTAGGTTATTTGCAGTTTTTTTAGTTTGAATTTATTTAGACTTAAAAAGATTTAGAATTCGGCTTAACACTGGAACCAGTTAATTAATTGTGCTTGAATGCGTCGAAATTAATTCGTACAAGTTTTTTTTTCGTTATTCTGTCTGGCGATTTTATTAAGGCCAGTTAAAATATGGTGCAAGTTAAAAGGAACTTGCTTGATTTTATATACTAAATTGTAGCTAACTGAAATCGATTAAGTCCTCGCAGTTTCTAGTTTTGAAAATAATTATCGGGATTATTTTTGTGGGCAATTTGCCGACTCGCTCTTGAAACCGGGTTGCTCTTGAGTGCGATTGCTAAATGTGGTTTGCAAAATTCAAGCTGTTATGGGAAAACATTTCCCGTTAACTCTGTCTTTTTTTTAAATTTTCATCCGTCAAAACCGTTTAGCCATTTTAGATAGTCTTTCGAGCGCATAAATTGTTTTCTTTTTGCTGTCAGTTCAATTTGGCTGGCCGCACTTAAATTAATTTGCTCCAAATCATTAAACATTAAGAGCTGTAATTAGACCAGAAAGAGACAGATATCTCTTAGCTGCTTATTTAAAGGCAATTAGTTTCGTTTGATAATTTCTCTTTAGAATTAATTGAAGCGTAGCGCTAACGTGCCTAGAAAAACGGAAAACGATCGAGGTGACTTGAAAACAGCGACGAAAAAAGTGTTGTTTTATTCAATAAATTATCTCAATAGCTATTCTTTAATTGGCATTTTTTCTGGCTTGGCCCAGTTACACGGGTTACCGAAAACAAAGGCAGCACCTTCATTCTTTTCGTCTCACTTAAAAGTAACGATAGGGCATAGTAATGTCTATTTTTGAATCCGCTTTTTTGTGTGGGAAACATCACAGAAAAAATGTTTCTTTTACTGTAATTAGCTTAAAGGTTTTTTGCCAATTGACAATATTTAATAAATAGAGCCAAATAACGACCAAGTAGGCGGCATGTTTCAGTCATGAGCTACCAACTAAGTATTGTGTACTTCAAGGTTCTTCTCACGGTGGTTCGACAGACCAGAGCTCTATGCGACTTGAAAGGCATTTAGGAAAATCGCTATTTCATATTTGTCTCAAGGACGCGTTGACAAAAGCACTTGACTTTATTCTGCCAAGTAAACAGAACTTGTACGGGTGGGTGAATTTTAATTAATATTTAAAAGTGGTTTTTTCTTGTGTGAATTTCATTTACAAAGTGAATCATGTCTGCCTTTGTATTTTTGCCAGAAATCCCCAGGTCCTTGGCGTTTAGACGAGAACTTATATAAAAAAAATATGACGGAATAATTAAGTTCTGTTTTAGCGCTCGTTACATACTACGTTGAAGAATTTAGAAAAAGAGGAAAAAGTTAATTGAATTTGTAGGAAATATAATGACATGCAAATTGTCAATTTCGTCAATGAAATGGTCTTTCTTCAGGCTTGAGATAACTTGCAAGCTCATCTCCTAGATTAGAACTCTGCTAACTTATCTTTATTGTCGGCGCGCACGGATGATATAAACTTGGACAAATGGCAATTTGCTTTGCTTAAATCGCATCAACTCATAAATCGCGTCGGAACAAACATTGACTGTTGTGTGTTTAAATTTCCTTTCTGCTCTGTCGCTCAGGGCAGAAACAAGCTTGAGTGCTTGTAAAAACACTCGCGTACCCGTGATACGAAGGTTTCTTTGTTTGGCCGTAATTTGATTAGTGAAATTGCGGACCTTGGTGAATCTCCCATGGCGTGAGTTTGGTTTTATTTCTTTAAGACGGTAGCAGCTTAATAGCTTTTGTCAAAACGTTATTCAAACAAAACAGCGGGGCCTAAGGGCAAAATGGCTCGTAACTGTCAATTGAATCTAATTAAATTACAACCATGGCGTTGGCGCTGGACCAATCACAAGCTTGCGGGGACAAGCCAGAAAACGACACAATTAAAAGCGACGCTCTGATTGGCGGAGAAACTCATCTCAATGCAAATAGTTTTTACAAAGCAATTATCTTTCGACAGTTTCCCTTACACATGGAACTAGCATTGGTCCAGAAAGGTTTGTCGAACACGGATGTTAACGTCATGTCAGAAAATTTTGCGCAATTTGATACTTCCTTGGAATTCCAACTGAAAAACGCGGACGGCTTAAACGATCACAAGACTAACGCAAGAAATTCGACACAGGACATAGACGAGGTCGACATCAAAGACCCCTTATTAAAAGGTAAACTTACTATTTGGATCGTACCAGCTCTAGTGTTGTGTCGAAAAGTCTCAAGTAACACAGACAGAGTTTCGCAAAGTAACCACTTGATGCAAATTAATCGAGGAGGAAATATAATCTCTACTCTTTGTACTTCCTTGCTTGTGGCATAAAGCTAATTTAATTTTGTTTAGGAACTGTCCTGCGCTGTAGCGAACGCAAGCTGATGCGCGCCAAGATCGGTCTTTTAAAACAAATAAAACTCGCATTTATTTAGAATATCAAACTGTTAGAAATCGCGCGGGACGTTTTCCCTTTCGGAATTGTTTGAGTCGTCTTTGTGAGTTAAGGGAGTCTCTAGGGCAGTTTCCGAGCTTGCTCGCTGATGTTTGTCCTCCTTAAAAGGTTGCCCCATGAAGAGAAAACGAGAGGAGGAGACCTCAGCTACAGCGGACGAATTGACCATCAGTAAGAGGCGGCACAGGACAACGTTTACACAGGCGCAACTCGACGCCTTAGAGGAAGCATTCAACCGTTCACAATATCCTGATGTATTCACGCGGGAGCAGCTTGCAAAAGGAATCAATTTGAACGAAGCTCGCGTCCAGGTAAGACACTTAACTGAAGCGCACAGTTCCTCGCTTGGTGGCTGGTTTGCTCGCGGCTTGAGCTAATAGAATCAATAGCAATCTTTGTTTTTGTTATTAGTTTCAATTAAAAGGACACAAAAACATTTCGGTTCGCTCCCTCCATAGACTTGCAATGAAAGGACATTCTTGTTGCAAAAACCTGAAATTTGCAGTTTTCTATTCGTAGTTAGCGTTCTGTCATGGGGGAATTTCCCCTTGAAATTGTATTAAGAGTTAATCTGGTGACTCAAAAATAGCTTGTGACTCGGCCAAGTTTCGCGCACGCGCAATAGAAATTCCACCTGCTCAAAGCGCACGTGTGTTATTGGTGGGAACAGAGAGTTTAATTAGCAGCTGTTGAAACTTATTACGAAAAGTAAACTAACCACATGGATCTTAAACGTTTCAAGCATCCTTTCAACTCCCAAGAGATTACAAATCGGGAGAAAAAATCGGCTAGTTTTACGAAGAAATCCTCCGCGCCTTCTCCACTCCGAGACAATCGCTCGAGAACCTCTCGAGAATGCAATTGGTTTCGTAGAAAGGGGCAAATTGTCAAGGATTTTGTTTACTCGAGTTGAAGAATTTAGCACATTTATTATTCAAGAAGTCCTTTTTGTATCAACATGAATGAGGGCGGCATTTGTTTTGTGAAAGCGCAAATGACACTTTTAATTTCTTAAGTTTGCCATTAGCAAATTAAGACAGCAGCGATCTGGACGAATGTGGAAATTAAATTAGCGCGCAAAACCTCTGCCTTTCATTGTACAAATCTTCCTACGGCGCCGAATTTAAGGCTGTAATTCATTACTACTTTCCAGATAAATTTGAGGTTAGTTTTGAGGTCGAAAGCTAAGAGTGCTTTCAGTAAATAGAATTAAAAAACGATAAGTGGCTCTTGTCCACGGGATGTCATTAATAAACAGTAGGGACTTGAAAAACACGTCTTGTTCTGTAAGGTGTGAAGCGCTTCACAAAACTCAACCTGCTAGGCGATTTAAATAAACATTAAAAAGTTGGCAGCAATTTTATGCTCTCCCGTCGGAAAAAGAACAAAAATATCGTTTTTGTTGTTTCTTGTAACATTGGATTCGATCTTAGACTTACAATCAAGCGTTGTAAAACGCAGATTGGAACTGGATTAGGTTTTTGGTTTTCAATTTTACTAGACTTAAATAAATAGATTCTTTTGTTCATTTTCTAACGCGAACCTGCATTTAAAAAAATTTCTTTAAGCTGAACAAGATCTTGTTTAAAATTGAAAGGAAATAAATAAAAATCACTTCCAAAAAAGCTAACCACGCGAAACAGTTGTTAGTAAAATCCAAACTGAAAATAATTATAATTAATTTTATTTGGAGTCCAACAGAAGCTTAGCTCGGAGGACATCTTAATTCAAATGTGTCGCTCCTAGGAAACAATTTTGAAATTGATAAATGATGCTATAGAATCTCCGTTCATTATTGTCTCCCCAATTGCGTGCGTTTATTTTTAGCTTTTAGTATCAGAAACAAATTATATTCTATTGAAGAATATTATGTGTGCTAGCTAAATATTTTGGAAGCAGTAACTTGGCCTAAGCATAAATTTCATGACACGGCGCGCGCGCGGGGTTGCAGGCCTTTCATGTGTAAATTTGGTAAATTTGGCAAATTTGTAACGCCTCACTTCAATCCGAGCTGCCAGAAACCTGCTATATTTATTGAAAGAAACTAAACTCCTTCTAACTCGGAGATTTAAAATTTAGTAATTCAGTGTTTATCTTTCAATTTAAAATAATACGAACCGTTATGTCAACGAGATTAATTCGAAACTAAATATTTCTTCAATAGACTGAATTTGAAGAGTTAGCTATAATTAAATCTTGTCTTCCCTCTTGTCCGTTTGGATTGCATTCGCTATCATTGTAAATAATTTGACGACATCCAAACTTTGATAAAAGCTAGGATTTCTTCACTGGTACACTTAACTTTCAAACTTTTCTCATTTTTGAACGATTTTTCTCGCGCTATTAAACTAATTACTTCTCGGATTCAAGCTAATTCTTAAATATACGTAAAATAACGTTTAATTTAGAACTTACAACAAGCCAAGACCTTATTAGAAATTCTTTCGATATAATTTACCGTATGGCACGTGTTATTAATATTTAAGGTAAATAAGCCACTTATTCGCCGTTGAATACCTGCTCGGCAGGAGAATGAATTTGTTTCATTTGTCAAGTGGGCGTCTAATAAGCTGGGTTTAGTTTTTTTCTGAGGATGTATTATTCAAGCGGAGATCGCGTTGTCATGTTTTGACAAACAATTTACGGCTCGGTACAAAAGATAAAACAATGGATGGGTTGTTATAAAGCGATATAGTTGCACGCGGCTCATAAAAGAAATAATATAACGTTTAATAACACAGAAAAGTACTCGCGAACAAATTAAACCTAACTTCTTTTTCCCTTTTTTATTCGCTGAGAAGAGAAAACAAAGAAACCGCTTTGCCACTACCGGTGACTTGAAAGAAATACTTCAAACTTGCTGCTTTAATACCAAAAACAACTCATCAGCTTTTCTTTCTTTTTTTTTTCCTTTCATGCTTGAAATTTTGAGACTAATCTTGTCAGGTATATATTCAAGTTTAAGACGATTGACTCCTGTATCACTTGTTGCAATTTAATTCCAGCTTTTGAGCATTAATATCTCTTTCATGTATTTATTATACAACCATCCTTCCATCTTTTAATTGGATTTCTTTGAAAATCCACGTGTTCGGTTAGCTGTGCCGCTTGTTTCCTTTGTGAAGCAAAGATCAAGCTTTTGACTGGCTTTATGAAACAAATTTTATGACCTTAGTTGTTTTTATTATTTTCACATTATCGTCCCAATCATAGCAGTCTCTCACTCATTAACAGTGTCTATAGTTGCAATACGTTAATAATATTATTTATAAATTTCAAGTGAAAGAAACTGGAGTTTGCATCGGTTCTAATACAAGAAAAATTAAAAGCCGAAACAAATAAAATAGAATTTGCTTAAAAAGTTTTCTATTTTCAATTTGTAGCCCTGCCAGGTCTTCCTATTTTTGAGAAAGAGTTTTCTTAAATTCAGATCTCTCGCCCGACGTCTGCACGAGTGTCGACGCCTTTAGATTCTCATCAGCGTTGCGTCCCAAAAATAACTCGCGGGGGGTTTTAACAGAAGATGCCGAAGTTAGTACTACGCATTTCTTTCGTCAAAACTAATAGAGCACTTCAATTTTTTAGGTTTGGTTTCAAAATCGACGAGCAAAACATCGAAAACAAGAACGACAGCATCCACGCTCGGCCTTCCCGTACCATCATACGGGCATTTACTATCCACACGAAGGGCTTTACTCTTCCGCATCTCACCTCTACTTCCCAGTGCCTCCTATGGCCTGCCCGGTCAACTCTTTACCAGGCTCCCCCAAAACGATTATTGAAAGCCATAGCTCTCCAGGATCGCGTCCAAGCCGTTCGACCTGTCGGTCGTGTCCTCCTGGGAGCATATGTTGTAGCGCAGGGCCTGGGCCAAGTCATCCATGGAATCCAGCCTTCCCTCGATCGCTTTCGCCATTAAAGAGCGCATTGCACGAGAAAGAAGGGCAGTCACCCCTCGGACTGGTGAGGCATGAATGGTCATCAAAAAGCCTGGCCTTGCTTAGAATGCGGGCGCAAAGTTACAATCACGTGTTTGGTCCACCGTGTTTTTCGTCGTAGGAGAAAAACGTTTCAGGATACATTCGAAAGACACGAGGAGCGTTCACAGGGAAACGTAAATATGGGGCTTCTCGAGTCACTAACTAGCCGGCATGGCTATCATCTCTCAGTCACGCAAAGCTTGATGGGCTTACACACTACGATAAGACTGCAAATGGTAGAATAGCAGAAGTAGTGGGAAATTGACTCAATTTGAAGATAAATTAATAGGTTGCTAATTTATAATGTAGCCTTAGTCTAGACGATTTTTCGGTTTTTGTTTTTTAACCTAGTTTTTCTGGCTTGTTTGAATGGAATAAAAATATTTTCTATGATGCTTTTGCACAAGAAAGTCGGTTTGTTAGCAGTTTTAAATTTGGCTCTTATTTATTAAAGGCAGAAAGGTTTTATCAATTTTATTTGAATTGAATTACATTCGCACGTCGGCAAATTCTAGATCTGATGTGTAGATCGGATTCCAACCGATGCGACGAGTTTCTGGGCCACTTTTTGGTACGAGCAAAATGGCTTTTATTCTTTTGTTTTGAAAATGAAGTGAAGAGAACTGCAAAAATACATATTTTAAAATTACCTGCCTAGCTGGTTATCTTCTCACTTTTGTAAGATATGTAAGTAACGTAATTTAATTGAGGTCTTAATAAAATGGTTTCTTTTAAAATTGTTTGTATGTTTGTAGTAATGTTAATGTATGTTTGTATTAATGTAGCTAGCAGAATTGATTGGCACCGAGCCATTTCGTTAGCCACACAAGTTGAACTCTAGCAAACAATCGGTATTGGACTGGAACTAGCTTGTAACCGAGGCTAATGCGGGGAGTCTTTTCAAATGCAAATAAAATTTTTCTCTTTTTAATGATATGCCCCCTGATGATGAGCCTCCATTGCAACCTAGTTCCAGTCCAATACCGCGAATACGAATAAAGTCTATTCCCTCAGTGACGAGAACTTTAAAAGATCTGATTAACGGATTGTGGTTTTAGTACAGTACTTGAGCCAAAATCTCGCAACACGAAAGAAATGAGCGAAATCCATCTTTAAAGACAGATCGACTGGGCCGCACTTTACCGAGACTGCCTCTTTAAAGTTCTAATTTGAAAACTTGCTCTGTCAATTTTACTCACACAAAATTACTTTACTTGAAGGTGTCCCATTTAAGGCTAGTGATGGTGACCCATTTAAGGTAGCCAGCCATATCAGGACAGTACTCCCGGTCATATCAGGACAGCACTTCTTCTGATTGGCTAATATCAAATTAGGGCACAGTGAGAGGATAAGGCAGTTCTTAAACGATCTGAAAGCTGTACATAGAAAACAACTGTTGGTGGCATGATTCAACATGTCCTGTTCAAAGCGCATTGCTGAGTTACATGAACACAGGGGTGCTTACATAACTCAACTAAAAAGCTCAGTTAAACTTAGCAGCGCTCGAGGAGTAAGTTGAATGTTCTCTTTATAAAATGTTTAAGGTGTCTTCCTAGAGTTATTACGAAACACCCTCCCTTAAAAGCGCGAGTTAGAAAAGGAAACGTAGTTAATTTCTCTTAAAGTTCTCCCCTTGGTGGTTTACCAGTATGGGTACTGTTAAAATAAGGCTTATGTTTTGGTTGTCAATTTTCGGATTAAGGCCGTTACCATGGTAACATCTCATCTAATGACAGGCAGATATATTCCCCATTTTGACCTAAACTCTTTAATATTTATACTTTCCTTCGGTGAAATTTTTTCATACTTCGCCATATCATGGAAATGATATTACCTGACATTTTGAACTGGTAAAAAGTCAAGGTTGTTCAGACGGTTTTTCCAGTATTCTGTAATTTGTCATTATTCTAAATATATGAGATTAGCTCTGACAGATTCTAACAAAAATAGGGTATTTTATAGGAATTGTATGTGGTTACAACTGAGCCAAATTTAAAAAACACTCACCGAAGATAACGCGAGAAAGTTAGCATTAATTTTCGCACGTGACGTCACAAAAATCAGAAAAACACGCGTGGTATCGCGCGTGGGTATTCATTTAGGTGGGCGTTCAGGTGACGCCATGCATCGCATGCGAGAAAGCAAGAGTGAATTAGAGCTCTTTTACCGGTTATTTATAGAGCTTTTTTGTCATATTTTGTCATAAACACATGTTTAAACGAAGTTTGAAACTATTGCTACTTATACCGAAGTAATCAGTACCCATACTGGTAAAATCTCCAAGGGAAAAACTTTAAGTGAAATTACCTACGTTTCCTTTTCTAACTCGCGCTTTTTAGGGAGGGTGTTTCGTAATAACTATAGGGTGCCACCTTAAGGCATTGTGCACGGATCAATCGTAGCGCGCGCAAGTTCTTTCACCGTATTCCTTCAGGGGTGTCTTTCATCCAAGAGATGTAGTGCGTCCGGTTTAAGCTGTAGATACCTAAACCCCTTTATCAAGTTAAAGCTTATAGAGCTGGCTATCAAACTATACGAAGAATTTTGAAATAAAAGGAATTGCTGAATTTTCCTCGACCACTAAATGCGAGCGCCCGAATCACCTTTTAAAAGCTACAAGTCAAAGTGAATTTTGTTTTTCACCAATTTCAATTTTTCCTCGGTTTCAGGATCCAGAGCGCTAAAAGAAAGTGTCTGTGCTTTGCCATTTTCGATTGCCGTAAAAGTTACAGAACATTTTCGAAATAGGATTAAAAAATCGTTGGGAGATCGTACAAAAATCGCTCTCGGAGAAAAAAATATTTCAAAACTGTAAACAATTCGCAGACACGTTTTTGCTGTTTATATGTTAAACTAGCTATTGTCCAAATTCCCTTTGAGTTCAAATTCCCTTCTACAAGCGAAAAACTTTATTCGAGAAAACAGCTCTAAGAAAAATCTCTTGCTTCGAAAACAAACTCAACCCACAAACGCCTTTAACTGGTTTTCAGATAACTAAGCCAATCAGTGCAGGGAAAGTTTTAAAACCTCCTGGGAAAGTTTTAACCTCAGGACCCAGTTGTTCAAAGGCTGGATAACGCTATCCACCGGATAAATCACTATCCAGTGGATAAGTGTTAACAAAGCAAACCACACTATCCACTGGATAGTGATTTATCCGGTGGATAGCGTTATCCACCTTTCGAACAACCCGGGCCTGGTGAAATTTACACGCGAATCTCCAAAAACTATTGTGTTTCGTAATGTGCACGTATCTCGGTTTTTCTTGACGCTGGTCTGGCAAAATGGGGAAGACGTAAAAAAATACGAACGCTAGAGTGGCTGGGCGAAGAAAACAAACAAAAGTATGCTCGGCGGAGAAAGTTCAGAAACTGTGCATGGATAATATTCCGATGGGTCTCAATTCGATTCGATGGTATCAGACTCATTAGAAAAGTCTTTGTCAACGTCGCTGTTCAGTCGCTGTAAAGTTTCCAAAATTTTTACAGAACCTTTATTTTCTCTTAACTCGATTTTTGTTTGCCCGCTCAATACGATAGCTATAGATTCATCCGCGAGGCCAACTTTCGTTTCTTCACTCATTGATATATTTTCTTTCGTTCTTCGCTGTTTTCGCTTTTTCGAACTTCCGTGTTTTCGTATAACTTAATAGCTGAATTACACCTAATACAAATGATTCTTGGTGGTCAGAGCAAGAATGCTGATCTACTAAGTAGTCCCTGAGTATCCAATTCGATTCGTGACATCCGTATAGGTAATATTCTCGCGAAAGCATCCAGGTTAATTATGGGGCTGTCAATGAATAGCGAAACTTTTACTTCCGGCGATAACATAAAACCTCCATTTCTCCGCCAATATTTAGTCGGTTTCAATTTGTCCCAAAAATCCAAAAAGAAAACTGCCGATCTGGAGGCTGAAACGGTAACCTCAAACCATGAGAGCGCTTGTAGATTGGCACTCTAGTAAAAATACTGACGATCAATGAAAATATCTTCACACATATTGATTGATCCATGCTCTACTTAACATTTATTACACTCTTGTTAATTATAATGTGAACATTATTTGTATAACACGAAACCTATCTTTACTCATGAATAACTATTTCATCACAAGTTGAACAGAACCAGCTTACAAAAGCTTCTCGTAATTACCCAAAACAGACTATTACATAAACGTGCTTTCCAAATCATTACATAATCAATGGCCAAGCACATGTTCTATGTCTAGACGTAGGTCAATTTAATAGTCTGCGGAAAAAAGAATTACGCTTGTGCAGAGGTAATCGTGTAAATGTGAATGCAATTAAAATAACCATTTACATTTCAAGTGGTATTTGAAAATTGTCTCAAAATTGCACGATTTGAAAGAAGTAATTGCACGAGCTTTCGTTCGATTACTCATTTATTATATGAATGAGAAACTGCGAACTTGCACTGCAGTGTAATTAAAAATCAACGTATGGTAAATTGCCTGCTCTCGGCGATTAACAGTGAAGTAATATTCTCTTCGTGAAATAATGGAATCAGACAGGGAAAATGGCTGCCTCTTGACCAAATCAAGTAACGAGGTTTAGAACCTCTGATAAGATATTTTAGGTGGACAGAAGTGAATGGTCATATGATGAGCACCAGACAAATTAAAAATGTCCACTTATAATAAATGACCTCATTTAGTTTCATAACACAAGAGGTTTTTTTTTACAGTACAGCAGTTTAGCACATCTTATCAGAAGAGAGCATTCGAACGTTTCAGTAGAAGACCTAGCTTTGGGTTTATTATAGGAGAGAGGTCTGGCTGACCGATCAACAGTTCATCAAGCTTGCAGAGAAGTTACAAGCAAGATATAAAAATTAAGTGGAAAATATGAAGAGAAGTTCAACAGAGTATGGCTCTCGTATTCAGACCGCCAAACCAACTCCAGGCAGGTAAGTTTTAAAATGATTTCTTAAGGATTTGGGCTTGCCGTATGCCGTTTGTAAAACTTTTCTATGACAGCGGCCAAGAGAGATTTTAACACTGATAATTTTATGGCTATCAAGAGGGTGCAAAATGCTTAGAATTAGGGAGCTTAAGCAACGGCGACTGTGACGCCTAGTAAAAAAATTAATTTATATCTTACCAGCGAAATTCGCTATTTTTCTAGATATGTTCAGTACGACAATAGCTCTAAAAGCGAGCCCAAGCTAAACATGCAATGACAGCTTTCCATTCCAAATGGAAGTACGAAAATTTAGCCGTCGTCATTCGCGTTTCTCAGACAACGCAGAACTTGGTCATTTCACGTTCTTGTTTTGCATAGGACGGCAAAGACATTTTTAACGCACGTGCACAGCTATTGCCTTGCTCCAAGTTAAATCTTTTATTTGGCGATGTTCTCGTTGCCGTCGTCGCGCGGTTTGATTTAGCTCCCTATATGGAGGCCATAATGGCCTAATTAGCCATTAGAAGAGAGTAGAAAAAAACTTAAAAGACAGAAGCCAACAACTTAGTTCTCTAATAAAGATACTGGGAATCTAAAATTAAAGTATTCGAGGAAATGAAATGTGTGTTCATTCTTCACATTTCGACTTAATCTTAGAATTCTTATTTTAACACTTTCTCGTGTGACCGACCGAATTTGGAAAGTGTTCAAAATATTACATTTAATGGCGACTTTCTTCTCTGTCTTGGCATTCAACCAATACTTCACTACTAACTGATGATTTTTGCCTTCTTCTCGCAGTTATTGTAGTAGAGCTCCCAGAGGCTCTGAATTTTCCCACGATCTGAAGAACGAGAACTCTCTCCCTCACGTACAGAGAGCCGAGGAAAACTCTCATCAGGAAATAATAAACATCGCCTCTGTGCCACTGAGTCATTACAAACCTGAAGAAATCTCGCTTGAAGTTGATAACGAAAAGATTACCTTACATGGCTTGCATCGGTTCGAAAGAGAAGATAGCTTCATAACTAGCGAGTTCAAGCGATTATTCAATCTTCCTCAAGCTGTCGATCCAACAAATGTGACGTCACGCATTATCCAAAACGGCGGCGTTCTTGTCATCGAGGGCATGAAATGCTCGGAGAGAAGAGTAAAGGATCACAAGTTTGAGGCCAAGTTGGATTTCAGAGATTTTACACCAGAAGAGATTAAGATCCAGCTCCAGAAAAATGAGTTGAACGTCATTGGAAAACGCTTATCAGAAGATCACATGTCACGTGATTACAGTCGCCGTATTCTGCTGCCTGATGACGTAGATCTCAGCTCAGTGACGTCACATTTGGCAAAGGAAGGCCTGCTATCGATAGAAGCACCAAGTATTCAACAGAGAGCCTTTGAAGTCACCATGGAAACCAGTGAACCTTGCGAGGAACCAAATATAGCTGAACTGTTTGCGTTATTTGTATAATTCTAAGCTGTTAATTACGCCCAAAATAAAGATGTTTTTCAGAAATATTTGATGCTTAAAGATGATTTCCAATCCGTACTGCGCACCCTAATGTTTATACATTATAAGTTCCCACTCGATGGAATGCGAATCGATGTCGTTCGTTACGAACCACGTACCTTATCTTTGAGACCTTTGGAATTCTTTTTCAACAGCTTCATTGATTTTCACAGCTGCGCAATTGTTTCATCAAGTGATATGAGAAAAAACGAAGCATAAAGCTTCGTCTGCTTCGCATCCGTAATGGCGCTTATTTTAAAAATTGGAATTTACTTCATGCAAGTAGTTGGGAAATGTTTACATATTGTAATGTATTATGAAACAAAACTAAAAACGCAAACAAACTCCCGAGAGTGCTCAGCACAGACAAGAAATCATCTTTAACCTCAAAACTTTGCAGTTTTTTCTTGGACGATGGTAAACTAGGTTAGTAGCCAAAAGAACTGAAGGAAGAACGCTTGGTAAGCTGAAGAAACTCGTCAAACGATGTAGATTAACTGACTTTGCCTTGCCTATACTTGATTTTCAAGTTTGATCAGTTGTAGTTTATGGCGCGTACTGTAAAATTTCGTATATATGTATCTAGCACTATATCTGTCAGAAGTAAATGCAAACTAATCTCTATAATTATAAATTGTTGAGATTGCTCATTCCTTGCAGTTTATTTAAGCAATAGACCACTCTTTCTATGGGTTTATCGTCGTAGTAAACACGCGGGATGTTGGGAGAACACGAGAAAATCTTGTAAATCACGAGCCGTTAGGCGAGTGATTTACTGACAAGCTTTTTTCCTCAAAGTTATTGTGCTTTCGTGATCAAGTTGCTTATTCTCATCAAAATCATGAGATGACGCGACAAACTAATCACAGCGACCATAGCGACTGAAAGAATGAAAGGACAGACTCAGCGCCGGACACAAAATTTGCAGAGCAAAGCGACGAAAACATTTCACGCTACAAATTAAAGTTTTAAGAAAGGAAAGGAAAAGGTTATCGGGTGAAGGCTTTAAGTCTATTAATCAATTCAAAAGTATTTTGACGGGGAAATGCAAGGATTCGTAGGCGGAATCGGTCATGACGAAACTTAAAGACTGTACATGACTTACATGTACAGAGTGTTTCTACATGAAAGAGCAAGCTGAGAAAACTTAATGTCATGTGAGTCAATTTCACAAAGGAATAACTACTCTACTTAAAAGTGAGCATGACATCATAGCGATATAGGTTGGTGACTTGATATCGCAGAATATCAGGACAATAGCCACGGCCTCCGATTGGCTAATTGCGAACAGTTTGGGTTCAGTTAGAGGACAGAGGCAGTCCTTTAAGGATCTAAAAGCTGCACATAGAAAACAGCTGTTGGTCAGGGTTCCATACTCGAACTCCAATCTGGGTTTCCCCTATGACAAGAATAGTTAACGCGCCCGATTCAGAGTGCATTGTTGAGTTATATCAACAAGTGGTTGCTTACATAACTCATCTAGAAAGTGCTTATTAAACTTAGCAGCGCAATCAATTCATGACAATCAATTTACATACCTTCACGTATCCTTGATCCATGATCTACTAGAATTTATTACTTGCCACTAAACTTGACACTCTTGTACAGGTGAAGATCAATTGGATCACAAGAAACCTTTGTTTACTGAACTGATAGCATTTCATCGTAAGTTAAACAGAGAAATAACCAGTTTACAAATGCTTCTCTTAATAACCCAAACCAGAATATTCACATAAACGTGCTTTCCAAATCATTACATAATCAGGGACCAAGCACACGCTTTTGTTTATAAAAGTTGGTCAATTGAACAGTATGCGAAAAAAAATATTTGTGTCGTAGGTAATCATGCAAATGTGAATGCGAACTTGCACTTCACTGCAGAATGAAAATTAACGATATATCGGCTTCACTCAGACAGCCACAATAAAGTATATTTCTCAGTCAAATAATGGAAAATGGCAGCTTCTAGACAAATTATGTAACGAGGCTGAGAACATCTGGAAAGATATCTTGGGCTGAACAAAAGGACAGGACAGAAGTGGTTGGTCATATGATGAGCGCCAGACAAATTAAAAATAACCACTTATAATAAATGACCGTAGTTAGATTCATGACACAAGAATTTTTTTTGACAGAAGAGGATGCAGTTGAGCACATCTTATCAGACGAGTAACATTCGATCGTTTCTGTAGAAAGTCTCTGAGTTTATAACCAGCGATCCGCAAGCTGACCGATCAGCAACTCATCAAGTTTGTAGAGAAGTTGCAAGCAAGGTCTAAGAAGTGAAAAATATGAAGATAAGTTCAAGAGAGCATTGTTGTCATTTTCAGACCGCCAAACCAGCTCCAGACAGGTAAATTCTAAAATAACTTCTTAACGCTTTGGGCTTCTTGTCTGCCCTACATGGAACTTTTCTATGACAATAATTTTACGCTTAGAATAAGTGAGCTTAAGCAACGGCGACGGTGACGCCGAGGACGACACCTAAGCAAAAATGAATATATGTTTCAATAGCGAAATTTGCAATTTTCTATATCTTTCCAGTACGCCAATGGGTCTTAAAACGTGCTCAGGCTAAACATGCGATGACAGCTTTCAATTCCAAATGGAAGTACGAAAAACTAGCCGTCGTCGTTCGCGTTTCTTCGCAACGCAGAACTTGTACATTTTTCGTTCTTGTTTTGCGAGGACGGCAAAGAAATGTACAATGATTTACAACGCACGTGCACAGTTATTGTTTTTCTCATGAAATCCTTTATTTGGCCGGTGACGTTCTCGTTGCCGTCGTCGTCGGTGTTTGCTGAAGCTTCCATTTGTATACCATGTCCATTAGTCCATTAGTCATCAGAAGACATTAGCCAAGAACTCAGAGCTCTGCTATAGACAATGGGAATCTACTATATATTAAATTATTGGGGGAAATGAAATGTGTGTTCCATCTTCACATTTCGACTTAATCTTAGAATTCCTATTTTAACACTTTCTTGTGTGACCGACCAAATTTAGAAAGTGTTCAAAACTTAACATTTAATGACGACTTTCTACTCTGTCTCGGCTTTCAACCAATACTTCACTACTAATATGATTTTTGCCTTCTGTTCATAGTCATTATAACAGAGCTGCCAGAGGCTATGAATTTTCCCAAGATCTGAGGAACGAGATCTCTTTCCCCCACGTACAGAGAGCGGGAAGCACTGTCTCCAAACAAGCCGAGGAAAACTCTAATCAGGAAATAATAATAACGATCTCCTCTGTGCCACTGAGTCGTTACAAACCTGAAGAAATCTCGCTTGAGGTTGATAACGAAAAGGTTACCTTACATGGCTTGCATCAGTTCGAAAGAGAAGATAGCTTGAGAGGAAATGTCCACAAAAATAAAAAAAAATTTAAATTTCTTCGGCAAGACTAAAAAACTCGAATTCGCTAGTCTTTAGCGTATATACCTAGCCCATAGTAAAAATGCAAACAGGCTGTAATTTTTTCCTTGAAACGAGAAAAACGACATTTTCGATTATAACACGCTCGATTTAGCCAGATTTAGCGAGTGCCAACTGCGCTGAAAATCGACCATTTTCATTTGATTCGCATTTTGCAACTGCTGAGCGCAGAAAATTGTAATACAACCAGCTTATTGCAGAACAATTCCTTGTCTAATTAAAAGAGCACAATTTCAAGAAAACTGGATTAGTGTAATTATTTGGCGGTAAATGAGAACCAGAGTGTTCTCCAACGTTGAGTTAGTCAGTGAAAAGAATTGTCATTTTCACAATGTGCCATATCTCGGAATTACAAAAGATTTTAGACTCTAACTATACTAGGATAGGTCCTTAACATATCTTAAGTTTAGTTTGGGCAAATGATTTGGTACTCGTCAAAAAATCATTCAAAATCGTTTTCAAAAGACACAAAATTACGACAGCAGCTATCGAGTGCGTGACCAAAAGCATTGTCACTGTATCGGCATTTTTACTTCATGTTCGAAACGTCAGTATTACCAAGCTATAAATAACATAAACATGTTCACCTACTGATTATTTTCTTGCATATTTTCTCGGTGTTCTCACTCGATCTCATGGTCAGTTCTCACATCCGAATTTGAAGAAAAACAATTACTACTAGGCCCAGATATGTATTATTGTTTGTGTCACAATCTATACTATTTGTGTCTTCTGATTCAGCCAGTAGTAGCCGCTAAAGCTTTATTCAATATGCGACTTACGGGTTTCCATTTTAAAGACGTTTGAAAGTCCTCCGTGCTGCCTGAAGATGTGTCTTGCCTTACAACATTCTTACATGGGGGCGAGGGTCGGGATTTCGGCACTCATAATTTTCTTCGTTTGAATTCCGAGTTTCAGCCAGAATAACCTGGTTAGTGTATAGAATTTTATCGCTTTACCCAAGAAAGGAGGCCTGAGTTGGAACTAGTATCGAGATATTGGAATAACGCCTTTTTTGTCGGCAATAACACCCAAACCTCCCCTACCCTGTGTGCAAAAACGTTTGCTGGACATTACGAAAGACGCGGAGCGATCGAAGATGGCGGCAGGAGCCCATCACTAGGAGCCAGCAACTACCCCATATTCCTGTCACGGCGTTTTCACAGACCTGTCTATTTTTAGCTTGAATTTACCGCGAATTCAGACTCCCGCATTGACAACAGTGACAAATCATAAGCACGGACTTGATTCTTTAATTGACGTCGGCATTTTTACTGGAAGATTAAAAGGAAAAGCCGCCATTGTTTCCATTACCGATGCGCGCTCGTGTAGAACGGAACTGACCTATTTTGCGGGAAAAGAAGTCTAAAAATAGACCGGTCTGTAAAAATGCCGTGACATAGGCTTAGTATTGGAGTTGCAAGCTGATGGCGGCTTATTTGTTATTTTTAATTACTGGGGATTTCTGCCTGAAAGCAGGTTGAATGATTATACCGAACAACACTGAATGGAAAACGTAGGACGATTGGCATAGGAACTTGGTGATATTTTAGTGATTTCACTAGACGGATGCGTACTGGTCATGCAAACCTAATGGTACACCGTTGACGGAAATGGCAGGATAGGAATGTTGTTTGACAGTCAAGACATGATAACAGAGCTAAGGTGAACATATTTATGTTGTTTTGTGCTGACATTGCTGTGATATTACGAAATAAAGTGATTTAACTACAAATACACTGGTAGTACTTTGGCAACGCATTCGACTGCTGGCGTGATTTCGAATTTTTGTGTGTGTATGATTTGAATGATTTTTTGACCAGTGCCTAATCATTTTCCCAAACTAAACTTTACATGTATTGAAATACCTTAGTACATTTTTGGAAGAGTTATAACGTTTTCAAAGATGTGTATTTTTTCTGAAGATATATTTCACTGATTTGATGAAATCATTGAAATATTTCAAGCCAGGCTTGTAGCGTGCAATTTATTAGTTGTGATAAATCTTTTAGCCATTCAGCTATTTTAACTCACGTATTCTTAATTTAAGTGAAATATTGGAATGGAAGGTTAATTTTGGTCCGAAGCAAAGTCAAAGGATTTTTTCTGACAAGAGAATTTAATTCATCACGGTGCTGGATAATCAAACGATACTGCTTAGCTACTTTGCAACCTCACAATATAATTTAGAGATTGGTCAACTATTACGAGGGATTGTATTTCAAATACAAGGCCTTCTTTGGATTGTTTCTAACAAGTAACGTGAAAATGTGTTTTAATTTTGACCTAGGTACAGCTCAAAGTAATGCAAATAAAGAAACTATCCAAACGTTGCAAATATTTCTGCGTGCCAAAAATATATTGAGCAACAAAGAGCAATTTGAGAAACACGTATCAAGATATATAGTTTTGAATCCGCAACTTTTTCTTTCCGGACAAAAAACATTTCATCGTTCACACGTAGCGTATTCATGGAAAGCGGAATTCACTAATATCCAGATTCGCTGCCGAATCTGGTGGATGTGTGTGGACAGAAGCCATATCCGGAAAGAAAAAGTGGCGGGTTCAAAAATATCCGGACACGTGTGGACTTGGCCTTAATGTCATGTGAGTCAATTTCACTCAGCAAACAAATTACTTAAATTTAACGTGACCATGGTATCATGGTAGCCATATTAGGTTAGTGACATGATGTCGCAGGATATAAAGACAATGAATAGCCATGCACGGATTTTAATTGGCTATTTGCGACTTTAGGTTCAGTAAGAGGACAAAGGCAATTATATTTAACGATCTAAAAGATGCACACAGAAAATAGCTGTTGTTCATGATTCCTTATTCGAAATGCAATCTGGGGTTCCACTATGACAAAAATAGTTAATGCACCCGATTCAAAGTGCATTGTTGAGTTATATCAACAAGTGGTTGCTTACATCATTCAAGTAAAAAATGCTTATTTAACTTGTCTGCGCTAAAATGTAGCACGAGCAAGTTCTTGAACATTTGACACAATGTGATGAGGAAGCATGCTGTTTTAACCAGTGCAAACGCTTGTTACATTGGCACTATATTATTAAAATTCACGACAATCAATTAGCACACCTTCACGCACCCTTGATCCATGATCTACTAGCATTTATAACGTACTTTACACTCTTTTTCAAGTGAACATCAATTGTATAACATTAAAGCTATATTTACTGAATAGCTATTTCATCATAAGTTGAATAGGGAAATAACCAGCTTTCTTTAATTACCCAAAACAGATTATTACATAAACGTGCTTTTCAAATCATTACATAATCAGTGACTAAGCACATGTTCTGTGTCTAAGAGTAGGCAAATTTAATAGTCTGCTAAAAAGTAGCCTTGGTGTATAGGTAATCGTGTAAGTGTGGATGCAATTAAACGATTTACTTTGCAAGAGATATTTCAAAATTTACTTAGAATTGCATGGGGGGAAACCTTTTTAATGTTTAAAAATCCCTAATTGCACGATTATATGATTAGTCTTTTATTATATGGCTGTGAAATTTCGGACATGCACTGCACTGTAGACTGAAAATCAACAATGAATCGCCTGGACTGAGCCAACCATAAAGAAATAATTTTCTCAGTCAAATAATAAAATAAGAAAGGGAAAATATAGCTGCCCCTTGACCAAATCATGTAACGAGGCCTAGAACCTCTGACAAGATATCTTGGGCTGACCGAGAGAACAAGACAGAAGCAGATGATCATATGATGACCACCGGACAAATTAAAAATAACCACTTAAATGACCATATTTAGATTCATAACACAAGAGATGTTATTTTTTTGACAGGATCGGGCAGCATGCAGTTTAGCACATCTTATCAGAAGAGTAACCTTCGATCGTTTAAATTTCGGTAGAAAATCTCTGAGTTTATTACGAGGGGTCTGGCTGAATGATCAACAATTCATCAAGTTTGTAGAGAACTTAATTAAAACCAAGATATAAGAAGAGGAAAACATGAAGGGAAGTGCAAGACAGTATGGATCTCATTTTCCGACCGCCAAACCAGCTCCGGGCAGGTAGGTCTTAAAATAATTTTGTAAAGATTTGGGCTTCTTGTGTGCCCTACATGAAACTTTTCTATGACAATGGGAGACTTTAACACTGATAATTCTCAGGCTATCTAGAGGATGCAAAATGGCTAGAATTAGGGAGGTTAAGCAACGGCGACGGTGGCGCCGTGGACGACGCCTAGTCGAAAATGGATTTATACTTTACCAGCAAAATTCGCAATTTCTAGGTTTCTTCAGTAGGCCATTGAATGGCTCTACGTACGTGCTCAGGCTAAATATACAACGAAAGCGTTCTATGCCAAATGGAAGTACAAAATGTTAGCCGTCGTCGTTCGCGATTTTCAGACAACACAGAACTTGGACATTTCACGTTGTTGTTTTGCTGAGCACGGAAAAGAATGATGAATGAAAAGGATGAAATATTTATAACGTAGGTGGACAGTTATTGGTTTGCTCATTAAACCTTTTGTTTGGTGACATCCCCGTTGCCGTCGTCGTCGTGGTTTGCTCAAACTTCCTTTTGTATACCATGGATGAGATGATGGCCCTAATTAGTTATCAGAAGGCAGTATATAGGCAAGAACTTAAAAGCCAGAAGCCAAGATATCAGAGCTCTGCTATAGACCATCGATGGGAAACTAAAAATAAAGTTTTCAGTGAAGGAAATGAAATGAGTGTTCCATCTTCACATTTGGACTTAATCTTAGAATTCCTATTTCAACACTTTCTCATGTGACCAAAAGAATTTGGAAAGTGTTCAAAATATTACATTTAATGACGACTTTCTACTCTGTCTCGGCATTCAACCAATACTTCACTACTAATATGATTTGTGCTTTCTGTTCGTAGTTATTATAGCAGAGCTGCCAGAGGCTATGAATTTTCCCGAGATCTGAGGAACGAAATCTCTCTCCCTCACGTACAGAGAGCGGGAAGCACTGTCTCCCAACAAGCCGAGGAAAACTCTCATCAGGAAATAATAAGGATCGCCTCTGTGACTCTGAGTCATTACATACCTGATGAAATCTCACTTGAAGTTGATAACAAAAAGATTACCTTACATGGCTTGCATCGATTCGAAAGAGGAGATAGCTTCATAACTAGCGAGTTCAAGCGATTCTTCAAACTTCCTCAAGCTGTCGATCCAAACACTGTGACGTCACGCATTACCCAAAACGGCGGCGTTCTCATTATCGAGGGCATGAAATGCTCCGAGAGGAGAGTAAAGGATCGCAGATTTGAGGCCAAGTTGGATTTTAGAGGTTTTAAACCAGAAGAGATTAAAATCCAGCTTCGGAAAAATGAGTCGACCGTCACTGGAAAACGCTTATCAGAAGATCACCTGTCACGTGATTACAATCACCGTATTCTGCTGCCTGATGACGTAGATCACGGCTCAGTGACGTCACGCTTGTCCAAGGAAGGCCTGCTATCGATAGAAGCACCGAGTATTCAACAGAAAGCCTTCGAAGTTACCATGGAAACCAGTGAACCATGCGAGGAATCAAGTATAGCTGAACTGTTTGCGTTAGTTTTATAATTCCTAGCTGTTCATTACGCCCAAAATAAAGATATGTTTCAGAAATGCTTGATGCTTGAAGGTTATTTTCTGTCAGTACTGCGCAGTCTCAGCACCCTAACGTTTATAAACATGGATGGAATGCGAATCGATTTTAGTCTTTACGAACCACGTACATTATCTTTGAGACATTTGAAATTCTTTTTCCAACAGCTTCACTGATTTTCGCAGCTGCGAAGTTGTTTCATCAAGTGATATGAGAAAGAACGAAGCATAAAGCTTCACCCGCTTCGCATCCATAATGGCGACTGTTTTGAAAATCAGCATTTACCTCATGTAAGTAGTTGGGAAATGCTTACATTTTTTGTGGTCTTGCATGCAAACAAACTCTCAAGAGTATGGACTTGAAATCATCTTTAACCTCAAAACTCTTTGTTTCTTGCACGATGGTAAACCAGGCAAGCAGCTAAAAGAACTAAACGACGTGACGAACGGCGGCTTGGTAAGCTGAAGAATCTCATCAAACGATGTAGATTGAGACTTGGCATGATTGTGCCGCTACCTCATTCGACCTGTTTTTATTTACAGCTGAAATTCTTGTGGCAGTGATTTTTTTCAAGCTTGCTCAGTTGTAGTTTACGCGCATTGTAAAACTTAGTCTGTATCTAGGACTATATCTGTCAGAAATAAATGCAGATTAATCTCAAAATTCGGATCTTTTCTTCACATATCCTTATTCTCATGAAAGGGTACAGCGAATAAAATTTGTGCAATTTCGGTATAAATTGTCGAGAACTGGTTATTCCTTGCAGTTTATATTCTTATAGTATAGATAATATTTTTGATGCTTGTGCTCATCTGATTGTACATATAGCTGCGTAAAAGTCAAAGTCAGCCCACAGATATCTTTCCTTGTCGCTCAAGTCATTACATTTTTGGGCAGTATCTTAGACTTTTAAGATCTGTTTTTTCTTTGCAGTTGTTTTACTCATGGCAAAAATAACATTAAGCTTGCGGTTTTCTCGTGATCATCCATGACTGACCAAAAGTCAAAGTCAGCCTACACTCATCTTTCCTTTGCACTATGTGATCTACTTTTTTTTTTTTTTTTTGTTTTGTTTTGTTTTTGTTTTTGTTTTTTGATCTACTTATTTTTGTAGCATTTTGATCTGATGGTAACAAGCTTTCTATGATAAGCATTAATTATTAATAATGGTACTTTTTTGGAAGATTTATAAGAGTGTTTTGATGAAATCACTGAAATAGCGGCGGTGAGACGTCGAGTTTAAGCCTGAGTAGCGTGCAACTTGAGTAAAACGTTGAGTTATGAACTTTCTCCGGCTGTTTATATACTTTCTACGATAAGCATTATCGATTACTGAGATATATCTTGTTTGAAGATTTATCTTAGTGATTTGGGATTGCCAGTTGGGATTTTTAAGCCTGTTATGTTCATTTGAAATATTTGTTTCCTTCAGTTTGAGTGGCATGTCTGTGAACTAGCTTGGTGTAGCTAAGTGCATGACCACTAGCTATAAACATACTTTTTTTTTACATTTTGATTTAATCGCTGAAATATTTTAAGCCAGTAGCGGAGAATTGAACTTCTGGTCTTTAGGAGTTGCGATAAATTTGTTAGCTATGCAGCTATTCAACCTAACGTATTCTTAGGCACGCCCCGTCCACGCGTATCTGGATATCTTTGAATCCGCAGCTTTTTCTTTCCGGATACGGCTTCCGTCCAAACGCATCCGACGAAGGCAGCGAATACGGATATTTTTGAATCCGCTCTCCATGAGTACGCTACGTGTGGACCGGGAATGAAAGAAGAAAAAGAAAAAGTTGCGGATTCAAAAATGTCCGGATACGTGTTCACGGGGCCTTAAGGTTTCGCTCCGATACAAATTAACAGGATTGTTTCTTACAAGAAAAGTTAATTCATCATGAGAATGGGAAATCAGGCGATAGAATAGAGCTTAGCTCCTTTGCAACCTCACAATATAATACAGAGACCGGTCAATTATTACGAGAGAGCTTATGTTCAAATACAAGGCCTTGTTTGGATTGTTTCTAACAAGTAATTTGGAAATGTGTTTGTTACAAGAATGACTGAATTTAAATTATGACCTGGGTACAGTTCAAAGAATTGCAAATTTAGAAAATATCCAAAGCCTTAAAATGGCATGTTTTTGTTTTAATATATTTCTTCGTCTGATCACAAATTGACATCAAAGAGCAATTTGAATTGAGAGAACTTAATGACATGTGAGTCAATTTAACTAAGGAATAATCATGCTTACTTAAAAAGTGAGCATGATATCATAGCCATATCAGGTTATTAGTGACTTGATATCGCATGATATCAGGGCAATAGCCACGGCTTCTGATTGGCTAATTGCGAATTAGGGTTCAGTAAGAGGCCAAAGCAATTATTTCACTTAAAAAAAACCTGAGTCATCGTTGCAGTACAGGTCATCCAAACAAATGCGTATACCGCGATGTTCTTCATTAGTTCCCATCCATCGCCGCGAAAATCACCTGACATCGAGACAATGCGGCTTTAGTCGACAGAGAACTTCATCAATATACCACCATATCCGGGCTGTTTTTCATTTAAACGTGACAAATACCCCACGAAAAAGTCATAGGCTAAGACCAAAACATTCTAGAATACGTTTCCATCTCATGCCACAAATCATGGCCGACACGAGAAAAAAAAAGTCTAAACGTTCGTTTGGAACCCGAAAATCACCCGAAAAGAGCCCCAAAAAGCTTTCGGGTCCGAAAAGTTTTGGGGTCTTTTGAAAAACACACGCCAGCTCCGGAAAAATGAGTTGACCGTCAATGCTTATCAGAAGATCACCTGTCACGTGATTACAGTCGCCGTATCTGGTGCCTGATGACGAGGATCTTAGCCCAGTGACGTCACGCTTGTCAAAGGAAGGCCTGCTATTGATAGAAGCATCGTGTATTCAAGAGAAAACCTTTGACGCCACCATGGAAACCAGTGCACAGTGCGAGGAACCAAGTACAGCTGAATATGTTTGCGTTCGTTGTATAATTCTAAACTGTTAATTACGCCCAAAATGCAAATAGATTCCAGAAACATTTGATGCTTAACCCAGTAACATACAGCTCTTTATCTGTATCGATATCTATTTTACAATTATTCGACAAGCGCGCGTTGGATATGAGATGGTAAACGCCGAGTTGGCTATAATCATCTCATATCCAACAATTGCAAGGGCGAGTGGAATAATTGTTTTATTAAAAACGCCGCCAAAAGAGAGCAAACTAAACCTTAAAAAAATAAAAAACGCCTCAAACAAATCACGCGTACGCTTTCCATATTCGTAGAGCATGGTATAATGGCTCATAGCCCATGATCGCTAAGCCAATGAAAACTCTCGAATTGCATTATCCAATGATCCAGTTTTTAATAAATGTCGATATAGGTCAAGATAATTTCAGATATATACAAGTATAATGCACCTGGCCTGCCCTCAAACGCTAAGAAATTGTTGAATACAGTACAGTGAGCAAAATGAGTTCATTTTACGTCAAGTAGGCCAAGTTTATGTTTGTTTGTACGAGCATTACCGAAGAATTAAACAATTAAAGTTATTGCCAAGGTAAAGTTCTTTTTTGATTAGAGCCTCATTTCTTGCCCTAGTTAGCAGGTGTTTCGGGATGACACCAATGATCTGGTAGTAGTTTAGAAAATTTGTATTTTTACAGTGGTAATTGTCCAAGAAGTCCTGATACGACATTAGTTGACCGGTCGTTGTTAAAAGATCTTGGATTAAAAGGATGCCCTTTTGATACTATTCCCTAATAAAAACGGGGTCTGTCGCCAACGAGTATGTCTCTGTTATTGCGTAGAATTATATTTTGGTCCTGATTGTGATTATATAAAGTTTTTAATTCTCTCTAAAGTAGTTTAGAATATTTCCATAGAACACCGGCAGTGAGGTGAGGTATTTGTCGTCAAAATTGCATCTTGATAAAAAGTTGAGACCCCAATACTACTCTTTTTAGATAGTAATCTGGGATTGTTTTCCACTTTGGATTTCCTGGCGACAAAAGTATAGGAATCCAGGCCAGTTTTAGAGCCTTAAACATTATTTACGCAATCCGCAATCCGGTTTGATGGATGTCTTGGTAAAGCCCCTCCCTTTTAATTTAATCTTTTTTGTTGTTCCACGGGTAGCTTAATAGTTTTGTTTTTAGAATTGATGTAATTTCCTCAGGAACGTTTAACGTCGAGGCTGAATAAACTCGTTGTGACAGTCCTAGAGGCATTGTTATCATAACTTTCCAAAACGATATACTCTCCATATATCCAAATTTGTTTGCATCTTTCGTATTTTAAGATGAAAATTTCATTCATTGTTTTCCGTATCATTATACGAAACATGAACCCCTAATATACGCACTGGGCTTACGCATCCATTTTAGATTTAAAGGATTGCTTTTATTTTTCCCATTTTTCCAGCCACATCATTTTTGATTTCTTAACGTTTAAAGTTAGCCCTGACAACCTTCCTAATTTCAAGGTTTCTTTATCTGCTTCCAAATCTGCACAAACCAAATTTGTGTCATCTGCAAATTGAATTAATTTAATTTCATTTTCCAGGCATTTTAAATACCTACTATCTTTGTGCCTTGTCTTATCTTGTTTGCTAGCAGTTCAGCTGATAGAATGAATAAGAAGAGAGAAAGAGGACATCCCTGCCTTACACCTCTTGATGGCTTAAACCAGTTTGTTAAAAAAAAACATTGTTTATAACTGCACTTTCAATATTTGTATCAAAGGTGCTAATCCAACGCTTAATACTTGTCCCAAAATTAAAAACGTGTAGTGTATTCATTATATATCCCCATTCTAATGAATTAAAAGCTTTTTTGAAATCCAGTGATACTAAAATTCCAGGTATATTATGCAGCTTTGTGTGTTCCATCACATCCTCGATTAGACGAATCGCGAATATTTTCTCCAATATATCTTCCTTTGATAAAACCAGTTTCATCACTATGTATTAAAGTTGGTAGATATGGTTCTATTCTTTTGGCTATCGCTAGTTGCAATTTTACAATCAACTCCGTTAAGTAAGGTTATTGGTCTCCAATTTTGTAATTCTAGTAATGAACCATCTTCCTTTGTTATAAGAGTGACGATTCCTCTCCATTGTGATGTGGAAAGTTTATTTACCTCATAAGATGTATTGAAGCTCGCAACCAGATCCTGTCCTATCAAATCGAAGAAAGTTTTGTAAAATTCAACAGTAAAACCGTCTTCTCCTGACGTTTTATCGCTCTCAAATGTGTTCTAAGGCCTTTCTACATTCCTCTAAGAAGAGAGGACCTTCCATTTTCTCTCTGTCTTCAATCGTGAGTTTTGAGATTGTTAGCGGTTCAATGAAACTATCGAAATCCTTTTGTTCAAGATTATTTACTGTTTTACATATAATTAGCTATAGTATTTTTCAGTGCTATCTAATATCTGTCTCTCATTTTTAATTGTTGTTCCATCTTCTCCATGAAGTTCAGTTTTTTTGTTGCAGTTCTTCTGTTCTAAATTAAAGAAATATTTTGTTGGGCGTTCGTCTTCTTCTACCCAGTGGCATTTCGATCTAAATATAGCAGATCTTCCTTTCTTCTCATAAATATATTGTAGCTCTACTTTAAGATTATCATATACACGTATTTATTTAGAACGGGATCTATACCACTTGAGGGGAGTTAAAATGATTGCAAATGATATGATCCAGTTCTTCGAGTCAGCTCTTAACTTCCTCTTCACTAACATGTACTAATTTACTTTTGTTTTTACTAAATGGGATGGTTGTTGATCTGAACTCCATTTTTAACAACAAAACAAACGTTTGCCTTTGACGGCTGAATGCATTTCGCTTGTAGAAACATACGAATATTAGCTAGGTATTGTCCATCGTCTAGTAAGGTATTGTTAAATTTCCAAAGCCCTGGTCCGCGAGGTGTTTCATTACTCCACGACAAAGACATGTACATTGCTTGATGATCCGGTGCCACAGACAGGTAAATAACTCTCTTATTAACAAACCATGTCAAATTCTGGGTTGTGTCCTGGTGTACCGGTACACAGAGGGAATAACTATTGTACTCCTTTGTTTACAAGCCTTTGTTTAGCTGTTGCATATTGTTGGGTCTATCAGTTGTATCGGTTCTTGTGTACCGGTACACGAGGACAGAACCAAATTCTGGACAACTAAGAAAAAGTCAATTCTTGATTTAAGTTTTAGCGATTTACATATACAATAGTACTTTCGTAATTGCGGGTGGCGTACTCTTTGGATATTTATTTTAATAGTCAAAAAGTCAAAAGCCTCCATTGTTGTCAAAAGCAGATTACTATAGTTTGACGGTTTCCAAGCAGTGCTGCCGACTTTATCTTTTTTTTGTGAGCGTGCTGTTCCAATCGCCACCTACTATAAGTGTGGAAAGTTCTGATTTATCCGGCAATGAGCACATTGTTTAGCTCTTGAAGAAAATTCAGTTGCTCGGACTGGTGGTTAGGTGCATAAACATTACAGAGTGACAGCTTAAGCGAGTTGAATTCCATTGTAATTAACACCATTCGTCCCGTATTGCTGTTAAAAATACAATCAATTTTGCTCCGCATCGAAGGGTGAATAAGAATGCATACCACTTTACTGTGTTTAGTCCCATGAGAAAAAACATCGGGCCTCCCCATTCGCTCTTCCATATCATTGCATCGCTTGGTTCGGAATACGTTTCTTGCAGAAAGATAATTTTTGGTGAATGATGTTTAGGATGTGTAAAGATGTTCCTCCTTTTTAGTTGGTCTCTAATTCCCCTGACGTTAAAAGATAAAATATCATACATTGTGTTCTTATGCATTGTTTGCTTGTAAGGTCCTAAAAAATGCAAATTAATCACTGAGAGAGAAAGAAAAACAAACCTTCCATTGTAACGCGAATACAGAACAGGCAAACAGTCCCTTAGATTATTTCGATAAATTTTTATAGGGATTTTAGACCATCCAGTTCCCTTATCCTAATTGGTCTTCCCTCTGGCGAAGTTTTAACAAAGATTTGTCCGTCCATCGTCCATACTTTCGATAATTCTCCGTCTCGCCTCATCCTATTTGCCTCATTAACCATTTTCTTTCTATAGGAGGTCAAACTTTCGTAAACTGGTAAATAGAAATCCTATCCTTGGATTCAGGATAATGAGTTTCCGGGAAGAAATTGGGCAGCTTTATATTACGCAAGGTGACCCTCGCATTGTACAAACTGGTGTTAGTTTTATAACTTACGAATTTCACCATAGATCGTTTACACTGTCACACAAAAAAATAAATCGAAAACTATCAAGTGGAAAAAGCAAATAAATTGTGATGTTATAGAAGATGAAAAAATAAGACACTTCTCCAAGTTTTAGCCCTGTGCGTTTCCCCAAACTTGAGATATTCGTCAAAATGTTTCGCAGAAATTTACAGAGCCCAGTATGAAAACGCCATGTTGGTGTACCTCCATGGTACACCAATATGACGGCCGGAAAATAGTGTAAACATCTGGAACTTACTTTGGCTTTCCAGGCGACTGGTTATCAGTACTGAAAAAACAAGTATTTACATAAGCACTTTTCCTAATGCTCTAGCTTCTAACAGGGCTCAAAATCATGAGATAAGTATATACTTTTCAACAAATTTGATCGTAGCCTTGTGTCACGCACCTCCATAACCCGGAAATTCAAAATGCTCTGGTTTCCAAACGAAGCACGCTATTGAGCTGCAAAGTTGTAAACAGACATAAATATGTCACCTCTTATACCTGATGAGGATGAAAACTTTGGTGGATCTTTAGTTCTAGATTTTCAAAAGTGAAGACGTCACGTGAAAACGATCTATTATCGGCTTGTTCCCCTTTCTGTTCAATTTATGGCTGATCTCAATATCGACAGGGTTTATGGGTGCCTGTAACGCCTCCGCCAGTTTAAGCACCACCTCTCCAGTCGATGTATAATTACGCGCTTTCCGGCACTCCGTGGATTTCTAAGGAATTTTTCCTGGTATACTGTTCCAATTTATCTTGTAAATCATACATATAATTCATAGATTTCGTCTTGCTGCTCGTCCACACGCCTTTTCGCTGCATAAAGTTGTTTTTCAACCCTTGGCACTGATTGTCCATTACCAATGGACCACATCTGTATCAAGGACAGGCGGTACAAGTTATAGTTCGCATCATTGTTAGTATGATTCACAGGAAAATCAGTGCCGAAATCTTTCTTTTTGAATAGAGCTTTATTAGCCAAGGAAAATGATTGTATCAACGCCCAAATAAATCCCGATTCTGACTCCATGTCGCAGAAAACAGAAAACGCTTGGTTCGCAGAATCAAAGATGAGGTACTTTCCTGATTTCGTAGCTCCGTTCTTGGCAATATCTTCGCAGGTTCTTGGATGTTTTATCTTGTCATCACATCGCCGGCCTGTGTGCGTATCGGGGCAGGTACAGTTAAACCGTGTGCTCCGAGGGTCACAAATCTCCTTACATACCCCTCCGTTGGCGCATGGATTGTCCCGGCAGCATCTGTTCGTACAGCCATGCTTTCCTGGGATGTATTTCTCTCCACTCTATCAAACAAAACGCGAAGAAATGTTTGTGTTTTTTGATAATGTTGGACTGTAACTTCGAAGCTGCTTTTTGTGACAATACAGTGTTTCTGTGAAGGACCTAAGGGCTGGGAAATTTTGTGTTCTTAAATAATATTCTGGGAGCGAAGTTAGAGCGTGATAATTCCAAGGGCAAATTTGTGCCCATGCACGTGAGCTAGTGATATTAAATCGCCATTCTCTTTATTGTTCCTCACTAAATCTAGACTGTTCACAGTCTCTCTATTTACGCACGCTTAAGAAAATGCGAGAGCGAAGCACGCGGGGGGTAAGGGCAAGGAGGCGAGCGAAACGAGCAAGAAGAATAGAGTTTCCTTTCTTTTTGCTCTGGCGTCAAGTTCTCTCGCGAATCCATACATTCAACAATCGAATAAAAATACTAGAAAATAGAGGGCTGTGAACAGGACAAAGGAGTCCTACTCGACCATATATGTTAAGCTAAATTCGCCCTACAATACTGTAGAAAATGCGAGAGCGCGGCAAAGGTTAGTTACCTACGATACTTCCCCTAAACTATTCATAGGTGGTGACATAATTCAACAAGTTAGCTCGGTTAAATCTCTGGGTGTGCATATAGACGAAAACCTTTCATGGACTATACACATTGAAAAAATAGCCAAGAAAATCGCATCGGGCATTGGAGCAATTAAACGTTGTAGGCCTTTTGTCAACCTAACAATCCTAGAGACCGTTTTCAATGCCTTAGTTCAATCGTACTTTAATTACTGCAGCGAGGTCTGGGGGCATTGTAACAAAAGTCTTTCGAATAAGCTCCAAAAGTTGCAAAACCGGGCTGCCCGTATTCTAACCTTCTCCAGTTATGACTCAAGCGCTGATCCTCTTTTTGAGCGACTCAACTGGAAACGGTTGGATATTCAGCGACAAATACAACTGATCACCATGGTTTATAAATCTATACATGGTCTTGCGCCCAACTATCTTGGTTCTCTTTTCAATAAATATGATCCACCTTATCATCTAAGGAACTCTGAAAACAAACTAGCTGTTCCATTGCCCCGCACCAATTTCCTAAAAAATAGCTTTAGCTATAATGGTGCAGTTATCTGGAACACCTTGTCCCCTGAATTGCGGCAAGCAAAATCACTTAAATCTTTTCGAAATGGTTGTCGTGATTTCTTCGTCTGAATCGACAAAACGCACACGGCATCTATGTAAAGCAGAATTTCTTTAGTTTATCTTTCTTTTACTAATTAAATTTTTAGACCATGTTTATATAGATCAAAGTAGATTGTAATTTTTAATATTATTTTATCTGATAGATTTACCGTGTTTAAATAAAAATAAAGTTCAAGTTCAAGTTTAGACTACGAAGGAATATTCATTAAAATCAACCATTTTAATGTCTTCTGAATAAAGCTGAGTAAAGCGCCCGATATTTTTAAGGTGCACAGGTTTACTAATCAAGTTCGTTTCTGGTCGGATTTGAGCGAGAGGAAGCGATCAACATCATTATGTCTTCTTGACACCTTTCTCCATGAATCCCTGTCGGTAAATGTGGATTGCTTGTCTACTTTGTTGACAATGCGATGTTTGCATAAAGTACTAGCTTCGGCCGAACTAATACAAGAGCAGATAAACGAGGACCAAACAACCGACGGGTCATGGAACAAACTTCGAGATAAGAATAAAAAATGGACTGGGAAAACCAGGGAACGAAGGACTGAACAAATGAATGAACCAACGAGCACACATGACAACAAAGAAAAAAAAAACGAAAGAAACGAAAAAACAAAGATACTTACGGACTAGCTGGCGAATTGATAAAAATGACAGCTCACCTTCACAATGTAGCTCCTCGCCAAGTCATAATAATTAACTCCTTGTTTCCATTTCAGCGCTGTTGGCTCCATTTCTTTGTTAACATCGTTTAGTTCACAGTTGTTTTCTTTCAAGACAGGAAAATAATTCATGGATATACACAAGCAGTCATCTTTACACATCATGTGGCATTGGGCGGCGCTGAGAACTGTCAACCGTCTAAACACGTGACCCTCAAAGATGCGGTTGTAGGCGACATCTTCGTCGATAACAAATTTGAAGTTTTGGCAAATAACGTCGCTGTATACGTACGCCTCAATGAAGAGCGTCAGGTGCGTTACCAAAAACACTGTTTGTAGAAAGCGCAAGGCTCTCATATTGATGCTACCAGAAGAAGATACAAAAGGAGAATAAGTTAGGTGAAAATGATTTCCTAACTGCATGCACGTTTTCGAATTTGTCTTCTTTTAAACCATGTTATGAGTAAATAGTCATATAAGGGGCAACCAAGTTGACCGTTGCTCATCAAAAACGAGGAGGAATATTTTAGAGTTTTAGAGGACGCTCGCAAGGGACATTGCAGTTTTAACCTGGTGATAGAATTCTCAGAACCTGATAAAAATACTGCAATCTGATTGATTTGATTGTCGCGCTCTATTTAATACTTGGATAGGTGATAATCATGGGATGAGGTCGTTGGCCTCATCAACTCGTAGCTCTCACTCTTCTCCTTCAGATTTCTAGATGAAGATAAAAAGTGTTCACTCAGTCCCATATGAATTTCAGTCAGACTTTGGCGCCTTTTGTGGAGGCGCGGTGGCCTCATAGTTAGTGCGCTCGACTCCGGGTCGAGCGGTCCGGGTTCGAGCTCTGACCGGGGACATTCTGTTGTGTTCTTGGGCAAGATGCTTTATTCTTACAGTAAGTAACTCCACGCAGGTGTATAAACGGAGACGGCGAATTTAATGCTGGGGGCTACCCTGAGATGGATAACATCCCATCCAGGAGGGAGTAGAAATATTCCTAGTCACCATAATGCAGACTTTTCCTTTACCTTTTGACGCAAGCTAACCTGCCCCATGTATAACATTGGCGCGTTGGACGGTAAGTAAACAAGTATGGCACAAAAAAGTAGTAGTAGTAACGGGACAGGAACACAAGTAGTAGGCGTAGAGGTTTCGAAATCGTGGAGAAAAAGTAGTTTTAGCTTCTCGTTTCAGTTGTTTGCAAGTCAATAGTTTACATATACAGAAAACTGTATTTAATTTCACCCAAAGAGGATTCCCTGATGGGAAGCACGAAAGCTCTAAGCGTCGTCATGCATAGAGGTCGGAAGTTTCATCAAATACGGTGTTAAGTCGTTTTCAATTCTCCAGGCACCCCTACTAATGGGAAAAGTGAACAATTAAGACAATTAAGCGTTTATGTCTTGGGCCTGTGGCCCGGTGGAAAGAATCCCACATTAAAAAGGCGGAGATGCTCATCGTCTAGTTTAGAATTTTAGTGACGAAAAATAAATATTGTGATTGTCTTTAACTTTATTTAATTCTACACATGGAAAATTATTTTCATATAGATCACGCAAAGGCGATTTGCGTTACAGCGTAGCCAAATTTGCTTTCTGAGAAACAATAGTCACATCTGAAGAAGAACATCGTTACGTGTTTACAGTCTTTGTGAATGAGAATGTGAATGTGAACGTTTATTGACAACTTCCCCAAAGGGGCTTTTCAGCGTCAATTACAAAGAAATAAACTGGAACATATACTAGTAATAACCACAGGTTAGGAAGTGCGGGCGAGGGCTATGCATGATTTGTTTCACTGAGGTTAACGAATTCATTGTAAAACAGTGGCGTTGTGTTCTTTTTCCATTTTGGGCATTTATATTTGCAGGGCAATAAAGGGTTGCATAGTGTGGGTGATTGTTTTCCCTAAAACGAGACAAAGGGACCTAAGAGTGGTTTTACTGACCTTGTGAAACAGTAACACCAGTTTGATTATACACTAGTTCTATTTTGTGTTGGGTTTGACAAAATGGTTATTTCTTCACGTTGTAAATAAAAAAACTGTTGATTATAAAATGGACATATTGATTTAGTCAAGGTCATTTGATGTAACCCGACAACAACAGACACGGACAGGAAACGTTCCGATCACAAGTTCACACGCTCGATTTTGATTGGACGGCGCGCCAGCTATGCATGAGCTGCACGTGATTCTTCGACGAAATATACGTCATCCACGTGATAAAATTGTGTTGTGTGCATTCCAATTTATGGACCGCCACTTCTGCATGAACTGCACGTGATTCTTGACATTCTTAGCTTCAAGAAGGCGAAATTTACATATTATTTGACCCTTCAACTACATTAAAGATCATTGACTATGGAAGGTGAAACAGCTATGCTTTGGTGAGAATTGTCTTCTGCTTGGTGTTGGGAACGCCTGTGCTCAAATTACTGCTGTTTCGTGTTTGTCTCGCGTGGTCAAAGCGCCTGTGCTAAAATTACGTCCTTTCATTTCATTGGTTCTTAGTGTCCCTAAGGACAAATATTTGGAAGGGCGACTTTTTTTGCTAAATTCGAGTCACTGCAAGGCTATATAACTGCCGCGCATGCGTTTGAAACCAATGTTGAGATTAGGATTGCGGGCTCCGCTGGTCGCCCGCAACAAGTTATTAAATTACAATTGCAAATTATTAAACTATCGTTCTTCCCCCTTAAATTTATCTAAAAGTACCCCTCTAAGCTTATTCCTAAAACTATTGACATCAATGCAGAACTTAATATTATTATTTAAATTATTTCCAGATGTTCTTTCCCGTAAAACCGTGAACACCAGAAAAACTTTCTGGAATGTTTATTGTTTCGCGACCAATCAGATGTGAGATGAAACCGCCAAACCGCAATACCTTGAAAGGTTTGGATTAGCCACGACTTGACACAAAACAACGAGCTGGCTTTTCTTGTAGGACCAGTCCTCAATTTTTACCGTTTTCAAATACTAGAATTGTTCTTTTTCTATTTCAGCATAGAATAGATATGAGCTGAAGAATAGAAATGAACGATATATTACGGAAAAGATTTTTGAATCGAGCAGACAGGATCAAACACGGCCAATCGCGTGTCAAGAATTTGACAAGAAAGAATGAGAAAGACTTTACAACTTATTTGGCCACTGAAATGCAATACTATCTTCAGAAATTGATCTTCTTTAAGCTGTTCTTGCTGCTAGATCGGTCTTCCACCTGTTTTGATGATGGTGGCCTGTAGTTCGCGTTTCGTACATGCCACAATTGCACAGAATGCTGCTGTGTCAAAGCATTGTCGGCCAAGAACTTCAGACACTCGTATTTGTGTTTTTCGGAAACATGCCTGTCCTGTTTCTGGGCTAGTCTACCAGGATTTTGATTTTGATTTTCTAAAATATCAACTTAGTCTACCAGGAGCTTGCCATTTTCTCGGATTTTCTTGCCATAAATAACTTTGTGGGATATAGATCAATTGAAGCCTTTAAGTGCTACTGTGGTTCTTTGTTGACTCGAGCTTTCGCCGATCTACGGCATCATCAGGGAGGGCGATAAAATATTTGCGCTATGGTTTTAAACGTTGGAGGTGACACTATAAATTAACATAGTGTAAAGCTAGCCAGTAGTACGCATGAAAACCAATGGTGTGATAAAATGTTCAAAAATATGTGTGAAAACAGTTAATTAAAATAGCTCATTAAAATAGAAGATCATTTTCACACATATTTTTGAACATTTTATCACACCATTGGTTTTCATGCGTACTACTGGCTAGCTTTACACTATGTTAATTTATAGTGTCACCTCCAACGTTTAAAACCATAGCGCAAATATTTTTTCGTCCTCCCTGATAATGCCGTAGATCGGCGAAAGCTCGGAGTCAACAAAGAACCACAATAGCACTTTAAGGCTTCAATTGATCTATATCCCACATCATTACGACATGCTTGCTAAAGGACACATTCAAACGTTTGTTTGGTTTACCTTGTGGCCCTTCGGTGGTAGCACTACAACTATTCGATAAACCGCTGATGTATCCGACAGGACTATTAATTGCGCGGTCTGGATGGATTATTGCTTCCCATGTTATCTCGTCGATTACACTGTACATGACAAAAAATCCACATACAAGTAGCAATGTTCTTCACACAACAACACTGGCCATGGTCTACTACGATGTCAAATCAAAACATGACTAGTTTTCTTAGAAATCGCCCGATTTTCCATACTTTTGTAATTCAGCCTGCAAATGTAGATACGTTGTAATGCAATTCTTCTAGTTTTGTCAGTTTGGTTTTCGTGTCAGGCGGTCGCATAGCTTTATAGCATAGCTTTTTTGTTGAATACTTAGTGGCTAGTATCTAGCATCTTATTTGAGCTATATATGTAACGCTACACGGATGGAATTAAACAAGCAATCTCACGTGTATAACTAACCTTTGTTCCATTTGGAAGTTATCGAAAACTCGCTGATTCAATAAGTGCCCGAGTTCAGTCTATCCGCATGAGATCAGTACTTGGTAGACACTGTAATGTAAACAGATCCCATCCATGTATTTCTACTTCCCAAATGCGGCTTTAGCAGTTGTTTACTGCCCATAAGCAGTATATATATAATATTCTGACTTATAAATTTATTTTCTAGATGCTGCTAAACCCGGCTTGAATTGGGAGAGCATCTGAAATTGATCTTCGTAGCTCCCTTGGCAAGACACCTTAGCAAATGAATATTATATGAGCGTCTTTTCCTTTTATACTATTCATCTGCTCCAAACGGCCACACTTCTAATATAAACTGACTTCAATCAGCGATTTTGTCAACGCTTTCACTATAGAGTAGTGTTAGCTATTTAAACATAAAATCGTAGATCCTGGTTGAATCGTTATTGTCAACACACTAGTATTCCACTAGTCAAGCTTGAAATTTTAGTATTAACAAAATAAAAGACATTTAAATCGTCACATCGCCGTAGATTTAATTAATTATAGTAATAATTTGACTCCTGTTTTGAAGCACCGAGGTTGGGTTTTGGTAACATTAAAAATATCAAGATCTGAGTATCATGCTGAGAATCAAACTTATTTTACATAACCCGTCGATGAAACCACACAATAGTGTGCTGAAAGATCTTTTAACACATTTCACTTTGCAAATTTAAACGACAGATTGTTTTACTTGGATCGTGTGAACTTGGCCTATACCTTTGACAACAGAGATAAACATTACAGTTTAAACAATTTATTGTTGTTTTTCACAAACCAACACTGGAAGTTTTGCGAGGACGTTTATAGTGAGATATTTTGGTAAAACAAGCAATCACAGGGAAGTGCGCTGTGAACTAAACTAAATAAATATAAAACAAAGCTGTCCCACCCTGTATAGAAGAAAAAAATCCACGAAGTCCACATATTAAGTAGTAAAGTTCACGCCTTAGTACTGAAAGCCGCAGCGGATTAAATTGTTCTTTGCAACTTGGCACTTAGTTCAATCCACCGGCGAACATCAGTTTACTGAAACATTTAGAGGCCGAGTTGAGTCGCGTGATGGTCAAGTTTCTTTCTTAAGTGTTCCTGGGATTTGAATTATCTAGTGATATTTTTATATTTATATTAATTTTTTTTATATATTCGAATGAAGTCGACCCCAACGCAACAACTGCATACTAATTAAACAATACAGCTCAGCCAATCAGATTGCAGCTCTTTTGTATTAGTATAATAGTAGGATTCTCTGTACTGTATTTAAAGTTATGGTAAAACATAGAACACTAGTGAATCTTCGCTCAAAAGTGGATCCTGAAGACTTTTTTTCACTCGAAATATGATACGAGTAATTAATAATCTCGTGTCGTATAATTTAAACCTCGCAGAACCTTGTATCAAGAATTCCATTCAACAAAATTCAAGCCATTCAGATATCTGCAAACAAACGCCGTTGACAGCCACCTTAAATTTTTGTTGTTGTTTTTTTGTACGAAGCATGTTTTGTTGTACTTAAGATGTTCGAGCTCATTGTTATAGTAACTGTTCACGTATAGCTGTTATAGGTAAAAAAAAGGAAGTAAAAAATTAAAAGTATCTTAGGTGGTCGTCTTCTTTTCCTGAGTAGTGTAATTTTCTGCCTTACAGATTAATGATGTAAATGCCAAACGGGCCCAATCTGGAATGAATCCCCGAAAGCTCTCTTGGCAAGATATTCTGGCAAAGGAATATTTTATGAGCAGCTTTTCCTCTTATAACATCAATATGTGGTATATTTTTTCAAAACATTACATTTAATCCCAAATCCTTATTGAATCATTCTAGTACTTTCAACATGGTAGTTACCAACTAGTTAAGCTTTTTATTTCAGTATCAACAAAGTAACTGAGAAATTTTAATCTTCATATCGCTGATGATCGAGATAATAGCGCTAGTGTCTATAAGTTGCTGTATCAACATGACACCTGCCTTGAAGCTAAGAAGCTAAGTTTCGTTTATTAGCATTAAAAATATCAAACATATTTTAACTTATCCGTCCCTGAAACCACTCAACAGTGCGCTAAAAGATCTTTCAACAAAGGTTACTGAATTTTTTGTCTGCTTGACACTCAGTTTGTTGAATACTTTCAGAAACGCTTCTTCACTGACATGGATCGTATGAACGTGGCGCATACCTTTGACAATGAAGAGAAAGCATCAAATATTAAACAATTAGGAAATAAGCAATCGCTGGAGAGTGTGTTGTGAACTGAAAATATTAGATAATAATAAATAAATTTATAGTTTTTAAATATATATATCGCGATATTGGATACAACGACGGCATTTCAACGAAACGGTTTCCCGTTTCGGTGCATGTTCAAGTTACAAGTTTTTCATTTAATTTCAATGTTTATAAAACAATCGGAAGCGTCCAGTTGAGTCTTGCTACAAATTGGCCTTTACAAAAAAACCGTTCAGTTGCGAAAATGCGACGAAGTAGGTAAGAGTTTTCATTAGAATTCCTTTCGCATCTTCGGATCCCATGCTTTAAGTGATATTATCTGAGGTTGAAAATGTGGGTACGACGATTTTGATGAAACCTGCTCCAGAAGTTGGCCTATATTGAGATATTTTCAAAGCCAAGTTGGTCCTGTAATCTGACTTTTATTTCAAAAGTTTCATATGGGGGGGGGGGGGGTCCCTCTGGAACATGAAAAATCCTGTTTTTGAAGGAGTACGTTTGGATCATGTTAAAAACAATCAAATAAAACCCTTTCATTAATTAATTGCATGGTGTGTTTCTGTTGCAAAGGGTCTTTTAGCTCATTCATGCCGATTTGGCACAAAATTAAGGTTCTGGCAGAGTGGCGCCTGGCACAAGTTTTGGCCAAATTTTGAAAAGAAAACTACCATCCCAAATTACCTGATTTTAGAAGGTCATATTTCTTTACTGTCTGATTAGCTAAAATTGATACTTATATCAGGAGAGTTACTTCAAAAATTGGCCCAGGAAACTTAATTTGGTTGCTTTCAAGGCCCATTTTGTAGCACACCATCAGGAAATTAACGCATATTCTATTGCTTAAATAAAACGTATTCGGTTTCTCGCGAGCAATATGTAACTTTCAATATCTATCCATTAACTTTTGGAACAATTTATGTCGAAACAGGTCAAGACGAAATACCAGTCTCAGGCCAACTTTACGTTAGTTTGTACTTTGTGTATATTAAGCTTCGTTTACATATTTCCTTTGGAAGACGTGGGTGTTTCGGGGAATTTCAATAGAATTACATAAAAACTTCTTGTTCTATAGTAATAATGTCGTTCTTCAATACGTGTCAGGAACTATCACGAGCCAGAGAGAACCGGAAGTTCAAAAATTCGTTCAGTCTGGTTGCTACGGAGTGACGTCATAAGTCGGTCTTGTAGCTATCATCGAGCTTGATTTGCGGTTTTATACCGCCGAGTTCGGCAATTAGTTTATCAGCAATAATGTATAAAGTCATGTGGAGAGAGGCATGTTTATTTTGAGGGGCTGGATTACTAGGTTGACGTTTTATGAGGTTGGATTTAATTTAACGCTGGGAAAAGTGCCTTCATTCAGAAGTGTAGGATGGTTGACTTCGATATTCGACGAGCTGAGCTCGTCGAATGATTCGAGGGATTGGTTCCTCCTCAATTCTAAGGTATGCGGCGTTCCTTTGGCGCGTTTTATGGCGACCAGCCCGTTAGTTGCAAATTTTCCAGGTGAATTTAGGACGGTCTCACTCGATGGCCCGCAATTGGATCGAGGTGTTTACAAAGATGTTGTTCCTACTGCCTCTTCATTCGGTGTTGTTTCCGCCATTCTGCCCGAAACCAGACGAAGACATGAAGACGCGTACAGCTGGTTGGTTGACGCGATTAATAGCCTAAAGATAGAGTCAAGACCAGAGACCAGCGAGAGCAGCGATCGCAAAGACGAAACGACACCCCAAACATGTGCGGATAGCACTACAAATAGCTTCAGTGATATTACCTTAAGGTTACAAAGAATGAAGACCGAGGTTGTCGCTGTATGCCTGAGTTTTTCTGGGATATATAACATGATTTACGGGTGTTAATTTTTTTTTTTTTGAAGTCCTGGCATCACTGTATGCCTGAGTTTTTCTGGGATATATAACATGATTTACCAGTGTTTTTTTTCGACGTTCATAGACGGTTAATAGACAAATGTTATATATCCTTTCTGGTTCATCCAGGTTGAAGTCCTGGCATCATTGTATGCCTGAATATTTCTGGGATATATAACATGATTTACCAGTGTTTTTTTTTCGACGTTCATAGACGGTTAATATACAAATGTTATATATCCTTTCTGGTTCATCCAGGTTGAAGTCCTGGCATCATTGTATGCCTGAGTATTTCTGGGATATATAACATGATTTACCACTGTTTTTTTTTTCGACGTTCATAGACGGTTAATAGAGAAATGTTATATATCCTTTCTGGTTCATCCAGGTTGAAGTCCTGGCATCACTGTATGCCTGAGTATTTCTGGGATATATAACATGATTTACCGGTTTTTTGTAGCGCTGTTCATAGATGGTTAATATACAAATGTTATATATCCTTTCTGGTTCATCCAGGTTGAAGTCCTGGCATCACTGTATGCCTGAGTATTTCTGGGATATATAACATGATTTACCAGTGTTTTTTTCGACATTCATAGACGGTTAATAGACAAATGTTATATATCCTTTCTGGTTCATCCAGGTTGAAGTCCTGGCATCACTGTATGCCTGCGTATTTCTGGGATATAAACATGATTTACAAGTGTTTTTTTCGACATTCATAGACGGTTAATAGACAAATGTTATATATCCTTTCTGGTTCATCCAGGTTGAAGTCCTGGCATCATTGTATGCCTGAGTATTTCTGGGATATATAACATGATTTACCACTGGTTTTTTTTTCGACGTTCATAGACTATTTAATAGAGAAATGTTATATATCCTTTCTGGTTCATCCAGGTTGAAGTCCTGGCATCACTGTATGCCTGAGTATTTCTGGGATATATAACATGATTTACCGGTTTTTTGTAGCGCTGTTCATAGATGGTTAATATACAAATGTTATATATCCTTTCTGGTTCATCCAGGTTGAAGTCCTGGCATCACTGTATGCCTGAGTATTTCTGGGATATATAACATGATTTACCAGTGTTTTTTTCGACATTCATAGACGGTTAATAGACAAATGTTATATATCCTTTCTGGTTCATCCAGGTTGAAGTCCTGGCATCACTGTATGCCTGAGTATTTCTGGGATATAAACATGATTTACAAGTGTTTTTTTCGACATTCATAGACGGTTAATAGACAAATGTTATATATCCTTTCTGGTTCATCCAGGTTGAAGTCCTGGCATCATTGTATGCCTGAGTATTTCTGGGATATATAACATGATTTACCACTGTTTTTTTTTTCGACGTTCATAGACGGTTAATAGAGAAATGTTATATATCCTTTCTGGTTCATCCAGGTTGAAGTCCTGGCATCACTGTATGCCTGAGTATTTCTGGGATATAAACATGATTTACAAGTGTTTTTTTCGACATTCATAGACGGTTAATAGACAAATGTTATATATCCTTTCTGGTTCATCCAGGTTGAAGTCCTGGCATCACTGTATGCCTGAGTATTTCTGGGATATAAACATGATTTACAAGTGTTTTTTTCGACATTCATAGACGGTTAATAGACAAATGTTATATATAATTTCTGGTTCATCCAGGTTGAAGTCCTGGCATCACTGTATGCCTGAGTATTTCTGGGATATATAACATGATTTACCGGTTTTTTGTAGCGCTGTTCATAGATGGTTAATATACAAATGTTATATATCCTTTCTGGTTCATCCAGGTTGAAGTCCTGGCATCACTGTATGCCTGAGTATTTCTGGGATATATAACATGATTTACCAGTGTTTTTTTCGACATTCATAGACGGTTAATAGACAAATGTTATATATCCTTTCTGGTTCATCCAGGTTGAAGTCCTGGCATCACTGTATGCCTGAGTATTTCTGGGATATATAACATGATTTACCAGTGTTTTTTTCGACATTCATAGACGGTTAATATACAAATGTTATATATCCTTTCTGGTTCATCCAGGTTGAAGTCCTGGCATCACTGTATGCCTGAGTATTTCTGGGATATATAACATGATTTACCAGTGTTTTTTTCGACATTCATAGACTGTAACGAACCCAAGTGGTCAGCACGTGGTGCACATTGAGATCGTCGAGCGTCAACCACACGATGTAGAACAATTAGGCAGGTTTCACTTGATCAGCTTTTATTAAGGTTAACTTGCCCAAATATCGTACACATGCGGTGAAAACTACAGAGTAGATTACAATGCGTAATTAAAAGAGAGCTAGAATTTACAAGATTTACAAAGGCGTGGTAAAAGGACAAACGATAAAGTAATACAAACGAAAAGAACTTACGTCTGGTACTGCTTAAAGGGCTAAAGAGAAAAAAGGTAACTCCAGTACTCCAATGACACCCCGATAGTGGGTAAACTCCGATTGACTTGTTTCTCCGGTGATAGCGTAACTCCGAGTGACTTAAATGGAAGATAGCATTGCTTATGATATAGTGAGAAAGGGGCGTTCAATAGTGGAATATCGCCAAACAGGAAACATATGGCTAACTGGTGTATAATCAAAACGAAAGGGAATTAGCTGCTAACATAATCGAAAGGAAACTACGGAAATTAGAGGGCTAGCCGCTGTGGCTTTAACGAAAACTGGCAAAGACTTATCTCTAACGATCTAAAAATAAGACACTATTCGTGACGGGTTGTTTCACGTTCGTGACATAGACGGTTAATAGACAAATGTTATATATCCTTTCTGGTTCATCCAGGTTGAAGTCCTGGCATCACTGTATGCCTGAGTATTTCTGGGATATATAACATGATTTACCAGTGTTTTTTTCGACATTCATAGACGGTTAATAGACAAATGTTATAAATCCTTTCTGGTTCATCCAGGTTGAAGTCCTGACATCTCTGCATCCTCTTTCCCCAAAGAAGTTGATAATAAAATGAGTTCACTTTTCTTTTTGATGAGAATATTTTCTGATGAGAATATTTTCTGATGAGAATATCGAGACTGTAGTCTTAAGAATATGTCAGTAATAAACCCGAGGCTGAGATTATGAAAAGATTATATTTTTTTGTGTAAATTTTGTAAAGAAAAGAAGAAAAAACCTGCCGAATGGACTTTGTAGCCCATATTTTTTTATTTTTTGTCCCTGTTCTTTACCCGGATGTTGCGTGTGCAATTAGGTCGCATGCATGTGAAAAGAAGCATTTACGCTCGAGTCACTCAGAGGCAGGTCGCCCCGGCGGGGTGAAGTTGTTTCAGTCCACTCCTCCGGTGCATATGTATAAACGCGACCAGCAGTTCACAGTAACAGGAAAGTATTTTACATATTAAAGTACTCGTACAATACCCTAAATTCTTCAAATTTGATTCATTTTGTACTCAAGGGTCTGACCGAAATCACCCTTCGAGCAGAGTCTATGTGAACTCTTTTTTGAGCTGATAGGAGACGGTACAAAGCATATGTACTGTAAGAAAAGGCTCTGCTTGCAGGGTGGACCGAAATAAATATGCTACTTTTCAGTATACTGCTCAGATGATGCGTTTTCCCGAATCGCTTAACTAATATTTCTAAAGAAAGATAGAATACTCGAGAGGTTTGAATAACTCTGTGATAATTTTTGTGATTATTAACCGATTTTCAAAGTGTCGGTACATATTTTCGAGTTCGACTACTAGAATAACTGATCAAATTATCTTTGGAATCACTAGGCGTTTACGAACCGAAACATATTCAGAGATACACTGGCAGGTTTGAATTAGAATTTCTGTGGAAAATCTGAAATTATCTTTGGAATCACTAGGCGTTTTTAAGAACCGAATATATATTCACTGAAAAGAGATACCCTCGCATGTTTGAATTAGACTTTCCGTGGAAAATATCACAACATTTCTTACTTCTTGGATATTTCTTGGCTGCCGGTCATGATCGGCTTCGGTTAAAAAAAATAGCAGTGATAACTGAGATAAGCTAAAACGCTTCAGCTATACATGTTGCCGGCATAGCTTTACCGACAAGAGTAAGAAATATATCAAAGCGTCAAAGTTTTAACCCGGCGGTTGCGCGCCAGCCTAGAAAACATATTGTTTCCGACGTTAAAAAAATAAGCAACGCTTTTCTTTGAATCGAAACTATTCGTGTCAATGGACCTCCCGAATCGCCGACTAATAATATGTTTTGTACATTTCTGACACGTTTTTAATGGCACAATGGAGTTTTGTTACGATAAATGCATTTTCACACTTTAGGATTACGACACATTCGCGCTAAACGTGACACATCTTTTAGACCACAAACGATCACCGCCAGGGATATGATTACACTGGAATGTTACAAGCCACTGGATATCCCGTGGAGATCATAGACTAAAAGTCTATGATCTCCACGGGATGCCGGGTCTGTTTTTTGGTTGCTAAGAACGTCTGGCTCGGACGGTGATAACTTGCTTTTCGTGTTCAATACGAAAGCGACAAAATTTAATCTCTTTTTATCTTTCCCCTCTTTACTTGATGGCAGGTGTTTCAAAGGACTCAAAACCTGCGATGAAGGCCATTCGTTTTCCTCTGTTCTTGCCTTTTTGTCTGTCGGCCAAAAATTCATGCAAACCCGTGAAGGAAATCTGAAACCGTAGGCGAAAACCCCTGGCCTGATCGGAGGTTGGAAGGACTCTTTTTACCTTCACCAGTCACGATCCTTCAAGCCAGAACATGAACAAATAGAGATTAAAATCAGATATTTATGATTAAAATCAGATATTCCTGCATAGCCTGAATATAAAGGCAAGTGATACTTCTGTACTGAATAAAATTTATTTCTATTTAGGGATTATTTCATTAATTTTTCAGTCAAGATAGAGGCCCAAAGTTTATCAGCTTTATTGTAATGTGATAACCGCAATACAAAAAGTTGTCTGTCTTTGTTTGATATCTGTTGTGTTTGTGTGCGCAATTAAAATTCAGCCATATATAATCCTCTTATATTAAGTCGGGTTAACCGGCTTGCATTGACGATCCAAATGATAGTTTACCTAGCTGGTTTAGTTTCATCTCTTGATCTCGTTCTCGGCAGGCTTTGTTACATTGTTCATCTGGACTCAGTGAGGTTCATCTTTCAAGCGAGTTATCACACCCATCACAACCTTATAAATTTTATATCGACATAGAAATTTCCATGAAGACTTCTATCAATATTATAGAAAAATTCACTTCCTGACGAGTGAATTCCACGTTAAATTTTCTCGCGAAAAACCGATATCGCACGAATCGCGAAGCGATGAGTGCGATATCGGTTTTTCAAGTGAAATTTAGCGTGGAATTCACGAGTCAGGCAGTGAATTTTTCTTGAATCGCATAGCTAAAGCCACCAAATCACTGGACAAAACCAACGTTCTGTATGTTTATTCGCCACGCCAGTGCGCAAACACTGGAAACCCTTTCAAAGTCAGGTGTCATGATCTAGCGAATAGGAGACAAGATATTTTTAGAGTGGAAACCACTTTTATTTTCTTTTATTTCAAACTCGAAGAAAGCAGTGCCTCACAGTTTACAATCTTCAGCAACAAAACTGAAAGTACAAAATACGGAATTATTTAAGACAAACATTTTATAGAAAAGGTCTTTCATTCAATGAATATCTTGGATTTACCTGCTACCATACAACTTGGCAAAATGTGGCGCCGACAATCAAAAACTGAATTCTCAACCGAAAGGAAAATTTCAAGCGTTCCTGTATTAAAACAAGATCTACAAAAAACCGGTAAGTGCTTTACAGTTATAAAAAAAATTGTATTCAAAATATAAGAATAAAGATTGGAATTTCTCGATAAACTCTCAGTAAAAGTCACCGTTTAAACTGTTTTTCTTTCATTGCAGAGAGTCGCTCGTTGGTGTCATGTTGGACTGAAAGTTTATGGAAATATTTACTGGAGAGTTATTGAAAGTTACTCCAGTAAACATCCCGCCAACTGCTTCTGCCATCAGGTAACTAGAACGACTGGTGCTGATGTCGCGGTTACTAGTAGCTGCTGTGTTACTTGGCGGGGCTGAGTTGTTGAGAACAAGCTCCTGTAAAGCATGACTTGAAAATCGCTGTTAGTGGTTGTCGTGCTTGGGTTGAAACCGGCCAACTTGTTCGACATTCGCCGCTGTTTTTCCAGAGGATTATGGCTGTAGCTGGAAATGGATAACGGATTGGCGTGCCCAGTGAGCTCTGAGATCTCCAGTGGGTCAAAATCTTCACGAAGCGTTTGGATGACTGTTTTGCGACCACTCGAGTTTGTGAATTTGCCGTCTAGGGAGGCGATGGACGCAATACTCTGCATTTGCTTTGCCAATGTATTTCTACCAATTGGAACCATCTTGTACCAGACATTGGATTTTGGGCTGTCAACTGGACTCAGGTAGAAATTTCCAGGGACGTTATCACCCTTCGGACGATGACCAATGTACTCGATAAATGCTCTGTGCGGATCTCGCTCTCCCCCATCCGTCCTCCAAATCTTGTTGTTATACTTTCTCGCCCGTTTTGTCGCCGTCGGTTCGTCTCCCTGGCGGTTCTTGGTTTGTCGCTCTTTGTATTCGATGTACTGCTCTGTTACGGTGAAATCACTTAGTTGACAATCATGTTGTTCTTTAAATCCTCTCATACCTAAGTGCGTGACATTGTTCCACCATACCAAATGGAGAAGAGAGCGAGGATTTTGAAGGCCGATTGCACCTGACGACCACATCTTTTCAATATCTTCTGTTTCAACTGGCTGAGCGGCATTTGCTTTGTTGCCAAGACCCTTTTGCTTCAAATCTTTTTTCTTCATGGACAGCATCGTTGAAACTTCTTCGAAATTCTTCTTGCTTCGAAATTGCATCAAGATTTATTTGTTTGCCGTGTTTTTCCTTGAACCAAGACTGCAAACGGCGTACGGATGTACTCGTGCTTTTTTTAGTGTTTTTCGAAACCATGTTGTCTCTAAAAGAGGCCAGTTCGTCTTCTGTGTAGGTTACAATGGTTTGGTTCTCCGGAATAAATGCTTGACCTTTTTCGGCATTGACACCTGTTTGGTTTTCTTTCCCGACGCTTGTTTGGTTTTCCTCGGCAAGAACTGTCGTTTGGCTTTCTTTCCTCGTCTCTGCCATTTTGTTTTTTTCTTCTATGCGTTTTCTCGTACTTTTGAGTGTGAGTGGTTTCCTCAAATCTTCTAAAAATTTAAATTTCAGTTCAAAATTTGGCAGGCATTCATTTTCTGTAAATTTGTTCATTTCCAAGGTGATATTTTCGTACCACGAGTTGCATTTTTGTTTTCACGCTCGCAACTCGCAACAATTAATTTTTGCTCGCGACTCACGTCAGCAATATCCCTTTATGCACAAGTGCAATTCCACGCTAAATACCCTCTCATCGGTAGCCAATCAGACCGCGAGTTTACCTTTAGCTATGCGATTCTGTCTGAGGTATACCACTTTTGAGCATCGGTTTTGAAAATGGCATAATGTCACTTCAAAAAGACGCCGAAATTTTGACCATAAGAGTTTTGCCAAAATCTAGAAGTGGTTACACGCATATGGACTGGGTAGCCGAAAGCCCTTAAAATGCAAATCTGCTGTAAATAAAGGCACTGGGTTGTCCAACTCTCCCTTGAAAGATACACGTAGATGTCAATCAAGCCAGCTCCTGGCACTAAGGCGTAGAGATCTCTCGAGGTAGAGCTTTTCGTCTGAAGATTAGTACTGTAAACTTGGAGTTGTTTTTGTTCCACGGCCAGTCCATCTAAAACGTACTTTATGAGTAAAATGGAGTAAAATAACTTAGACTTAAAGTAGACGAATAATTTTCGTTTCAATCGATAGTTTTAGTTCTTGAAATACTCGCATATCTGTGGATTTCAAGCTCAAGAAAGGCAGAGGGGAGCAAAGACAACTTGATCATGAAAACTCAGAACATTGTTTTTGTAGAAGTCAGACCTCACGGCTTAACTGTACCTGCCCCGATACACACACAGGCAGGCGATATGACAAGAGTAAACATCCAAGGACCTGTGAAGATATTGCTAAGAACGGAGCTTCGAAATCAGGAAAGTACCTCATCTTTGATTCTGTAAACCAAGCGTTTGTAAGCGTTTGTAAACCAAGCGAGTCAGAATCGGGATTTCATTTGGGTATTGATACGATCATTTTCTTTGGCTAATAAAGCTCTGCACAAAACCAAAGAGTAATTGAGCGCAAATTTCGCTGTAAATCACGAGCACAAGGAAGTAAACTGAAGCTCGTGCCGTCTGGCCTTACCACAGATGCGGTCCATTGCTAATCATTGGAAGGTTTCGACACAATACATAAACATCGGCGGGGAAATGAGCGTTCTAACTGCACCGCTTTGACAAAACAGTTACAAAAGCTTGGACAATAAACGGTTACAAGAGCAGATCATATAACTGCCAATTTGATGGAACTCCAGATGCGCGGCGCACAGTTTCGGGAGGTATATCAATATTAATACTGACCATCACTGTTCTTCTTTGCCCACCTCAACAAGGCAGCACTGGCTAATTAAGTTTGGAGTTAAGCGTGACTTGTGAAGGAGTTTCACATGTGAGCGATTACAATTATACTTATAATTATAATGACTCATCGGTATTAACTGATTATTACAATTGTGACAGTAATAACATGTATGGAGACCTGATTGATAACAACAACAACAACAACAACAATCTTTTTTTACACACGTGTGTTATATGAAAAATGATATATACAAATATATGATCTTTCATATATTCACTTGTGATAACACGTGTCATAACATATAGCTATGTGGTATGACTTATCGATCTATGCAACGTTCTATGTAATGATGATTATTTCCATATATAAAAAGTCAAAAGAAACTTTCCACGTCGGAAACAGTTAATTTATCTTGTCCCACGGTTCACTTTCGTTTTGTTTGCCGTGACCAATAATATAACCTAGCTGTACTTTAAGTTCCTTTTTCGTTTTTTACTTTTCATTATGGGATGCTCTCATTAACAACATGTTCACCTATTTCTTCGCACAGCAATTACTATTTTGTAGCTTACCACTAGTTTACTCGCTAGTATATGTGTGGTGGGACACCCCTCCCCCCAACCTCGTTCCCAGAGCCGTTTCCCTGGCTCTGCTAACGAGGTTGCCCTTTATGCGAGAAAAACCATGTATGCGTGCTTTCAAATAATTTTTTTTTAAACCAGAGTTTTTACATAACAATAGTAAAGTGAATAATGACGGATTGCTGGATGGAAAACCCAGACGACAGGCCAAACTTAGATTAAATATCTACTGAAAAATACCTACCAGAAAGCTCCTATGCCATTTTATGCCGCGTGACTGTAATGGGAGACTGGCGCCTACGACAACATGACCGTTCCCAGCCTTTCTCAGCCGTGTTTTACTACTTTTGCAATAGACCGTTATCGATATATTAAAATTCTTGATAGTGAAGCTTAGTGGACACAAACAAAAGAAATGAATAAACATGATCATTCAATTTTCTTTGTTTGTGTCCTCTAAGCCTCACTGCCAAGCTGAATTTTAATATATCGAAAACGGTCTATTCTTTCTGACGAAACGCGATTTGAAGGGGGGAGGGGGGGAGCTAGGATCTAGTTGAGAAGGATAGACTTATTAAGGACGTCGAAACGATACAATGATCGTTTGCATTTAAATTAAAACGCCATAAAATACCTTACGTTGAGAATCACATAATAGATGAATCCATTCAAGATATTCCGATAAAATTACTTCAGATATAGGATAACAACTTTTTGAAAGGAAAACCAATTCATTTCCCAATAGTTCTGTTGTTATTGTACCCTGCATGACAGGCACGTCCAACCAATTGTCAAAAGAAACTGCTCGGCTCTATACATTAGGAAAATTCAATTATTTACTTAAGTTTAGCATCTTATTAACATAAATTTGTGTCATACGCTCGAAACATGGGATTGCATCAGTTTTCGCCATAAAAAAGGTTTTAGCGCAATTAGAAGAATTAGATGAACCGAATGTGAAAAAGATATATCTCATTCTCGTTGTTACTTTTTAGCCGAGATATTAATTTTATTCTTTAACGTTTTTTTATAAAAGATTTAAATGGATATGTCAAAACTCTTTTTAATTTTAATTAAAAAAAAGACCAAAACAAATTGTAATATAATTGTCTTACGGAGTCAAATTATTTTTCTGTTAGCAAAAATCACTTTATTACACTAAAAACCTTTTAGCGCCTGGTTTAAGCAAACTTTGCCTTGAACTCTTTATTAGTAGTTCAATGCTAATCAAAATCCTCGTGACGGCAACACGTTTCGTACATTGCGAAGTCAAAATGTTTTATGAGTAAAAGCGAAACATAGCCAAAAATTCCGAACCGTTACCCCCTGCGAAGCGTGACGAAACGCTGCCATATGCTTTGTTCTTATTTATAGGAAAATGTATGGAAATGATCGTTTAATCAATCGCTGGGGAGATAAAGGTGACTGAGTTTCACTGTCCCCATCCAAAGTCCTTTCGTTGTGGCAATACCTTTAATTTGGAATTGGTTTCGTTACCGAACTTACTATAATTCTTGCGGTTTTTGCTTTTGAACAATCGCACAATAAACTACGAGGATCCGCCATACTTACCTTTTAATTTCATGTAAACCACTGACTCTTTTTGAAAGTTTCTTCAGCTTGCTAATGAATGAAATCATGGATCCCCATGTGGAACTTTGAGACCACATGTAGTGCTTGTAATGTCCATAATATTTGGCTCTCTTCGAGTTGGATATCTTGCGGTTTTTCCATTTAAAGATGCTTGAATTTCCCGAAAACTTCTCATCTTTGTCTGTACGGTTTACATAATTACTCACACCAAACACTCAACGTACGCGAGCTGTTTTCTCCGCGGCAAGTGTGCTTTTCATAACTAAACTTAACCGCCATTTTGAATATGCTTTGAAGCTATCCTCCAGGCTTCTTTTAGCGAGTTTTTGAACGAGATAGAGCCTGGGACTTGGATTCCCTTGGGGGTTTCGTACTGCGTGACATATCAGTCACCGATCGAAAATGATTCTCGATCTGATTTACGGCTACTCAAAACCACTTGGAAAAGCTTCCTATTATAAGAAATCGAAAGGGAGAAAACAAGAGAGTATCGGTAGAGTTTTTAAAAAGTTTCTTTTAGTGAAATCATCGTAGAAATGAAATAATTATTTCGATTAACCTGTATGTTTTCGGCTCAAACTTTGCTTGCCGGCAACGGCGCCAGTGTGACTTGTTTACGAGAAAGCCGTTAGCCAATCACAACATTGAATGTAGCGACCTATGTAACGCCACTCGTGGTTCGAAATTTCTGGCTATGATAGAGTGCCGGCTTTTAGTTGAGTCAACAACATGTTAGGGAATAAATCACCTACGCATGCGAGGTTGAAGCAAGGAAAGATTATGACAGTTGCTTCACTTCTCTGCTTGTACAGTTGTAGAAAAATGTTTGATGTACCCAACACAAAAAAAATCTGCATAAAAATACAGCGACAAATAATTAAGGAAAAGACACGAAATTAGAGCGAAGACTATTTCGAAAATGGCTGCTCCTTGCGAGCAATTGTTTCATCGTGTATCCAACCTACGTTTCATTCAAACACTGTATAATATGAATATTACATAACTGTACAGTTTCCACTTCAATATTCCATTGATCTTTGGCCTGAATAGAAGTAAAGTTTTGAACACTCCTTAGTTTAATATAATAAGGCATGTAAATTTTTTCATTCATTTAAAACGTGAAACGACTCGAAGCACGAACTCAGAGTTAGCGTGCCAGTAAATTGTATATAAGGCGCTTAAATGGCGTGGATTTGAGTGTTCCTTTCTTTTGGTCGCCACAAATCATCTTTTCCGTTGCTCCTTTGTGTTGGCAGACAAGTGTTTCAAGCCTCTTAGCTTTGGACATTCGACGAGTATTAAAGAATTCCTGCTCCTCTTCACACTCCCGAAGTCCGCTTAATATCGGGCTCGTGTTTTTCCTTTGTTTTTGAGACAAGCCACGGCGTTGAATGGGTTCCTAATTCATCCAACACTGGAGCTGTAAACATTGTTAAATCCCGAACTCTTCGATGCCTTCGATAAGCACAGCATAAAATGACGAAAAACACCAAGATCACTGCAATACAAAACACTACGGACACCGCAGCCCAAACTTCTTGTCCGACTATTGACGAAACTTTACCGTCCGACATTTTTACTTCCGCGAAGCTTGCTACTTAATCCAAGGTCCTCTATGTAGCCTTTATATACTTCATGTCTGCTTCAGGAAAGCGGTGAAATAATGAATGATGGATGTTTTTAGAACGTACTTTCGCCCGCAAGATCCAGTTATCCCGCAAACGCGCTCGAATTCTACTTGTTTCCTGAATTAACAATTACAGCAAAATATCTCGTTGGTTGTTCATGCCGCGTCAAAAAACACGCAAAAAGGGAACGCCAAATCCGTTCTGTTTTGACGTTTGCCTTCAAATGGAAGTGAGGATTTTCCTCCAGTCGTGTTCACTTTGTTACCAGCTGAAGTTTTTTTTCTTCAAACACGACGATGCTTTGCGAAGTACAACTAATTGAATTTTAAATAACTATTTGATTAGTTGAAGCGCGAACGAAAAGTGACATACGGTTTCCAAGGTGTTTTGAAATTATTGTGATATCAAAAAAATGATTTTGTATATTCATTCACGATTATGTCTAACCGCGTTTACCCGCGAAATGGTAAAAAGACAACACGCTATCAAATGTAAACCGCGTTTTGTCAGTTTTTATCATTTCAGCTTTTGCAGCCGCTTTCAAAGTAGAAGTTTAGCTAGTGCTAAAACAAACAGAAGTGACATTCTTTTTCCCATACATTGCTTTTGCACCCTTCCTCGCTCGCTCTATTAATATAATCAACTGTTTTGACTATTCTATTTTGTTTAACTTTGCGAGAGGTTGTTTTTCTTTTTTTCAAATAAGAACCCCGTGAATATCAAAAGAAATGCCCTGCTTTAGTTTCCTGAAAAAAAAGGCTCAAGTTTGTGATGTAAATGAAGACAGGTTCTTCGAAATAATTACGACACCCTCCACTGTTATTTTAGAAAGGTTTCATTTGACTCGTACGCTTTTAACAAAGAATGAAAAAAAAATATATTTTTTTGTAAAATGAATCCTGCATGTTTTTTTTTTTAATTTGCCAGCTTTTCTATCTCATACTAATGAATATTTAAACCTCGATCAAATTTTAAGAGCTTCTTGGTTTAAAACTGGCTAAATCAAAGTTCCTAGTCACAGTTTACGTCAATCTCTATTCAATTAAATTCAATTTTTATTTCTACAATTTAAAGGATTACACAACCCGCGTATAGCAAAGCTAATCGAGGCGGGTTTGTGCTATTTACAATCAAATTTAGCAAAAACTGATCTATGTAATCAAGAGAAAATCACTTTAGAGTTGAGCTCACGTCTTACAGCTAAATGCTGTAATAATTACATTTACTTGAACTCGCGAACTTCAAATCTAGATCCGGTTATCCCTATCTCTTTTCAAGAGACCAAACGGAAGCATCAGAGACTATCTATACCCCACTGTCAAGAACCCGCTGGCATATTCATCACGCCGCAGTACTCGCTGAGACATCTGTCCTTCTCACTGTGTATTTGCCAAACATCACTAACTTGTACTTTCAGCTTAAAAGGAAAAAAAAAGATTCTCACGTACCAGTGGTTTAAAAACCTGAGTAAGAATAAGAGATTCCTTTGAGCGGACAGTTCAAGCCAAATTGTCCAGATGTGCATGACAGTGATGAAAAGGAACATAGATTTTTTTGAAAATGCTACGCACAGACTGTTGCAAGAAGCCTGTTCCCAGATCGATTCTTTTGGCTAGCGCCGAGATAAGGAAATCTTAACGTGAGCCGGAATTAATTACAGCGGTCACTCTCTCAGAGTACTATATCGAACTTGAGCTCATGCGCACAATCAGACTAAAACAAGGAATTTCTGTTTCCGTTTTTTTTTTAAATTTCGTCCAGAGCTGGCGTTACACGTTGGATTACCGCTGATCAAAGCTGACCAAACTGTGCGGGCTTTAGCAACGAGATTATCCCAGAGTAACCCCATCCGATGCCTTTGGTCAGCAGCCATACCGTGTATGGTCAGCGGTGGAACGCAAAAACTTAACCCCCTTCTGCTTCTTCCTGAATTCAGTTGTAAAAGCCTGTGTAAAGTTTGAGGAGAACGAAAATAATCGACGTTTATTGCTAAACAGACAGATTCCATGTTGCCTTGCATATACTCAGTAACTGACTGAGCTTACATTGAAAACGGGACACTGCACACTGGTGATTAACTATCATTGGTTTGGTCTCGCATTCTTGCAGGTCCTGGGAAATTTTCCGACTAACAAATACAGGTTGTATTATAGTGTTCATACCTTTCACGGACCCCGAATAAATTTGACTGTTTTTAAAATTAACGAACTCAGTGCCGTACATTAAACAATTATGAACACGCTTGAATGTACAAACAGATTCTTTGTCCAACTTAATTTCATTTATGTAGGTCTTACCTCTTTTGAACTCGCTCTCATTCATTCATTACGTGATAACGGCGTCATGAAGTCACCGAAAGGTCGGGACATTATATCGTTAGTTTTTACTCAGCTAGAGTTATTAATACAGTCGAACCTCCACTATAATAGCCACCTCTCTACAACGAACACCTACCGCCACTTTTTCTCGTCCCTCATTTTAACTTCTCTGCAACGATCACCTCTCTACAACGGCAACGGCCAATAAAACTGATCTCAGTTAATCAACGACTGGCAATGCAAACTGTGTATACAAAACATTAACTCCGTCTTTTTTATTTTAAAAGGTCACCAAACCTGATCGTCTTAGGTCTCAGTTTCTGTTTGATTCTAGTTATACAGATGTCGAGCCCTGGAGGCCGCTTAGTATTACGAGAGCTCAGACCATATTGCGTCAAAATTCTGCCTCATTAGCATTTGGTAATTGCAGAGACGTATCCCATGTTTTAACTGTTTTATTCTTTCGAGAAAAAAATCCCCATTGAGAAATTTCCATCTCTTGTACTACCTCAGAAATACGGTAATGTTACAATACTTTATTATCCAATTTACGCTGTATAATAGAATAGAATATATAACTTTATTTATACACGGTCTTTCCATCAGTCAACAAAGTTACTGGACTATCTGCATAATTAGAATAAAAAATTAAAAGAAAAAAACTGCTTTTCATGGAGGCCGTGTCTAAAAATTTACTTAAAATTAAAACTAGTATCTGCCAAGTACAGTGATAGCTTACGGGAGCTTAAACACAAAAGAAAAATTTCAAACTTTAAGCTCTAAAAGTGGTCGCGGTCGCTTACGGGAGGTGTTTGATTACAAGAGCCGAGGTTCTAAATATGGTGATTCGACTTGGAAACGTTTGGTATTTTGGAAAACTGGTCGCTGAGGAGAGGTGGTCGCAACCGGAGGTTGTTGAAAAACAAATGTTGCACTGCACCCCCCAGAAAACAGATGTCATATTACACCCTACTTTCTAATAACGGCCACTACTCAACATCGGCCACTTTCCTCTCTCTCCAAGCAGGCCGTTGTGGAGAGGTTCGACTGTATAAAAAAGATATTTATGAAATACCGGGTTTTTTTTTCTCTCTTTTAAAGTTTTATTTCTTTGTCGCGCGGAGTGAAGATGTTATTTTTATCTTTAATTTCAGATGTTGATGCCGTCATGATTACGGACATGTATATTTTTTTCTTTCAACATCATTAAAACCTTTTAAACACCGAATGAAATATTTCTTGACTGAACTGAAATGTGCTTTTTCTTTGCGTTTCGTTAAAATGGTTGTATATTGATTTACACATCTTCGATTACATTTCCGACTTCAGTTAAGGTGACCACTGTGTTATGTGCTTTTAAAAAATGAAAACTGAGATTTCTTAGAACTGGATATTTCCTCAACATCCACATAACGAACAGAACATAACATGGCCAGTGCGCTCACTCGGGAGAGATACCATCAAAACACAAAGATAAAATTCGTATCCATGTGCGGCCATGCAATAACTTCTATTTTCGTATCGCCTCCGAAGGAGATTACTTAGTGTACTTGTTTGAAAGCGAGCGGGAATAAGGATTTTCACGAGTGATATCATTTAAATTGAGGCTATTAAATACTATTATTTTTGCGGTGCTGTTTGTTTTCGAGTGTTTCTTTGTAAAATGAAATTAATTTAGGTTATTGATAAAAAATTAAACCATTCTGGAGTAAACGGGTTAGTACTAGCGTTTGGGACCGGAATAACGAGATTCTTCGGCAAAAAAGAGCATCTAACTTCAGTCAAATTGAAAAACGAATCAAAGAACTGTAACCAGTGAAATATCTCTGACAAACTGCTGCACGAGGAGCTCGCGTAGGCTCGATAACCAGCCACTGTTTCGGGAAATGGGAGAAAGGGGCGGGAATTGAGCCTAGAGCTCGTGAAATAATGAAAATATTCACAAATATCCATCCTGTTGTTAAGATATTTACCTATTGTGAGATAACAGATGAAAATCAAATTAATTGTACCTTTTTTTGCTTTTCTTTGTCACTGTGTCAAGGCCAAACAGTGAAGAGAACGCTGGCGTAAACGTTAATGAGAGATATCGAATGAAGACAATGGAAAGATCACGACAGCTACTCAAATAATTACTTTTCAAATCAAAACTAATAAACGTAAACGTAGGCTTGATTTCCATCGCTCTCTCGCGCCCAGTCTCCTTTCCCCAACAGCCGCCGGTAAGCTACTCTAGGGAAGACGTCAATAGACAAAATATGAATCTAACGCTGTTGCGAAAAGTAGGGAAAAGACGCCGTTAAATAAACAATAAATATCGTTAAATAAACTGCATGTTTAATAGTAGAATAAAATACTTATTATGAAGGTTTCTATGGAGACATGAAAAGGTTATCAGAATTCAATTATTTCAGTGAAATGTTAGCTTTACAGTATTTGTAGCTAATTTGACTAAACAACAACAGTCGGCCGACATATAAGGTATGAGAAACCACTACCGTCTATGTAAACAACTTAGGCAGCCTAATGCATTTACTTTGTTTATTAATTCTGCTTTCAAGCCTACTGGGAGCTGGTCGTAGTACACTGTGTGAATGGTGAAGATATCACGTTTTATACCATGCCATAGAAAATACAGCCAATCAGAATACAGGACAGCTGTTGTTAATAAAGACGGTATTACATCCAACCTTCCCATCATACGCCGCACGCATGTCGCATTGATTGTTTATGGCATGGAAAGGCTAGTTTTTATTCTAGAAAATACGAATGACTCGTGAGATATTCGACGGTATACCACTGTAAAGCGTTGTATAACTAGTATCTATATATATATACATCATATATACTGACTAAAATAGCTATCAGCATAAAACAAAGAGCCGATTTATATATATTCTTCATTTTGCGCAATTGTATCATTCTAATAGCACACACATGGAACTTTCAAAACGATGTTGGAGTGTTTAGGATTTACATTGTGTGTTTACATGCGGTCTGTTCAGAAGTTCAACATACTCAATATGGAAATATTCATAAATTTATGGATAATAGTATTTTGTTAAAGTTCAGTTCATCATGTGCTGTGTCCGAATAAATATCCTTCTCTAATATGATCACGATCATGATAATTATCATAACAATAATAATACTTATTTTCACGACTTAAAGAGGGAAAATTATTTACACTCCTACCGAGTACAAAGTCCTCCGTTAATGACTTAGAATTACACGATTACCCGATTCAAGTAAAGTTGATGCTTACAAGGCCGCGTCTTCTGATTTTGGTATGCTTGGGTGGCATGTCAGTCGAGTATGGTCTCGCCAAAATACCCAAAACTAGAAAGAACGAGCCTGGTTTGCTACCAAAGCGTACCAAAGGTACGATTACGTATTTTACCGTACTCAAATTCGACCAAGTGTCCGGGTTATCGTAGCCACACCGGATCATTGACTTGATATGGCAGAATATCAGAAGAGTCGACACCTGGGTGTGCAGGGTTTGGGGAGGGGGGGTAAAGGCAGGTTCCCTTATAAAAAGGAACGGCGGTGCTCGTAAGGGTTAAAAAGCGGTTTGGGTACCTCTTAGGGTGTTCAAAAGGTTCACAGCGCAGGCTTTTGAGATACCTTTTAGAGTATTTAGCAGAAAAAAATATTACAGGGGAAATGTATTGTGTCATAATTTGAACCTCTAAGGGGTGAAAAAAAAAATGTCAAGCCACGCCCGCAAAACAGGATCTTGGTACCTCTTAAAAGTTCTTTTCAAAGTTCCCGACTCGCACCCCCGTCTTTTTATATGGGACCCCCCCCCCCTCTCCCCCCTCCTCCCATCCGCGAGTCGACACGGCTTTTAATTAGGTAATTGCGAACTTGCGAACGGTTATCGATATCATTGGATCATCAATCTACAATAACAGTGAGGAAAATAAAAATGAAAAACCCCCAAAGCAAGAATCCAGATCAATCCTACTTTCGATAAAAGAGGGAGGTGGACTCGACCACTGCAGAGCTATTAAGAAAAATAAACGTATGCTAAAAGACTGCATTTTCGAAACTTCGAGGCTTCTCTGGACGCTCTAGAGAGTAATTCATTGCGAAAGCCTACGATAAAAGGTTTTCCAAGAATTGAATCCACGAGCCTCGAGTCGCTGATGTAGTACTTTCTTGTTCTCTATACCCAATGACGAAACTGGTTTTGGTCAACAACTTCTTCTCTTGTCTTTTCCATAAGATCTCGGCAATCAGCGCCAGAAATGCAACACAAAGTATTCGTCTTTAAATGTTTTCTTAAAAATATTGATGGAACTACTAGTTCTTATGTTTCATGGAATAGTCCATAGTCTTTGCGCTACTCCTGCTGTTTCTTTGCATGTTTTCAGTCGATCTTCTCCAGAGCTGCCAGAAGCTTCTGAGAAGGGATCTTAATATACGTGAAGAACTTTGATGATTAAGCAGATCACTGATATAGCACGGTGAGTCACCACTGAGGGCTTTGTAGACCAATAGAAGAATTTTATAAATTATCCGACAGCTGACAGGAAGCCAGTGGAGAATCTTTAGTACGGGTGTTACCTTTCGAAGCAGTGTGTCCGTGGAATATTTTGGGATCACTGTGCATGAGTGAAAAACAAAAGTCAATCCTGCAATTAATTAGACTTTTAATGAAATTCTTCAACTGTCTTAGTTGGTTGGCAATAGTTCCCAGGTACCTTCATCACTTATACTTTGACGGATCAATACTACCAAGTACTCTTTGTCATATGATCCTACAATAATCGTATAGAATGCCCAATCATTAGTAAACAAGTTATGGTCATCCTTTTTATATACCATGTAATCATACCGACAGTACATTCTGTTGAAAACACCCTTAACATAGCTAAGTGCCTATAACTATTTTTTTTTTTGCAAAGTTTAAAACAAGTTTTGTCGATCTAGGGGGCTCTGAGCCACTTTACAGCTTGGAAAACCCTCTGGACAGAGATTCGTACGTTGCAAGAAAGCCTACAATAAAGTGTTTTCCAAGAATGCGATTTCACGAGCCTTGAGTCACTAATGTAGTGCTTTTTTGTTCTCTTTACCCAATGACGAACCTGATTGTTATCGTCTCTCGTCTTTTCCATAAGATCTCGGCAATCAGCGCCAGAAATGCAACACATATCCCAGCACCAAGGACAACATACACTCCCAGCATGCTCATCAAATCAATGCGCTTTCGAGACAACGCTGTTCAAAGAAAGAGAAAGGATATACCTTGGGAACCGAACAATGTTCCATATATAGTGTATTTAATACTGTTTCATATGGGCGTGACGTATCTATGGGAGGTTAAGATATCTTCGATATCATTTAGAATACGACGACAACGGAGTGCATGAGACAATTTCTAGTATTCCTTTACATAGATTTAGCAATTATTGAATGAGGCTGAGTAGGATATGAAGAATTCTGCAGAACAAGGAGGGTGTTACCACAGAAGCCAAAGGCCGAGGTGGATAACACCCTCCGAGATCTGCAGAATTTTTCATATCCTACGAAAGCCGAATTCAATAATTGCTTTATTATTCATTCAAAATATTTCCCCGTTCTTAAAGGAGTTTCGCCATTTCGCTCTTTGTTTTTTCGCTCACTAAAAATGACATAATATCGTTCCCAGGTTCAGTTTCTGGGTCAACGGTTCAATAATCTGCAGCGGGCTGCACTTTTGACGTCATTTTGACGTCATCGATTCAATAATCTGAAGCGGGCTGCACTTCTGACGTCATTGATTTAATATGGCGAAGATTCTTTCTTTCCAAATTTGGTGAACAGCAGCCGGTTATGGTAAATTATGCGTGCGGTTTCAATCAATCAGAAACGGGGAAATATTTTGAATGAATAATAAATTAAATTATTGTGCTATAGTTTAATCTGCTTTCAATGTTTGTGGAGTAAAGTAAACTGATTTAGACGTGTCAAATTAAGGTGGATATCTTGATGAAAAATGTCTATAATGCAAGTAAAATTCGAGTGAGTGTCACAGTATGTAGAGACTTCTAGGTCGTGGGCTTGTCTTGAGTTTTCTTCCTGTAGTGAATATGAGTTTTATGGATGAGAATATAATACGAGGATGCGTTTTACAAATGCATTCATCATTCATCACTCAAGGTCTCCATTTGTCATTATTTTATATTTATAAATGAAACATTCTAATTCGAGAGATTGTAGACGAAATACCTCACAGTGCAATATATTACATAAACAGATTCTAATGACTAAGAAAGCTGGTTCCTTACTTGTTTCTTGTTCTTGAGGACACCCAACTTTAGTTTCCCACCATTTCCGTTTCAAGTTTTCAAGAAATCTATTCTCGTGTAGACGTAAAATGGCCAGTGTGAAGTCATTAGTGTGTCGATCATTTGCTTGGAGTGCGAGTGCTAGTCCCATTGCCGTGCTCAGACCTGGAACTAATTTAAGCAGAGAGAAGTGATGAATGTTTGCAATATGCCCTTATGGATTAAAAGCATGGGCACGCAAGGCGTGCGAAACGTGTGTCTTTTGTGAATTAGAAGGTTCTGGAAACAAGAGCATTTCTCATTGGCTAGGTTAAACAAGCACGGTTGTTTGCGAGTGGTTACGATGTACCGAAAGAAGCAAATTAAGGGTTTATGACGTGTCTACAATCTTATACCGGTAATGTCAAGATAAGCAGGCAGTAAGCTTTTAATTGTTTTGCTTGGATAATGACGTAGTCATTATTCGAGATATAGGGGCTCTCCTTCCTTTCATCCTTCTGTCCGTCCTGTCATCGATTCCTGTTAACTTTTTCTACATGACCACTATATAAAGCAGTGGTAGTCGCTTGCGTTCAAGTCGGAAAAGCTTATTCACAAAGTGATTTGCTTCTGTGACAATGTTTCTTATTCGTAGATCATTTCTGCACGGTCGACAGCGTATGCATTTTAGCTTGAAGTTCTCGCCGGCTGTTAAACCAATTCAATGTTGTTCAATGGAAGTGGCGCCCTGTATGATTTATCTGAGCGTAACGCCGGAACACAAGTCGCATAAATGATTATAAGGGAACGACTTCAACGTTCATCGTCCTCGATTCGATTGTAAGGGAAAGTCTTCATCGTTTTTAATGTCTAGCCTACGAGTTTTGCAAAATAATGCGGCTAAAATCATTTTAATTTTAGATCGACCGCTGAATTCATGTGCGTCGCATGTATAAGCGACTCTGAAGTGGATAGCATTAAAGAAAAGGCGTTTCCAGCGAAGACACGTGCATGTATACAAATGTCTAAATGGACTTATAAACCATGAATTGACCATGAAGTAACACGGTACCAGCAACATAATTACAACACAAGAAATAAAATCAATCTTAGACTCCCCAACGTTAAGAGGAATTTGGGGAAACAAAGAACTGCATATCATGCTGTAAACGACTTTGATTCACTTAGCCAGGTAATACGAGAATCTGTTAATATCAATATATTCAAGCGACATTTTTTTGATTTCTTAATATAAGTTTTTTTACATATCTTTCCTTTTTTTAATTCTATGCATACATTTAAGCTCTACTCTTTGAGGTCCTTCTCGAAAACCACATTTTGTGTTTCGTGTTATGGTGTTAACGAATTGAATTAGGTGTAAATGTGTTATGTAATTCCCTGAGCGGACGTATAAGGTTTATGTAGCATGCGTTCCTGCATTAAATTGTAAAAAGATTGTAGCTTTCGAGTAACATTAAAAGTTTTTGGTCGGCCGTTTTATCCGCGGGTGATTTCTTAGGATCTGGACGCAACATTTCGGTTAACTTTTTTTAATGTCCGTTAATAATAAAAAAAGTAAAAAAAATTGTGCGTCACAGGATTCGAACTCACAACCTTTCGCTTGACAGGCGATCATTTCCTCCACTGCGCCTCATCGGCATCATGAAACATATTCATTATACTGAGTTTGACAAAAACGCTGCGTTATTAGAACAGCAGACTCATGTAAAAGCAAGTCGCGCGAAAGTCCTACGAGTCGACGACTGGTTCCAGCTTATACATCAAATAACTCGTCGCTGCTAGCTGAGTTCGTTCAAGTGGAGGTGAATTATTAGCTTCAGTTTTTTCCTCTGGTCAAGATTGATGGAAAAAAGAAATAAGACAAAGCTTTACACCTTAAAAAAATGCGATATGTAGTATTTAGTATTTTAACAATTTTAACTGTAGCGTTATTTATTAGAACCATGATTGCTGTTGTCTCAAGATAGCTCCATTTTTAAATATTTCTTCTGATTGTACATTTTATTAGCTTTACAGTAATATACACTTTTCCATTTTTCTCAAAAATTAAGTGACACGAGCGCAAAACAATTTCTGAGAGGTACCCCTGAAGGTCAACAGTACTGCATTAAGTGCAAGTTTCTGGGCATGGCTCAGATTACCTTCTTGTTTGTCTAATCTGGCTGGAACAAGAAATACTATAATTCCAAGGATGTTTCAACGATCTGCGAAAACAACACTAAACATAAAAGCTCTATTTCATTGAGACCGCATGCATTGGTATTGAAATAAATTACGAAGTCTTCACTCTGGATTCACTCGCCCATCCATTGATCCACGCATCCATTCATCCATTCAGTATTGGACAACCCTCCAACCAGTCGTCTGCTCACTCACTCACGCACTCACCCACCCAAACATCCACCCACCCATACACTCATCCACTCGTCCACTCACACACTCACTCATCCACTGATTCACTCATCCACTCTTCCATTCATCATCGCATCCACTCCTACACTCATCCACTCGTTCATTAATCCATTCATCCACTCATCCACTCGTCGATGCAACCACTCATCCACTCACCCACTCATCTACTTATTCACTTATCCACTCTTCCACTCATCCACTCATTCAATCATCCCTTCATCTACTTATCCATTCCTCCACTCATCCATTCATCCATTCATCCACTCATTCATTTATCTACCCATCCATTCATCTACTCATACAGTTTTCTACTCATCCATGCATCTACTCATCCACTCATCCACCCATCCACTTATTCACTCATCCATTCATCAACTTATCCACCTATGCATCCACTTATCCAGTCATCCACTATTTCCCTCACCACTCATTAACCCAACCACTCATCAACTCATCCACCCATCCACTCATCCACTTTTCCACTCATCCACTTATTCTCTACTTATCTACCCATCCAGTCGTCCACTTACTCACTCACCCACTCAACCACCCACCCACTCACCCACTCACTCATCCACTCATTCACTCTTCCACTCATCCATTCATCCACTTATCCACTCACCTATGCATCCACTTATCCAGTCATCCACTCATCCACTATTTCGCTCACCACTCAATAACCCATCCACTCATTTACTCATCAACTCATCCACCCATCCACTCAGCCACTTTTGCACTCATCCACTCATTCTCTACTTATCTACCCATCCCGTCGTCCGCTTATTCACTCAGCCACTCAACCACCCATCCACTCACTCACTCACTCACTCATCCACTCATTCACTCTTCCACCCATCCATTCATCCACTAATCCAACCATCCACGCATCGACTAGTTCACCCATCCAATCACCAACCCATCAACTTATCCACTCATCAACCCATTCAGCCATCCATTCATCCCTGACTCAGTCACTCATCCACTCATCCACTCATCCACTCATCCACTCATCCACTCATCCACTCATCCACTCATCCACTCATCCACTCATCCACTCATCCACTCATCCACTCATCCACTCATCCACTCATCCACTCATCCAGTTGTCCACTCATTCACTCACCCACTCACTTACCCATTCATTCGTCACTCGTAACATAGTGCAGACCAGACGAATAAAAGGTATTTATCTTTTTGAAAAGAAAAATTACTCACAAATGATGTTTACCTATTGTCAGGTCACAAGGAGGTTGGTTGGCGATATATCTGACAATCGGCCCGTCATCGATAAACACAAACTCCTGCCTGTCTCGCACCCATTGAATTCCTTCAGATGCGCTTTGAACTGTTGTGTCCCCCGTTTGAATTCTATTCCAGATCTTTTGGTATGTTTCAAACTGGCTCGTCTTGAAGGCCTCGTACGTACTTCCCCCGTCCTTTATGACTACTTGATATGATGATTTTACGATGTCTTCAAGGTTGTTGATAGGAAGAACAGCGTTCTTTACGGTTAAAAAAGCGGCGAGATTGGCCGTGTAGGTTGATACCAATATGAGAATAGAGAACCAGTAGCATCCAGCCAGAATTCGGCCTTAGAGTACAGAATGAGAGAATCAAAAACTAAACTAAACAAACAAATAACGCCTATTGTTTCGTTTTCGTTCTATTAAAAACTGTTGGACACTGTTTACATTAAAAGTCAAGCCAATTTGCCTCTACCTGACAAGCTTCGTGGTGTATTGTCAGTTCCTTGTTGCAGCATACAAGCCAAGGCAAACCACACACTGTTGAAGAAACTGAACTCCTGCGATGTTCCACGGTCATTGTCATCTTTGTACCCATATGGACTGAAGTAGTTTATTACAAACAAGGCTATGGAAATAACAACCAGGCTTGCAATGGTAGCAAGCCAAACGTGGTTGTCAAAGGGATTCAAAAACTGCAGTAAATCGATCGCCTCGCTTGAAGATGTTTTCTTTAATAACATCTCTTCTGTGAAGTACATGTAAGGAACGCTGAAGTCCACCACTTTTTCGCGACGTTCAGTTATAGTAAGATCCGCAACGACCATGTCAGCCCGCTTTGGGAGAAAGAGAGAGGAAAACAAAATATACAGGCTTTTACTTAAAATAGTGAGTTGGACACTTGTGTCCTTAACCAGGATTCTGCGTATCTTAGAAAAAAATGTTAAAACTTTAAAAAACATCTCATGTTGTTTTAAGATTGGCAGATGAAAATAATTTGAACATTTTCCAATGTTGTAATTCTATTCGAACAATAAGTAGTCATTTGTGACTTCCCGGGGATACTCCCAGAACAATTGAGTAGTGGCGTGCGGCCCGCTTCTAATAACTCTTACCCTGTTTATGACCAAAATCTGCGATTTTCCCTATCCTTTTTATGACTTGACCAAAAATTTGATACCCTGTTTATGACCTGACCCTCAAATCAATAACCTGTTTCAGACCTGCGTTATGATTAGTTACCAATTTTAAAGGCATAGTGAAAGGATTTTGTTAATTTTCTTATCGATAATGGTGGAAAAGTAGTTCGAAAAAAATATCTCATTCAAGACTGAAAAACCATACCCTTTGGGGCCCACATAAGAGAGTACCCGCCACTCCCCAGCCTGAATAAATATTTAGTTGGGAGATTGCTGGTAAAAGAACATTTAACAATCAAACGACAAAACAGACAATTTGTTTGGAGACCTCGTTTAACAACTCGCCAATCATTCCATTCCAGGTTCCGTTTTCTGTCTCAATGCCGTAGTTCCCATCAGGGGTAGAGTAGATATTGTATGTAAATTTGAGATTTCTTGCCAGTTCATTCAAAAGATCAATGCAATATCCTGTGTATGAAATGCTGCCATCTACAATCTCCTTAGCCATCATGAAAGGTGCACTCTGTTAAAAGACAGCAAATAAATCACTACATATGGACCGAGCGTGAAGTCAAGATGGCTGGATATTGGCCAAGTTCTTTTCTGTGTTTTTTTGGACCGAGACGAAGTCGAAATCCATAAACGTGCAAAAAGAGAACCAGGCCAATATCCAGCCATCTTGGCCGAACAAGCATGGTTAATAAAGGATTTGTATACAAAAATTAAAAGCGTGTGCACCTTTATCCGCTTGATTGGGTGAATGCACAAATACAATCATTTGAGTGGTTTACATTTTTGTCGAGTAAGTGTCTAGCATCTGAATGGAATTAACAAATGTACGAAACCGCTCGAAGCAAATTCGAGAAGTTTTTTGAACCTCAAAAATCTGTTAAAATGGCTTAAACTTTGGAGCACCTAAGTTCCAAAGAAGGTTTAAGCATTGGAGTTATACATATGCTCATTCCCTCTGACCGTCGCATTCACCGATCCTAAGGCGCTTCGGAAAACTATTGCTATGTTCTGTGGCGCTGCAAGGCTGTCGGATTTCAAAAAAACTCGAAAAGCTTGCATTCCTCGGCCTCTGTCGGCTCACGAGCGGCTTGTGGGCTGTTCCCTTCGCCATTTTCTACAACAACTTGTCGAGGTTGGCTCTTAAAACATTCCTTGAGAGTTTGAAGTTGTCTCCCTCGATGATATTCACGTTTGAGGCATTTGAACCTCTTTCCTTCAAGGGAACGTTAAAGGCGTCCTTGATAAGACGTCAAACTGACAGACTTGTACTCTGTGCCATCTTATTTCTTCACGATTTTGAAAAGTTTGCACAACAGTAAATTCAGTTCTTTCTCAGTTATGTCACACAGTTCCCAATTCTCGTTAACTTGTAAACAAAACCGTTTCTATGCCTTCATTTGCCGGTTTTTGTTGTAAAATAAATTCATGAAACTCGTGAAAATTTTTTTTTTCATTCCCGTTAACGCTTTCAGTTTTCACATTTTCCATGGCCACTGAACTCCATTGATACAGAGACCTTTGCATCAGTGTCAAAACGAGTCTAAGTGAGTCTCATATGAAAATGAGTTCCGCCGACAGATTCATTTTCATGCAAATCAAATTACTCATTTTCATCAAAATGGTTTCGCACTTAGACTCGTTTTGAAACAGAAGCACAAGGGAACTCGGAAATGGCCTATTTTTTTACATTTGTTATCGCTAGTGGTAGAATTCCAGCGTAGAGCTGTCAAGATCTTTGCTTTCGACCACGGTAAATCGTCTCCTCTTGCTGGAGCCATCATCTCCGCACTTTTGTTTGATTTTGATTTTCACCTTCTCACATTTCAAGACCAAAAGCCGACATTAGGTCGACCTTGGAGAAATTTTCATCGACCATCACGCTCTTCGGCTATTACGGGAACGGTAATAGCCGGTATAATAGAACGAAGATTTTACAACTCTATTGACCAATTAGAGCGCACGTAGTATCTCAGTTATTTTATAATTAATGTTTAACCGTGTCAAAAGCAAATTTTTACATTAAAAATTCATAATTTCATGAGAAAAAGTCAGTAGTGTTTTCAGTAAGACGTGGGTGCCCAGTTCCGTACGAAAAAGGGATGGTAGCTGTACATTTTACCCCAATAACTTGCGAACCCAACATAATCCGTTAGGCACTAGGACAGCCATGTTTTTGCAATATTTGTCCCTGTACGTAACTACGAGCTTTGTCGGTGTTCTCTTGTGCTATAAATTATGGGTTTATAAATTATGTTATTGGTTTCCTTTTCAACGATCGTAACAATACGGTATTACGCTCAAAATAATTTCTCAAAATACCTTTGTTTTAATCTCGAAATTCATGATTCGTGCGATTTATAAGAAGTTATAGCTCGTGTCATACAATAGCCCTTTTTCACGTTAGTTTTTCTCATTTGCATTACAATGCAATCCGACGTTGATTGAGGCAATTTCGGGCTGAAACTACAAAATACCTGGAAATTGCCTCACATAAGTGTTAGATCATTATTGTAACCCGCACCCCGTCATTTTTATATGGAGTCTTCTTAACGTTCGCGCCCAAAAACTTCCCACGCACAGATTTTTTTTAAACTTTGTCTACAGGTAGAAAATGATAAGTTAAGATTAAGAACGTAAAAAAAATCGGGGGTCACCGAACTCGTTTTGAAGATAAGGCGTATCACAGACCACAGCATTTCTAGGATTTCCAGTCATTTGAGGCGATTTTGCTCAGATTCATCCCTATCGGCATATAGTTAATTTGAAGAATCATATCTAAGTTATGTGTGTTTAACACAGCATACATAGGCCTATTTGATAGATCTTTGCTACATGTCATTAAATCAGCTAGAATTAGCCTTAAAAAATACAACTTCTAAGTTACGCACACCTGTATCCACGTACAAATTCGACCCTATTTGAATAGTATATGAGAAATAATTAAAACTTCCCACGTACAGATTTTTTTGTTTTTTAGTA
>OZ026600.1:7870947-7965947 GCA_964020085.1 Micromussa lordhowensis
GGCTGTGAGACACCGGATACCACTATCTCGTCTTAGGTACCGTTGTGTCTTGGCTACGTTTTGCATGTATTCTTTGCCTTTATTAAGTTTTGCCTGTTTTATTGGGTTTCCAAAGGTTTTATTTGCTGTAACAGATCCCGACCTCCCCGCACAGCCAAAGAGTTTCCCCAGGGCTTACCAAAGCACTGTGTCGTGTATTCATGAAATAAGATAATCGGGTCTAATCAAGACCAATCAAAGCAAATTACAAACTTACCATGTCGGTGGTGTAAAGTGCTTTTATTAGTTCATTTGGAGCTGAGTTCTGACTGAATGGAAGCTTCAAAGATAAAACAATATTTTCTCTGTGGGAGTTCAAGTCCATTGGCACCTGTAGCGGGGAAAAAGTTTAACATATAGAAGCTAATCAGCTAATGTTTTTAGTTAGATAACGCCTGCGCATAAGAAGCATAGCGAAGTTTGAAGAGGTGGAAAAGAGCATTTGATCTGTACCGGAAAAGGAGTTTCGGACGACGCACAGAAAATAGCTCTTTTTTAACATGTCGCGGGAATAAACGTTCAGGAAATTTACTTCACACTTGCTGCTGAGGCTGAAAGCGCTAATTTCCAGGCAACCGTTAAAGTTTTTGATGATTTTTTTGTTCCGAAGGCAAACGTTCCTTTTGAGAGACATTTGTGTCGACAAATTTAACAGGAAAGTGGAAAAACTGTTGACTAGTTCGTTTGAAGGCTTCGACAACAAGCAATCAATTGTGAGTCCAGTGAAAACAAAAACGATTATACTCTTGATCAAGTTATTGACAAGCGTTATTCGAGCAAGTTGAGTCGAAAGTTCATGGAAAAGGAGGGAGCTCTAACGTTGGATTATTTGGTAAGTAATGCGAAAGAAGTTTATCTCCAGTAGAAACAGTATTGTGCTGACCAAGTGAATAACCAATTGAATGGCCAAGTGACTGATACAGTTGGTGAATCGTCAGATAGAAATAGGAGTTCTGGGAAAGGAAAGAAATTAGTAGCTCTTTAGATGTAATGCTGACCGGTAACAACAGTGGTTGAAGAGCTGACTTCGTGGTGATCAAGGGGGACGGCCGAATGCCACTGGGAAGTGAAACCGCCGAAATTCTCAATATGTTGCACATTGGTCCTTTCCAAGCGAACAATGTTGACAGTGGAGGACTGGACAGTTGTATCTGAGAGAAATACAAAGCCTTTTTTGCTGGTCTGTTTGAAGGGATACGAGCTTGAAATCCGTATATCGATGAGTCCGTGAAGCCTGCAGCCAAGCCTGTACGCAGAATTTAGTTTGGTTCGCGCGAGAAGGTGGACAATTTTTCTCATTTGCATTACAATGTAATCCAACGTGGATGCGAGGCAGTTTCGGGCTAAAACTACAAAATAGCCCGAAATTGCCTCACATAATGCAAATGTTCAAAGCAAATGTTCAAAGTAAACCGTGAAAAGAGCTATTGGCGAACCGAGTTGGTTACTTGGCTGGCGGCGTACAAATCCACTCCGCAAGTAACCACACCGTTCTACCCGACGTTTGGTCGGAAGATGAGGACGAAGTCGCTGGAGTTAAGAAGAGAAACCGCAGAGGTGCCTAGAGAAGAGGTTCGAGATCGCAATGCGTCCAATAAGTTGAAGGGCCACGCCTCAAGTAGAGTTGCCAAGTCCATACGGATTGTCGACACTGTGCCACTGAAAGCGGAAAAGTCTTTCGACTAACTTCCGTCCGAGTCCGTTCAAAGTAGTTCAGAAGACTGGAAGAGAAGTAACATTCAGAAACGAGGCTGGAGAGGAATTCAGAAGGAATACTGCGATCGTGAAGAAGTACAGCGAACAAGGTGGTGTATTCAGACCAAACGGAGACGACAACAGTTTGTCAGAGGAAGTTGGATAGAGGCACAGGAAATTGTCCCACCAACAATGACAGGATTGTCTGGAAACACCCCAGTACCTCTTCAGAGTTCACCGGAAAAGCAAGGAGAAACTGAAAGTGAAAATGCCGACAGAAAGTCCGTTCTTTTTAGTCAGCTAACTGTGCGAAGGTCATCGCGAATTGTCAGGAAGCCTGTGCGCCTCGGAGACTTTGTTTCATCGCTATAATAGTTAAGAGAGTCTTAAAAGATTCAGATCTTTGTTTTGGACACTTAAGGCGTTAATCCTTTGAAGGCTCTGTTTGGTCTTTGTTTTGACTCTTGACTTTCATAGTGTGTCAAGCGTTTGCGTAAAATTCGAGTTCGTTTTCCTTCATTTTTGTCTATAAGAAAAGGAGGGAATTTAGTGTCATTACTAATTCCGCACGCGTGGAATGTATCAGGAACCAGTCACGTAATAGGAATTGTTTTCGCTATTTATATAACCAGGCATAATGTATGCGCAGTGTGTGTGTGTGGAAACAATGTGAAATGGTCCCTAGAGCATTTAATATGTCAAAAAGGAATACTATTTTCTTGCGGAACGCAGCGGGTAAGATAGCGCCATCTTGCTCTCTCGGGAAGCCAATCACAACGCAGGATTTGGTTCACCTTGTCCGCTCACGAAGCAAACCATGTAATAAGAGTTGGCTTTTTAAAGAAACCGACGTAGGCCGAAGTTGTTTGGTTGAAACGTCTTTGAAGTTTTATTAACGTTGTTTCTAACGTTAACAAGAGTCAGTGTCAAGCACCAATCTTAATTCTAATAGGAGAATATTTGGTTCTATTGTAGATGATAGGAAAAGAAACAGGATGAAAGACATACTATCTTCTACCAATTAAAAATAAAGCATGGTAAATTAAGGAGGAATATCTTCTTGGAATATCTTGTTACGGTTCGCTACATTACATTTAAAGTGGTACTGTGATCAATTTTTTACCCCTTGATATTTTAGGTGTATCACAGAGAATTCCATGAGAGAATAAAAACGCCGTTTACCGTTTGCAAATACCTGCATTAGTTCCGGAGATATTTAAGTTTGAAAAATGTGTAAATTATGCAAATGAGATGACTGATGACGTCATGTACTCAACCCAATATTATCTCAAGTCAGGAGCCGATTACCCGGAGCCTCCATCTCCCATACAAGCCCTTGGAGTCAACCCTTTCCGACGAAGAATTATTTTTAGAACAGGCTTTCCCGCGGAAAATTTGTCACGCCCTAATGCGTTGTCCGTAATAACCAATCAGAGCGCAGCTTAGTAATACTCATTAACATATGCTTTTTCGTGCTCTGAAGAACCCTTTGACAACAATGGCGGAAAGCGTGCAAAATGCTGACGTTCTCGGAAACAATGTATTTTCGCGGGAAAGCCTGTTCTAAAAATAATTCTTCGTCGGAAAGGGTTGACTCAAGGGTACAGCACATATGGAGGCTCCGGGTAATCGGCTCCTGCTCAAGTATATAAACAGAGCTATCTTGGCCAATTTGCAACGCAGACCATTGAAACTTGGCAAGCTAATAGTTCTACAGGAAACACACCTACGGCTATAAAAAGTTCTGTTCCCATGGCAACTCACTCTTTTCCAGTCCCCACCCACTTGATTTTGATATGTTAGTGATTTTCAGCTCGAAAAACACTAAACGGGGCCACAAACCCTAGCTAACATATTTACATGCCTGCTGGATCATGCATACGAGGCAGCATTTGCAAATATGAAAATGGAATGCTGAGGGTGGCCAGAAATGCCTTTAGTTTTGGAGAGGTCTGGAACCCAGTATGTTGCCATGGTAACAAAAATTTTAAGCTCGTATTGTGGAGTACCTTTAGTAGAATCTTACTGCAAAGAATCAAACATTTCTGCAACAAATTGGCTGAGATATCTTTTTTCATTATATATGAGCAAAATTAGGTTGAAATATGACGTCATCACTTGGCTAATTTGCATATTTAAAAAACTCGAATTTCTCTGGAATGCAAAGAGATATTTGAAAAAAGTAAACAGCATTTCTCTTCTCATACAGACTACTTGTTTATGTTATAAAATGGCTTCAACAGAAAAGTTGCGATTTTCATCATAGTACCACTTTAAACCTGTCAAGATCGTGTTAAAATATAGAAATAAATTATAAAAAGGTATCGCATTTCAGCGGTCACCTCTGTTAGAAGTATCCATTTATAGGCATTTCTCATATCTTTTTCTTGACAAGGCTTCTGCAAGTGATGAACGACAGACAAACTTTATTAATGTGTAAAGTGTTCCTTCCTTCATTTACTTGTGTACGCTAAAAGATGACCAATGAAATATGAAGCGAGACAGGTTTAAAATGTTGGCTGTAAAAAACTGGATAAAAACCACTTTGGATCAGTTTGGGTAAAATACAAAACTGATTACCTGCTGCAACATAAGTTCGACATTTTCTTTATCGATAAAAAGAAGAATGGCCTCAGCTTCAAACTTTTTTATTTCCTCCATTGTTCTCAATACTGGAGTGTTTGGATCTTCATTTTCATGCGGCTTGGTCAGCTGAACTAAATCCACAGCGAGCTTTGATGTTTGGGATATGGCGCGAAAATAAGCCGCTTTGTGTAAACTTTCCTCTGAAACAAAGACACAAAGACAAGTTTCATCAGAATACATTATTGAAAGTAGCATAGCATAAGTTATTTTAAAATATACATACACAAGTTTACATCAATATATTAAATATGAATACGTTAAGTCTCTATAAACGAATCTTACAAGTTAAGTGTTAAGTTGATAAAGAGATTGAGAGATTCTAATTTGTGTTTAAAAGCTCTCATGGATTTTTCATATTTCGTTTCATCTGGTAATGCTTTCTATATTTTTGCCCCAGAATAAGCAAAACTGTTCCGGTAGTAATCGGTTTTAACTGTCGGTAGGGCTTAATTACGTCTTGAGATCCTAAGGTTATAAACCCATCTCCCGACATTTATCATAAAAATATCTTCTAAATAAGCTGAAGTCATACCGTTCATAATTTTGAACATCACGAGGGCTTTTTGTTTGTCTCTCTTATCTTTAACACTGAAACCAGCCGAGTTTACTCAATAATTCGCTAATAGGCATCCGGCATGTATGGATGGGTGGGTACGGTGGGTGGATGGATGGATGGATAGAGTATTAGTAGAGATAGTACAGCACTGGCAAAAAACAAGTACATACCATCAAATACAACTGCAATAGTTTTCCATCCAAACGTGTTCAAGATGTCAAGAGTAGCATGCCCGAAGTCACGATATCCTGCAGAAATCTGAATTGATTTTTCACAATGCTCGAAGGACCTACTGTCACCATAGAGACGGATAAGGGGAACGCCAGTCACTGTAGAGAGTGCGCATGCGGGTGTCTTTGTGCTGCCTTCCGCGATAAGCACGAGGATGTTTTGATCAAGAAACGATGAAGCTGCAATAAATGTGATTCAGAAGCTTATGATCTTTACAACAATAATGTTTCAACTTAATACATGTACTAAGTAAATTTAAAGCCAAATCGAGTCACGGGCAAATTGCTCTGATCTCCACTGCCTAATTACCCCTCGGAAGTACAAGCTAATTCATTTCCCCACCGTGGAACAAGGGGGGTGGGGTGATGGAACCCCCTCTTCTGAGTTTTCGCTCTGTTAAGGCACAGCGACATAAGTTTACATTGATTAGATAGCCCTGGGCTTGCTCTACAAGATGACACCATTTTTGTTAGTTATGACGTCATTTGATCCACCATCTTGGATCCGCAATATTGGATCTCACTATTTTCTTAAAAGGTCTAGAAATAATGCACAATTAACCTAGCATGCTTATGCAATGTACAAATTTATGGATTTCGGCCATTTGATGCTGAAGAAAACTGGAAAAAAGCAGAATTATGTCAAAAAAGTTGATTTTGGCCAAATCTACATGAAATTTGCGGTTGCCACGGCAACGTCAAAACTGATAGACATACAATTGATGAATGAATGAGCAGCTTCTGAAAATTTGAGCTTCTTTTCAAAATTAAAAACCTTAACCCCTCCCCCCCCCCCCCCCCCGCCACCCTCATGTACGTCCGAGAGAACAAATAGCTTGACAGATCACGATATTTTGCGATAACAAAGTTCAATAATTGGTTTATCACGAAGATTTTGTTCATATCAAAATCATTCTCTGACAGCCAAGGGAAGCGATCTGCCATTTTTCACACAATAACGTGGTTATATTCACGCAGGAGCAGAATACTATATGCAAAAAACCTGGGCTTCTGAAAAACACAGTAGACGAAGACAGCATTACGCATGTGCAGACGATTATTTGTAGGCGGTTATTTGCATGTCACTTGGTGGACTCTCGGACAATAAAAAGGAAAAAAAATGCATCGAATGATAATAAACAATTATTGGATGAGGTTGAGCATGATATCATGAATTATCAAACCGAGGTCTGTGTTATCTGCTGAAGCCGAAGGCTCAGGCAGATAACACAAACACGAGGTTCGCGGCTCGGTAAATATCCACCGCTAGCCACCGACACTGAGGTGAATAGTTGTTTTAGTTTATACTAAAACAGTGAGATAATAAACACCAAAATCAAATTAATTTGGATGATTTCTTCACTTTTCACGGATGCAAACCGGACGCCATTTTCTCTCGAGTTGCTCGGAGGTAAATAGCACAGGATATCCTGAGTTTGACGAGCCAATCAGCACGCGCCATCAACGCTATCCACTGTTTTATACTAATTCATGATATCATGCGAAAACCGATCAACAATTGTTTTATTATACATTTACACATGTAATTCATCCTCAGAAACAGAAGCGTAGCGTTCAGCCAATATTATGTTTCTGAGGAGAACACTCCAAGGGGCTTAGTAACCAGGTAGACGTTGAACTTGACATGATAAATGCAATATCTGCAGCAGATATTGCATTTATCATGTCAAGTTCACAAGCTATAGTGAATTGATTGAATTCTCTCAACCAATCAGATTTTTCATAGTGAGTCTGATGTATAATAATATTACTTATTGTATAATGGATTTATTTCGAAGCAGAAATCTTAAAGTTTTGACAACAAATCTGAATAATTAGGTTACATCTGCTGGCTCCCATTACAAGTGTTTTATACTGAGTATCTCACCTTGATGGAATAGATTTGTATTTTCTGACGTGTTGTACTTTTTTAAGATTATAGAAGCATTGCTCCAACGAGACGTTTTGTTTATGACTCTGTCCATAGCCCTGTCGTATTCCGGGAAATCTGCATCAAGGATAATTCCTGTGTGGGTCCAGAAAACAACATAAAATTTCAGTCTGAAGTACTTGTTTACGTCTTTGAGTAACACTCTAATCGGAGAAAATTATACCTACAATGTGTGGGTTTGCCTAAATATAAACCCTTTAAAAAATTGTTGGATCTGTACTGACTTTCAACAGGCCTTCCTATAATTCAAGAAGAAACTTCAGTGCGTTTGTTGACCGTGAAATGTTCCTGTTAAGTCTTCTGGTCTATTCCTTGAGCGTGTTAGGATCCTTGAGGATCAAAAACGTATGTGTGGTTTTCCTCCAAAGAAACTGATAATTATAGTATCTAACCTCATACTTTTCGGTGAATCTACGATCGTTATTGCATTCAAATATGGCACAATGATCGCTTTTTGCCATTTTTATCTCTTTCCAAGCTTACTAAATTTATTCAAGATGGCCGCCGTATTGGTAAAAAGGTCTGTTCTATTCTATTCATCGGGTAAATTGACGACAAACATCTCTTTATAACTACTTATTAACCGAGTGTGAGGTCTTTACCGGAAAATCTCTGACTGAGACCTTGCCGTATTGACCGAGCGATAGCGAGGTCAATACGGCAAGGCCGTTTTGAGATTTTCCCGTAAAGACCGAACGTTCAAGGTCAATAAGTTGTTTATTACATGGCCCTTTGATTTGTTTTTTCACGCCCGTTATCGGCCGATGGCCATTCCGGAGAATAATGCCCTACAATTAGCCAATCAGAGTGCGCGTTATATTGACTATAAGAACAAGCCATAAAATAAGATTGCTTACTGACTCACCACAGCTGAATGTTCTGTGGGTCGCATATGTCTTGGGTAGGAATGAGACAATGAATACAAACGTTATATAAGGGCTTCTTCTTTTCATTATAGACCTGCTGAGGCAAAGGAAACAAAATAAGGCCACAGAACTGCGAATTTTACTTGCCACTAATGCTAAGCATTTTTAGCTGTTGCGCTGAGCAAGCCTTATTTAGTTATTTTAGTAAACAAAAACAGATTCCAAAATAAAAAACACACACACAACACAACAAAACCATTTTCGACCATAATGAGGCAGCTCAAGATTTAAACTTGGCTAGACCAAGACTTCATGACTGTATACCAATAAATGTTGCTAATGGCGTTTCTCGACCCACAATAACCGTACCAGCTTTTGCACACTTTTTCTCCCAACTAACAAACATTTCATGGAGGCATGTATAGTAGCAAAGTCTATTAAGTCCCTTGAATCGTTATCTTCAAGTGAGCCTTTAAGGCGGCGTTCACATGGCAAACTAAAGCTGGCAAACTGGAGTTGGTGTGTGTGACCGGCACAAATACAGTCGGGAAACAGTTGTTGGAAAGAAGTTTGATCCGTGCGCAAAACATTTTTGACGGCGGTGGCATCTTCTGCGTGGAACTCTTGTATGAGCGTGTTGCACACGCCAAGGGAAGGATTTCTTTTGGAATCGCATAATTGAATAAAATCTTGGATTCTGATTGGTTTTCGAAGCGAGGTATTTAGCGTGGAATTGCGAGTTGAAAACGAGGCTAAGTGATATTGTTTCAAATCTACGTAACAACTGTCGTCAGATTGTAACACAACAACTGCAAAAACGTTTTTCTACAATGTAGATTTTATTTAATTGCGCGATGTTATTATGTTATGTTACGATTTTATTTAATTGCGCGATTTAAGGAAAATTCATAACCTGACTCGTGAATTCCGCGTTAAATTACGCTTGAAAACCGATATCGCACTCTCCCCACTCGTTTTGTACTCTCCCCAGTTTCGCTCGCATCGAGAGACCAAGATGGCGGCCCGTCGAACTTCAACGATCGGCATCTACAATTTCACGGAAAAAATAGGGGACTGTGAACAGTCTAGTTTGGTCCAAACCTTTCTTTTTCTCCACCTCGTTTTGTTTCTTTTCCGGCGATTAACATGCATAAAATAATACCAAGACACAAGCGGCAACTCCACGTGAGAGCCACTGCACTGCGTCGGCCATATTGCAAATTAGCGTGTGTCGTGATTTGGCGCGAGTTTGATGTGTGACTAGGTACAAGTTAGCCAGCTTTAGTTTGCTTTTATAGACGTATTTTCATTCACAGGGTCAAACTTGAGCTCTTGTATGTCTTGCAACGCTTGAAATTAACTGATAGGTGGATATATTTATATAGATATTGGCGCCTTATAAGCTCTTAAATTAAATTAAATAGGTAAAATGCGTTCCTCCATACTAATGAAGTGTCTAGTCAATGTCTAGCTAGCTAGTTAAAAATGGGTTCCTCCACACTAATGAGCGTCACTCTAGAACGTTAACCTCGTTGCGGATTAGGTGGATTAGGTGCCTATGGATTAGGTGTCTATGGATTAGCTCGAGTTAGGTCGAGGAAAATCATTGACATGCATAACGGTCGAGTCACCTACGACGTCACTTATTGTGATAACCTTGGGTTCCTCCATACTAATGAAGTGTCATGTCAGTGTCTAGTTAGCTAGGTAACAATGGGTTCCTCCATACTAATAAGCGTCACTCTAGTACAATGAAAACAATAAGGTTGCCTAAATTTGCCCTTTAATAGTTAACCCTGATTGGCTCATGTAGGATCTATTACGTGTTCAAAATAAAAACGCGAATTTTAACGAACGCGTCATTCCTTCATTCAACTTGAACCCGCAGGAAACTTGAAAAAGCTTTTTTCGATTTTCGAAACGTTAATCTTGAAGATGGCTTTTTCACTAGCGTCGATGATTTTCAAATTGCTTTAAACGCTTGTTGAACTGTCCCTGATTAAGAACGTTGACAATCGCAATGTTTAAAAGCGTAATCATTTGCTTTCTTCAAAAACTTTCTCCGATTTTCGAAACGTTTATTTGCCCGGGCTCTTTTAACCCTGATTGGTTCATGAAAATATCTATTCTGTTTTTATCTGACCTCTCAGCTTTGGCGACGAGAGAGAAAACAAAATCTGAGCTAACTGCTCGAGTTTTCCGCTCCGTTAGTCACGCACTGAACTCCAGTTGCATACAAACTCTAACGGAAAAGCCCATGGGACAGCTCTACCATTGAAATTACAACAATACAAGTTCGGAGCGCTAAATTTAAACACGCGACAATAGATATTTTTTTTAACAACACGTTTCTTGAATGCGAATGCAAAAGAAAATACACAGAGATTTGAAATGAATGAAAATACATATATTGACAACGAAAGCTTCAACAGCTACAAAGCATGAGGAAATTACGATGCAATGAACAATAAGACTGAAGTCCCCTTAACAAAGAAATAAACTCCAATAGAACAACACACTAGATATTGATTTGAAATACATTTTTATTGAGAGCAAAACACATTAGGTCTAGTCTTCATCTTGTGGAATGGGTTGCTTCACAAACAATCGATTAAGCAAGAATTTCCGCTTATCGACGGGTAGTTTTGTCGATTCTAACCAATCAAATCCATCTGTATCTTTGAGATCTTTTTGGGTTTCCATCACTTTTTGGAACGTCTAATCTTTCTTTATCGCTTGCATCCACTGCAGATACTCTAACAGTAATTTTCTCAGTTCTTTTCTGTAGAGAGCAAGGAGAGCGTTCTGCGCTTTAAGGTGTTAAATTAACCGTATAAATTTCATGTCATAAACAGTTTTGTTGTGAAGTACTTGTTCATATTTTTATCCGAAACGCAAAGTTTTACAAGTTTGTTTTTTGCACGCTCCCGTTAGACGTTATTTTTTGTAAATAGAATTTGATAGATTGTAAATAGAAAGATTTTTCTTTAAGACTTTATATTTCAATAAAGAATGTAATTATAGTTTGTAAATAAATCATTGGTTAAATTTAACCATGGCTTGATTTCTGTTTAGCCAAGCGTGCGACTTACACGCGATATTCAAAGCGCGCCCTGGGAAAAACACGTCTAAAAGAGACCTTTCCTGACCCTTCTGCCTTCCAAGAAAAAGATATAATAGATAAATGAACTAAAAAGTAAATAAAGAAATAAAAGGACTTCGGTAACTAGCAGTGGCCCAGCCTTCTGCTCTTCAAGAAGTCGTAGTAACATCTTCAAAGGCTGAAAAGCTGACAGAACAGCCAGCTTGTCTCCGTAGGTTGGCTTCCAGCTAAAATACATATATTTCCCGACTGGGAAAGCCATGGAGAGAGTCATGTCAGAGAGTCATGTCAGAGGTTTCAAAAGCTACAGTCATTTTGGAGCAAACTGAACGGCAAGTGGAGCGCCGCCTTTAAAACAAGCAGTGAAAATGTGAAGCTTATGGGGTGCACTGCATCTTGTCACACAAAACGGTTTTGTGTGACAAGCTACTGGTACTGCAGGTGGGGTTACTAAGCTCCCTTCTCTGTGTTCGGCTCTTCATCGTCTCCATACAAAGTGAGTCACTCAGAAACCGAATCTGCTGTTGTGTTACAATGTTTGATGCTATTGACTGCTTTTTCAACAGCTCTTGGTAGCGTGTAAGTCGCACGCGTCGAGTCAGAGAACCTGGCCCATTTCACGCTCTTGACGTTCCTTTTGCACAACGCCGGAATCCCTCTAAGTCTATGACGAGATATAAGCTGTCCTTGACAGAAGCCATGTTGCTCGACACTGAAAATTCAATGTCTCTAGAGTTAAGTTTATGGTATATTTTAGAACCAATCAACGTTCTTGACGTGGATTGTCTTGATTGGTGACTAGTGATCATGAGGTCTTCTGTTTCCCGCGAAGAACTCGCAGCTCCAATGACCTTTTTTTACCTTCTTCGCCGACCTTGACCGACATTTATCGGCAGGTTCTCTGGCTCGACGACTTACACGCGAGATCTCCACGCGCGAGAAAACCTCCTGAAAAGGAAAAAAATCTCAAATGTCCCGATTGTCTCCTTTTCTCCTGAATGACCTGGTTTTGACTCTTTTGTCCCTAAAATGTCCTTTTTCGTCCTGTGTTTTGTCCTTCTTGTCCTTCACATAATTTCTGCTGAGATCTCGAACTTTTAACATGGCTAAACCCGTGTGTCGTGACTGCCCAATTTCGAATTGCGGAGCAAAATATCCCGTTAAATTGTCTAATCATCTCACAGATGTACATGAACAAAAAGTGAAACACCTCTATCAGTGCAGGAAGAGGAAAAGGAGACAATCGTCCATCAGTTATCAACACCAAGAGGAGTAAAGAAATCACTGAAATCTCTACCAAGAGGTGTTGGACAGTCAATAGCATCAAACATTGTAAAACAACAGCAGATTCGGTTTCTGCCGTGAGTGGCTCACTTTGTATGGAGACGATGAAGAGCCGAACACAGAGAAGAGAGCTTAGTAACCCCGCCTGCTGTACCAGTAGCTTGTCACAGTAAACGCCGTCCCATAAGCTTCACATTTTCACTGCTTGTTTTAAGGCGGCGCTCCACTTGCCGTGCAGTTTGCTCCAAAATGGCTGTAGGTTTTGAAACCTCTGACATGACTCTCTCCATGGCTTTCCCAGTCGGGAAATATGTATACTGTATATTTTAGCTGGAAGCCAATCTACGGAGACAAGCTGGCTGTTATCTCAGCTTATCCCATTTCAAGATGTCACTACGACTTACTGATGAGCGCTGGGCCGCTGCTAGTTACCGACGTCCTTTTATTTATTTCATTTCTTTGTTTACTTTTTAGTTCATTTATCTATTATATCTTTTTTTCTTTGAAGGCAGAAGGGTCAGGAAAGGTCTCTTTTAGATGTGATTTTCCCAGGGCGCGCTTTCAGGAATATCGCGTGTAAGTCGCACGCGTGGAAAACAGAAATCAATCCATGGTTAAATTCAACCAATGTTCTATTTACAAACTATAATTACATTCTTTTTTTGAAATATCAGGTCTTAAAGAAAAATCTTTCTATTTACAATCTATCGAATTCTGATCTATTACAAAAACTTTAAATGTTAAACGGGAGCGTGCTAAAAACAAACTTGTAAAACTTTGCGTTTCGGATAAAAATATATATATCTTATTAGACGTTTTGGTGTGTAGTATCGCTGTATATTTTTACGAGTTGTGCAGTATTTTGACGAGCCCGTAGGGCGAGTCAAAATACAAACAACGAGTAAAAATATACAGCGTTACTACACACCAAAACGTCTAATAAGAGATTTATTATCCAACGATTTCTTTTCCCGAAATTCCGACTTGCCAAGGTTTTGAACTTCACGCGGCCGGGAGGAATGAGGCGAGTACAAATATCTGTTATTTGTACTCGTTTCACGCGATATTTGTACTCTAGGAAGCAGAGTTGGATAATAAGAACAAGTACTTCACAACCAAACTGTTTATGACATGAAATTTATCATTAATTTAACGCAAAACGACGGCCACAAACGCCAAAAGGGCCAAGCACGTCACATTTAGCGTTGTGCTCTACCTCTGTACAGAAAAGAACTGAGAAAAGTAATGTTTGAATATCTTCAGAGGATGCGAGTGATGAAGAAAGATTACAAAGATTACAAAGATTACAAGATTACAAGATTACAAGATTACAAGATTACAAGATTACAAGATTACAAAGATTACAAGATTACAAAGATTACAAGATTACAAAGATTACAAGATTACAAAGATTACAAGATTACAAAGATTGCAAGATTACAAAACCCCGCCTTTAGTACCAGTAGCTTGTCACACAAAACTGCATCCCATAAGCTTCACATTTTCACTGCTTGTTTTAAAGGCGGCGCTCCACTTGCCGTTCAGTTTGCTCCAAAATAACTGTAGCTTTGGAAACCTCTGACATGACTGATACTTACCTGACGCGGGCGTAGTATGGCCGGAGGCCCTATCCTTGTGGTAGGCTAAGGTATTTTATACTGCGCTTTTGGTAAGATCGCCAGTTTCGGCTGGTTGTTTGGCTGCCCCTCGCCATCTTTCCTTCGGGTTTCTTGTTCGTTTGCGAGCAGCCCATCCAGTTTTTTCCTTTTTTTTTTAGTTAAGCCGCGGGTCTCCCATCCGTTTTTGGGTCCCCGCTTTTGAGCTTGACTTGCAGTCATGCCTGTACAGATTGATTGTAGCTCTAGCCTGGTGGCGTTTTTCCACCGGCTATCTACCAGTCTGCCGGGTCTTTGAATATCGCGTGTGAGTCGCACGCGTGCGTGGAAAACAGAAATCAAGGTTAATTCGGAATTGGGCAGTCGCGAGACACGCGTTTAGCCATGTTAACAGTTCAAGATCTCAGCAGAAATAAAACAGTTTTACAAAATTTTGACATTGAATTTTCAGTGTCGAACAACAAGGCTTCTGTCAAGGACAGCTTATGTCTCGTCACAGACTTAGAGGGATTCCGGCGTTGTGCAAAGAACGTGAAATGAGGCAGGTTCTCTGACTTGACGCGCGCGACTTACACGCTACCAAGAGGTGTTGAGAAAGCAGTCAATAGCATCAAACATTGTAAATGTATGTATGTATTTTTATTCATTCAAATCTCTGTGTATTTCAATCAATTTTGTGTTCGCTAATAAAAGTAATATTCAAGAAACGTGTTGTTCGAAAATATTTATTTTCTCGTGTTTAAATTGAGCGCTCCAAACTTCTATTGTTGTAATTTCAATGGTAGAGCTGTCCCATGGGCTTCTTCCGTTTGTTGTATTCTCAGGTTGAAAGTGGAGTTCAGTGCGTAACTAACGGAGTGGAAAACTCGAGCAGTTAGCTAAGCCGAATATATTCACTCTCTCTCTCTCTCTCTCTCTCTCGTCAGCAAAGCTGAGAGGTCAGGTAAAAACTTAACAGATATTTTCATGAACCAATCGGGAGTTAAAAGAGCCCAGGCAGATTAACGTTTCGAAAATCGGAGATAGTTTTCAAAGAGAGAAAGGGAAGCTCAGAAATGATTACGCTTTTAAAAATTTGAGCTTGTCAACGTTTCCCAATCACGGACTGATATACGCAAGCGTTCAAAGCAGTTTGAAAATCATCGACGCTAGTGAAACAAGCCATCTTCACGATAATCGTTTCGAAATTCGAACAAAGTTTTCAAATTTCCTGCGGGTTCAAGTTGAATGAAGGAATGACGCTTTCGGTAAAATTCGCAGTTTCATTTTAAATATGTAATAGATGCTACATGAATCAATCAGGGTTAAAAGAGATCGGGCAAGTCTGGGCAACCATTGTGACTTTTATCTAGACAGTTTGAATATTAACGATTTACCTAGATACCTAGACAGTTTTACCTCGACACTAACCCGGCTAATTATGCTGAACATATACTACTGTAGTGCGGTCTGTAAGTGCCATATGAACTGTGAATGGTGCCTTACGACATATTTTATGTAGCCCTCGCCATGTTGTCTGAAGTATTGAAACAAAGGAAGAAGCTACATTGCCACCTGTTTTCTGCTGAAAAGCGTTGTGAATAACTTAGCAATTTAAAATTAACACTGAATTTCATTTTAAATTAAACTATCTTTTTTCAGAGGACGCTTCCAACAGAGGGCGCTTCCACTCTTTGCGCCTTAACTAACTTAATAGAGAGGATAAAAAAACGTCATTTAAATTTTTTTGTTGTTGATGTATATTTTTTTGCTTTTGTTTTGCATATTCTTTGTTTCCTTTTTATAAGCTAAAATTTAATAAAGACGTTTTAAAAAAAATGTCAACGCTAAAGAACGACGTTTAGCTGTCAACGACATTTCGATGTCCTCTTGACACTATATTATCAATTCTATTCTATTTCGCTTCGCTCAGCCGAATAAAAAATATTTCTATCATAAGTAGAGGAGACAAGTAATACAACAAGTAGTGGAGGGAGCCGCCAGCAATAATCGAGGTTATTAACAAGAATCTGAGACACGCTGAATACAGGTTACAAGCCGGAGAATATAAGAAAATGTCACACGCTCAGTTGCAAAGAACGGAATTTAAAAACAATAAGGAAAAAACAGCCTCGGGTAAACTGGTCTGCGTCAAGTGGTGTGATGTATATAAAGCCCTAATAATCCCAGTGGGAACTAATACAAACCAACCTAATTAAAGGCCTAAAATAAATACATATTAAAAAAATAAGAAACAGTAAGATGTGTTTATATATGTACAGTCGAGGTGTGAGTAGGTTCATGCTTGTCAAGTTAAATAATGATACATCGGAATTAAAACTTTAAAAGCGTTCCAGGGGCTATATAGTGATGGGGTATTCAGGTTTGACTGTTTTGTTGTTTTTTTTACAATCTTTTAGGATTGAAAAATTGCTGGCAAGGGCAGTGATCCGAAGCCTTATCTACACTACTTCCCCGGAGAAATTCGAAAATGGTGTTTTCACTCTGAAAACGCATCATCTGTTTTCCCTCCACACTACGCCAGAGAAATTTTCACTCTAAAAAAGCATAAAATGTTTTCGATCCCTCCATATAACGCTGGACAAATTTGAAAACGAAAATTTGTGTTTGAGGAAAACTCAGGCAGGGGAATCACATTATCATCACACTTATAAATCCGTTTTTGTGACGAACAAGTGTGGACCTTAAACCTAACCGTAGTGTTGTGACTATGACGTTAATAACGGTATAATATATTAAAACTAGAGCTAAAAAAAGATTCAGACCTTACTGTCTGGATTCCTTCTGCGTGGTTTAGATGGTCGTCTGAAATGTGAGGATCGCTGTCATTTAGCATGCATCACGTTATATGTAAAAAAAAAATTAAACACAACCACGCACTGGCCTATCTCTAATCAATTATTTAAATGACATTGATGGATTTTTGGCGCTTGTACAGAAGTAAAATTACTATCTATTTATCTGTGTGTTAGGAACGTCGAAAGCACGTCAAAATGTCAACTTAATGAAAAGATGGATAAGGCTCTAATTAGAAGCTTTAAGCGAGGTTCAACCGTGTTCCGATAGTATGTATTATACTTTGGCAAAGCATGAAACGATGAAATTATACCAAAAGCTTATGAATATTTCCATTTTCAGCTCATTGAACTAGTAAACACACTTCATATGTAAAACAGAATACAACCTTATTGACCTCTTCTGATCAATTATTTAGTGTGGTGCATGTATGGTCATAGGTGTATATTTAATAAGATCCGTCAACAGAACTGAATGGCAATTTTATACATACAGGATATTATCCTGGACCAATCACAATCTTTGCTACGCATAGCAACCACCATGAGGTTTCTTCGTTTTGTATAGGCACCATGCAGATTGCGTCAAATTACTATTTTCGTGTCTGTCAAAGTGGACAAAGGCCGACTTTCGTTGTGTTGAAAGGTTTGAAACAAAAAAGCTATCGCCTCATGTGTCACGTTTTTGTTCTTACCACATTTTAATGTCATCTGCGATCTATTACTTAACAGACGCACGGCAACCTGACGATTTTCGAAGATTTCCGTCCACTTTCCGAAGATTCTTTCTAAAATATGTCCAACGGCAACACGGCGTTTCTGAACATTTTCCGAAGATCACCGAAGATTGCCGAAGACTTCTGAGGAAGATGCGAAGATGTTTCGATCATACACCAATAAATTTAAGTACAGTTCAGGGACAAAACTGATATCAAAAATGACATCACACATGATCTCCTCGCATGTGGGCTATAGTTTTTATCGATTTGCTACCAATCGGTATAATGCTTAATTTTATTCGACAGAACATATGACTCCAGTTGAAAGCTTGAAAATCTGTAATCTTAAAATTTTGAAATCTTGAAATCTTGAAATCCGTAGCTAGCAGTACAATGTATAGTGAATCTGAAACAATGGTCGAAAAGCAACCCATTTCAACTAAATACCAGCGAGATATCGCCGGAGGGAGCCTGAGATCGGCCAAGGTCTCCTCCGGCGATCAGTTATTACGTATACATAAGAAATGACGTCAAGCTAGATCAAATCACGTGTCTCAAATTACTTGTCGTCACTCTATCGATTCAAGACTTTGCATTTAATTTGATGGACACAATTAACGACAATTTATGCAAAAAGCTTGCTAAGCGAAAAGGCTTATAGCGTTTAATAAGACTACGATATTTTTCTGCCGAAAGGAGAACGGTTTTGGTTTTATAATTCCCTTGATATAAAACCGGTCTTAATGTAAGGCAGCGTAATCTTGTCAGAAACCTCTCAGGATAATCTTCATAGAGTCCTTAGAGTCGGGATAATGACCAATTTCCTCTTTAAAATTAAAATCTAAAATTAAGGGTGTTTTTAGCAGGTCATAATCTATTGAGCCAAAAAATTGACAGCAACTTCTTTTCCAATGATTGGGCAGTGTTTTGATACCAAGATTGTGGCATCAACCGATAAAGTGTGGCTATAATGACCCATCAAACTCTATGTCTTGGAAGGTACTGGAAAGTACTGAGACTGGATGGAAGTCCAAACGTGATTTGGATGACGTCAGTGGAATCCTTCGTTTTTGCTGTCAAAAAACTAGCATGGAAGGGCTCCGTTTTCAATTGATTCCACTCGGGACAGTGCTTCCAAGTGTATCAGTTTTCTATAAAAATGATTAAGAAAAGTGATTCAAACAGAACGCATTAACTTGGACGGAGCTTCACTAGTTACAGTCTAGTTCATTCTCAAAATAGAAACATAAATTCTCAACTCCTCAGTTCATTACGAAATATTCCATTTATTCTCCATTATGAGAATTTAGAGTTACATCAGGTGAAATATTTCTTGTGCCATGAGAATATTTGTTGCTGCCGGGCAAAGATCTTGTGAACATTTGTTAAGAAGAAGATAGTTAGCTGGAGCTACTGGCGCGGTGAAAATTGCAAATTAAATGTTATCGACAGTTTCTTCGTTGTTAATGTTCCAGTAATACACATATCATTAATTAAGGTTAAAATAATTTCAAAACGCAACAAATGCCACGTACATTTACAGGTTTTTTTTTTTTTTACACTTTTAACATTATTTTGGTTGTCAAAATCTCGTCAAATCCATAAAACCATCAAAGCTGTCAAAACGAGTGCATCCCGCTAAGCAGCTGTATGGCTTCCTTGTTTATCAATAGACACGTTTTGTCGCTCGTCTTCTCTGTTTGCGAATGTTAATTGCTGCCAGACTTGGCCTCCCACTTTTCTGTCGACATTTGAAAATGTTTTCGCTCCGGCTGTGTCTTCAGCGGAACTTTTGACGACATATCCTTCGTTAATCTTCGGCATTTTTATTTCTTCGTCTATGCAAACTGAAGCGCTGACCTCACTGAAGCTAGTAACGCGTGATTTTATTTCACTTCCCTTTTCATTGCGTTTTTCACTTTTGCATTTTAGCAGAATTCTGCAGCAGAAGATGACGAAAAAAAACGCAATACTGCCATATATAGTAGCGCATGTAACCAATATTAGAAAGTCTTTCTGGTTTGTATCCATCGCATTTGCCTTTTGGCTCACCACAGCAGTTCCTACAGTTTCTAGGCGGAAATCACTTCGCACTTGAGAAAGCCTCTAAAATAAACCAGCCGCTAGTATATCTTATGTGTTTTATTGACGTCTAAGCTAAGTTCCAAACTTCCTGGCCATTTGCTGAAATCTTCAAATGACGTACAAGTAGGAAATCGATTTAACAAAGCTTTCTACAGTTGCATTGTTTGAAGGGTTTGGTGCGAAAGGAAACCGAGTTGCAAGCGGAAAATATGATGATTTTACAGTTCACATAACGCTTATGGCCATTGAAAATCTCGCCTTTTCAAGAAATCGTACGTATGTGTATTTTCATGGAGAGGAAAATATTCTCTATCGTATCCTCGCTTTTTGCCTACATGTTTTGGCAACTACAAATTTATAGGTATTACTATTACTATCGCTAGCTAAATAATTAAAAACAACAACAATTCTGGTTTTCTTCGGAAGGGTAAACCAATTGTTGCTGTAAAAACGAGGAACAAATCATGTAAAAATAGCAGTTTGAATGTGCAAAAGATTATTTTCAACTTTATTTTGATCAAAATCCGTTTTTTTTCGTAGGCAAATCACACAAGCTCTTAGCTAGCTCTTAGCTAGTTTATATTAGCTTAAATGACTAATCTTGTGGCGAACATCGAGGCTTTAAATCAGCCTCTCTGTCAGGAGTGTGTTCTGTTCCGCTAGGGTCTGAAATCAAGCGAACAAAGGAGTCAAAATTTAATTCTTTCCTTCAAAACGATTGCTGACAATCGCCATGATTGCAGCGAAGATTTAAATCAGGGATGGCTGAGATGTTATCTTAAGCAATATTTTTTGTTACAAAAATTTATCAAGAAGTGACAATTTGTTTGGAAATCTCTATCTTCTGGGTAGCAGTTCATCACTTGCCCGTGAAACTCAAACCTAAAAATTCGACCAGAAGAGTGAGTAAGGATCTGGGACTGGAGGATGAAGTTTATCAGTCCGTACGAATTGCCCACTCGTAGTTTTCCTGTTTAGCCGGTTATAGTTGGCCTTCTGAAATTCACGTTTGTGACACAGCTGAATTCTGTACAAAAAAATTCCAGGTCTGTTTTTTTTCCTCCCTGATCGATGGCCCGGCAGAAAATGATTCTGAGCACATGAGGCTGTATACATTTGCTCAGTAACCGAGTCCCGGCTATTGGGGAAAAAATTACATTTCTCATATAAGTTTCTTTAACGGTCATTTTCACCAAGTCAAGTTTTTACCACATCCATACGTACGTTGTTTTGGTTCGAATAACTTGGTTCACGAAACCATCATGCCCGATCACCTAATTATCACTAAAGGCGGCATTTTAAATGCATTGGTCTGCTCAAATAATCGTGCAGGTTTTCAGTGCCGCGATTAATAAAATAAGTTTGAAAATTACAATAATGAAAGCCCAAACATCTGCCTTTTACATAAGAATATGATAGGGAAATCCTGTCCGTTCGGACTGACCAATCAAATTTATTCAACGCATTTAATGTATTTTACCGACTTAAGCAGCTGTATGATAATATATTCAGCGAAATTACATCCTCACAGCAAATTGGACCTTTCTACTTCATCTCAAATTGCACAGTTAAGTGACATATTATTTCGCCTTACAAATTATTTTCAGATTCCCCCTGATTCAAGTCGATTAAGCAGCTGGTAAACTTATGAATTCATGTTGTCAGGAGATGTTTCAGAAAAGTACAGTTTTACCGCAATTCAACTGCAGCTGTTAAATTTCTTGTAGAAGAAAAACGATCATTTTAAAGGAAAAAATATCTCAGGAAATCTTGCATTAAGTGTGTTCCTGTTAAATGTGTTTGATTTTAAAACCGTGTGTCCATAGAACCATCGTGGTTGACATGAGTGTATCCCCTCACGCCTTCTTCGTTGTTATGGGGCCGATTCAAGACCTGACCATCGTCTTTGCCGTTTTTAGCTGACGATACTTTCGTTCCGTTATCGACAACGTCCACAGTATAGCCTTCATTGATGTTCGCTTTTCTTGTGATGTCCAGACGAACCTGAACTGCCGCAGCATCACTTTCGCTGTCTTCGGTAATCCTTGATTTTGGATTGCTTTTCTCATACTCGCCGCTTTCCTGTAACCATCTTTTTTTGATTCTGTGACAGCACGCAAGAATAATCAGCACTATAGCAATGGCGCTGCTTGCGACGAAAATGAAAACCTCTCTCTGTGGCCGCAAGAAAATCATCTTTCGGCTCTGCACATGCAAAGAAGAACAACTGGACTTTCCTTGCAATAATTAATTCAAAAAGTTATGTTCAGTTCATTTAGACGAAAGCGGCAGCTTCTCATGTTTTCTTTTCGAGACGACCTCATCATCAACTACAACAACAGTTCTCCTAGTTTTGTCGCCTTTTAGTTTGCTAAAATCTTCAAATGACGCACGAGTTGAAATAAAAGTAAACGAACAAAGCTTTTTTAGTTGCGGCATTGTTTCAAGCGCTTTGGCAAGGCAGGAAATTGAGCGAATGCATAGAAGGTTTCACGGTCACCGACGTCATCTTGGTTGTGGGGCACACACGGAAAAATTTACAGTGAATGCCTGGGCAAATCGTGATTTTGGTGCTCGATAACTCGAGGAAGGTTGATATTCTGAAATTTCTGAATTGCAAACTAAAGATCTTAGCTAAAAGAGTTAACCGATTAAATTTGAAAGGCATCGGTTTCCTGAGAAGCGAAAAACTTTAGTTTTTCATACAAATGCTTCTAAATTTTCCCGCGAACGGCGGCCCCATTTTACAAGCAAATATATGAAAAATGAAAATTTAAATTTGCGGCTTTCTTTGTGAGTACAATTCTCAAATTTGATCGGTTGCCTCTTTGAGCTAGTATTTTTAGTTTCTAATTCATAGAAATTGTAGAATGTTATCCTTCCTCAGCTTATCGAGCATCAAAACCATACATTCCCTGTAAATTTTGCCGTGTTTGCCCCACAACCAAGATGGCGTCGGAGACCGTGAAACCTTCCATAAAGACTCAGCTGAGACATCTGATCAGAAGGCAAGAGTTTCACAACGCTAACGAGCGTGTGTTTTGAACAAAATATGGTTCAGCAAACAACTCGTAGAACTTGTTATAAAAACGCGGGTTTTTTTGGTCGCTTTCTTTAAAATACAGTCCTGTTAAGGTTCTTATTTTACAAATACGATTGCCGATCTACAACCAAAAATAGGGGTAACCAAGCTTGTTTGTGAGTTAAAAGTGCTCAAAGCCAAAATTAAGGGTGTTTTTAGCAGGTCATATTGTTGCTATGGTAACTTTGTTGTGCCCCAAATTTGACAGCAACCAATGATTGGGCAGTTTTTTGATACCATGATTTTGGCATCAACCGATATAGAGTGGTTACAATGACCCATCAAAGTCTACGTCTTGGAAAGTGCTGGAAACTGTTTCGAGCAACCTTAAGCTATTATGTAACCATGGCAATGGTGATCTTTTCAATATCCTCACACTTGAAAGATAAAAAAAGTATCTTCACTGCGCGCGATGAAGATATGATTCTTTAGTAAAAGGAAAATTGCTGGTATTTCACTAGTGTTTATATAATGAAAGGAATTTTACGTGTTCCACCCCATCTCCCAGCCAATGAGTAAGTTGGGCTTGATCTAACTGCCCGCTTCTATTTTCGCCTGGTCTTAGGCTTATCCCAGGCCAAAGTAATTCCCCATAACTTATTACCATCCCATGAATAACAATACCCAGGTTAAAACATTACATTGCTCCTTTTTTTCATTCTTTTATTTAGTCTCATCCTGGTCAACAAGATTGTCCATATGCCCCATGTGGCCATGGTCTATCGGTCAGTTGCTTTTCTTTGGATTATTTTCAATTTAGTGAAGTTTTGTGTGTATCTTCGGGGAAATCAAAGATAACATTCCTAATGTAACAACGGATTTTGCGTTTATTTACTAAACAGATTTAAAATCTGAGATCACTCGGTTCAAGGTGCACCAAAGGAAACAAAGGATCCACTCTGGGCAATGATTCTCCGGTTCCTTTGATGCACCATGACCCGAGAAATCTTGGATCAATTTGATAAGTAAAGAAACGCAAAATCCGTTTTTGGATTTAAGAATCTGATCTTGTATACCTCCTTTTCTCTCCCAGACCCCGCTCGCCGCCCGCCCGCTTTTTTGATTGTCCCCACTGACCGAGAGTCTGGAGTAAGACTCTAATAGAGCAGATGCAAGTTCGATTTGTCATAAATAACTCCACATTTTCCACCTGCGAATGAAAAATCTGCTTTTTTTTTTTCTTTCAATACAGGGGACGTACAAGCAGACTGATAAAAGATGTCTTTTAAAATACTTTATCCGGCGCACTCAAAAGCGGATAAAGGATAAGAGAGTTACTCCCCCATATAGGCCTTAGTCCTTAGCTAATCCAAGCTATTTTTAGCTCACTCCCGGCTTAAAAAACATCCCAGGTCTGGAAAAAGCAAATCCTGCGACTCGGATTTTGCTCAAGTGGACAGACAAAGAAGTTAAACACGCATTTTCATCCTCCACGAAAAACACCCACGCAACGCGCGTGTGTAAAGTATCCACGGGAGAACTGGGTACCATATCTAAAAAGGGAGGAGCTCGAAAGTATGGCCTCTATGGGGGGGGGGGGGGGGGTGTCAACTCTCCTATCCTCATCCTCTCTTGTCGTACAGTAATACATGTACTTCTTGGAAGCAACGACTTAGATGGAAAAATAACCCCTTAACTTAATGATTCTCAAACATGAGAGGTCCACAGTTATAAATTAATTCATGTCCTTTTTTCTTTGCCAAAGAAAACATCCTCGCCCGCTTGAGAGAGACGCCGGTTTTAAATACTCAGGATTAACTCACGAAGATTTTTCGTCTTTTTTCGACAGAATTTTCTTGAAGGATAGTCCAAATCTCGCGCGCGTCCTGTTGACCGATCGTTTGTTCGAGGACACTGTGTGATCCGTTTCGCTCAGTGGTCGACTGGTGCTTTGTTCTGAAGAAATAGGGCCACTATCCTGCGTGCTTACAGCGCCCGGGGCCCAATTGTGAAGATGCTCAGACGAAGAGGCCGCACCATCAGGGACCCGGCTATTCAAGGGCCCATCTAAAGTCAGATCACTGCACTCCAGGCATTCGTGGTGACAATCGCGATCACAATCGCGTCCGTACGCATCGAGTTCACACCCAACATCCGAATCATAGCTCTTATTGAACGGAAACAGTCTAGCTCTTCTGCTTGGCAGATTCATTCTCGAATGAACGCACTCCGTTGAGCTACTGCTGGACAAGTTGCCATGTTCTGGCGCTTTCTTCCAAGCGTGCCTGGGCCTAAGACCACTGAAAGTATGCCGCCTAACAAGATACCCATCTCCATCACTACCATGCCGTGTTACAACGCACCCGTCTTCAATTCTTGTCCCAGCATGCCCATCAGCATAGGAACTCCTTCTACTTCTCCACATCGTTCCTCCGCCGAAATTCAGGACGTAGTAGGGCTCCGTATCTATTTTCGCGTCAGCAGACGAGCGATGATCCTGGAGGCCCGCGGGATTCCCGCCACCTTCGCTATCGCCACCGGCAACGCCACCAAGACACGAGCGGCACTGAAAACTAGCCAGATCATCGTTACTATGGTAACACGGACCATGTCTATGGAGGGAACAGGATGCCTGGTGCTCAGCCGAAGCCGGAGCCTCTTGACCAGCGTCCTCGTCCCACCTGCAGGAAGGAAAGGAGGCACATCGTGTCAATCCTCCGTTGGCAATGCCATTGGCCTGTTTTCGTGGGGCGCGAGGTTTTCTGGACTTCAACCTACCAGAGCTAGGTAGCCTGGTTGAAGAGCTAACGTTCTCTATACCAGGCCCCTCTCGTCTCGTGCCTCTGGCTGCGAGCGCTCTCTGTTGTTCTTCAGTCACGCTGTCCAGGTCGGCGGCCGGCTGCACGTCTTCTTCGCACAGCTGGTAGCCTGGGTCAGGCGAGAAGGCGCTGTACGCAAAGAAGAACACTGTGCTAATGATGAAGAAGTTGAATGTAATGGCGAGTAAGGCTGATGTTACGGGCCAGTTGATCATGATGTACCTGACGACAAAGAAACAGCTGGAATTCACTACACAATTATGTTGTACAATAACAACGGACTGAACCAAACACTTCACACAGTAACAACATTCACAAAATAATAATAATGCGTATGAATTGCATCAGCTATATCGTGATATAATTCGATTTAGTGCCCTCCTTCCAATAAAGTGCTCCCTTTCTTATAAGCGTTATGCCCCTCTGGGTGTGTATTTTTAATAAACACCCCTATTACAATACGTGCCTCTTTGAAAAGAGTGCCCCCATTGCAAAAGTAGCATTCAAGATATCAGTATACATCGATCACACAAATGAATTGAGCAGGACCTGGAAAGCAAGATTCTCTTCCTTGCATTTTACTGAAGTAACGTTTTGCTTGGCAATAGAATATCGTTTGTTCTGGCGGGTACGTCATTGTAAAGCTTTTCATTGCTGTATGTCAGGGTTTTACTGTAAAGGCAAAGTAACTAAACACAGAACAAACTCAAACAGTGATAATTATTGCTACACTCTACTCAGACCACAAATTATCAGTATACATCACACCAGGAATTCACTTTCCATTTTGTTTCCAATTTAAAAGCATTTAAAATTATGCATAAGAGAAAGATCTGAACCAACCTGAGTCCAACAAAATGGGCTTCAATCCTGAGAGCAGCAGAGTAGATTTCAATTTGTTTGCTGAGTACAATGACACTAGCACCAACAGCGGGGTGATACTAGATAAAAAAATAATAAAAGGGGCACAATGGTTATTCATACACGCATGACTACTTATAGTGTAAGCTTAATTTTCCAGGGGGGGGGGGGACTATCATATAAAAAAGACGGTGGTGCTCATCGTACCTTTTAGGGGTTAAAAAAGCAGTTTTGTACTTCTTAAGGTACTCAGCTTCAAAAGGTCAGCATTTTGAGTCTCTGTCAGGGTACTGAGCCGAAAAAAAAAAATACAACAGGAGATAATGTAATGTTTTAGGATTGGTACCTCTTTAAGGGTGCAAACATTTCCAACCACGCCCACAAAACAGGATCTTGGTACCTCTTAGGGGTTCTTTTCAAAATTTCTGACGAGCACCCCCGTCCTTTTGATATGCGAGTTCTTCCCCTAGGGGTGATTTTTGCTTAATGTTTAAAGAACTTGCCAAACTTACATGTAGCAATTGGTGAGGTTTTTGGCTCTTTAGACCATGTTATTTTCAAGGAGAAATTGACTTTCAAAAGCTGCAAAATATCTGGATGGCAAAAGGGTTACTGAGCTAAAACATCCTTCGTAAAATTTTGACTTTCTTTATAAACCTGCATGGCACAAAAAGTAACCAATACACTGTGCTCAAATTTCTTGGGACAGCACATTGTGCTGTGCCCTTTCAATTATATTCAGAACTGACATTTTAGTAGCTCAGACAGAAACTGAATTGCTTATGCTAATGAGCAAGAGGTGATTATTGTAAAGAAAGATTCCCCCATTTGTGCACATGTATCTCCTTCCCAGTGGGGGGAGGGGAGAAGGGGGTACTCCGAGGTATCCTGCCCGCTTCCGGAACACTTTCTCCTACTTATGACCAAAATCTGAGTTTCAGCTACATGTATTTTCCCTAAACTATTTATGACCTGACCAATAATTGTTAAAGGGCTTTTATTGACGATCTTATCAATGAAAAGGTAGCTTTTTCTGTAAAACACACTTAATTTAAGACTAGACTGCAAAACCCATACCCTATTTATGACCAAATGGCAAAAATCATGACCAAAACAGGTGAAAAACCATACCCTTTGGAGCCACATACCCCCGATCTCCCTCCACAAAGGAGAAACAGCAAGTTTTTTTTGCTCTTCAAAGTTTCAAGTATTTCATAATTATTCTTTAGCATTTACACTGCCTCTCCAAGAGTGTTAGTGGCTGTGTCTGTATGCACTTAATTCTTTTTAAATTAGTTAATAATAAATCCATTAATCAATCATGATAGATGTCTACATTTAAGTGTCAACATACATTAATGTTGACTGTGTGACTGAAAAAGTTAGTATTAGCAAGCAAGGAAGTTAAGAAGCATTGGCTTGTAGCTGATATATTTTTTCCAATAACTTTCAAAAAGCTTTTGCCCACTGCCAGGTCTCACAAGTTTAGGATCTCAGCTTAGGGCCAACTCGGCTTATTATAGGTAAATAAATATGGTAGGTGAGGAATTTATTGTTACTGCAGTATTTCACTCCATGGATGTACTGCTAGATAGAAGGGCTTGCCATTTATCACTAACAATGCACTAAAAACGATTGCTTGTTTTTGCTCTTCACATGAGCAAACATATTTTATAACCTGGATTCAGTAGGCAACAACTTGTTCCATCTGGTGTACAAACCACACCTGAGATTGACCCAAAAAATTTCACGCATGTACTCGTCGAATGAAGTAGCTCTAAAGAGTTGTAGTAAAGTATGCACCATAGCTATGATTGGCTGCTTTTGCGAGCGAAAATTCATCATACAAGCAAGGACTAATTAAACACGACACAGATCTATGTTCAGCAATGCCATCAGTACCAAATGTTTCAGGTCAAGTCTCCTACACAATATTTAAATACATCCTCATGTCCAACGGGCCTTCCACAGCCATAGCACAGATGTACATGTACTGGTCAATACTTACAGAGTCCTCGACATATTCTTCAAACAGGTTTATGCTCACAATCTGTTTTTCCTCAGCAAAACCCAATACCATGGGCACAGAGTAAAAAACTGTGGCAAGGGACTGCAGAAGGGCAGACTGGTAGTGCAGCATACCCTGTCAAAAAAAAAAAAAGAGAAAAAGGCATTTGCTGTGTAACTACTGTTTTTGCCAGATGGAAAGTTAAGAGCAAACAGAAAAAGATCAGAGTTGGACTACATAACACTTAACTCTTCAAGACGTTCTATAGGAGTACCTAAAGTTACTACATTTAGCTAACTACTGTAAATTAAAGTTTGCTGTTTTCCAGCATGTTTCTGTTCTTCTTATTACAGGGCACCTGACAGGAGGCGGTGGCGCAGATTCGCAAAATTCGCAAACATCTGCATCCTCTGCATATTCAGAGCTTTGTTCTGCATAAAACAGAAAAATTGTTCCATACTTTTGTACAACCCGACAGGCAAAAATTTTGAAGAGATTGATCATTTTGAAGTAGTTTTTCTCCTAAAACAGCGAATAAAACACGTCAACTGGTTCGTGACCAATTTGCCCTGAAAGTGAAGCCTTGGAGCCAAGACTGGCTCGTAGCTGCCGGAGCTTATCCCAGTTTCTATAGCATGAAGCTGCTAGGAGTATTTCTACTCCTCCTGCACGGGATGCTAGTCCATCGCAGGTCACTTCCCTGCAATTTGCTAGGTTTCCCCAACAATTCACCGGTACCCATTTATAAATATACCTGGGTGGAGAGAGGCACTGTGAGAGCGAAGTGTCTTGCCCAAGAACACAACACAATGTCCCCAGCCAGGGCTTGAACCCAGAACGCTCGCTCCAGAGTCAAGCGCACTAACCATAAAATTTTTTAAGGCTGGTTCTAATCATTGGGAATCAATTTCATACAGCAATCTTACTCAATTTCAATCACCATTGTTCCCTAGTTGCCCATGACAACTTTGGTGAACATTTTTTACATTAGTTTACTAAAGTTGAGGTTTCCTTCAAGTAAGAAGTGATACATTTATTGTACATCACACATGCACACAGAAAAAAATACATCTAATTTATGACCAAAAATGTTCAAAGGCTGGTCAATTTTCTGGAAATTCATACTCACAGATCTTTCTGAACTCGCCAAAACTTTTCCAGTATCAGATAAAAAGGTTACCTTCACCATGAACATTCCTACAAATAAGTGTTAGAATGTGAGAAACTATCCACTAAAACATCTGTCTCATTCTTATTCAAGATTATACATGTAAGTTTCTTTGTTACGCATTTGATAATAAAAGCTAACAATAAAAAGTTTTATGACATTTCAACCCCTCTGAGGTCATTATTTTTCATGTTAAATTGAGACATAGACATGGGAATGTTAGACCTTTGCGATACAAAGCAATAAAATGTATGTTCTAAGCGTTAAAAATATAAAATTGAAAAACTCTAAAATTAAAATAAGACAATAGAGATTGTGTATTAAAAAACTTACAAGGAGTATTTCTAGGCTCCCCTCCCCACTCCACCCCTTGATGGGATGCTCGTTTACTGCAGGGTTACCCCACCTAACATTAAATTCACCTGTACCCATTTATACACCTTGGTGAACAGAGGCACCTTGAGAGTGAAGTGTCTTGCCCAAAAACACAACACAGTGACCCTAACCAGGACCTGGACACAGACCATTCGACTCATAATCCAGGAAACTAAATTTATGCATTGCAGTAATCCCACAAATCTATTAAGGTACCAGATACCCACAAAAACGAAATTTTAGGACACACAAAGTGGCAAGTCGCTGTGACACAATGGAGAAACAAGTTACTGTCATGTGTTGGAGAAGTGTAGACACACTGCAATAATGCTAATTTTACTATTTTCTGGCTGCGATCATATGCGCGAATTCAAAGCCTCCATGTTGAACAAAGCAATTGGTTGCTGTTACTTGTCCCTGCATTATGTCACAGCGATTTGTCACCGAGTGCATCCCAACCTTTAAAAACAGCTGGTATTTCAAAGAACATCTTCAACAAGAGCATTGGGAAATTACCAAATTATGAAAGTAAAACCAATCTTTTACTGAAACTAACCTAGCTTTTCATTAACAGGAGAATGTGGCATCTCAAGATCCAAAAAAACCTGGTATCGCTGTCCTCTCATCAATATCTATCAATACAGTGAACAATAACATTAATAACTTTTTTCCTAAGAGTGATCATTAGCTAATTTCTCCTTACGGAAAGGCAGACAAAAAGTAGTAACCTTCTACAAAAGTCAATGTAAATGTTCAAGAGATTTTTCAGATAATTGGAAAAAAAAGTTTTAATTCGAAAGGTTTGGAGCTAGGATTGAAATATTAAATTAATTACTTCGGCTGGTAGGGAATGTAATGAGACATGCATATTCACTGAGTCGATTGTTTAGGCTTTTGTTTCTGAGAAAAGCAAGTTGTGGCACATCACAAACCCGTGGACTTGAAATCACGCGCTTAAACTTCGACTGAATATCACGTTGAACCTATGGACACCTAACAGATTTTCAAAGAAATACATGTACTCACTCGTTCTCCAGTACTCAGCGACAAATTGGCCTCAGGAAAAGAACACAACGCTCTCTGGCGAGCATTCTCGCACTCCGAGCTACAACAGCACGAAAACAAAAGAAATCAGTTAACTTCAAATTAAGTTACCATATCATATCATGTCGAGATCGAAGATGGCAGTCACAACTCCTTCAGAAAAGAAAAAAAAATGAACTTACTCGAACAGTAGGAAGACTGGCCTTACGTGACTCACGGTTGGCATATACGCGTAGTAAAAACTCACGTACATCAACACGGCTATCCACAGGATCACAAACACAGTGCAACACGACAGGAAGAAACGAGCGACAGTGACACCAACAAGGCGACTGGCACCCACAGTTACATCTTTAACAAATCGTATGATCCTCCACCTTATACTCATGTTAAGCTAGGGTTATGGAGTACGTGTTTATAGGAGCATTTTTTTCAGTTCTCTCACACTCCCAACTCCCTTCCGCCATGTTTATTTGTTTGTTGAGACTGCGAAGAGATGGCCCAGTCTCTCGCAGCTATGCCAAGAGGGGGAAGATCTGGGAATGAATATCTCTCCAGGCTCTCTCTGGCTTTTCTTTGTTATTCAGTATTTTGTCTAAACTTCACAGTAGCTGTAGTAAACTTCACAGTAAACTTCAAAGTAGCTGTACTACTTTGACAATGTGATGACGAAATTTATTGTCAATAACAGGACAGACGCATGAAAAACTGACATCAATTTGTTTTTACGATAACAAATGGTCGATATTGCCCGCTCTCGCTCGCTCACGCTTCGCACGAATTTCAAATTCATGTGTCTGTCCGCATATTGACGATAAAAATTAGCCAATGAGCGCGCGAGAATTTCTGCAGTTATCGTAAAAATACAATCCTCATATAAAAACAATACCTTAGACATTGAATATAGGGTATAGGGTACTCCAGCTGACATCTCAAATCCAACAAGTCGGGATTAATAGAGCTGGGCAAATTACAAAGATACTACGACGGTTATTCGGAGGCCAGAAAAAAAAAAACTGTTAAAAGAAAAACCCCTTCTGGGGAAAAAATACGACAGGAAATCTGGGTAGGAACCACCTAAGCAGTTAGCAGCTCATCCATAGGCTTTACAGTTCAAACAAAATAAATTTTTAAAGCTAAAAAGAAACTTGGCATCAGCCAAAGGTTAATGGTTGGTACTGAAGGCCTAGATGGATATCATGTGCTACACTCCCTCTTATAAACCACTGCGTAATTACCCATGATGCTAGGACCTAAGGCCCAGGCCTTCTCGTGTCACATGCCGACAAATCTTTATTTCTGCCTAATTCGCAGGCGTCAGAAATCTAATGTTGGTATGGACGATAGAGGGAAAAAAATTTAAGACTTGCGTGGCGTTAGCTTAGTTAAATTAGAGTATATATTTATCTCATAACGAGATTTTAGCAACCTTCCGCAACTACGGTTGTCATCGGTTTAAGGACCGTTGTCATTGGTTTAAGGTGGGGGTTCACCTGAATTAAAGTGAAATTTGAGGAAGTTTAAAGAGAGATTGGAAGGGGGAGAAAAGGTTATGGAACACCACCAGACAGTTGCCCGACCCCACAATGGCACTAGGGTTGTTAGGCAACTGTTTGGTGTGTATCTACCAATTTTTAACTTCAAACTCTAATTTTAAAACAACACCAAATCTTCAAAATTTCCTATTTCCATAAATTTTACTAATCCTTTGAGAAAAACTATCTATCTCCAAATAAACCTAAAAATCACCAAAAAATTTACAAAACGGCGCAAAACATAGATGTGTGTAATGAGTGAACAGATTCTTGATTGCTTGAAACGTAAACGAGATATTTGCATTAAAAACATAATACCAAGCCAAAATACGGCTTTCAGGTGGACCCCCGCCTTAAGGTGGCTCACTAGTCAAAAAGGGACCAAAACGTTTCCTTACATATGGTGAAGAAACGTCAATTGCGTTCGATTGCACTCATGAAGAGAAAATAAATTTTAAAGGTTTCACAGAAAATGATTGGTATGGCAACCAGCCACAGCCTTTTGAGGTTTGATTTTACAGCATTGACGCCAACAGTTCCTGCCTTTTACAAAACAAGATTTGATTTTCAAACAAGCATATCTTGTAAGTTTCTGTTTCGTTCTATGCAATAAACCAAATTATCATAGGACCCGTACGGCCCCGCGAGCAATTTCCTTGGAAAACCAGAAGAAAAAAGGTCCCGTATGAGGGCTGTAAGCGTCAAAGTGATAGGGCCGGAAAGACGCGTACGGCCCTACTAGAAATGCGTACGGCCCCGGCAAAAAAAACATTGCGAAACACTTTGTTGCTAAAAATTGTTTCCTTGAAAATGAGTGAAAGCGAACATTCCGACAGTGAGTTCATTATCCCGGTGAGCTTTCGGACGCCGAAATGCTGCAATTACCTACTCACAGCGAAGCAACAGAAAGAAAGTCACTACTCTCGAAACGAAGCAATGCTGCGGCGCGCGACCTCGTTCCACCAAAGAACGAAAATGAAAAAAAAGTGGTCATATGAAAAAATGCTTATTGACTGAGTGGGAGGGCCGGAAGGGAAAATATTTGGCCCTCGGTCAGGACGCACCGACCTCGAGCCAAATATTTTCCCGTCCGGCCCTCCCACTCAGTCAATAAGTACATAGTTTTTACATTTGACTCTTGTTTTCTGTGCTTTCTACAGGCTTTATTTGGAAATGACCTTATTTTTCACCAAACCCAGTGAACAAATTATCTAGTGTCACATGACAGACTTTAAAATGCTATCATTTTTTTTAGTTTATTGCATAACGAAACTATCATGGTCTTTGATGACCCCATATTTCAGGAATTTCTCTTAGACACTTTCCAATGTAGAAATGTTGGCGTGAAGTCAGTAGGTACAAAAGTAAACCTTTGAGAAAAATGCACTTTAAGTTTCTTACATGATGGATTCAGCATTTAACAAGCCAAACATTGCGGGGGAGGGGTGCAGATTGGATCTCATTTTACCCTCAGTCTTCATTTTACCCCTTGTCTGCTGTCTGCAGTCGGCATTTTACCCCCGGTCTGCAGTCTGCAGATAGCAGTACGTCTGCGTTTTACTCTGACCGCGACGAAATGCAAATGTAGCACGATCGAAAACTAGTCATAACACATGAATCCATATTTTGTTGTCACCTTCCTCGCGTTTCGCTTGTTTTCAGTTGGTTTACTAACCATCGAAAAAAAGGTATGCGGATCGTTGGGAAGACACAAATCCCAATACCATCATTTCGCGGCCTTCTCTGAGAATCAATCTTAGCCAAATCAGAAAATATAACCGAGTAATCTTAATCCAGGAAGTGTTTCGAGCGCAACGCCGAATATTTCGTGGGCTCCCAACGAGCACGCTTTAATATTACGAAGTCGACCCACTTCTTTCTTCTTTTGCACTTCTCCGTGTCATCAGTCCCGTCAAAAGGAATTGGATGAAGGGATATGCCCTTTTCCTTGTTTGGCTTGTTCTTGCATCCAAAAACAACGCATTTATCCGGCATTTTCTCTCTTGCAATCGAAGCAAAGACTGTCGAAAATTTGAAAGCGATCACTGGCCTGGAATGACGTCACAAATTGCGCTATACTCAGACTTCTTTAAGCGATTCTGCTGCTCGGTCATGAAAAAAATTTTTAACTATAAGTTCATTTTCTTCTAGCTAGGCGTCGTCGTCGTCGTTGCTTTAAAGTGCCTATAACCCCCAAAAATGTTTTTCGCTTCGTAAAATCTTTGCATGGAATTAGGAAAAATGCCGCAAAACATTTTGCAATTGGTTAAAACCCGAATGTTTTATGAATTTTTAAAGATCGTAAAAAGCGCACTTTTTTCAAAACACGACCGAGCAGCAGAATCGCTTAAAGTCCCCATATCGTCAAATTTTTTATTTTCTTATCTGATTCTATATATCACCCAATGAACGTCTGCGAAAGAAAAATTCGATTTCGATTAAATGCAATCATTTTTAGAAGTTTTAAAATCGTTCAAATTTGCCGCCATTTTGGTCCACTATTCGCACCAGTCTTTCCTTCGTTTTGAATGAGTTGTGACGTAGATTAAGGAACATGTGACTTCAGGCTTGACTCATCTCGCTTGTTTAACCACTGTAAATGTAAGTTAGTAGCTCATACAAAATGTTGGAAAGGATAATTTTGCACGGACTACGAAGCTAAATTTACAGAGGTAAAACAAGTGAGATAAGTCAAGCCTGAACTCACACGTTCCTGAATCTACGTCACAATTCTGAGCATGTCGATGATGTGATCAGCGGCACGGGTCGACCGCAAGAAAATAGGATTTTCAGGTTTTTAAAACTTCATTAAAAAATCGCTTTTTATCCAAATCGAAAATTTTTTTCGCAGATGTTCATTGCATGAAACCTAGAATCAGATGGGAAAATAAAAATTTTGATGATATGGGCACTTTAAAGAAGTCAAATCCACTTTGAGTGCTCATACAAGGTCCGAGGTTTTGTAGTCAAATCTGTTAATGAAGCGGCCCTCTGTTGTAAACTTTCTCAGGAGTTTCGGGCTGTTGAAATACAAATGTTGGAAGTTTTTCTTTAGCCTTCAGTACGCTGTGCTAACCTATTAATAAAGAGCCAATGCAAGATTAGGGCGCATTAAAAAGTTCTAACACGTGTCTCTATAGATCAAATACGCAAACTGAATATACAGACTGTAGAATTTCCATTTAATATTGAGAAGCGTACGTCAGTAGACTATGTTGTATTTTTAATATCATATTCGTTTTATGTCACCAGCTGTTCTTTGGCGTAATTAGTTTTTCACTTTTAGGTGTCAATAATAGCCAATAGAAACCCCTATGTTCTCACCCTTTTAAACACGTCCACTTTACAACGTTGCTCCTTTAAGCAAGCTTCTATAAACATCACAGAAGGACCTGCTGTTTTGTTAGAATCGTTTTTACAAGTCGATGTTTTCTCGTCTAAGCAAACGCGGCGTAACAGGACAAGACTAATAGGCATTGACAAGCGGTGGGTGTGTATCCATGTGGTTATGACGTGGCTTGGGTATAAGAAAGCAGGAAATCATATATATATCCGATTATTGTACGTCACTAAGTGGTATTAGTTGTTTGCAAGTAAACTGATCTGCTTGGACCGAAGCCATTCATTACACGTTTAAGAAACGTTTAAGTTTAGAGGGCCAATAACCAAAATCAAAACCAATCACATTTCTCCATTGCCGGTCCAATATTTTCCGCTAAGTATTGGACCGGGCGCTGTTCTCTAAAGGTCCCTGGCCGCTATTTGTGGCGATCTTTTATTTGTTTTGGGGCTTACTCAGTTTCGCAAAAGAAGCAGTTTCCCGTAACAAACACTTTTTCTGTTTCTTCTAAGTGTCTTGCCCTTTTCCTTTTGAGAACGTCGAACGTGAGTAAAGTCTAATCTCAGGATATCGATAACGCGTGGAAGTTTACGGTGTCTTAGCAGTCAGTGATTGTGGGACATTTCTTTTAAGTGCTACTACGACCAAAACAACAATTCTTATTTTTCTTTAGATTTTAAAACTATGTTAACTAAACACTAACTGACCCAAGTTTTAAGTTCTGATTTTAAAAGACACCTGTTCATTTCAACTGGAATTTTCTTACTTAATCTTCCGCTATTACCAACTTTAAAATCTTGAGAGAGCTGGGTCGAGGAGAAAATGACGTCAACGACTCACTAGTTTAAGAATACAATGCATGTGTACGCGGCTGAATTAATATGCAGCACGGGAGTTTTGGGTTTTCAGACTTTTAAACCCGTGTTTTGCATCCACAACAAATTGTGTTTACACGCTGAAATTTTAAGCTAGTGAGTTAATGACGTCATTTTCTCTAGATCCAACCGCCTGAGGTCTAATCGGTCACTTTTGAACGTGAGTAATGGCGGACCGTGAAATCCAAAACTTACACTCAAAATAAACAGCCTTTGGATAAAACTCAAAGCTCAAAACTTTGCCAGTTTAGTGTTGAGCGAACACGCTTTCAAAATCTGAAAGAAAAAAGGAAATGAGTTTTTGATCATAGTGGCACTTTAAACATTTTCAATCATGTAAGAAATCTCCCTGCTCCTCAGAAAAGATAACGTAAAATCTGCATAGGAGGCAAGTGGCGGCATCAGGCCGCTAGCTTGTCCTGGTGTTTGTGACACGAAGCGACTAGGAATCTTATACCCCCAACATTATAGGGACCTTACGCAAAACACGACGACAACGGCAAATTAGCGAGAACGTCACCAAACCATAGATTTAATGAGCAGAATAATGGCTGTGTACGTGCGTTATAATTCTTAGTACATTTCTCTGCCGTCCTCTGCAAAACAACAGGGAGCTTAAGCAAACTACGACGACGACGGCAACGAGAACGTCAAAAACAAAAGGTTTAATGAGCAGAACAATAGCTGTGCACGTGCGTTATCAATCTTTGTACATTTCTTTGCCGTCCTCTACAAAACAACAACGCGAAATGACCAAGTTCTGCGTCGTCTACTGAACGTGGACGACGACGGCTAATTTCTCGTATTTCCATTTGGAATTGAACGCCGTCGTTGAATATTTAGCTCAGGCACGGTTTTAGAGCCCTTGGCGTACCGAACAGACCTAGACAATCAATTGTAAAATATAAGTTCATTTTTTTGTACGCGTCGTCGTCGTTGCTTTAAGCTCCCTATATCAACTTGAAAAGACCAATTTCCAAGTGTTTTTGACAACGGGACCCACTACAGCTAGGTTTTCCTATTTCTATTTGGAACTGAACGTATTCGTAGCATATTCAGCAAGGGCAAGTTTTAATACTGACAAACACACTGAATAGATCTAAATAAATGCGTAATTCCAAACACACTTTTAAAAGTGCCTATAACCCCAGAATTTCTGTTTGGCTAAAATGAAACTTAGAGAAACACACAAAAAGAATTTGCCAAAATTTTCGGTTTGTGATATTTTTAAGGGCTTTAAAATTAACATAAAGTAGCTGAAATTTGATACATGACCGAGCTGGCGAGGAGCCTGGGTCTATTACTGGGTTGACGTCACAGACTGTTTTGCATGCATGTTTATAAAGAGTTAATGCTATGTAAATGAATATGTGACGTCAACCCAGGAATCACCCAGACCCCTCACCAGCTTGGTCATAACACAAAAGATATCAAATTTCAACTACTTTCTGTTAATTTTACAATGTTACACCGATGACAAAGGTAATTGGCAAGGTTGCTAAAATTCCGATTTAAGATAAATACAATCCAACCTGTATATAACGGCCACCTCAGGACTTGAGGAACTGGCCGCTTACTACAGGATCACTGAAAATACTCACGGGGTGTGGTCTAATGTCAAATAAAGCGGGGTTCTACCTCGAGGCCGTAGTTTGGCTGGATATTCTGATTTTAACGCAAATATCTCGTTCACGTTTCAAGCAGTCAAGAATATCTCCGCTCATCCCACATATCTATGTTCTGGGCTGTTTAGTAAATTTTGTGGTGACTTTTTGGTATATTTGGAGATAGATTCTCAAAGGATTAGTTAAGTTTATCAAATAGGAAATTTTGAAGACTTGGTTTTGTTTTATAATTAGAATTTGATGTTAAAAATTGGTAGATGCACACCAAACAGTTGTCCACCAACCTGGGGTGCCATTTTGGGGGCGGTCAACTGTCTGGTGGTGTTCCATAACCTCTATTTTTTCCTTTTAATTCCTCTTTAAACTCCCCCCCCCCCCCTTAAAAACACTTCATGCAAGGAAACAATAGGACAATCACTTTCAAGCGATCAATACTTTAAACAAACTTCAGCGCCAACTTGTAACTTGTAACGGTATAATATGGGTAACATTGTGTAAAAGTACTGTAAAACTGTCCTCTACTCTTCTACGGTACACAGTACTGTATTTCTATATATATGACCTGCTGGGTCACGCAAGAAAAAGCTCCCCGACAGTCATACGATCAAATTCTTTATCGATCAAGCGTGATCCTTGAAGATGGCTGGAATTTGCTTGCTTGCCGACAATCCCTTCTTCCACTAGAAAAAAAAAACTTTGCCGATATCCAGCCAACTTGCCCTAACACTTGCTCATTCAAAAACTTTGTTCTTGTAACCGATATAACGCGCGCTCTGATTGGCTAATTGTTCTCCCGTAATGCCCACGGGCCGATTACAGGCCCACAAAAGCAAAGCAAAAAGCCATATAATAAACAACTTATTAACCTCGAACGTTAGGTCTTAACGAGAAAATCTCAAACCTCGGCCTTTCCGTATTGACCCCAGCCGCTATTGCTCGGTCAATACGTAAAGATCTCACTCTCGCGTTAATAAATAGTTAATATCATGTTTAACCGCGTTTGCTCATCATATTATATATCCTTCGTATTCTTGGCCTTGACTTGTGTGATGCGGACAAATGATATGCTGATATCTGACTGATCTGTTATTTCATGGAGTACGTTAATGGAGTATGTTAATTTTGGATACTAACGTTACTACAAATTCTTGACTTAAGGTTTCAAGATCTACCGCTTTCTTTCCAATTTGCTAACTAATGACTTCTCCACAAACCTTTACCAACCATGATACTCTATTTGTTAATTCATTAACGTTGTGTCTTCTTAAATTGTTATGTCTACGAGCGGTGAAACCACTAGATATTAAAATATTTGTAGACGCCTTTTCTTTAACGCTTAATTTTGAACTTGCTCGTTTAAATATATTCTTATTCTTTCTTCACTCGAAAGCATGTGATCAGTTACTTACCTACAAAAGGAAAATCCTCCATTATCTTTTACTGTAACATTGACCTCATATTTCTTTAATTTTTCTTAACTTCTCTGTTGTTGCTGCTAGTAAAACCATGATTCAGTGTTTGAACAGCTTTCGACTGCGCGCCAAGGTCAGTATTGGGTTTTAAAATTTTTTTCACATCACGTACCCTAAAGACCCTAAGGGGAAACTAAACTTTTACTTTATGCAAATTATATAACAAGCTTAAACAATTAAAGTTCACAGGATGTTTTAAGTCAATCAGTTTTTTTTAATCTATTGAGTGCACTCATTGCTACCTTAAATTGTAAGATCCATACAAACTGGCTGCCGCTAAAGTTCTATTCAAAAGACTTAGATTGTATTTTTCATCTGAAATGGAGAAAATCTGTCAACAATGACAACATCTATCACGTGCCATCTTCTTCAATTCGTTTTTCATGTCTTTCTTCAAAACAGCATAAACCAGCGGATTCACCGCCGAGTTCATGATAAAAAGAATGTGAATAACTTTTCCCAAATTCTCAGGAGGGACACAAAGTTTGAAAACGAAACAAAAGCAACGATAGTTTCCTCCGATGTGACACAGCACGAACAGCAAAATAATTAACACAATCATTTTCACTGCAGCTTTCTTCTCCCTCTGCTTCTTCACTGTCGGTAGATTTTGCTGCGCCTTGAAATTAAAGCTGATCTGAGCCGAAAGCAGCGATTCCTTTCGCGAAACGTCTCTTGCTATGAAGCAAAGACGCCCGGTGACAAATATAAACAGCACGCTTGGGATAAGCTAGCTGGAAGACTGATACTCTAAATGTTTCGAAGATGAACGTAAAAGAGTCATTGTCACTGGAATAAGTGAAAATTGAAGGTAATGTGAAGAAGATTAAAGGTGCAATCCAAGCAGTAGCCAAGGATATTGCTAATCGTTTGCCTGTCATGAATACGGTGTATTTTAAAGGCATGGTAATTGCAAGGAACCGGTCAGCTGTCAAGGCACATAAGTTTGTAGATGAGGAATATAAAAAGGTATGGCTGAGTTTGAACCATAACCCCGTGTGATCGATTGGTAAATTTGGGAAGAAGCTTGAAATGAAAAGAAATGGGAAGTAAGTCAATCCAACGCACAAATCAGCCAATGCCAGAGACAGGACAAACCAGTTTGTTGTAACATGTAATCGTTCCCTTGAGATAATCAAGTACATTACAAGAGTGTTTCCCAAAACGGCCACGACGGTGAAGAACCAACTGAGCATTAAAAACCACATTTTTAGCTTTAAATATCGATTGTAAAATCATATATATCCACTTTGTCAGATAGGTATGGAATCCACTTTGAGTGCTCAAACAAGGTCCGAGGTTTTGTAGTCAAACGGTTAATGAAGCGGCCCTCTGTTGTAAACTTTATCAGGAGTTTCTCTGGAGCCTTCAGTACGCTGTGGTAAGCTAGTAATAAAGAGCCAATGCAATATTAGAGCGCATTAAAAGTTCTAAGACGTGCCTCGATAAATCAAACACGCAAACTGAATATACAGGCTGTGGAGTTTTTATTTAATATTGAGAAGCGTGGAATATATTGTATTTTGAATATCATATACGTTTTATGCCGCCAGCTGTTCTTTGGCGTAATTAGTTTTTCACTTTTAGGTGTCAATAATAGCCAATAGAAACCCCTATGTTCTCACCCTTTTAAACACGTCCACTTCACAACGTTGCTCCTGTAAGCAAGCTTCTATAAACATCACTCAAGGACCTGCTGTTTTGTTAGAATCGTTTTTACAAGTCGATGTTTTCTCTTCCTAGCGAGCGCGGCGTAACAGGACAAGGCTATTAGGCATTGAGAAGCGGTGGGTGTGTATCCATGTGGTTATGACGTAGCTTGGGTGTAAGAAAGCAGGAAATCATATATACATCCGATCATTGTACGTCACTAAGTGGTATTAGTTGTTTGCAAGTAAACTGATCTGCTTGGACCGAAGTCATTCATTACACGTTTTAGACACGTTTAAGTTTAGAGGGCCAATAACTAAATTAAAATCAACCAATCAGATGTCTCCATTGCCGGTCCAATATTTTCTAAGTATTGAACCGGGTGCTGTTGCCTAAAGGTCCCTGGCCGCTATTTGTGGCGATCTTTTATTTCTTCTAATTGTCTTGTCTTTTTCCTTTTGAGAACGTCGAACGTGAGTAAACGCCAAATCCAATCTCAGGATATCGATAACGCGTCGAAGTTTACGGTGTCTTCGCAGTCAGTGATTGTGGGTTTAATGAGCAAAAAAACAATAGTTGTGCACGTGCGTTATAAATCTTTGTACATTTCTTTGCCGTCCTTTACAAAACAACAACGTGAAATGACCAAGTTCTGCGTCGTCTACTGAACGTGGACGACGACGGCTAATTTCTCGTATTTTCATTTGGAATTGAACGCCGTCGTATCATATTTAGCTCAGGCACGGTATGAGAGCCCTTGGCGTACCGAACAGACCTAGACAATCAATTGTAAAATATAAGTTCATTTTCTTCTAGGCGTCGTCGTCGTCGTTGCTTTAAAGTGCCTCTTTAAAGTGCTCGTATTTTCTTCAATAAATGATAAAATTTCACTGTCGTCTAGCTGCTTTTCTTCGTTCGATTTATCTAATAGAGTTGGATCAATATTCGCCAGACTCTTCGCCGTCAATTGTCCGCCATTTTTTTTCGTATGTTCAATCCAATTCGTCGCTTGCGCTTTGCGAGAAAACCTGTCTAACCGGTCCCCTGGAGTACAAATACCGCGTGATGAGTTTGTACTCGTTTTGCATGGGAGTTATTTGTACTCTATGAAGTGCAGTTGGATAATAAAGAATAAGAATATATTTTACAAAGCCGGCAAGTAAAAAAATTAAGCGTTGATGGAAAACGGGCTACAAATATTTATAGACAATTAGAAAATAGGGTTTGTTACGGGAAGTGCTTCTTTTAAGAAACTGAATAAACCCCAAAACAACCAAAGGATCGTCACAAATAGCGGCCAGGGACCTTTCAGGATCAGCGCCCGATCCAATACTTATAAAATATTGGACCGGCAGTGGAGAAATTTGATTGGTTGATTTTAGTTATTGGCCCTCTAAACTATCTTAAACGTGAAATGAATTGGCTTCGGTCCAAGCAGATTAATTTAGGACGTTTAATCACTTGCAAACACCTAATACCACTCAGTGACGTAGAATTATCGGATATATGATTTCCTGCTTTCTCAAAATCAATCTACATCATAACCATATGGTTACACACCCATGCACCGCTTGTTAATGCCTAGCAAGAAACGCGGACAATAAAATGCTTTCTTCAGTTAACAGAATAATAGTCTTGTCCTGTTACGCTGCGTTCGCTAAGACGGGAAAACATCCACTTGTAAAAACGAGTCTAACAAATTTTGTGGGTCCTTGAGTGTTGTTTATAAAAGCCACGTTGTAAAGTGGACGTGTTTGAAAAGGTGAGAACTTAGGGATTTCTATTGGCTATTATTGACACCTTAAAGTGAAAAACCAATTACGCCAAAGAACAGCTGGTGACATAAAACGTATATGATATTCAAAATACAATATATTCCACGTACGCTTCTCAATATTAAATGGAACTCCACAGCCTGTATATTCAGTTTCGGCCTATTTGAGCATGTTAGAACTTTTTAATGCGCTCAAATCTTACATTGGCTCTTTATTACTTGCTTACCACAGCGTACTGAATGAAGGCTAAAGAGAACGACTTCAACATTTGTATTTCAACAGCCCGAAAATCCTGAGAAAGTTTACAACAGAGGGCCGCTTCATTAACCAATTTGACTACAAAACCTCAGAACTTGTTTGACCACTCAAAGTGGTTCAATACCTATACGAAGTGGATATATATGATTTTACGTAAATCGACATTTAAAGCTCAAGATGTGGTTTTTAATTCTCAGCTGGTTCTTCACCGTCGTGGCCATTTTGGGAAACACTCTTGTAATGTACTTGATAATCTCAAGGGAACGATTGCATGTTACAACAAACTGGTTTGTCCTGTCTCTAGCATTGGCTGATTTGTGCGTTGGATTGACTTACTTCCCATTTCTTTTCATTTCAAGCTTCTTCCCAGATTTACCAATCGATCACACGGGGTTATGGTTCAAACTCAGCCATACCTTTTTATATTCCTCATCTACAAACTTATGTGCCTTGACAGCTGACAGGTTCCTTGCGATTACCATGCCTTTAAAATACATCGTATTCATGACAGGCAAACGATTAGCAATATGCCTGGCTACTGCTTGGATTACACCTTTGATCCTCTTCACGTTACCTTCAATTTTCACTTATTCCAGTGACAATGACTCTTTTACGTTCATCTTCGAAACATTTAGAGTATCAGTCTTCCAGCTTATCCCAAGCGTGCTGTTTATATTTGTCACTGGGCGTCTTTGCTTCATAGCAAGAGACATTTCGCGAAAGGAATCGCTGCTTTCGGCTCAGATCAGCTTTAATTTCAAGCCGCAGCAAAATCTACCGACAGTGAAGAAGCAGAGGGAGAAGAAAGCTGCAGTGAAAATGATTGTTTTAATTATTTTGCTGTTCGTGCTGTGTCACATCGGAGGAAACTATCGCTGCTTTTGTTTCGTTTTCAAACTTTGTGTCCCTCCTGAGAATTTGGGAAAAGTTATTCACATTCTTTTTATCATGAACTCGGCGGTGAATCCGCTGGTTTATGCTGTTTTGAAGAAAGACATGAAAAACGAACTGAAGAAGATGGCACGTGATAGACGTTGTCATTGTTGACAGTTTTTCTCCATTTCAGATGATAAATACAATCTAAGTCTTTTGAATAGAACTGGAGGGGCAGCCAGTTTGTCTATGGATCTTACAATTTAAGGTAGCAATGAGTGCACTCAATAGATAAAAAAAACTGATTGACTTAAAACATCCTGTGAACTTTAATTGTTTAAGCTTGTTATATATTTTGCATAAACAGATAAAGCAAAAGTTTAATTTCCCCTTAGGGTCTTTAGGGTACGTGATGTGAAAAAAATTTTAAAACCCAATACTGACCTTGGTGCGCAGTCGAAAGCTGTTCAAACACCGAGTCATGGTTTTACTAGCAGTAACAACAGAGAAGTTAAGAAGAATTAAAGGAATGAGGTCAATGTTACAAAAAGATAATGGAGTTTTTTCTTTTGCAGGTAAGTAACTGATCTCATGATTTCGAGTGAAGAAAGAATAAGAATATATTTAAACGAGCAGGTTCAAAATTAAGCGTTAATGAAAAACGCTCTACATATATTTTAATATCTAGTGGTTTCACCGCTCGTAGACATAACAATTTAAGAAGACACAACGTTAGTGAATTAACAAATAGAGTATCATGGTTGGTAAAGGTTTGTGGAGAAGTCATTAGTTAGCAAATTGGAAAGAAAGCGGTAGATCTTGAAACCTTAAGGTGGTCTTATACTCTGATATTTGGATATTTCCCCCAAAAAAACATTTTTTCGAAATATGAAGATTCACGGTCCCTGACCAAATGTTAATCGTATGTTGAAACGATTTTGCTGTAATTACTTCTTGATGTATGTTTAAATTAAGAAATTCGCACGCTGACAGCTATATTTCAACATAGCAACACCCATAGCAACCATTGTTTACAGTCTAAAAGTACTCACAAAATGTATTCAATCTAGTACATTTTAATGATACTTTACAGAAAAGCTTTAGAGATGTGTACTCATGAGAATTTTGCATCATGGTCCCGAACTTTGTTTCCTGTGCCATCTTGTACGCTCCTTATACTTGTTTAACATTTCTATGACTGGTGTGTATTCGCGTATTCAATGAAACATTCATGTAAACCCTTTCGACATACCCCCTCCCCCTTTCCTTTAACCCCCCTTCCCGTTCACAGGGCAAATTTGGGTTCTCAGAGACCGAAGACAAACTTTAAAGCCATATTTCTCAAAATGACCAAATAGACCGATCACCAATATTTCACGCACGATATCTTTACAGGGTTTTAACCGAATGTTGTCAGATTTTCAACATTGGTAAAGAACACAGTTATCTAGGAGGCAAACCTCCAAAATTTGCAATTAATGAAATTCTATCCCTGTTATTCAGTTAATACATTTAATATTAGTTAATATTAGAAACCTTTTTCCAAATTTTACGAGATAAAATCCCTCGAAACACTGCTTTCTGAGGTTTGGCTCCTGGACAACCTGCTTGTGGACAGCATGAACTGAATTGCATGCTTCTCGAACCATCCATTAGTAAGTTATCGTGTTTGTAATGAACACCATTTTTAACACTTAGGAGCTAGTCATTCATTAACTATTGAGGCATGTGACCTGAAAATAGTCATTTTTGAAGTCAGAGTGCAAAGTCTTTTAACGTGGTGCCAAAACTGTTCCACAGAGTTTTTTTGCTAAAAACATCTCTTTTTTTTTTTTTAATAAGACCCCCTTAAGTGAAGAAATTGTATTATTTTTTTCCAAGAGGGCACGGTAACGAATCCTGCAATCTGATTGGTTCTTAGCTCGGTCCGGATTTTCCTATCTCTGACCACGGTCAAGGTAACGGCGGGAAACAGCGCGGGTGAAATTGTCATGTTCAGCTAGGTTTCGTGAATGAACTAGCGGTAATCGTCGATCTTTTCCCTTTTTACACTTCCATGGACGATTAATCAACGGAAGTTTACCTCTGGCCACTTTTAAATAGCAAGGAAGGTCACTGCCCTCAATTATGTTAAACAGAAAGGCCCAACACCTCCAAAATCAATGGTGAGAGCGATCGGTCAATTGAAAAAGAATGAGGATATCATTATAACAAGACCAGATAAAGGCTCTGGAGTAGTTGTTATGGATAAATCAGAGTATGTTCGTCTTCTGAAAGACGCGCGTCTATCAACGATGAGACCAAGTTCAAACACGTCAGCCTCGAGAGACCAAATGCAAAGGGCAGACCTCCTAAGCATTACCATCCGCTGCTTCAAAAAGAGAAGGAATTGGCTTCCATTGTAAGGAGAATTCTACCAAAGTCCATTGCTGACTCACTCATCCAGAAAGGCTCAAGGCTCTATGGCCTTCCAAAAACACACAAGGAAAAGTTAGCAATGCGTCCCATCCTGTCGGCAACTGGGACCTATAACTACAAGCTCGCTAAGTGGCTAGACGAGAAGCTAAAGCCCATATCTACCAATGAACACACCATTGGTGATATCTTCTCCTTCGCTGATGATCTCCAGGAGATGGAAATTAGCGACCGCGACATTTTGGTGTCATATGACGTTTCTGCACTATTTACCAACGTACCTGTGGACGAGACGATTGGAATCCTGGCGAGAAAAGCCTTCCAAGACGATTGGTTTAATAAAGAGTACAACCTAAATATGACTGAAGCAGACCTGATAGAATTGCTGGAAGTTTCTACCAAAAACCAGCTGTTTCAATTTCAAGGGGTTCTCTACGAACAGGTGGTTGGAGTTGCCATGGGTTCTCCTCTTGGACCGCTGATGGCTAACGCCTTTATGTGTAACATCGAAGAACAGCTAACAAACCAAAACAAGATGCCCAATTTCTATAAGCGCTACGTTGACGATACCCTCAGCATTATGCCGGATGTTGAAGCTGCCTCCACATTTCTCTCAAGACATTGAATGAAATCCACCCTTCCATTAATTTCACAATGGAACTTGAGAAAAACGGGAAACTTCCTTTCCTAGGAATGGAAATCATCAGAAACGGCACCCGGTTAGACCGAAAGGTTTACAGAAAACCAACAGATACTGGGCTACTTCTGCATTACCATAGCCACGTTCATATCAAGTACAAACATTCTCTGTTAAAAACAATGCTGAACCGCGCATTTAAACTTTCTTCAAACTGGCAATTGTTTCATCAAGAATGCGAACGCTTAAGGGTGATCTTCACGCGTTTGCATTATCCAGAGCCCCTCATACAAAACACCATCAAGGTTTTCGTTGAAGTGAAGGTGACGGGGAACACACGCCACCCGCAACAATCAGGCGAAATTCCCGTTAGAATACCCCTGCCCTTCAAAGATCAGATATCAGCAGACAAACTACGTGAGCAACTTAGTGACCTTAGCCGAAAGATAAATACCGAGGTACATCCTGTGTTTACAAGCCGCAAGATCAAAGATGAGCTCAAAGCTAAAGAACCTAAACCCTCAATTGTCAACCAGCAAAACGTTGTTTATTTATATAAGTGTGATCTGTGTGATGCAGATGCAAGCCGACACCTACATCAACGTGTGGAGGAACACAAACGCTCAGTAATCGGCAACCATGTGAGAGAGTAACGTGGGAAGGAGCCAAGTGAAATCACAAAGAACTTTAGGGTCCTGAGAAAGTGCTCGAACAAGTTCGATTGTTCGCTTTTTGAAATGTTTTTTATTCGGGACCTTCAGCCAAAATTAAACAAACAGAGCGATTCTATCCGTGCAAAGCTGTTTACTTAACACTTTTATAGTTTTTTTTTTTAAATTCTTTTTATTCTTTTCACCTCTTATTTACACTTCTTTTTCGCATACGGTTATTTTTTATTGTTCGTATGTAAATAATTAGCTTTTTACCTCTTTCCATTGTTTCAGAAATTGTATATATGCGGATTCTTTATTCCATGAACCTTAACTTGAGAATGACCGTGGAGCGGTCGAAACGTCGTTCATATTTTTTATCGCTTGCTTTTATAACAAAATGTTTTAGTAAAAATTTATTAGGTCACTGTAAGTAGATTTAATTGAGTATTTTGTAGCTCTGAGAGTTTGTGTGGTTGGTTGTAGCTCGGCGTTGTAATGGCGCGTAATTCTGTGTTTTTCACCGCACAATTTTAAGCTAACAGAAGTCAAATGCAGTCTAGTTTAGCCTCTCTGATAGTTGCTGTATTTAAGAGAAATTCTGTAGAATATACATTTCCTCGCTTTCTGCTACTCAATTTACGGTAAAAAGGTCTGATTTCGGGTGATTCGCAACGACTGATAGAGATTGTGCTTGTAGTGCAACTTCAGTCAAACTGCGCGAAATTTCACAATCGGAAAAACACTTAACTGGTGAATTAGATGCAACTAACATAAAAGCAATTCAAAATAAATCTGTTAATACATCTTTCTTTGGGTAGTGTCTGAGTTTACTCGCTCGCTCGTTCGTTAGATTTTTTACGGTGGTTTGTAGACGGCACGTAAACCAATTCAATAACAAAGTTGTGTAAACCCAATTGTAAGCCAAATTAGCGCAGGAAAAAAATAAATAAGTTATTTGCCGGCTTAGGGTCGGTCCGTATAGTGAAAAACTGTGACCTCGGGCTTGAAAATGCTGCCCTCGGTCTGCGGCCTCGGGCAGCATTTTCAAGACCTCGGTCACAGTTTTTCACTATACGGACCTCCCAGCCGGCAAATAACATATATTTATCACATGACCCGTACGGCCCCGCGCGCAATTTCCTTGCAAAACCATAAGAGAAAAGGTCCCGTATGAGGGCCGGACGCATCGAAGTGATAGGGCCGGAAAAACACGTACGGCTCGAGTAGAAATGCGTACGGCCCTACTAGAAACGAGTGCGGAAAAATCGATGCGTGTTAATGGCAAAAACGATATTTTGTTGCTACCAAAGTTTGTTCTCTCCACAATGAGTCATGAAAGTCAACATTCTGAGAGCGGATTTTAGTATCCAGGCGAATTCTCCCGTTCAGAACTACTTCAGTCGCCAACTCTCTCCGAAAGCAAAGAAAGCAATTTAACACTCCTCGCAAATGAAGAAGCTCACAACTTTCTCAGAAACCAACAAGCAAACAGGCGGTCAAGGAAACAACTTTTCCGGAAAAACTGTCCAATAATTAACTTTTCAAATTAGCAGACAGTCGGCGAAACTTCTTTCCTTCAAAGGCATCAAAGAATTCATCGTGGGTCAAAAGAAAGAAAACCGAAGAAGTAAACAAAGTACGATATAAATGTTTTCTTCGAGTTTCAGAGTTTCTGGGAGACGTTGGTTGAACCAGAAAAATCACAAACATACCTTGTGTGCAGTAGGATAAACTGCTCTGTAGTTTCTACGTCAGTGTTATTTGAAGAGACAAAACTGAATGCGAATACATATATCTTATTACACGTTTTGGTGTGTAGTATCGCTGTATATTTTTACGAGTTGTGCGGTATTTTGACGAGCCCGTAGGGCGAGTCAAAATACAAACAACGAGTAAAAATATACAGCGATACTACACACCAAAACGTCTAATAAGAGATTTATTATCCAACGATTTCTTTTCCCAAAATTCTGACTTGCCAAGGTTTTGAACTTCACGCGGCCGGGAGGAATGAGACGAGTACAAATATCGTGTGATATTTGTACTCGTTTCGCGCGATATTTGTACTCTACGAAGCAGAGTTGGATAATAAAAGTTCATTACCGCACGGTTCATCCAGATAAATATAAAAACTCGCTTGTGTTTAACCGTGTAATTTTCACTACACCAGCAAAGTCAGCAAACCCAGGCACTGTTTGCAGGAGCCAACATGTGTCATAATTATTCAGTTGCCCGGTTGTCCCTTGTTTTAGAGAATCCAAGAGGTCGACAAATAGCTTGAAACGACGCTGACATTTTCGTGAGTGTTCAGATGAAGATTTGTAAACAATTTCAGTGAAGCGTGAAGCGACCTTTTGTCACTCGCTAAGTTTTTTGATGGCTTGACATATTTTTGACAGCTTTATGTCAACTTTCTGTTGGCTTTTTAGCATGAACAAAAATGAGAACGTGAATTGTGTTTTTCGATGAATTGCGAGTTTCTTGTTCGACGCGAAGAAACTGATAAATGACAAAGTTTTGTTGTAGAAACTTTCATGTAATTGTTCCGCGCGCGCTGCCGTCTGATCTTATGTAATCGCGTCCTATTTAGGCTTGAACAGAATTTTCAAAATTTTCAACAGTAAGTGGTCATATGATAAAATGCGTATTGACTGAGTAAGGTCGGGCCGGACGGGAAAATATTTGGCTCTCGGTCAAGACGTACGGACCTCGCTGCGCTCGGTCCGTACGCCCTGACCTCGAGCCAAATATTTTCCCGTCCGGCCCTCTCACTCAGTCAATAACTACATAGTAATTTTAGTTATCCAAAATTAACATACTCCATTAACGTACTCCATGAAATAACAGATCAGTCAGATATCAGCATATCATTTGTCCGCATCACACAAGTCAAGGCCAAGATACGAAGGATATAACATGATGAGCACACGGGGTTAAACATGATGTTAACTATTTATTAACCGAGAATGAGATCTTTACGTATTGACCGAGCAATAGCGGCTGGGGTCAATACGAAAAGGTCGAGGTTTGAGATTTTCTCGTTAAGACCGAACGTTCGAGGTTAATAAGTTGTTTATTACATGGCTTGTGGGTCTGTAATGGGCCCGTGGGCATTACGGGAGAACAATTAGCCAATCAGAGCGCGCGTTATATCGGTTACAAGAACAAAGTTTTTGAGCAAGTGTTAGGGCAAGATGGCTGGATATGGCAAAGTTCTTTTTTTCAGTAGGGGAAAAAGGAATGTCGACAAGCACGGGTTCAAAGTCAATAAATTCGAAAAAAAAAAAACAAAAGAGGTCAAAATCCAGCCACCTTGACCGATAAAGAATTTGATCGTACGAATTTCGGGGAGCTTTTTCTTGCGTGACAGAGAAGGCCATAGAAATACAGTACTGTGTACCGTAGAAGAGTAGAGGACATTTTCACAGTACTTTTACACAATGTTACCCATATTATACCGTTAAATTACAAGTTGGCGCTGAAGTTTGTTTAAAGTATTGATCGCTTGAAAGACTGTTGATTGTCCTATTGTTTCCTTGCATTAAGTGCTGTTAAGGGCGGAGTTTAAAGAGGAATTAAAAGGAAAAAATAGAGGTTATGGAACACCACCAGACAGTTGACCGCCCCCAAAATGGCACCCCAGATTGTTGGACAACTGTTTGGTGAGCATCTACCAATTTTTAACTTCAAATTCTAATTTTAAAACAAAACCAAATCCTCAAAACTTCCTATTTCATAAATTGAACTAATCCATTGAGAAAAACTATCTATCTCTAAATATACCAAAAAACTCACCAATAAATTTACAAAACAGCCCAGAACATGGATATGTAGGATGAGCGGAGAGATTCTTGACTGCTTGAAACGTGAACGAGATATTTGCGTCAAAATCAGAATACCCAGCCAAAATACGGCCTCCAGGTAGTACCCCGCTTTAATTGACATTAGACCACGCCCCGTGAGTATTTTTACCGGTCCTGTATTCAGCAGCCAATTCTTTAAGTCCTGAGGTGGCCGTTATCTACAGGTTCGACTGTATTTATGTTAAATCGAGATTCTCGCAACCTTGCCAACTACCTTTGTCATCGGTATAACATTGAAAAGTCTACAATAGTTAAAATACTGACTTCGTCAGTTACTATCACAAGCGCTAAACACAATATTGCCATGTGCTTCTATCTTTTAACTTCCAGAGACGTGACTATCTAATTTCGGACACTGATTTCTTTCCTTACTATGTCTTTAAGCCGTCCATATTAAACCTAAGTCACGTGTGTTCTACATATCATGCAACAGGATTGTCAAGGCAGACAACTTTATCAGGGGCCCGCAGTAATGCAGCGGACCCGAGTAATGTAAACTGGTTTTTGTATTAATTAGTAAGGCCTTTTCAGTGGAGGCGCGGTGGCCTCATGGTAAGTGCGTTCTACTCCGGATCAGAGCCCTGGCCGGCGACATGGTGCTGTTTTCTTGGGCAAGACACTTGACTCTCACAGAGTTGTCTCTCCACCCAGGTGTACAAATGGGTAGGGGCGTCCAGATTCTGCTCCGAAAAAGGTAAAAAGTTGCTAAGAAATATGCCAAAAAGTTGCTCAAAAGTTCCTCAGATTTTAAAAGGTTGCTCAAAAATTTTGTAAAGTTGATCAAATAATTTTAAGACAGCATGTCTAATTTTAATAACAATTGCTTTGTAATCAACATTAAGGTACAACTAAATAACTAGTTACAACAAATTAGGCAAACAGACGTTTTGGAGTTGGGATTCTTATACTCTCGACTAGCTTTGTATTGACCACTGTTCATAATTACTTTCCGCTTTCGGGAAATCGAAGCCTTTTCAGGCTCCACGAGCGAAGCTCCCCTGCTAACTGCAGTTTCAATGGGGTTTACGATTTCTTCATCTTCGAAAGACAACGTGGCGTCCACCATTTTGCTTACACACAATCCGCTGCCCAACGTCGTTCCCAGGGCTTTTCTTGGTTCAAAATAGGTTAAATAGCCCAAAAGTTACCAAAAACAGTGCTAGTTTTCCAAAAAGTTGCTAGAAGTTGCTCTCTGACAAAAAAGTTGCTCAAAATCCTAAAAGTTGCTGAAAAGTTGCCGAGCAGAATCTGGATAGGCCTACAAATGGGTACCGGCGTATTTACTGTTGGGGGTAACCCTGCGATGGACTAGAATCCCATCTAGCGGGGAGTAGAAATATTCCTAGTTGCCTCGTGTCACAGAAACTGGGATAAGCTCCGGCCTGATGAGCCACTGGGCTCCTATACAGACTTTACCTTACCTTTAAAGCCTTTTCTGAGGAGCAGGGAGATTTATTACATGACTGAAAATGTTTAGAGAAAAATCGCACAATCCCTGACTGCCAATGAAGACACTGTAAACTTGCACATGTTTTTGCACGCGTTATCGATATCCTGAGATTAGGCTTGGCGTTTACTCACGTTCGACGTTCTCAAAAAGAAAAGGACAAGACAAGAAGTAAAGAAGGATTTGTTACGGGTAACTCATTCTTTCCGAAAACTGAGTAAACCACAAAACAACCAAAAGATCGTCAAAAACAGACGGACCTTTCGGGAACACCACCCGGTCCAATACCCAAAATACTGGACCAGCAATGGAGAAATCTTGTTGGTTGATTTTAGTTACTGGCCCTCTGAACTAACCTAAACGTGTAATGAATGAGTTGGCTTCCGTCCAAGCAGATCAGGTTAGGATGTTTAATTATGTATACCTGCAAATACCCTGCGAGCAGAGTCTCAGTCGATCTTCCTAGACAAATCGGGAAGAGGAAGGAAACTAACACCACTCAGTGACGTAGAATGATCGAATCTATGATTACCTGCTTTCCCGTAATCACGTGTGAAGCTACGTAATAACAATATATGGTTAGCTACCCACCGCTTGTCAACTGATGCCTACTAAGAAAGCAAACATTAAAATGCTGTCTTCGTTTAACAGAATAATAGTCTTGTCCTGTTTACTCCGTGTTCGGTTAGACGGGAAGAAATACATAATCGACTTTTAAAAACGAGTTCGGTTAGACGGGAAGAAATACATAATCGACTTGTAAAAACGAGTCTAACAAAATGGCAGGTCCTTAAATGATGTTTATAAAAGCTTCATTACACAGGGACGTGTCTAAAAAGTTGAGAACTTAGGAGTTTATATTGGCTATTATTGACACCTTTAATTAAGTGAAAGACTAATTACGCCAAAGAACAGCTGGCGGCATAAAATGTGTGATATTAAAAATATAATATATTCCACGCTTCTCAATGTTAAATGGAAACTCCACATGCAGGCTGTACGTATTTAAGCTAAGCAGGCAAGTGTTAGAAATGTGTAATGCTCTTCAATCTTGACTCGTTATCACTTAGCACAACGTACGGAAGGCTAACGAAACACTCACCTTTTTCACGTTCTAGCAGCCCGGAAATCCTGAGAAAGTTGACCGATTCATTAACCGATTTGACTACAAACCTCGGACCTTGTTTTAACGATAGAAAGTGGATTCCCTAGTGATATATATCAGGGTTTTTTTACGTAACTTGACATTTGAAGCTGAAGATGTGGTTTTTAATTATCGGTTGGTTCTTCACCGTCGTAGCCGTTTTGGGGAACACTCTTGTAATGTACTTGATTATCACAAGGGAACGATTACGTGTTACAACAAACTGGTTCGTCTTGTCGGTAGCATTGGCTGATTCGTGCGTTGGATTGACTTACTTTCCATTTCTTTTCATTTCAAGCTTCTTCCCAGATTTACCAATCGATCACACGGGGTTATGGTTCAAACTCCGCCATACCTTCTTATATTCCTCATCTACAAACTTATGTGCCTTGACAGCTGACAGGTTCCTTGCAATTACGATGCCTTTAAAATACACCGTATTCATGACAGGGAAACGATTAGCAATATGCCTGGCTATTGCTTGGATTGCACCTTTGATACTCTTCACATTACCTTCAATTTTCACTTATTCCACTGGCAGTGACTCTTTTACGTTCATCTTTGAAACATTTCGAGTATCAATCTTCCAGCTTATCCCAAGTGTGCTGTTTGTATTTGTCACCGGGCGCCTTTGCTTCATAGCAAGAGACATTTCGCGAAAGGAATCGCTGCTTTTCGCTCAGATCAGGTTTAATTTCAAGCCGCAACAAAATCTACCGACAGTGAAGAAGCAGAGGGAGAAGAAAGCTGCAGTGAAAATGATTGTGTTAATTATTTTGCTGTTCGTGCTGTGTCACATTGGAGGAAACTATCGTTGCTTTTGTTTCGTTTTCAAACTTTGTGTCCCTTCTGAGAATTTGGGAAAAGTTATTCACGTTCTTTTTATCATGAACTCGGCGGTGAATCCGCTGGTTTATGCTGTTTTGAAGAAAGACATGAAAAACGAACTGAAGAAGATGGCACGTGATAGATGTTGTCATTGTTGACAGTTTTTCTTCATTTGCGACAGTCAGTTCGTATGGAGTCTTACAATTTAAGGTAGCAATGAATAAACTGAAGGGACAAAAAAAATGGTTGACTTTAAACATTCTGTGAATTTTAATTGTTCAAGCTTGTTATATATTTTGCATAAAGAAAAATTTTAGTTTTCCCTTTAGAGTCCTTGGTGCAGTAGTCGAAAGCTGTTCAAACACCGAGTCATGGTTTTACTAGCAGTAACAACAGAGAAGTTAAGAAGGATTAAAAGAATATGAGGTCACTGTTACAATAAAAGATAATGGAGGTTTTTTTGTACGTAAGTAACTGATCCGCTTGATCTCCATTGCAACTTAGAATATATTTAAGCAAGAGCAAGTTCACAATTAAGCGTTGATAAAAAAACGCTGTAAAAAGGTAAAGTCTGCATACGAGCCCAGCGGCTCATCAGGCCGGTTTCAGTAGCATGAAGCGACTAGGAACATTTCTACTCCCCCCTGGATGGGATGCTAGTCCATCGCAGGGTTGCCCTTGGCATTAAATTCACCAGTACCCATTTATACACCTGGGTGGAGAGAGGCACCGTGAGAGTAAAGTGTCTTGCCCAAGAACATAAAACACAAGAACACAACACAATGTCCCCAGCCAGGGCTCGAACCCGGAGCACTCGCTCGGGAGTCGAGCGCACTGAGGCCACCGCGCCTCCCGTGCAAAAAACGCTGTACAAATATTTAAATGAATATTGGTTTCACCGCTGGTAGTGATAACAATTTAAGAAGACACAACGTTATTAACAAATAGAGTATCATGGTTGGTAAAGGTTGGTGGAGTAGTCATTAGTTAGCAAATTGGAAAGGAAGCGGTAGATTTTGAAACCTTAACTGAAGAACCAGTAGTGTTTGCTATCGATCATAGATTAACATCAGCACTCCATGAGATAACAGATCAGTCAAAGATCAGCGTGCCATTTTGTCAGCATGGCAAACGCCAAGGAAAAATACGAGTAATATAATTGGCTAACTCGAAAACTTCTCTGTTATTTAGCCTCCAGGCTCAATATTTGTACTTCTTTTTAGTTTTACATAATTATATATATTTATATGATTTAATGTAAGTACAAGAGTGAATAAAGTTTGTTGTTGTTGTTGTTGTTGGCAAAATAGTCAGACATGATATCAAACATTACGTCAGCCATATCATCACAATGAAATAATCGTACTTTTACATGTGTTCAATGGGGCTGGAAGTAATATATCAAACACGAGTGACAGTGTTTCATTGGGATATCCAAACACCGAGAAGAGAGTTGAAAATACGACGCGCAGCGGAGTATTTTTAACGAAATTCGAGGTGTTTGGATAGCCGATGAAACACTGTCTCGAGTGTTTGATATATCTTCTCAATCGAAACAAAAACTAAGGAGTAAACGGAGAAGTAAAATCGTTAAAATTTATGCTATTTAAGACCGGATATCCAAACCACCGTCACGGTCATGATTTCCATTGTTTTAACTTGATGAATTATTAATGAGTTTGAGAAATCCTTTTAAATCACCACAGTTTGATTAACACTATAACATCCGCGCGTTGTAAACGCTATTATAGGAATTAAATTATCATTAGTGTTAATACTATGTAACGCGCTCTTCTAATATGCCATGGAATATCTGACGGGTCTCTGGAATTTTTTCGGTACATAGACACTCGCCCAAAGACTCGTGTGTATACCGAAAGACAAGTGACAGACAAGTGGGATATTCCATGGTGTACCACGAGAGAGCGTTGCATAAATATTTTATGCCATGCCATAGGAAATACATGCGGAGCATGATGTGAAGGTTGGGTGGAATACCCTCGAACGTACAACGGCTTTCCTATATTCTGATTGGCTGTATTTTCTATGGCATGGTATAACTAAGGTATTCGAAATTAACACGACTTAAATCAAGGGGAATTCAAGGCAAAATATTTCTCAATAAAGGAAATTAGCGCGAAAGAGGTGGTTTAATTTCAAAACGAGGGAACGTTACGCTACAAAGTGAAAACAGAACAAGTTTATTCTAGTATTACAGCTGTAAGTGTTCAAATCCGAAATGCAAACAACGTTCTTGGAAATGAAAGGTGAAGCAATCTGGCCAAATTAAGCGTTCTTCTCAGTGTCCACAATAAAATAATGCTTTTTATTATATCTCTCAGTTAGTACGCGCGCTGTGATTGGTCAGTTTAGCGGGCCGTATTCTACTGTACGACCCGCTAAAATTTGAAGCTGTTTTTGTTGCCAAAATTTTTAGTTATGTTTCTTGATTTATCGCCAAGCGTTCTTAACTTTTCTAACAAGTAAAAGTCTAAAACGTTCTTTTATTTCTGAAATTGTGTGTTAAAACCTGCTAACGACTTTAGACTCAATTAACAACGACTTTAAATTGACTCATTTTGCTTTCGAAGTGCGTCGGAAATTTGAAGCCGTTCCGCGTGAATAGAAATCGTTCCCGAACCCGTCAGACACACAGTAGAGATATAATAAATATCTTACTAACCTCGTTTTCTTGGTCCGTACTGTAATAAGTTACGCATCCTCGTTTTTCCCCATCGATTTTATAGTACGGCCCTCGAACTCGGTTAGTAAGAGGTATTTCCTTTTTTTCTTCCAAGCCATTCGTACAACTCCTTCATGAGCTTAGCATGGCATGGCATCGAGAATTTGGGACGAACACAATGGAAATTAAGATCGCGGAAATTAATAGTCCACTTAATCAATGACGCGGAAATTAACGTTAACAAAAATGACCTGGTCTTTTAATTAACGCGAATGTTTCAAATCACGTTCATTTCATGAAGCGCCAATTTCCTAAAATTTCCTATAATATGATGTGTAACCCATTGAATAATGGATATAATAAGACGAAAGCAAAAGACGACTTTACAGTGCAATACGGGGTCTTATTATATAACTTGTTTGTGACCGATATAACGCGCGCTCTGATTGGCTAATTCTAGGGCTTTATTCTCCCATATATTGCGGGCCTGGAAGACCAAAGCAAAAAGCCATATAATAAACAACGTCCGGTCTTTACGGGAAAACCACAAACCTCTGCCTTGTCATATTGAGATTTTCCAGTAAAGACCGCACTCTCGTTTAATAAGTGGTTAATATTTTTCGCGTTCTCTTGACTTAATATGGTAAATCAGGAGTAATAGTGAAATAATCAATCTTTTGATAGCATAGGCACCAAGTTAATTAGATGTCTAAAAGACTTTACAAATAATTAATGTCTAAAGATCCGTATGGTTTTAAAATCACTCGACGCCATAATATCACTAGTCAAGACGACAAAACGCTCAGACCATAGTAGTAGGAAATTAGGGGTTCTGCCGAGGGGTGTAGGGGTGTTGATGACGTCACAATGCCCTAAGGGGTTGACGTCATCAAAAATGATGACATCATAATCTAAAAATAGAATAGTGACATTATAGGGATGGGGTGTCATTGGAAGTATTACGTCATAATCTTAAAATGGGTAGAATGATGTCATAGAATTATTTTTAGTACCAGAGGTCATGTGATTTTTTCATTAAGTGTTTTTAATAAAGTTCATGATGTGAAATGATGTGTGAGCATTGTTCTATTCAATTACTTTTGTTGTTTAACGTATTAGATCTGTACAGTATTGAGAACAAAGAAATGATTGTAGCATTTACCTCGCCTTGATAAAGTAGATGAAACAAGAGCATATGAAATGTATAGAAACTTTGAATGAGAGCAAAACGAAACTCAAGACGAATGTTTGAAGTTTGATTGGTATGAATACCAGTGAAATAAAATTATAAACACTGTTTGTGTAAAATTAATTGTTTTTCAATAAAGTTCATTACTTGAAGGAGTTCATTGTTCTATTCAAATAGTTTGTTCAAGCGTATCAGCTCCGTGCCTCAGCTTTGGCGAGGAGAGAGAGAGAGACAGAGTGAATATATTATTCGGCTTAGCTAACTGCTCGAGTTTTCCGCTCCGTTAGTCACGCACTGAACTCTTCTTTCAACCCTAGATTTGCATACAAACTCCAACGGAAAAGCCCCATGGGTGGTGGTGGTGGTGGAAAACAATAGAAATGTGGTGGTGGTGGTGGTAGTAGTGGTGGAGGTGGTGGTTGTAGTGGAGGTGGTGGAGGTTGTGGAGGTAGTGGAGGTGGCAGTGGTGGAGGTGGTGGTGGTGGTGGTTGAAGCCTAAAAAATGTGGAGCATCATACACATTTTGTCAGTTTGCGCTAAGCTTTGAATGAGTTGACATGAGTTGGTCCTGTCCTGTTTGTCAAAAGGATTTCTCTAGAAAAGATAGTATGCAAAGACATATGAACAGAAAATAATAATAATAATAATAATACTTTATTTATATAACGCTATTTCCCTTTAGCCCAATAGCGCTTTACAACAATCATAATTCGAAAAAATACAATAATACAAATAGCATTACAAATAGCATTACAGTAAAAAATATATTAAAAAGGGTCAGTAGAACTCCACAACGGGAGTTTAATACTTCTTCAAAACAAATACAAACAAAACAAATAGTTTCCTTCCGTTGCAAGGGACGCCATCTTGCATTTTCCTGGAGATCAGAGCACAGTAATTCCAATTTTGCTCCAGTCATACCGATGTCTCAAGAAAAGTGTCAGCGGTTTCAATTGGTTCATCCATTTACTTGCATGGTTGCAGGGATGACCGGTTCGGGAAAAACTGTCTGAGTACAATCACTGTTACAACAAGCTCAAACCGTGATCGACCAACCACCGGAGAGAATAATCTGGTGTTATTCACAGTGGCAAAACGCCTACACGCAATTATTGATGATGATACCAACAATCGAATTTGTCAAGGGGATCCCGGAATCTCTGGAAAATGATTCCTATTTAGATGTCAACATACGCAACCTGATTGTCATTGACGACCAAATGATTGAAGCCGGAAAAGATAATCGGATCGTGAACCTGTTTACAAAAGGATCGCATCACCGAAATCTGAGCGTTCTTTACATTGTGCAAAATCTGTTCCATCAAGGCAAAGGAAACCGAAGTATCAGTTTAAACAGTCATTACTTGGTCCTTTTCAAGAATCCTCGGGATAAACTGCAAATGTATCCAAGTGAAACTGCTTGGTTTATCAAAGAGTACGAAGAGGCGGTGCAAAGACCATATGGATATCTTTTTGTAGATCTCAGGCCAACGACTCCAGAGAGATGTAGATTGCGAACAAATGTTTAACCCAGCGAAGAAAGATTCGATAAAGGATTCGGCGAGATTAGAATTTCCCAAGAACTGCTCCAGTACCTCAAACAACAAACTCTGATGGTGCCCCCGCCAATTTCGGAGATGCAACGCATTCAGAATAATATGGATAATCTCCTGTATCGTACAAACCTTGGAGAGGACCAAAAAGCGAAGCAGTACATGCAGTTGCAAAACAAGTTTTTAAACTGTAGACACCAGCTTAAATCTTTAATACCTAAAGCAACAATACCCACCCAACCCCAAGAGCCAAATTCTACGAATGTACTGATAGGCGACTTACCAACTGCGATAAACTGTGTTCAAGAACCACCAGAAATCACACCAGCGACTCCAGTTCAAGTATCAACCCAAGTGACAGCCCCACAAGCCTTATCTACCATGGCAACCTCTTCCTCTATCTCATCTCCCTCCCTCCATTTTGACTCCCCCTCCCACAGTCGAAACGCTGTCACCAGTTAGAAAGCGTAAACGCCCCCAGTCTGTCAAATTTGTAAATTACCTCGACTATGAACCGAAGAAAGCCTCTAGACGATCTAGACGTTTACACAGGACTTCGCCTTACAAGTACTCTCAATACGATGAAGACGATTGATTGCATCCTAATTTTCTGATACTTTACTCATAAACATTTTGTAGTTGTTGTAATTTTGGTGTATTCATTTCAAATCTATGTGTATTATTTTTTGTATTCGCTAATAACAAGCAATAAAGTCTGTTAAGAAAACGCGTTGTCCAAAAAATATTTATTGTCGCGTGTTGACAATTAATTAGCGGTCTGAACTTTTTATTGTTGTAATTTCAATGGTAGAGCTGTCCCATGGGGCTTTTCCGTTGGAGTTTGTATGCAAATCTAGGGTTGAAAGAAGAGTTCAGTGCGTGACTAACGGAGCGGAAAACTCGAGCAGTTAGCTAAGCCGAATAATATATTCACTCTGTCTCTCTCTCTCTCCTCGCCAAAGCTGAGGCACGGAGCTGATACGCTTGAACAAACTATTTGAATAGAACAATGAACTCCTTCAAGTAATGAACTTTATTGAAAAACAATCAATTTTACACAAACAGTGTTTATAATTTTATTTCACTGGTATTCATACCAATCAAACTTCAAACATTCGTCTTGAGTTTCGTTTTGCTCTCATTCAAAGTTTCTATACATTTCATATGCTCTTGTTTCATCTACTTTATCAAGGCGAAGTAAATACTACAATCATTTCTTTGTTCTCAATACTGTACAGATCTAATACGTTAAACAACAAAAGTAATTGAATAGAACAATGCTCACACATCATTTCACATCATGAACTTTATTAAAAACACTTAATGAAAAAATCACATGACCTCTGGTACTAAAAATAATTCTATGACATCATTCTACCCATTTTAAGATTATGACGTAATACTTCCAATGACACCCCATCCCTATGTCACTTTTCTATTTTTAGATTATGATATCATCATTTTTGATGACGTCAACCCCTTAGGGTATTGTGACGTCATCAACACCCCTACACCCCTTGGCAGAACCCCTAATTTCCTACTACTGACCATGAAGCTTAGCTTAAACTGCTATTTGGTAGTTAATTATCACTCTTCGTTTCAAACCAATGTAAAAAAACAGAACTCAGGTACAGTGGTTCGACTTTAATAGACAATGTAGCTGTCCTTGCTAAAGAGTGTTGTATTGATCGCCCAAAATGAACCCTTTTTGAATGTAAGGATGCTGAAGATTTTTTTACAAATATCATTCATTGACGTTTTTCTTTGGATTATATTCTCAATTAAATTATTTTACAAGAACGTGAGTTTACTAGTTAACTATATTTCTACAATCAAAATAACAATTCTGGAGGTTATGACGGATACGTTCTCACTTGAAGTGGTCAACAAGAAATTAAATTTCTACAAAATTGTCAAAAATAGTTGAAACAGGCTGAAACGTTTTGTAAACGTTCAAAGGAGCGCACGGCGTCGAAACCCCTAACTTAATCCCAGACATATTTTTCGTTATCTTTTGACAGAAGTGGCATTTTCTAGCTGTTCTGCAGTACAAAGATTTAGCTGTTCACCATAACAATATTTCCTCGAGGACCCCATTTGTATGGTCTCCGAGACAACCCTAACTCCGAGTTTGCCCAGGACGAGATACCTCGATCTTTCTTTTTCGTTGATAAAATCAAGCAACTTGTTTGTATAAATGTACCCTAGTTGTCTAGAGACGAGTTGTTTCTTCACGGCAAGTAGTGTAGCCTTCACCAGCCCTGTTTATGCCACTTTGTTGTCAAAACATGGCGAGACACCTTGTTACAACTTGGCATGGAGCTGTGTCTTGACTTGTGGTTTGTATCTCCTGTACATGGTCACCACAGCTGCTCCACCAATTCCATAGTTATGCTGCAAAGCTACCAATGCCCCGTCTACTTGCCGCTTGCCAGCTTCGCCTCTCAGCTAACAGTGAAGGACAAAATCGAACAAAACACTCTCTTTACAATAACCTGAACACAAGTGTTCATTAAAAGGCCTCTAAGCGGCCTCTAAGCGGGAATCACATGGCGCTTGCATGTAGGGCATAGGGCAACCTTCTTTCGCCCTGCTCAGAAGGAACGCAAAGTTTATAAAACCGGGCCTAGGTGTTAAAGTGTGTTCTTCCTTGGTAGACAGTTAAGAATTTCAAAACGGTCATGGGACTCTATGGATTGCTTGTAGTAGAAAGAAGTTTAAACAACTGGCGTCATCAAGAATAGTATGACAGGTACAATTACAATTTCACACACAGTTCACTGTAAGACCAGTATTTGTGTAGGCCTTAGGATAGACTACCATCGCGCTTTTGTGACATAAGTATGAACGGGTTTAGAGGTGAAAATGGTACGACGAGTTTGACATCCTTTGGGAAATTGGAACCCAGAACAGAAATCGCCCAAGAATGCCGCCTTAGTAGGAGACTCCTTTGTACTCTAGAATTTTTGCTAGTGTCAAATTAATTTCAGGCATTTAAACACGATTTAGCAATGTCCTTACTTTTGAGGTCAAAGCTAGCATGTGGAGAAATGTTCAGTATCGGAATAGACTTTTAGGAATTCCTCTTATGGGCAGGATAATTTTTATGAAGAAAACATGATAACCACCTGCCAATTAAGCTCTGCACACTGCGCCAGACCTGTAGCACCGATCGGATGACCTGCAAGAAATAAGGCAAAATGCAGCATTTCCACAGGCGGCCCAGACGTTGAATACGATTAATATGTGACATAATACTGTTGGCGATTGCGTTACAAGTTTAGCCGTTTATAAGACAATGTATAAGAATGTTTCGAAAAATGCGTGTAGAAACTAATTTAAATAAACGTGGCTTACCTATGTTTGCATTGCGTTATTTTGATGTTCCTGAAGGCTGTTTAGAGCCACTTAGACGAGTTTGCTTCCTTAATAAGTATGACACATCTAAATGGCTCTAAACTGCCTCCAGGAATACAGGGAGATCCAAATAACGCAATGCAAACATAAGGTGAGCCACTTTTATTTAAATTATTTTCTACACGTAGCATTTAGAGCAAATTTTCGAAGCATTCTCATACATTGTCTTACTAACGGCAAAATTGTAACGCAATCGCCAACAGCATTGTCACATATTAATCGTATTCAACGTCTGGGCCGCCTGTGCATAGCTTTGTCTTTGGTAATCACCAACTTAAAGCTCACTCCCTTCTGCTATTATCACATCTGAAACTCTTAAAAAACCATTTTCAAAGTCTAAAACTACCTGCATCAGGTAGCAACAGCAAACACTTGTCACATGTTTTAGAGTCACAGAGGGCAGTGCGTAGTATCGCGTTTTCATCAAAAGTGCCAAAATGAAAATGCTCAACAGAACGATTTCTGACTCATTGGTGGGAGTCTAACCAAACGTTTGCCACAACAACATTCATTTATAGTTGCCTTCTTCGACTCGAAAACCTCTCTCCTTAAGACCACTCTAGTAATGTAGCCTTTTAGAAAACGTTTAGCCTGCAGTGGTCAATGCCCTCTTGAAGCTTAAACGGTAGCTAATACAGTTATTACGGATAGCAATCTCTCTCTCACGCTCTTCCGATTTTGTTTTATTTTTCGGGTTGAACGGATGCCTCTAAACCTCGATGATACGAAACGTTTTGTGAGGAATTCGATCAATGAGCAACTATGTTTATATATCAAAAGTAAACCTTACTTAGCTACAATCAAAAAATATTATTTTCCAGCTCTGGAATCATGATTAAAATATAAAATAATTTCCCGTACTCAGAGCGCAATATATTTTTTAAAAAAAAAGAGGTGGAATAGTTCGTTCAGCTCAACCGAACTTCACCTGCCACTAGCTGCTAGCTAGCTATTCCTTCAGGGTGCATAGCAATTGAACGTACCTTTGGACTCTAAACCTCCTGAAGGATTCACTACCCAACGTCCTCCAATGCGACAGACTTCACCGCCTACAACAATAAAAAAACGACAACTAAAACATTGCACATACATCAAAAAGCAGTGCTATTTACACTTGACCCGCCAACCAAAACCTTGATCGGTCGAAAACAACTAAAACTGCTTCTGTTGCACTTTTGAAGTTCTCGATACTACAAAGTTTTACTCACACTAGATTCTAACCAAATAGTAAGTCGACTTTCCTCGGTGTTTGTTATGCTGATATAGTTTGACTCGCTTGATAGCTCAGTTGGTAGAGCACTGCTACCGTATCGCAGAGGTCATGGGTTCGAATCTTGTTCGAATCCTGATTAAACCTGAATTTTTTTTACTATTTTTTTTTTTCGGGCTTTGATTCTACAGCTGCTTAAGCTGTGTATATAACTGGAATGATCAAATCATGACTTCAGATCTTTCTCCGCAGTTCAAACATATGATCTTTCATATATTCACTTGTATCTTCACCGGTGACCAGCTGACAGTTGGCTTCATAGCTCAGTTGGTAGAGCACTGCACCGGTATCGCAAAGGTCATAGGTTCGAATCCTGTTCAAGCCTGAATTATAACTCCAATGATCAAATCACGTCTTCATAGTTTGACTCGGCACATAAAACATGGAAATCGCCATCGATTGAGGTGGTCGTAAATAGGACAGTGTTTTACAGTACAAGAAACGAGTTTCCCTTTTCTATGTTACTGTTTTCAACAGTACCTCATGCCGATCCCGAAAACAAGATCGACACTACTGGTTATATAGACCACTTTCATAAATGGCGGCCAATTATAAATGCTTTTGACAATAGTAAAATTAGCCTTACTAACCTCATTTTGAAGTCAGTAATTCAAAAGAATTTTTACACTGAGACGAGGTTAGTAAGGCATACAAAAAGGCATACAAAAGAATTTTAAATTGGCAGCCATTTATGAAAAGGGTCTATAGCTTACCATTTTTGTTCGTGATCCACTCAGCTGAGTCAATTAATTCCCCACCTCTCCCCATTGGACACAATCCCATGGCTTCGTACATGAACAACTGAAATGAATCAAAATGAATTTTTAACAATAACCGTCAAAATTCTCGCACGCTCATTGGCTGATTGTTATCGTCAATAAGAGTACAGACACATAGATAAGGCCATCAAGAGCGGATCTCAGTTAGAAAAAAACTACCAAACTTTTTACAACGTGTTTGTAATGTTGCCAGTTTACCGATATCAGCGACAAATTGCATCTAAACGGGAGTGCTTTAAACAGAAATTTGCCTAATTCTTTTAAGATGATTTTAATTCACACTGCATTCAACTATAAGGCAAGAAAGAGTCACACTAACTTGACTCTACGTTTCCTGGATAGGCAGCTACTCTGGCAATGTTAACACCCAGTTTATCACCAGTAAGAGGAGAGACGCATAAAACAATGGCGTCAGTTTGTTAAATATGAGCTAACTGGACGAGAGCCTTGAATCGCCGCCTCTTACCACACGGAACACGCATGCAGGTCAGCACAAACAAGCAAACTATATGTTCTGTTGCTCGTAATTGGTCTAACAACGTGGTGCAATCCTCATAGCTAAAATGTGATGGGATTTACCTCATCAATATGCAAAGTAGCCGTGTTACGTTCGCACGTTCACTTCTCGTCTGACATTGATTGTTAAACTGACAGACGTTACGGGTGCTCTGACAATAGAGAGATTAAGCACCGCGTATTTTTTTCCCGCGAACAGCAGAGATGGTCACGTGATCTGACATTTCCCGCGTTTGCCGTTTGCCGGCCGCCGTTTCTACTCGAGGATGACATTTTTCCCCTTTGTAGGGAACGCGAAAACGTGAGTATCTGCAGCCCATTTTTACCCACTATTTCTACATTTTGATCACTTGCTTTTTATAGCTAAGCTTCGTTTATCATCCTACTTCTACATGAACTGCTTGTAAAGATAAGAGTTTCAAATTCAAGCCGAAAATACATAACTTCTCCGTGTCCATTGTTTCTAGTCGCAGTGAATGGCGACCGAGACCATTTGCCTTAGGAAAATTAAGAAATATGGGCCTGGCCTTTACTGAACTGCATGTAGTTCAGTTAATATTTTTAACAATAAGTTGACAAAGTTTATTTTTGAACGAAAATTTAGTTAACTAGTTAATTTCAAATGTACACAATTTTTGTAAGCCTTAAGCCTTGTTCCCAGTTCCGCCGTGTCGTCGGGAAGCTTAAACAGACGAACATCGTGGACGGAACGGCAAACGACAAACGGCTAGCCGACGTTCAGCGTTTGCCGTTTTCGCGGTGCTTAATCTAACTATTGTCTGCGATGTGATATCTCAAACAGACAGACCTACACAAGGGTCCCCACTTGACTTCAAAAATGTATGCACGGAGAAAATTGCCCTCAGATGGGGGAGAAGAGACTTCCATATAAAAATACCCAGGAGATCTGTTTCTCGAAGCTCACGGTACAAGTGGTAACTAAAGTGTTCTGAAATATTAACCAATGATACGGACTCGCAAATAAATTGAAATTGTTGCGTTCTCTATGTATATATTTGATCTCCAAGGTGGTGTTATGCCACTTTTGCTGCTACTAGCAAGTCCTATAATCATTCTAAAAACGGTAACCTCTGATCTAAAAGATGCTCTGGAAAGCAAGCGACCAAAGCTGGAATTATAAATGTAACGCTTACGGCCGGCAATCTACACGTACATATTGAAATCTAAACCATATCAAACAACGTCCAAACTGACCTCATTGCAAGAGAAACAGTCGTGGACTTCAATAACGTTAACATCATTAGGGGTGAGCCCTGATGATTTGTAGCAGTCAGCGGCAGCTTTACGAGCCATCGCCACACCTGCCAGGTCCAGAAAACTGTGTTCAAATGAGGATGGGAGATCTGTGACCATCTGTTGTGCAAGGATCTCAACAGCTTTGTTCTGGAGACAAAGAAAGCCACAGTTTAAGGCATTAAGTTTGCGCATGAGCCAAGTGGCCAATCAGGCTGAAGCTAATTCCAGTTTCCGTAGCATGAAGCGACTAGGAGTATTTCTACTTCTCCCTGGATGGGATGTTAGTCCATCGCAGGGCATCCTCGGAGACCTAGGGGCTGCAAGTCGGGAGGATGCCATATTTTCGGGCAAAGTTTAGTTCAGGAGCGGGAGAGTCGGATTAACGGGAAAGCGCGATTCCGGAGCGCGTGCGCCAAGCGCGAGGCGAAACAAATAAGCGGATTAATCATAAAAATTACAATTTCCTCGATTGTGATTGGTTTGAAAAACTCCTATTTTCCACTAATTCACTTGCCAAGTTGTTGTCGGACAGCTTGTTATCGGACAGTTTGTTATCGTACAGTTCAATAAGCCAATTCAACCACTCTCAATTTCTGAGCGACATGAAACAATTTACGCTTCTTTTGTCAGTATTTTAATTTCCCCTTTCTTTCAGAACTTGGCTATTCTTCTTTTCTCGGAAATTGTAATTTTTACAATTAATTGGTAATAAGACTTCGTGTCGTCCAATTCGGTCTGTAATCATACTCGTGATATTATTACCATTACTTATTTTCGCCTCGTGCTTCGTGCCCGCGCGCGTGTATCGCGCTAGCCCACTACTCCGTCTGTTCTGCACGTTCGCCGAAAATGATATCGGATCGTCCCGACTAGCTTCCCCTGGGTCTCCGAGAATGATCACATGATTACGCCCCGAGCAGTAAATTTGCCGGTACCTATTTATAAACCTGGGTGGAGAGAGGCACTGTGAGAGTCAAGTGTCTTTCCCAAGAACACAATATCTCCAGCCAAGGCTCGAACCCAGACCGCTCGATCCAGGGTCGAGTGCACAGTTTAGCCAAGCTTTAAATTTACATCAACTTGTATTAGGAAAATTATCATATTAAGTTCATTAAAAAAAACACACTCTTCCCACATCTCGACCTCGTAGGATTACCTAAATTTATGCCTAGCTTCGAAAATGTCTGCTGTTAGGTCTTTGTTCTGTGATATTTACACAGATTGAGTTAACGATTTTTTTAATACCGCAGATAACCAATAAAACGTACTATGAGAGTTTAAATGAAACTCAATAGTAGTTTGTGTGGATATGAAAACTCTGGAGACTATCAGTTTCTCCATTTTTCTTTTGACAAGCTACAATCAAGTCTAAAACATTACCAGGGTTTAAATGATCTGTTTAAAACCAAAATCACTGACTGTCTCCACAATCAAAAACCTCCATGCCTCCTTCTTGACACTTTTTTCCCCGCCCAAGCGACCCCCTCCCTCTCCCCCCCTCCAAAAAAAGCACCATCCCTATCTCAACAAAGTTTTGCAGGGACCAGTTGTATTTTTAGTTGATCTAAAAAATAGCACTTATTACAACAAACCTGCATTTGGTTAGACTCCATATATTCTTTAGAACACACAACGGCAGCAGCCGAGCCATCTGCTGTAGGAGCAGACATAGCAAAAGTGATAGGTTTGCAGATCATTTTTGAGTGAGTGATGCCTTTGAAGGGGATCTCCTTTCTCAGACACGCATTCGGGTTATGAACACTGTGCTTGTGATTTTTGTACGAGATTTTAGCACACTGTTCAAGTGTGCTTCCATACTTCTCACAGTGCTCCCGTGCTGCATACGCAAACAGCTGAAAGTAAAATGGTGCAATGAGAAATTAAATAATTCTATATTAAATAAATATGCTTTAAATAAGTTATCTGTACCAAACGCCCTCTCTCTAACAAGCCCCTCAATATAGCTTCTATTCATGGCCCAATCCAAGCTGGCTCTTAGCCAGAAATTGAATAGTACGTTATGATAGATCGGCATTTTCCATTGAACTGCCACGTCCATGGGTGCCCTTGAAACATTTCCCCAACCCACCCTTAGCTAGAAAATGTCACTAATTAAACTTCTTTCTAGGAAATGCACACAGTTTTCTCCTGAAAGTGAGCATTCAAAGACAAAAGCTATTTTCCACTGAATACAAACTCTACAGAACATCTAAAGTAAATTTCACCTTGAAGAATCCCAACAGGTTGACCTTTCATATTTACACAGTAAAAACAATAGAGAAGTCCTCATCGGGACTTTTACTGGCCAGCGAATAGGGGTGGCTGTTTTATAGCTGGACCTCTAATAGGGGTTCGACTGTAAAAGAAGCCCAGCTTATGCTTATTAAATATCTAACCCAGTTGAAAAAAAGACTATTTCAACATCGTCTCACCTTAATAACATCCGAGGTCATAGTGTTCAACTGTGGATTGACTAGGCCTGGTGCAGCACCAATAGCTACCATGTGATCCATGTGGCGTTTGACAGGAGATACCCTGTCATTGTACTTCTCAGACAAACCCCGTTCCATCTTCTCAAACCCTACGTACATGAAAGACATAAACACCTTCCATTTTGCACTAGTTTCAACTAATAACCTTAAATTTACATTTTCATGTGGCTAAATGTGATTTAGGCAAAGTTTGAGTTGAGCCAATGCTGGCCAGCGGTTGCTCAGGGTGATCATGCTCGCTGCAGGGCTTACGTGTTTTGCTTGCCAGCTGTGTGCGTACGTGCAGTTTTGCTTTGAGTGCCATTCGTGGCTGTTGAACGCTTTTGCTCCTTCACCTCCCTCCCTTTCGTTGGCGATGGTAAGTATATGGGGTGGTAAGTATGCGCCTGGTGGTTGCTGCTCTCAGGGTTGCCGTGGATACCTGCATGCTCTGCTCGAGGCTCATATCTCAGCTACAGCTTCCCTAAAGGCACCTTCTCAAGCTCAACTATTGGCGATGAGTTTAATGATAGTCTCTATAATAAAGCTCTCTGTACGCATTGCAGACCTATAGTCTCTATAATAAAGCTCTCTGTATGCATTGCAGACCTATGGTGCCAGAGACTATAATTTAGTCTCTATAATAAAGCTCTCTGTATGCATTGCAGACAGAAGAAAGCCAATAATTTTAATATTGTTTATTGTTATCATTGTTTGTTGTTATTGTTATCACCTACCTAATGCGAGAACACACCTATACTGTCCACTAAGAACCAACAGTCTGGCAAGCATGAGGGCAGATGACGCAGACGAGCAGTTGTTATTAGTATTGAACACAGGTACCCCAGTAAGACCAAGCTCTGAAGTGAACAATTACAATGACAAGGTTCCTATGAGTATGTCATCTTATAAAAAAAAAAACTTAACAGGCTCTTAGAACATCTTCAAAGACCTACCAGAGACTCTACAAGATAATTTGAGGATTTTGACAAATCATGTGATAAGCAAAATCTCCATCCAGGTTAAATTAGATTTACAGTCCTGTTTTGGTGGTGAGTCTGGAGATTCTGAAAGGTTATCCAAGGACCCTCACTCTTTGTATCACCCCACCCCACCAGGCACTTAACAACCCGTGGCTACAAACTTATCCGTCTGCTGATAAAAAAACAATTTATTTCCAATGATAAAGCCTGGGCTACCTTCAGTTTAACCATTTCTGATTTAAATGTACACCTGTACCGACAACTTTAAAGAACAGCTTACTTCAAATGGAAATAAGTAAAGTACATGTAGTCATAAATCAAGTTACTACACACAGTGCTGTAGGCAGCGCCGTAGCTAGTAACAGGCCAACCGAGGCACTTGCCCCAGTCATTTCTTTGGCTTTTGTTGTTTATAGTACCTAATACCTAGGAAGAGAACTCAACCATGGACTGATTGCCTCAGTCGTAAGTTATTCATAGACATTGCCTCAGTCAAAATTTTTTCTGGCTACGGCCCTGGTAGGTGCAGAGTATTTATGGTGTAGTACGTGTACTTACCATATACTGCCCTTTGACCTGTAAAACAATAGATGCTGTATATCAATACATGTATAAGTGCAAGAATATAGCCAGCGTTTTCCACTTATTTTAGAAACAATTATAACAATTATACTGTAACAAACTGGTTTGCTCAGATTTTGTTACTATATTTGCAACAACTATGCTCCAATGGCAGCCAGTAAGAACCTACTAGTCTTGTAACGTGTCATCTAGATTATCATGTACAAAGATGTAACATTACTTATAATACAGTGAAAACTTGATACAACGAAAGGCCAAGGGACTGGGAAAATATGCTCGAACAATCATGAGGTTTCGTTATATCAGGGTTCTTTTTCCATATATTTTACTATTACTGTCTCTGATCATGGCCATAGGCAATTACCGCCATCGTGAAAGTTACATTCAGACTCGATTTTGAAACTTTAATTTAGCACAGACCAAAGATAAAAAGGAGTTGTCCAGTTTTCCATTTATGAACACATAAGTACCTACTGAAATGTTAATTGGGCTATACAATTTTTCCACTTGATTGATTTCTATTAGAGAAATTGGGGAAAAAAAACACTGTGCAGTCATGGACATTACATAAAAAGAACAACCACAATATTGAGCACTTTAGTAATTATTCAAGTACGAAAAAAGGGGTTTTTTTGTATGAACTGTTCCAAATATACATAATTATGCAGTTAAGTGGTTGCGTGACCCAAAAAGGCTGTTTTCATTTGAACTGACATTGGCAATTTTGCAAGGGTAATTGAACTTTAACATCGCAGACGTTAAAACCAATGTCCTGGACGTTACACTGTGTGAATCATTGCCAAGTCTAGAAGATATTCAGCTTTTCTGTATTGTTATCAGTCATATAAAGCAAGATAGGAAAATATTTTATGTTAGTATTATACCACACAAGTGAATAGTACTTTTCACGCGCGCTGATTGGCTAGCTCGGAGGTGATTAGCCAAGTACTATTCACCTCCGAGCAGCCGAAGAAAAACAAAGTGGCTTTTGTCGCTATATTTCAACTAATGAAGTTATTCTTTGGGCTGCTAGTTATTCAGCTTGTGTGGTATATACTAAAACAATTATTCACCTCAGTGTCGGTGAAAGTGAACCACTATTCACCTCCACTTCGGTGAATAATTGTTAATTATTATTAATAATGTTATTAATTAAACTGGTATGCATTTCATGTACATTGCGAACCCCTGAAATATCACAAAAATGGCAGTTTTGTTCAAGTCAAGGTTTCTTTACAGAGTTGGCACAACTACTTAGAACTGGCCTAGATAAGAGAAAACAAAAGAGTGCACTTCTCAAACAAATTTTCTGCTTCTGTTGTTGTTCCTCACTTTATCAATGGACCATTTGAAATTCCAGAGCAACTAGTTGTAGAAAAAACTCTTGAAAGTAATAAGAAACATAAAAGTGTTTAAGAACTGTTAGAACACTGACTACATGTATGTTCAGCAAAATGGCAGTCAACCTCTTCCATCAATGAAATTTCAGAAGAGTTTACAACCCACTTGAAAGCTGCCATCTTTGCCAACATGTTTGTTGGGTGAAACTAGAAGGACATATGGTCTGGTGGTGTAATGTTTTGGCTTTTAAAAACCATTTCAATATGCTTTTACTTAAGTTCAAGAAGTGTAACGTCCACCATGTACATGTACATATGCCACATCTAGAACAATGTTTTCTGTCATTATTTGGAAAATGTTGCAGTTTATACCAGAAATTTCCTTTTACCAAAGTGTACAAACTATTGAATATCTAGCTGTGTGACAAGAATTTTTTTAAAATCCTTCATGTAGTTATTTTAGGAACATAAAAGGACTTTTTAAACGTTGCAGCCGGTGCACAACATCCGCAATGAAACTTACTTTTGTTACATGTATATGTTGTAGATCAAAATGAAATTCAGGTTAAAATGAAATTCCTTTGTCTTTTAACCCTAATTATTCACGAATCATGAATAATTAGGGTTAGAAGACAAAGGAAATTGAGAATCAAACTAGGTTAAAATCATCTTAAAAACCTGAATTTCATTTTGACCTACAACATATTATCTACTTTTTAAAAAAGTTCAGCGTGAAATTTATATCACTTAATATAATATGTATTAACTCCAGTGAGGGACTTTTTCTGATACAGTCCCTTTTCTGATATAAGTATAACTAATAAGTCCTTTCCAAGTTGAAAGAGCAAGTTAAAAAAATTTACTTCTTGTCTGTTGTTTGCTGAATGCATGATTGTCATGAGGCCTGAAATGTATTTTTCTGTGTACTTTAACATGTCAACAATGAAGAACAGGGTATCATTTCATGTGCAACCTCTTTTTAAAAAAAATCTGGATTCTGACACCACTCATGTTGAATTGTCCTATTAATAATAAAAATAATAATAATAATGGTTGGCTCTTCTCTGTTAAATTACATTATTTACAATTGAAATATATTATGTTAATTACAATTAAAATAAGATAGAGTGATGTGTGAAAATATGGGGTAATCTTTATTCCTAGTAAAAACTAATAGATTTGAAATTACAGTAGAATTAACTAATCACTCTGTATTCTATTAACATAAAAATTTCCTTGAAAGTCTTAAAAGGTTCTATAATCTTTACAGTTTCTAATAAATTCTGATACATGTAATTGTATGATGTCACATATCAGACGAGAAACAGTCTTGCACCCAGTCCGCAGTCTGCAGTCTGCATTTTGTACCTACATGTACATGTAGCCTGCATTTTGTTGCTAGTCTGCATTTTGTACCCAGTCTGCAGTCTGCATTTTGTACTGACCTACTCTCTAACATACTGTACTCAATTTATGAGACTCACACAATCTAGAACATTCTTTGCCTTGCCTTAAACTTTAAAATGGCAAAATTGTATGCTGATTGGCAGACTGTTATTGACTCACTCTATATTCATTTAATAAAAATGAAATTGAGCCCAACCAGTACAACTATTTCACAGGAACAAAAACAAACCAGTCAAGAGACTTTGTCAAGACCTGTATGTACTGGGGTTGCACAAGCATCATACCGTCACAGAACCAGTGTATCTGCTGTATAGCCAGTATTTGGGTCAAAACTTTACCAATTCTCTTGACTTGAGTAGAGAAAGAATTGGACAAATAACAAGATATGCAATATGTTTCTCTTGACTAATGTAAATGAGGCTACAAATTAAAGCAAAGCTGAATGTGCCAGTCATCAACTCACCTGAAGTTGGTTCTCCATAGCAGTAACTTGCAACAACGGCTTCCACATCTTGATAAGAAATCCCTGCATCATTCAGAGCAGCTGTCCCTGCCTCTCGAGCCATATCTGTGAGCAAAATAATTTGGAATTAATTTCAAAAAGCCCAATATACAACTCCAGCTGAAACACCTTCAAGCAACCATCACTCTAAATTAAACATGGCAAATAAAATATACAGAAAATTTTGCAGACCTGGATAGTCCCATTTCTTGGTAAGAGGCTTTTCAAACCTAATTAGAAAAATGATCATCTTTAGTTAAAGTATCTTATTATATAAAAGGCCATATATATCGTCAATGTATATGAATTCTTATATTGTTGATCCCCAGTAAAGAATTTTGATATTGAAATCTCAAGAAAATTCAGATACATGTGACTACCAGAGCCTTCCACAAGAAGCATCTTCATGTACACTTTATGTAAATTAATTGATTGAATCAATATCAATTGCCGATTGCTATTAATAGATATCTGCAATCGATGATAATCAAACTCACAGAACAAAGAATTCTTAATGATTGCTATTGATTGACAAAAATCACTAACAATCGATAATTCCTGTCTTCAGGAATACATGTATTGATTGAAAAAAAAATTGCAAATAATAGACCCATTTCAGTAATTCCCAATCTGGAGGACAAACAATGGTTGTTTTCTCCCCTGAGAGAAACAAACCTTTCAAATGCAAAACAATTAATCTTATTGATTTGTCCTCCAGGTTGGGAATTAACTGAAATGGGTCTATTGAAATCACTAGAACACTGATTCTGTTGTTTATTTTGCTTCATCTAAATATCCAGAAGCTACAATTAGACTGAGAGGGATTTACACTGCTACTCTAGCCTGAGCTTCTTCTGGCATTGTACACTGTCTAGCAAAGAATGATGTAAAGCCCAAAATGGTTCTTTTAGTTGTTTCTGTTCTTATCATTTTGATGATTAATGTAAAAGACATGCACGCTATGAAGATAAAAAGACTCAGTAAAACCATTACAGACAAATTTTGTTCATCATTTTAACAGTGTAACTTGCAAAAGGGCAAACATGATTTGTGAAAACAATCCATATATCAATCGATGAATCAATCGTTGCCAATTACTATCGGCAATCAACAACAATCGAAATCACAACTTAATTTCTGGGTTTACCTCGGTGTAATAACCTGTGAAGTTTTTCTTTGTTTTGTAGCTATTGTTAGGGTTAGGGTCTATTATCTTGAATTCTTTGTTTTCTTTGTTTTACGTCACTGCTGGTGAGTGCTACAGGTTCTTACACCGAGGATGAGCCTTGTTTCTTCATCGATTGCTATTGGCAATCGATATTAATCTTCGATTGAAATTATATTCTTGGAAATTATCTTTATCTATCTTGCCTTTCTGTCTCTACCCATTACTCACTTTGTCATCCCAACACCAACAATAAACACTTGTTCAGAAGACTTCCTTACGTCCGCCATCTTGGATCGATTCGTATTAATTAGTATAACTACATGTATCACCAAAGCTCTTCAACTCAAACACATTTCAGAAACCTGGGACTGGAGCACCATAGTCTCTGAGTGAGCGACGAGAGAAGACGGCTGAAATCTCTGGAAAGCGGGCTACCAAGATATTAAAACTAAGACGAATATTGTGTAAGAGGCATAAACTTTCGAATTTGCGTTCATGTATGAAAACACCATCAGTCTCCAACGTTAAGTAGCCAATCACCTTAGACCTTTTTACCGATACGACGGCCATCTTGAATTCCGAGGAAATTATGGGATGCCCAGGGGGCAGATGAGAAATAATTAAAAAGAATACTGTGGCGTGATAACTTTTAACAATAATTTTTCGATAACCATGGGAACAACTGCCAAATATCGTGACGGAAAGATGTAACGCTTGTAATATTTGTTATGGAATATGAGAGACAAGCAGTAAAAATTTATCCTGAAAGCTGTGTATACGATAAATTTTCCAGCGATTGCCCCCTCGGCAGCCCATAATTTCTCAGTCAAAACAATAGAATTCAAGATGGCCGCCGTATCGGTAAAAAGGTCTATTGTCAACATGATTTAAGACCCTTGGACAAAAACATTTTGAAATGATCTTGCCGAATTTTCCTTTTGTTACGGGTGAAATTTAAGGAAAATACGCAGTGATATAATTTTTACGTAGCAACGGCTGTTTCCTATGAGAAAGTGACCAAAATTATAGATTAGATTAGCCAAGCCAAAAAGCGGAGCTCCTGGGTAGGGATGTTCAAAGCCCGATTAAGGAGGCTCGAAAGGGTTTTTCGTTGCTATATTGCTTGTGAAACGATGGAAGATTACAAAGAAGGATGTTTAATGGTGTGGGCAAACTATATGTCTCCTTGCAACTCTATTATTGGGCTATACTTTAAGGGTACTTGTGACGTCATATCAGTTACCATGGCAACGCACGAGTTCCACAAAAGCGTCCTCTAAATTTCAGTTTTTGTAAATTATCTGAGAAACTAATTCGGTGACCTACCATTTTTATCTCTTTGTTGGAAAGTTCCCTAAATTCTTTAACTTTTCAGACAGTATGGAAAAATTCTATCTAGTAGAATTAAATATATTTAAAGAAAACGCGTTTTATGGCTTACAGAAAATTCCACTAGATAATTTTCCCCGAAACTTTTACATCTGAAGTGCCATCGCGAATGGTGCCTGTATGCAAAAAATCAAGATAGGTCACCGAGCGAACTTTCGAGCTATAAACAAATGTTTTCCACAGATTTTATTTCCGGTTCGCGCGATTTTACGCAGCATTAACTTCCGGTGTGCTGATTTTAATACTGATTCAGCTGACGCGTGCATCTTAATTATTGCGTGTGTAAATTGCGCGCGCGCGTGCAGCTAAAAACCCTTTCGAGCCTCCTTAAGCTAACCCAGGATAAGCGAAAATTCTGATTTGAGTTTTGTAACTTAACGGTGAGGTTTTCTGTTTATGTTGTTTAGCCTTCTGTTTTGAGTTTGAATAATCTCAAGGTCCTCGAAATACACAAAACAAAAGCAGTGAAAAACATTGGTATACAAGAGAAATTTATATTTCGGTTAACTTTCATAATCTTGGGAAAGCATTAGCCGGCCTCCGACCAACCTTGCCCTGTTTACAACAAATTAACCCGACATGAGCCCGCGATCCAATCAAAAACCAGCGCTTGACCAGCGGTCAACTTAAAAACGCGTGACCTCGATGAGCTCTTAACTTGAGCCTGCGATTTAGTTACGTGTATTGGTCAGTGATACCTTGTTTTGATAGGTGTGTTAAACGTAACATGAATGTCCAATATCAAAGAAGGACACTAAAAACGAAGGGTGCATGTCTCTGTGTCTGTCAACCTATAGGCAGATTCATGCTGACGTCATTGTTTACATTTTGCTCATTTGCATACGGCTTTGCGTATAGAAGGAAGCATGGAAACATGTTAGCAGCTAAGCCGTCACGTGACCTACTTTTCATAAAATTATGGGCTATAACTTAACAAATGCCAGAAATGGAAAAAGCATGTCGAGAATATAAAAACGGCCAAATTTGAGGCCCCCATCATTAAAAGATGAGATTTTATGACAGTCTGAATTTTTAAAACAATAAGGAGGTTTGTATGGAAAATGTTGCTGGAGAGCAATACCTTGCTCTCCAGCATTTCCCATACAAAACTTCTAAATTTTCCGAAAATCAAACTGTCGTATAAACTTACTATTTCATTCCAGGGGGCTCAAACTTGCCATTTTGGTATTTTCGATGCGCTCTTTCCATTTCTGGCATTCTTTAAGTTATAGCCCATAATATAAAAATTTTCTAGGAAAAATTTGGTCACGTGACCCCAGCTGCAAAGGGCCTATTATTGACTTCAGGCAGCTAAAAAGCTAGTGTAACTTAGTACATGGTGAAATTTTCAGCTCTTTGAGTGTAATATTCAAGGAGAAATTGTCTTTCAAAAACTGCAAAATTTCTGGGTGGCAAAAGCGCTAAAGAGCTCACTCATTCTTTGTTAAATTTTGAGTTTTTCATGCAGTGTTCCACAAAAAGTATTCAATACATCAGGCACATATTCACTGGCAGAGTTAATCGTACTATGACCTTTCAATATTCAGAACTGATTTATTTGTAGCTCCATCAAAAACTTAATTGCTTATGCTAATGAGCAAATATTGCAATTAGCTGGAGTATGGCCGCCATCTTGCGCGACTCCTTCGTCGCCTTTATTCGTCGCCGCCGTCGTCGTCGTCGCACGTACGCGCCCACGAACAATACTGCTAGCCATGACAACAATGGAAAAAATCAATTCATGGGATTCCTTTTCTTTCCTATATGAGTATGGGGCTCGGCTTGCCGGAGCTTCGCTATGAACGAAACAGTGTAGAAACAAGCTTTAACGACATGCCCAAGTCGATTGGTATACATGTAATTACTTGTGAAAAGCTTTGCCTCAAATCGCCATCACAGGCTCATTCATTTCCCTTATGAAAACGAAAATTTCCTACAACTGCAACTTTTTACAAAATAGAACAACCAGTGCACCCCCTCCCCCGAGATCCAATCTGCACTCCCTCCCGCTATTTGAAGCTTGGTAACTGCTTAATCCTCGTGTAAGAAATTTTAAGTGCATTTTTCTCAAATGTCTACTTTTGCATCAACTGACTTCACGCCAACATTTTTGCTTTGCAAGGTGTTTAAACAGAGTTCCTGAAACTTGGGCTCATCAAAGACCAACAGTTTCGTGATGCAATAAACCAAATAAATCGTAACATTTTAACGTCTGTCACGTGATATGAGATGATTTGTCCACTGGAACTGGTTTTAAATAAGGTTATTTCCAAATAAAGCCTGTAAAAATCACTGAAAACAACAGTTAACTGTCAAAACGTAGGTTCACTGCGCAGAACAAAAAAGAAACTTACACGATATGCCTGTTTGACAGTCAAATCTTGTTTTGTAAAAATGCAGGAAGTGTTGGCGTCAATACTATTAAACACTATCTCAAGAGGCTGTGGCTGGCTGCCACAGCAACCATTTTGATAAAACCTTCAAAATTCATTTACTCTTCATGAGTGAAATCGTGCTCATGAAGATATTTCTTCACCATATTAAACAAGCTTTTGGTCCCTTTTAGGGTAGCATACCACCTTGAAATTTTCTAGGGTATATATGTTTCTAGTAAGCATGAAGTGACCGTTTCTTATACACGTAATTTTTAACAATTAGATTATGAGCACGAGATTTCTATGAGGTGATAGTTGATGAGGCCGAAGGCCGAATCAACTATCGCCTCATAGAAATCGAGAGCGAATAATCTAATTGTTTTAGTAGAATTCTAACTGAAATTAACGCAAATAACGGTTTCCAATGATTTTCCCAGGCATTATTGGACTTTACCCATAAACAAAGTTGCACGTATCGAGCTGTCATTGGCAAATTTGCAGTTGTTTACGCGCGTACCCGCTTTTTCAATATTTTCAAGTTTTTAAAGCCAAGAAACCTAAAAGTGCTTCTTTTAGTCTTCTCGGGAATTTAATTACCCGTTTACATCTAAAATCCTTCCAAAACTTCGGAAAAACTATAAAAACATCGCATTTCTTGGACGACCGGCGGCCAACTGTACTCTAATGGCTGATAGTATACGAGTAGCTCAGCCAATCAGATTGCAGCATTTGCATTAGTATACTAGTAGAATTCTACTAAATTTTGTTAGAAAAATAAAGCCAACAAATTGGAGTGATTAATCATCATCATGCTTTTGCATAGCCTTGTACAAAATCACTGGAAAACCAATCAAAGTCCGTATATGACGTCATTTTATCACTCTAAACCAGCCTCGTTCTGAGGCTCTCTCTCTCCTTTGCCTTCCATGTCGTCGTTGGAAGGCAGAGGAGAGGGAGCCCGGGAACGAGGTCGCGAAGCTCTAAACCTTCGCAACAATCCCGGTGTAAACCGCGGGCTCATTGTGGAAATTAAAGGCTGCTTCAGGCATTTCCAGAAATTTACCGGAAATTCCGGTTAGGATGTAAACCTTAGCCAAAATGCCTGGATCTACGGCAAAGAAACCAGCCAAATGTACTGAACACATTTTCCGGTCGAATTTACAACCTTAATTTATGCATATACTAAAAGAATAACTAAACTTGTTTCAATTATCCAGTGAGTCTGACTCGATGATGCAGATTTCATGTCACCCTGTGATTTTTCACAAGCAGGTCTTTTTATTTTGTCAGAATAACATGATATAAACACGAGCTGATGTTTCAGAATTCTTCAGTAGTCGCTGCCTCCTTTCTATTTGCTGTTTGCGGATAAAATAGCTATGCGCGTCCTTTAATTTTTAATCAGACGTCAGTATTTTAAGTAAATTTATTTCACTTCAACGAGTCAAACCGGCCGAACAATCATTTTAATTAATGAACAACGCCCGGTCGCTTGGAACATAAACAACAAATTCATGATTTTCATTTGGCTATAAGTCTGTGGTGGGGTTGAACGACGAATTCGAATTAATGGAGCACAACAATTTGGTGCTGAGAAAGACAAGTAAGTAATGTTAAAGAGTTTGAAAAATGAATGTTTAGTCAGTCTAACTATTTTAGGTCGTATAATATACAATGTGTGTCAAAACTGCTTTGTGTTCCTTGCTAGTACTATATTTTGTTTTAGGTACTGGAGCTATGAAACAGTACATGAATTTCACTGGGGCATTTCTTCAAGTGAAAATTGTTTGTAGCAGAATTAAAATTGAACGATTTTCGCTTCATTGACGGCTTAAAATTTCTTACTTATGTTCTCAGAACGGCGTCGACTCTAACAAAGCTTCTGCTGTCGTCCTGTGATAAAAACGAATGGTCGAGCAATTAATGCTGCTTAAATTCAAGCTATGCCTTATCAAACACGTGAAAAATTAGTTAGAATTAGCTGGAATTTGCCACAAACACGCTAGCAGATAAATAAAAAAAGCGTAATGATATTTTATGTTCGGCTGAAGGACGCAAACATCTGGAATGTTCTATGACGCAAAGTGTATTCATGACTTTTCGACATAAAACCCATTTTAGTGCTAACACCTGTCTCCCAAACAGAAAAGGACGATGTCAAACTGAGAGCTGTCATTTTCCTCCAATCAGGTGAGTCGCCATCATATCACTAGGTAGCACCCATAGGGTTGATAATAGTAGAACCCCCATTTCGTTTACAATATAGACCGTTTATTTTATAGTAGTTTGGGCATGAATACTAAAAGACCGAAAAGTTCTGATTGCATCGAGCAAGAGCGGTTTTTTCTCCTCCCGTAGCCAAAATAAATAGTTAATTAATTGTAGTGTTTAATTCCTTTTTAACAGCATATCGCGGATATTTGGCTCGTAAAAGAGTTCAACAGATGAGAGAAAGAGGTTATGGTCAAGAAACTGCGGTGATATTCTTCCTGCAACAGGCAAGTCAGATATGAAATACATTTCCTTGAGTTGTTTTTTTTTTTGTTTCTGTTTTTGTTTTTGTGTGTGTGTTTTTTTGTTTGTTTGCTTGTTTTTTTGTTTTCTTTACTTGGATTGCTCGCTGGTTCATAAAGTTCGAAGACCAAATTCGAGTATTCTCCATCATAGAGGGTTACATACAAGATAGTGTTTTTTTTATCGTTATCCTAAATGTACATTTAGGCAACATACATACTACACCGGAAAAATTTGGAAACGGTGTACAGGTTTTCATTCTGAAACACAGCCAGGGACAAAGCAATTGTTTTTTTTTTCCACACTACGCCGGAGAAATTTGCGGAAAACGCAACAATCACCGGCCGGGTCATTTTGGAGTTGTGCTTGAGGAAAACGCTGAAAGGGAAATAAAATGATTGTCGTGATGTCATCGTTTTCGAAAAGCTTCGATCATTTTCAAAATGTTTACACTTCAAGCTAAAACGCAAAGCTGGCATGTTCAAATTCTTCCGGTTTGAAGAACGTTTTCGAAAAGCTCCGTTTTCGTGATGGATTAGTGTACCGTGAAAATAAAGTTTGCTTTCAAATTTCTCGCAGTATAGACGGCGCCTTAACTAACCTGACAAATTACTTATATATGGATATCATAAATTGATAACATCCGTTCCATTTGGTAACGATGCAAATATGAGGCAAACGCGATAAATATTTAACGAGTTATTACTGTTCTGTAAATGTTGTCACTTTTGAAGGTATCGTTTGAAGCGAGTTTTGAATCATTTCCTTTCAAACTTGGTCCCATAACTAAATTGGCGTGCTTAATTTGTCCATAGTCTTCCTAGGTCTGACAGTTTTGAAGTCGGGGGAATTTCCAAACGAGTTAAGTTGAAAAATTATAACGAAGGGTATTACAAACTTGTGTTTCGTTAACAAACTAAAAGGAAGCTTGAGTCTTAATTTGTTTTATGTTTATAGGTGGAGAACTCATCGGACCATATTTATAACTCTCAAAAGACTACTAGAAAGGTATTGAAAGGTGCGTAAACATTAGAAGCCAATCCGTGGTCGAGGGCTTCGAATTTGCTTGGCACCCAATCTCTCCCCGGGCCGCGGCAACCTCGTTCCCAGGGCCGTTTCCTGGGAACGAGATCGCAAGAGTGGAGAGAAGGCTGGAGGCAGGGGGAGGGGAGAAATTTCCCTAAGAGATGAATTTTTGCCAGGTTTCATGTAATGTTCGAAATTTCATCATGTTTTTAAAACATTGCATGCATTAGCACGAACTGAACTTAGTTCATTTTCCCTTCCATTCAACAGCTTAAACGTCGTAATAGGCTTTCCGGAGGTCAGGAAAATTTAATGTCAGCCATTGAAGATCAAATGAAAAGACTCGAGAAACTTTCGTGTGTAGACGTTGAAGTTGATGCTGGAGATGACCAAGTGGGCAGTACCAAAGACGAATTAAATGCTGTGATGTTTTCTAACTTCGAGTGATTTCGATAAAAATATGTACCATTTTGGGGCCGCAGGCATATAATTTAATTAAGGTTAAAATAGTCAGAATTAAACAGTAATTACACGTACATTTAACCGTCAACCGTCAAATGGCCAAAATATTAACCGTCAACCGTCAAAAACGCAATATCTTTCCGCAAATCGTTAAATGAGCGAGCCAATATTAGCCGTCAAATATCCCAGATATCCTTAATTAAGGACTAAACGATTGACTTAAATGAGGTCAAGTTAAACTATTTGTAAATGATCGTTCTATACAGTGAAAGCTGTATTAAGCGGACATCCTTGGAACAATCACTATTGTCTGCATAATAGAGTGTGTCCGCTCTAAACTGGTTCTGATTTATTGTGCAATTATTGTTAATTATTAACCGTTTTGTAACCGAGTGTAATGTGTAATACAGTATTATAAGATCAAAGGCTGCTCATAGCACAATGTCCAGTCAGTCAATGCATCAATTTGGAGTAATCTACTTAGCTTTAAAACGACATCGCTGAACAATGTTAAAGGAGTCTAAGCTGAGCTTTTAGAAGTAAAAAAGCTCTTGAAGAATGGCTCAACATATATTGGTGTCCGCGTCAGCTTAACAGAGGTGTCCGCTGAATACAAGTTTATTTTACAATAATTGTGGGAAGAAAATTTAGGGACCCAAACTGGTGTCCACTAACACTTATTATTAAAAACTGGATCATTGGATAATGCAATTCGAGAGTTTTCATTGGCTTAGCCATCATGGTATATGAGCCATTATAATCCATCAAATATTTTCGCTCGCGCGCGATTGGTCCAAACCCGTCACGTGACCGAATATTCCCCAACTAAAACTGGGGAATATCAGAGAATATACCACGATTTTCAAATCTGCGCGCGTTGCGTAAAAGATTTGAAGGATAATAAACACGATAGTCTCCATTTGGGGCGAAAATATGCTCGGATATTTGTCCTTGGACATTATCTGTTCCTCGAAGCTCACATTTTTCCTCGAGCTGCGCTCTCGGAAAACTGTTCGCTTCTCGGAACAGATAATGTCCGCGGACAAATATCCTAGCATATTTTCGCGCCAAATGGAGACTATTGTTTATATATCCAACGCGCGCTCATGGAATAATTGTTAAATAGCGGATGTCCATTTCACTATAATATACAAAAAAAATTAAATACACTTATGCGCAAGTCTTTTATTTTCTGGTCTCGGGAGCAGGCGATTAATACGTCCAGCGGTAACAAAGAGAAAATAATTACACACCTGATTAGACACATAGTTAAAGACCGGCCAAAAACCTTATTTTTGATTGCACAGATTATAGGAATAATTGGATTATTCAAACATTGACCAAATATTGTATCTTTTTATGAAAAATTACAGCCAAATTTGCGTTTTATTTTCTGCAGAAACGTCATTCTGAAAAATTAACCGTCAGCCGTCCGCTGTAATGAGGTCCTTATCTTACAGAGCTGTATCACGATCTCCCTGGATTAGTTTTTCTGTTTAAATTTTTCATTTCTCTGCGAATACCAGCTGTTCATTGCATGTAATTAATAGTTCCCCTCTTTATCTGAGTAAACACAGATTTTCATTTTATATATCCCCTCTTTATCTGAGTAAACACAGGTTTTCATTTTACGTGTAATATTCTTTCCCCGCTCAATAGAGCGATCGTTCCTTACTTTGGGTTGTTTTACATTCTTCCATATTAACATAAGACTCTGCGCAGGGAAGCTCAAGGCATCGTGCTAGATACAGATTAACAGCAAATATTCAAAGCTCTAGAACATGTGAAACTTAGTCATTGGTGAACGTTTTGGCTCTTTCGGTAACTGGCGCCTTTCGACACTGCAAAATTCACCAGCTGTTTGGCGAAAGCACTAATTATCTCGTACATTAATTATATTCCTTGCAAGATTTTGAGTTTTTCAACCCGCAACACATCGGGTTCAAATTCCTCGAGGCAGTTAATTGTGCTATGCCCTTTCAGCACTCAGAACTGTTATCAGAAACTTGATCGCTTATGCATACCGTGTAAACAAAGATACCCTAATACACAACTGAAACTCCACCCGAACATACTGGTGACTGACGACGTAACCCTTTGAGAAGCCGTGCAGCACCTCTGATTGGTTAGTACTTGCACGCAGCAGCGTCTCAACAACCAATCAGAAACCGTTACACGTGTCTCTGTAGAGCTATGTCATCAGTATAGAACAGGCCGGCGTCTCGCGAGCACGAGAAGAATGGGGCGTGGCCATAAAGGACGAAGCGCGTTCGCGACGCGTTCGGGACGAATGGAGGTAAAAGGAGGCGTCTGGTTAATCGCCACGCCAATCAACCCTTGCCTTGAACGCTCACACAGTCATAGATGCACGAGAAGAAGCTGTAATAAAATCTTATTTCCTCATCATCAACGTTTTCCTTGTAATCTATCCTTCAGTTCCTCTGTTTCAATGTTTCAGTCGAAGCCGTTCATATGAAAATTATTTTTGGTTCTTTTTACGGATGAAACAAATAGATTCCATGTTGCAGCGCGTCTGTTCAGTAATAGATTACAGATGACATCAAAATGCGGCAATAACATCAGTGACACACTCGGCTATCGCCTCGTCTGCCACTTTGTTGTTCTTACCACATTTTGACGTCATCTGTGATCTATTTAACAATTAGATTATGAGCTCGAGATTTCTATGAGGTGATAGTTGATGAGGCCGAAGGCCGAATCAACTATCGCCTCATAGAAATCGAGAGCGAATAATCTAATTGTTTTAGTAGAATTCTAACTGAAATTAACGCAAATAACGGTTTCCAATGATTTTCCCACGCATTATTGAACTTTACCCACGTATCGAACTGTCCTTGGCAAATTTGCAGTTGTTTACGCGCGTACCCGCTTTTTCAATATTTTCAAGTTTTTAAAGTCAAGAAACCTTAAAAGTGCTTCTTTTAGTCTTCTCAGGAATTTAATTACCTGTTTACATCTAAAATTCCTTCCAAAACGTCGGAAAACTATAAAAACATCGCATTTCGTGGACGACCGGCGGCCAACTGTACTCTAATGGCTGATAGTATACGAGTAGCTCAGCCAATCAGATTGCAGCATTTGCATTAGTATACTAGTAGAATTCTACTAATACTGAATAGACGAACACGGCAATATAGAATCTATTTGTTAAAGAGAACATGGAAAACCATCTTGTAACTGGTAAATTAATCTTCCGCGTTTCGTTAATTCTGTGAGATGGCGGTTATTTGAAAGCAATAAGCCACGTGATGTAGAATGTGCGCTTTATAATCTCCATATGAGAACCTCGGTAAAAGAGTAAAGCAGTAACAAACAGCAATATCAACTTAACAAATCGAATGTGGTTTAGCGTGGTATGTACTCTTATCGACAACGATACGTGTCATCACAGTGGTCAAAATGTTGTGGACTCACGAGGCGCAGCCGAATGAGTCCACAACAAATTTTGACCACTGTGATGACGCGTATCGTTGTCGATAAGTGTACGTACCACGCTACACCACATTCGATTTGTTTTTTACCACAATATCAAAGATAACGAAGGAAATCTTTGCTAAACATGGACTTGAAAGTGCACGCGCTGCATTATGCAAATGAGCTATTCGTACGCGTCATACTTTCCTTTCAAAAACTTTTGCAAACTCGCTCAACATACAGAAACAATACGAAAAAAATGTCTGGGAAACGAGTAATGACGCGTACTCGGTAACGATAAGAGTTTAGAGCACGATTAAGCGCATTTCGATTTGTTTTCACCACAATATCAACGTCAAAGAAAATGTTTTTTTTTAGAGCGCGCTGAAAAAGGCATTGCTTGACACAATGACGCAAGCAGCGTGGTATGGACTCTTAATCGACCACGGCAAATTAGCCAATCAGATTGCGAGATTAGCAGCAATGCAAGTTTATGAATAAATTAAAATCTCTGGACAAGAGAAAAGTAAGCCAACCGCTATAATAACTGCATGCAGCTATCAGCTCCGTTCGACTGTCTTTCAGTAATGATATTAAAGCTTAAGTATAATCGTGTCTTACAATGTGGTCACTTGTACTGTAGATCGTGACGTTTTCGGTAGTCTCTGGCTTTAGCACACGGCAACAACGCGTGTTCGTAGTCCTACCTCCCCGTGGGGGAGGGGGGGGGGGGGCAGCTCGACAAAGAACACCCAAACCAGCCAAAATATGGCATAAAATAAAATCAACTGCCAGAAATTTTGAATGTATATACCCGGTAATCGTATATTCTTGGATGGGGGGGGGGGGGGGGCAGCTCGACAAAGGTTTTTTTACGGGGAGGTTCCGTCCTGAGGGCCAGCCCCAGCTCTTTTTATATACCATTTTCACATAAAAGGTACCTGTTTTGAATACCTTTTATTGAAAAGAATCACACCAACTTAAGAGCACTGTAACTGGGACATCCTATGAAAAACTCTCCAAAACAGGACGTTGCTTGTCATTTTCATGTAGTGCTTAATAAATTAAATGAAACAGCCAATAAGGTGTATCAAAATATTTTAATTAGAGTTCCTTTAAATACCTAAATGACAGATTTCCGCACCCTTTTGTATACCTCAACTTATGAAATTCCTTACCCTGAAGGCTGGAAAAGGTTCTCCTTTTGGCCAGAGCCTCCCGGTATTGCCTAGTTTCAAACCGTGAGGGTCTAGGTACGAGTCTGTAAATTATGGGATTAGCAACTATTGATTCACATAGTCAGAAAGAGCACACCGAGATTCACAAGATTCCTAAGTTTGGTGTTAATCAGGCTAGTTTTGACCGAGATACAGCGATTTAAAAACGTCAAAATTTACAAAGAAATGTATGGCATCCGGACGCCGTGTCGGACAGCGTCCGGATTGCCATACATTTCTTTGTAAATTTTGACGTTTTTAAATCGCTGTATCTCGGTCAAAACTAGCCTGATTAACACCAAACTTGGGAATCTTGTGAATCTCGGTAAGCTCTTTCAGACTATGTGAATCAATAGTTGCTAATCCCATAATTTACAGACTCGTACCTAGACCCTCACGGTTTGAAACCAGGCAATAGCCCTTTTCACGGTTAACTTTTCTCATTTGCATCACAATATAATCTAGCATGTATGTGAGGCAATTTCGGGCTATTTTGTAGTTTTAGCCCGAAATTGCCTCGCACCCACGTTGGATTACATTGTAATGCAAATGAGAAAAACTAACCGTGAAAAGGGCTATGAGCCATTATATGGAGTTGTCCCTCTCGCCTGGGGGTTCTGAGGGGGTACACTCATTGAAAAAATGATTCTTTAAAAGAGAAGTCTTGGTTAAAGCAAGCTCTTGTGGATTTTTCAAAGGCTAAAAATTGTATTCACTCTATGGGATTGAGCAATTTGTTGGCACTAGAAAAATTTTACTCGTTTAGTTATTTACTAGACTACACTGTAAATCACATGATTACCTATACATACCATGTATTGTTTCATGGGAATTTTAAAGCAGCTGATGTCTTAAGAATTGAACCACTCTACCAGATGCATTTTTATGGTGTACAGCTGCCTGTCTTTGCTACCAACCACTTGGGGTTTGTTTTCATAAATGCCCAAAGCAGCCAAAATATGGCATAAAATAAAATCAACTGCCAGAAATTTTGAATGTATATGCTCGGTAATCATATTATATTCTTGGAAGGGGGTCCCTATCCTTCATTACTTCATACTCCTAAAAAAATTCCAATATATTATTATATACATATTTCTATTTTCAATAAAATAGTTGTCATGCTATATTAGTTAAGAATAATTTGCCAGCATGTGTATTAGTAAGATATTTCATTTCCGTCTGTTTTGAAAATTCTGAACAATCCATCTTATCTTAGTGTCTTCTTTCTTTTTCTTGCATCTTCATGTTTAAAGCATAAAATTACATGTATGTTCCTAGAAAATTTATGATAAGCAAAGTTCTTTTATCTGTAAATTCCTTGGCAAACCTGTGATCCTCTGGACTGAGGAATTCATGAGAAGTTCCGTGATCATTAACTTTTAAGTCGTTATCATACCTGCAGGAACTAATAAGTAAGGGTCTAAAAAGTTCACTGTAGACATTTTAAATTTCCACACAATGGTCATCCAGAACAGAAAAACTTGCTCTAGCTTAGACAAAGGTCCAACCCTTTTACAGGCAGTCAAGATGTTAATTTTCCACAAGCTTTTTAAGTTCAGGAAAAGTACCGGCAGTCATAATCAGCAGCCCATCCGGGGCAGTTATCCACTTTTGGACACTGTATGAAGTGAGTTGAGCTATGGAGTGATCAACGTGAAGACATCAGATATCCAAACATCAACATACCAACAAAGATAAATACAACCATGGTCATTAAATGTGACACCAGAGTGCAATGCATCCTGGGATTGACATCTGTTACAAATGCAGCCATTTGCCAGTTAATATATTTTTGCAGGTTGCTTGTTGGACATAGGCAACGACAGTTATAGCTTCCCCCAGAAAATTGGTATGTTCTTAACTCCATTTCGCATGGGTGACACAGCCGTCCATGCATGTCCCTCACACCAGGCAACACATTGGCCTTGTGCCTATTTAAGTATCTTTGCTCTCGAGCCCGTTTCCATGGTGGAAGCTGTTGAGGTTTGTAGTTATTGCTCCGATCAGGATCGCCGGTAGAGCCCAAATCATTATCACCTACATGCCAGATACGACTTATGGTTGGCGACACAATTCTTAAAACAGTTGCATTGCTGTTGTACAATAACATCAATCCTAAATATAGTGGCCAATCCCTTTCAGCATGGCCCAATGCATCTTGTTGAAATGTCTTAATGTACTCCCACATGGAAGAGTTAAATGCATACCCAATGCTTTGAACAAGGGGTACTTGACTTACAACAAAGGCGTCCGGTTGATGATCCACTAAATTCTCTTCTCCTACACCTTGTAGTGTGCTAAAGTGAATGTTAGCAACAGAATTCTTGACAAGAAGGGCATACCACATCACTTCCATGAAATCTGGCGCAACAACTATGTCATCCTCCACAAAGAGCACATCCCCACTGAATGTTTCATTATGTTTCAACTGGAAGGCATCTGAAGATCAAAGTTTTAATTGTTAATACTATCATAATTTTTCACATTTGGAACTTGTGACTAAAGAAGAATAGGACATATTTGTATTCTCGATATTGGACTGGAATTAGCTTGCAATGGAGGCTCATATGGGGGAATGTCATATAAAAGAGATTTATGTCATTTACATTTGAAAACACTCCTCACATTGGCCTCAGTTGCAAGCTAGTTCTGGTCCTATGCCGAGAATGTGAATATGTTGCAGGTCAAAATGAAATTCAGATTAAAATGAAATTCCTTAGTTTGTTTTTTACCCTAATTATTCATGGGCCATGAATGATTAGGGTTAGAAGACAAAGGAAATTGAGAATCAAACTAGTTTTCTAATTTCATTTTGACCTGCAACAAATATATTAAAGCAAGGGATTTCTGAAATAACTGTCCTCAAGCTAATTGAGGTGCAATGATTGTCCAGTCTTATACGACAACCACAAAATTCTAAAAAAGGTGAAAAAGAGGGGTACAGTCAGCCTTCAAGCCTAGTGGCCAATCAGGCCAGCACTTACAATCTTACACACATGTCCAGTACTGTTGGAAAATGCCAATCCCATCGGAAAGGGGAAATAAAAAAATTGATTCAAACATTTCATGCAACTGGGTAATTTTATTCACCATCTGATAAATTCAATAACAGTTGTCGATTCAACAATTGCAGCTCATGAAAGTAACCCATAACAGGCTTGTTGATTCCATCTTATGTATATGTTCGATTTGACAAATGCGCAATTTTATTCATGACCCAACAAGTCACTAGTGAATGTCAAAGATGGCATGATTATGAAGCAGAATTACGATCAGTACCATCCAAAGAAATGGTGGAAGCATACAGTGAAAATAAAAATGGAGAGGAAAATAATAGGGAAAACATGATATAAAGCTACTTGTTGGAACATGAATATAATTATTTATTTGCCAAATTAATCAAATAGACTTGCTGTTTTTCAAGCTATAAATTTCAATGTGTTGTTAAGTGGACAGGTGATAAGGTTCCAGTGGTAAGTCGTGTATGTATTTGTTAAATTAAAAAAAAAAGTTCTGTATGTATTGGCCATTTACCATTTACTAAACGACCCCCAATTTACTGAGAGAACCTAGGATAAGTTCGACCTGATCATAATTCCAATCGTGATGGCAAGAAGAATTGCATGTGGCACATGTAAGCACATTTTCCATTCAGATTTGGATCTCTCGAGATGCGCCGTTTACTTTCGAAAATTTCCAATCCGTCGAGCCAAAATTGTCTTACCATTTACATTTAACGTGTCTGTGAAGAGGATAAGAAAAAGTTTTGAATGACTAGTAGATTTATATTAAAACAAATTATCAGATTATTCACTCTCGATTTCTATGCATGACAGTTGACTTGGGTGCCCTTGTCAACTACATGTATCATGTGATGGAAATCTTGATCTCATAATTTAATGGCCAATTCCCTCTATGCCTGCAAGGAATCACGGTAGTTGTATTCACCATCTTGGACTGGATATTTAGTTTGACCAATACAATTACCATGATTTTCTGCAAGCGCGTCTCACAGAGGGAATTGGCAATCGTCAAAAAGTGAAGGAACAGGAAAAAAGTTTTCTTTGATTTACGCTGAGGCAATTGTGTTTTTCCTGGCAGGAAGATACCATACCTTTCTCAGGGGGGGTTTTTAATTTGAGCAATGCCACCCCTCCAGAACTTTTAGTTTAGCTTCACACTGTCTGTTAAAATGTCTGGCTTTTGAGACCCCCCTCCCCTCTTTGGAATTTTTCTTGACCTTTCATGGAGTGAGTATAGATATTTTTGGGTCATGTGTACTAAAGCATCCACAGTCAAGTGTCGATTGATATTCTCGATTGACCATCCATCACCCCTCGATCAACAGGTCGGTTGACACTTGATCAACATCTGGGTCGAATGCTCATCAAGGGTCGACTAATTTTTGCAGATACACCATTGAGTGTCAATCACTACATATGAGTCAGTCAATACTTGACTGTATATCCACACTTATCAAGCATCGACCCAGTGTTGATCAAGATATTGATCGAAGGTCGATTGAGGGTCTAGACAGACACACACTGATAAAATACACACCATGTTCATCAAACACTTTTTTCATCGTATTCCACCAGTGAGCTTTCAGAACTTCAGGGCTCCGTTCTTCCTCTTCATTTCCGAATGTCCACACTAGCTTCCTACAAAATGTGATTTTGCCAAGCACCTTGTAAGTTTCGTTGATGTCCTCCATAGAAGAGGCTTTTGTATGATGCAAGATGAACAAGCAAGGGGTGGAAGGGACAATGCTTCCAGAGGACGAAATTGAATCCAACGTTCTTTCCAAATACCTTGGCCTATAAGAGCTAAAAATGACCAGAGGAACGAATGGCGCCTGGAAATTTTGCGGGAAAATAACGTCGAATTGCTGGGGCCATTTCTGTCCGCGCTGGCCAAAGAGAACTGGAATTGCCACCCATATCTGAACAAGAACGACTACGAGGAAGATCACAGTTCTCTTGAATGAACGACACCTTAACAATCGCCTTAGAAAAAGGTAAAAAGCCATGAGGAATTATCCAGTATGATTTCCAACGGTTTATCGAGAAATCGCGATGATTTCGGAAGCAAAGTTCGTCACAAATCACAGATCTTCAATTATGGACCGGCCTGCCGGCTGACGTGTCAACGGAGAAGTCATAACGTTTTTCGTTCGTTTTGTATCACTTTTTACGTAGGTAAATTGACTCAACATCACTTTTTAAGCTTGTAGAAGATACTCCTGAAGCAGTGTAATACTTCGGAGAAACCAATATTATATAACACGGTGAAAATCAAATTTTTTGATCGCAGCGTCTGCGGCTGTCATGCGAGCCTCGTTAATCACATTTTACTAGGGAGGCTTAACTACAACAGACCTCAGTAGGGAAGGCAAAGGCGCTGTGTTTTCACCATATCAATAAAGACTGCGAGCTTTCTCGAAAAAGATCTGATCGCATCTATATTTAGCCAATAAAATAAATTTATGTAAGCTTGGTATTGTGTACTTTAACGTCCTAAAATGGCAAATTTGGGTGATCTTGAGAGTTTTTGCTACCTGTCTAGGGGTCGCCTAGGGGAGGGTTACCTATGATCTGTCGCTTTACCGCTGATCATAAGAAACGAACAAACAGTGTCACGCTTGATTTGGAACGTTCTTACGTGACGTAGAGAGGCACCATCCTCATCAGACATAAGAGATGCTAAATTACATTTGTTCACAACTTTTCATCTCAACAGAGTTGAACTGTAGAGCGTCGCAGAGGTCATGGGTTCGAATCCCGTTCAGGTCTGAATTTTTTTCGGGCTTTAATTCACAACTGCTTAAGTTGCTTATAACTGCGATGGCTGCGATGGTCAATCAATAAATTCATGAAACTCAATGGCTCTTGAAAGAACTTTGCCTTAGAGGAATCAACCTGCTACGAGTACAAGGGCTAAAGCAGGCTTCGGTACAACTCATTTCGATCTGTGCACCTTGGATTCTCCATTGCGATCTCCCTGTATATATGGAATATCAAGATGACCTCTAAGGGAGTTTTAAGAAAATGTATGGGAAAAAGGAGCAGATATTGACTACAGGATTATATGCCCTGGGAGGAAGGTTGGTGTTGAATTTGGTACCTCTTTTCCTTTTGAACAACTCGATTGGTTCATGTTAAATTTGTCTCGGGCTGTGCACGAGGGATCC
>OZ026600.1:7975947-8048447 GCA_964020085.1 Micromussa lordhowensis
TTACGTAAGTAGTTGCGAAATGTTTACATTTTACGATGTCTTACATGACGCAAAACAAAAATGCAAACAAACCCTCGAGAGTGCGCAGTACGGACTGGAAGTCAGCTATAATATAATTATTATCCTAAATCATAAAAAAAAAACAAGATTGCGACTTTTATATTACTCACGTTACCTTACTTTGGCGAACCACTTAGGAATAGTCGGTTAAAATCAGGGTAGAAAATATTTTAGTAAACCTAGATAACCTCGAAGGGAAACATGCTAAGTAGCTTTGCGCCCAATTGCAATAAAACGTTATGCGAACTGCGCATGTCATTACGTTAGCCGAATTAACAGTTTGACAGTGATTTGATGGATCATGTGGTTGTCCCTTTAAAAGGAACGGGACGAATAAACTCCTCGTAGTAATTGTTAAAATCAGTCCAGATCAATAATCGCTACAATTGCTGTAACTGAAAGGATCAGTGAAAATAAAGGACAAGTAACCAGAATTGGAAGAGAGTATTGGAGTAGAAGTTACTTCCCCAAAATTTGCTTTAAGGCGGGGGTAAACGTGAATTTAAGTGAAATTTTGGTAAGTTTAAAGAGAGGTTGAAAGGAAAAAAGGGTTATGGAACACCACCAGACAGTTGCCCGACCGCACAATGGCACCCCAGGTTGTTGGGCAACTGTTTGGAGTGTATCTACCAATTTTTTAATTTCAAACTCTAATTTTAAAACAACAACAAATCTTCCAAATTTCCTATTTCCATCAATTTTACTAATCCTTTGAGAAAAACTATTTCTCTCCAAATATACCTAAAAATCACCAAAAATTTACAAAACAACCCAAGGGATATGTGAGATGAGCAGAGAGATTCTTGATTGCTTGAAACGTAAACAAGATATTTGCATTAAAACCATAATACCCAGCCAAAATGCGGCTTTCATGTTTAACCCCGCCTTAACACTTTTCTTTCTGAAATGATAGAGGCAAAAGAAATGTTTTTGAATGATTCAGCCTTTATTTATCCCCTTGTTACATTTCTTTTTTTAAAGGTTTTAAGAATACCTGCATTTACTCATTACCCGCATTTATTCAGGTACTTCTTCAGCCCTTATTTTACGAACTAATCATTTTGTTTCTAAGTCAAGGCCGTCATTCCATTGATGAGACATTATTGTCGCCATCATTTGCTGAAAAAAAAAAAAACAGGAAAAGAGAACTTGTAATTATCCAGGATATACACCCGTGGGATGTAAGTCTACTTCACGGAGCATCCATGCCATGTTGGTCAGGTTACTTTAAATATACTGTACTGACTATGTAAGCAGAATTTCGCAAACGTCTAAATTGCACAAAATAAAACCACTGATTTTGTTTGGCAATCTGAGCACGAGGCTATTTAATATTCAGTCCTATTTTCGCATCAATCTTTGTATTATATAAAATAGCTGCCAGCTACTTCATTTTTGTACCCTTTCGTGTGGCAAGTTAAATAAGTTTTCTACGCCAACCCAAGGTATGTGCAAATACAGGTATAGTAACCGAGCATCTTCAGAACCAAAATACTTTTGTTCTTTTCACGAGGATGATTCGCTTGGGATCCTGGCGTCAGTACGTAAATCAGGGAGCGGTGTAGATCACCGAATTTTAAACAGTTTCTTGTGAATCATTTTAATTGATTCTTACGTCCATAAATTCACTTGTCTTTTTATGCTACAGTAAGAATAGAAAGTAGTAAAGTTTGCCTCGTACCACTTTTGTATTCTTCACAAATTACCACATTTAGTTATGAATTACAAAAGCAAAATGACATAGACATGGGGGAGGCGGGCTCGGGGTAAGGGGGAGGGGGTAGGTTTTTGCAATTTTCTTGAATATTAAGCGAGCTTTTGGCGTCGTATTTCTGTTCCCTTAGTAATAATTCCCGTATTTCCGTTCCCGTAATTTTACTGACGGGGTTATAATCACATCAACGTCATTGTTACTTTGATATACTCCCTGAATTCCTACCTCTTCACTGTGGGCAGCAGCATATCGGGAACTTTTCGTCCTCACAAGTGTATTGAGGGCAGAAATAATAGCCCGCCTGGCAGGGGAAAACAGCGGTACAGTAGCCGTTGTGCGCTGCGCAGGCTGTAAACAAGAGGAAATTGATACGTATTATCAATATGGAAATGTTAGAGCATAGGAGCATAGGAGAAGGTGTCGCTCACAAACACAAGCTAAGAGTTATATCTAATTTAATTCTAATTGTCATGTCCAGCTACGTAGTTAAAAACGAAACTATCAATACAACAGTCGTCATCAATAGTTTAAAACGAATCACTCACTAGGTTGCCTGGCAAAAACTGCCAATGGGTTCTTCCTCTCGTTTCTTGGAATTGCTCCTTGTACGGTAAGGGTCCCCAAAATAATCAACATCAAGTACAAACAAAGCTTCGCCTACACAGCTTTCTTGACTTAAACTACAACAGAAAAATAGGACTTAGGTGAGAAAAACAATGGAGGTAATTCTTGATCTGATCCTTAAGGACCTAACCCAAAGAACACTTGTCAACTTCTGTACATAACTAAATACAGAAGCACTATTTGATGTCTTACCATTCCTTGGAACTAGGAATTCGTGGCGACGGATCAAAGCGAGGTATTAGAGGCTCTTAGATCCACGTTTCCAGCGAACGGCACGTGACCTGGGCCAGACGTCACGTCTGACGATTGCGATTTGCGTTTTGAACATCAAGTGGTAGGTTTTCACTTAAGTTATTTACCTCAAGCTTTATTGCCTTGAATTATATTTTATGCCACGCACAAATGCTGCAGTGGAATAAAGTAAGCCTTTTTCTACAAATTGCATGGTTATAACTTCTAGGCAATTACCTAGCCTTTTGTTGCAGTTTGTAGAAAGGCACAATTGAACTTATGATGCTTCATTTCTTTAGAAAGCTACACATGCTACAGAACATACTATCTCTTTTTCAAAATTAGCGTTATTTTGACAATTTCCAATGTATCGACAGGGTGATTTCCATTCGCTCCAGTTTACTCGATCCAATCTAAATCGACTAACGTCCGAACGGCGAACGGCGAACGGCGAACGGCAAACATCATTTCCAAACCGCACTTCGATGTTTGCGGTAAACGTGGATCTAAATGTCTCTATTGAATACTTCATTCAAATACTGACTGCAAGCTGGCACCCCTATATATTTCCTATAGGTCTCGCATAATTTATTTACTGATTCAGGCTGCAGGAAAACGTTGCCCTTTATTGATCTAGAGTCTTCCCACTCACAGAAAGAAAAGAATAACAAAAAATACAAACATTGAAATGTTCTTCATTATTTGGCATTATCAAAAACAAAATGAAAATACCAAGAATGCACTACATCTTTCCTCACGGGAAGATATGAACTCAATAAATAGACCTCGCTCCCAATGTGACGCTCAGTTGGTAGAGCAACAAGTATTTCCTGAATCTGGAAAATAGAAATAACAAAAAAAGCTGCATACGAAAATTTATTCGAGCAAATGGAGAAGAGACTATTGTTTCCCGGACACTATTATGACTGAAATTCACAGGTTTTATTCCGAACTTTATGACGAAAAGCCGGGAATACAAACTGACTACTCAACTTGTCCTTTTCTGGAAGATACCCTCTCATCTCCCAAGTTAACTGACTCGTGAAATGTGCGAGGGCCAATTAACATATTCTGAATGTTTCAAGGTTCTGTCTACCTTTAGTAACGATAAAACTCCTGGAAACGATGGGCTCACTTCTGGTCAGAGGTCGGAACGTTTCTAGTGGACTCATTAAATTATGCGTATTTTCATGGAGAATTATCACGTTTGCAAAAGCAAGCTACAACAACTTTAATTGAGAAAAAGGACAAAGACAGGAGATGGATAAAAAAAAACTGGAGACCAATTTCTCTGGTAAATGTTGATGTTAAAATTAGCTCAAAAGCTATCGCTAGAAGGCTAGAAGGCTAGAGAATGTTCTACCACATATTATCCATTATGATCAGAATGCCTTTGTAAAAGGACGAGCAATTTTTTTATGCTAATCGTACGATAGGCAACTATAATGACTGCAATTGATTTTGAGAAAGCCTTCGATTCTCTAAACTGGAACTTCCTCCACAAGCTGGAGAGGTCTTACCCTACTTGGAAAAATTCTAGTGATCAAGTCTTTCGCCATACCAAAGATTTTATTTATACAGGGTTGTTCTCATTTCAAATAAAAAAGGGTTTATCAAAAAAATAAATACTTTACGGTATTTTTTTGTGTGGAAGGGAAAAGATAAAGTAAAGTGCACAGCATTTATTAACCCTATTGATAAAGGAGGCTTAAAAATGCCCAACATTGAGTCAATGATCTCTCCCCAAAGAATAATTTGTATCAAGAGATATCTCTCCATCGATCCCGCTAGCTGAAAGGTTTTTTTGGATTTTTATCTTAAGAAAGTAGGGGGGAAATTCTTGTTTCATTGTAATTTTAACTACACTAAACTACCGATAGCTCTTCCAGAATTTTATAAAGAATGCATTGTGGCTATACAAACTGTATGTCTTGTAAAAATGCGATTAATTGTATTATTTTAGTAGTCAAGTTTTTCATATATAAATGTAAAATGGAGGGACGTACCCCTGATTTTGCCGGCATACAAAGCTACCTTAAGTTTAATTATAATATTGCAAAATTTGCCTGTGACTTTGCTCATCAAGACAAAATTTTAAGTAAGTGGAAACCGATGAAAAAATTATTCTGTCAATAAATGATATAATGTCTTGTATTGTAAGTAGTTTAGGTATTGTAACGTATTCTCTGTAAGTATTGTAATCTAAGTAATGTAAGTGTTGCCCCGAGAGTAGAGTTATTGTAATGTCAGTGGTGTTGTAGCTGTATTGTATGTATTAATTTGTTTTGCAAATAAAAAATTTCTTTAATTAAAAAAATGGAAACCTTTAAACCAGGACAAACCCTCTTCATCCTCTGAAATAGCCAATCAGGTCACTGCATTGAATCTAAGTCAGTTTATAACTACAGTAGGCTGATTGATCTTGGAATCATAAAACTTGGAGACCTCTACGACACATTAGGAGAGTTCAAAACAAACAAGGAACCATTATATTCAACTCTCTCATCATTTGAACATTTTCTACTTTTCAGTGCTTTTCCTGAAGAATGGCACAAAATATTAAAAACAGATAAAAACTCTATCTCCTCAGAAACTCATGATCTAATCCAAACTGATTTCAAATTACGTATTGAAGGGAAAAAAGTCAATTTCCAAAATCTTAAATCAAAGTCATTATATGACAGTTTTGTTTCTAAGATATCCAGTATACCAACAGCGTAAAAGAAATATAATGAAGCTTTCAGTACACACACATTTCAGTTGGAGTGGGAAAAGATATATCTACTGCCCTTCAAAACAACATTGGATACTAAATTAAGACAATTCCAATACAAAATATTAAACAGGATCTTATACACTTGTAAGTAAGATGCTGTTTAAGTTTAAAAAAGTAGATTCTCCCTTATGCGATTTTTGTGAAAAGGAGCTGGAGACCATAGAACATCCCTTTTTCCATTGTACAAAAGTAACCATGTTTTGGGATGATTTAAAGGCTGTACTTAATTCTTTTAATATACATGTAACTATTAGGTTCGATATTATGAATGTCCTTTTTGGGATTTTAGATACAGATAATATAAGCATTCTAGTCAACTACATCCTTCTTGAAAGTTAATATTATATTTACCGCAGTAAGTTAAATAAGGGCTCTTGATGTGTAAGACTGTTAGTCGATAATTTAAAAAAAATCTATCAAACCAAATGTTTTGTGGCGAAAACAAACAACAAAATCAACTTCCACAATAAAAAATGGAAACCATTACTCCCATCAATACAACAGTAGTTGTTATCCAAACTTCGTTTTTCTAAGACTCTCCAAATTACCCTTTATTTAAAGTTCAAGTTGAATAAGTTATGTAATCCTTGTAGTGTAGTGCAGTGTAGTTTTTTTTTCCTTTTCTTTTTAGTTTGTAATTAAGGTACTTGTTGTAAATTTTGTAATGTTTGTACGTTTCGACCTGTATGTTTTTCTACTATACCTGTAAAAGAAAATAAATAAATAAAATACAAAAACTCTTCAGTTTCAAAACTTACCACGCTCGAGTCTTCTCTTAAGATATCTTCCTTCGAACGATTGACAGTCTTCCACGATCTAAGCGAAACCTTTCTAGCTCTCCGTGTAGAACTGGGTTTTGTGTCTTTGCTCCCTTTTAAGAAGTCCTAAACATGAAACAAACGATGTTGAAACTGACAGCTGCAATTTGGCAAAACAATATTATTTAAGCTCATGTCACAACTGCTAGGACCTGCTTACACCGGCCCGTAGAGCTTCCAAAGAGTGCATACCCAACAGCACTTGTCTAGGGTTGGTCTCTGAATGTTTACTTAAGGATTTAAATTTTCGCTGAGGGAGAAAAACTGGAAATTCGTCACGTTAATATAAATTCTAAAAACATAAGACCAACCAGAAAGGGTGCCACGACTAACAAACATTCTAACAAACAAGCGATAAGATATAAATATTCAGGGATACAGTGAACATGTATAAATTTTAGAAACTGGTACTCAGCTTCCTACAGAGAGGCTTAGCTGCAGGATCAACAGTCTAGTCAACAAATAATCATGGTTTCCTTATGGAAGGCGAGTAAGCTTAAGTGAGGTGCGATATTGCGGAAAATTAATTCAGTTTTCCAAAGAACGAGGCATCATACAATGAGCTCTTTTGTTTTTTAATGAGGTGCAAATGAGATGCAAGGTGTTTTTCTGCAATCCCGCACCTTAGATGCTTTCTACCTCTCTTTCTTCCGGGTTTCGATCAAGTTGAACCAGTTGAAAGGAGAGAGTGTTTAGCATTTGAATTTGTGGAATTCATTAATCATTTTGAGTTCCATATAAAAGTGATTAATATTGTACTCTTATTATGTTTTAGAATGACCAATAGACCTTTTTACCGATACGGCGGCCATCTTGAATTCCGAGGAAATTATGGGATGCCCAGGGGGCAGATGAGAAATAATTAAAAAGAATACTGTGGCGTGATAACTTTTAACAATAATTTTTCGATAACCATAGGAACAACTGCCAAATATCGTGACGGAAAGATGTAACGCTTGTAATATTTGTTATGGAATATGAGAGACAAGCAGTAAAAATTTATCCTGAAAGCTGTGTATACGATAAATTTTCCAGCGATTGCCCCCTCGGCAGCCCATAATTTCTCAGTCAAAACAATAGAATTCAAGATGGCCGCCGTATCGGTAAAAAGGTCCATTCCCCCTATGAGATGCACCTGCAGGGAATGGTGCTAGTTGTATTTATACCTAATCATGGCTTTTTGGTACGCTTCAGTGATATATCAGGCGAGTTAGGTCAAGCCATAGCTTATATTTTCGTGAGACATACATGTAGTCATTTCAAGCCAAACTATCCAGGATATCAGAATAGCAGACATGGCCTCTGATTGGCTAACTGCAAATGTGGTATGGTAATCATCAAAACAAACATCCAGTCCAAGACGATGAATAGAACTACCACGATTCCTTGCAAGCACAGAAGTTTCCTTCTTTAACAGCTTGCGACACAAACTCTTACATTGCAGCCACGGTTCCTCCATACAAATTACGCTTGGGTGACCTGTGGTGAAATGTCAGTATGGTACGAATTTGTGTATGAACGTTTCTACAATCCCGGCCGAAAGTAGTTGGGACACTTGAGTTGGATCACGTATCCCCCATCCCCCCTCATCAATGTTGGAAAATATCGCGTTTTTTCCAACAAAAAGGTAAAAAATCACCCGAGTATCAACATTGAAAGTGGGGGGAGGGGAGAACTTGCTTGCTGTCCCAACCTTTTTGTCCGGGATTGCAATCCCGGCCAAAAGTAGTTGGGACACTTGAGTTGGATCACGTATCCCCCATCCCCCCTCATCAATGTTGGAAAATATCGCGTTTTTTCCAACAAAAAGGTAAAAAATCACCCGAGTATCAACATTGAAAGTGGGGGGAGGGGAGAACTTGCTTGATTAATGTAGAAGAGCTGTTTTCAATTTCCAGAAAGAAAGAGTACACAGTTAACCCCAAAATCTAATTTTAAATTACCGTGATGCTCACCCTTATCTCTATGACTGCAGTCACACCTTCTCTCGAAAATTCCTCGCATAAATCTTTCAGACAATCCCGGCCAAAAGTAGTTGGGACACTTGAGTTGGATCACATACAGTGTATCCCCCATCCCCCCTAATCAATTTCCAGAAAGAAAGAGTACACAATTAACCCTGAAATCTAATTTTAAATTACCGTGACGCTCACCCTTATCTCTATGACTGCACACCTTCTCTCGAAAATTCCTCGCATATCTCTTTCAGACAATCCCGGCCAAAAGTAGTTGGGACACTTGAGTTGGATCACATACAGTGTATCCCCCATCCCCCCTAATCAATTGAATGTGGGGGAGGGGAGAACTTGCTTGCTGTCCCAACCTTTTTAGTCCGGGAATCCCGGCCAAAAGTAGTTGGGACACTTGAGTTGGATCACGTATCCTCCATCCCCCCTCATCAACAAAAAGATAAAAAAGGGAGGGGAGAACTTGCTTGCTGTCCCAACCTTTTTGTCCGGTATTGTAGAACTAAATATTTGTCGTAGATAAGAATTACTCATTGACTTAAGAAGGTGTGAGTTAACAGTTCAATATATCTATTTTACGATCAGTGTTTCAAGTCTGGCTGAAACACTGATCGTAAAATAGATATATTGAACTGTTAACTCACACCAAACACTCCGTTGATAAAAGATAAAACGATAACGATTTATAATCAAGCTAACTTGCCTCAGCTAAGTGCTTCATCTCGGAGAATATCAAGCTCGAAACACCCCGAAAACTATCGCCACATTACACAAAACAGGTGCCATTTTGTCTAACCTTGCAAAGGAATCTGGGAATAGCGGTCAGAGTAATGGAAGACCTTGGACTGCGGGGGACTGAGGACTGAGGACTGAGGACTGCACACTGCCGACTGTCGACTGTACACCGAGGGTTTAAAAGCGCAGACTACAAGTAAAGAAATATTTTGAATCATTATCTCCCACGAAATAATCTGCTGATATAACATAAAACAATAAAAATGTAAAAATAAACTTACACTGCTTACCTTCAAACAGCAGAAGCTTATCACCTTTCTAGGTGATAAGTTTCTGAAACAGATAATGGATCATAATGGAAATAACATGATGTATACTATTGGTCTGTAGTCTGCCGTCTGTATTTTCCCCCTGGTCTGCTGTCTTCATTTTACCCTCAGTCCACATATAAATAAGGCAGGTATGTTATGCAGGTTGCAGGGTGCAGGTTGCAGGTTGAATAATCGACTTTTGTCTGAGTGATTCTACATAGCACTTTGGTTAGCCTGATTGAATAGCACTCCAGTTAGCCTACCGGTAAATTAGCTTAGGTTGCTTGCAGTTAGCCTTTATACTGGGGTTTATTCGACATCAACTCAAATAAACAAGTCGTTTCAACCTGCAACATGCAAAATATACCTGCCACATATAAATATGGCAAGTCTGCAGTCAGCAGACTAGTCGACAGTCTTCTCTTCCACTGACCACTGACAACAGCCTCATCCCTTCTCTGATCCCAAACATAAGCCCATCCAATTACTATCAAAATTATTCTAAATCCTCTAGCTCAGCAGTAGTTGGAGCTGTGTTGTATGGAAGGTTTACCTGATGATTGTAAAACTTGTTCTGAAGACTTTGAATTCAAGTGATTCTACATGAGGGTTCTTTGCCAGTGTTGTAGCCATAGTGTCAGTACCAACATTTCTTTCAATTTTAATTTCACTTTAGTCAGTTCTCCCAGAAATTATTGAACTTCTCATTATTGATTTTTTATTTTTTATGGCTTGAGATCTGAGACAGTTTTAATTTCTATTATTCTCACTCCAAGAGATAACTTCAAAACCGCAATAAAGACAATAAACATACATAGTCTAAACAAACATAGTTTTATTGTAAATGGGCATGTTTATCTATTTCAAAAAATTTGTTCTTGCTTGGATGATTTGGTCTTGCTTGTCATTGCCATGGATGTTGTTAACGTTGATCAATTTACCTTGATCACTACCTTAATGACAAAAAGCACATGTACAAATAGATAAATATTTATTTTACATGCCCTTAGGCTTACTTGTTACGTAACTCTGTTCTGATATGATATGACATGTGCACGGTGACATGTAATCAAGAATTTTTTTAGAGCAATATGAACTTCCATTAATTAATTCACTGATTAATTAAGCTTACAATATTTTATTACCAGGCGGATTGGAAATTCAGATCATGTTCATATGCACTGAGGTTTTCAATTCGCTGGTAGCCAATTCAGCCAGGCTAAAAATTCCGGGAAAGAAATTTTTCCATCGCCGCTCGTATCCAAAGCTCTCATGGCGTTGTCAAACTGTGACTCGTCCGAGTACCCAAGCGATTTCATCAGGCTCTTAAACTCATCTTTATCGATTGTGCCGTTTCCATCCTTGTCATACTTCTTGAATTCGGCAATCGCCTTTTGGATTACGTTGTATCTCGAGCTGTTATCGATGTTAGTGAAGCCCTGCCCGCTGCGTAACCAAACGCAAAGCTCGTCGAATGACAAATCACCGCCGCCATCTTTGTCCATAAGCATGTATTGTGCTTGTGCTTGGTCTTCTTTCATGCCCAGGTCATCTTTCAACAGAGTCAAAACTTCCATTTTCCCAAGTCGTCCACTGCCGTCGGTGTCATATTTCTTAAACAGACTCTTGACAACTATTTCTGGGACGTTAGCGTTGAAATAACTTTTTCCCGCCATGCTGAAAGATTCCTCAATATTATAAGGCCCCAAGTGAAAGGGACTGCTCTTATGTTCTTTGGAACGGAGAGAGACCCTGGGAACGAAGTTGTTTGCCATGTTGCGTGACATTTGGAAACTGCAAACTTCGTCGGAATAAAAAAAGAAATGACCGCAATCCCAAAGTGTCCCCAGTCTTCAAAATTCATGGTAAATGGTTTAAACTCTTTTGGACTCGATTACGTGATGAGCCCAAAGAGGCTGCAAATGTATCGCAAGTTTGCTGCGAGGAAGGAAGATTGCGTGACTAGCCCAGTAAGCCCAATTTGACGTACTTGTCTCGCAATTTGCTGCGCAAAGGAGAACTTGTGTGGCGATCCCAAAAAGGCTGAAAATTTAGGCTAGTTATCAGTATAGTCTGCAGTCAGCAGACTAGTAAATTTAGGCCAGCTTGTAATTTCAACACAGCTAGTCAGCTCAGAAAAATTCCGACGTTCCGTGCCAAGCAATAAAGACGAGTAGCTCTGGAGGAAGTTCAGTATTTCCCATAGCATTTTCTGGAAATTGCTGTTATCTGTTGGATCGCTTCGACTTACGCTTCCAAATTTCAAGTTTGCGCTGAATGGCAAAAGTTTGAGTATTATGGAAAACATTTTATTGAAATTTGAGAATACTTGCTTCATGAAGTAGGCCTCCTTTCTACTTTGTGGAACAAGATACTGGCTGTACTCTTTCATACAAATTAGCCCGAGTCGAGAGAGAACATGGATAATAGAGGAGGGGAACTGCCAGAGAGGAGTAACGCGTTTCGTCCGTTTCTTAATCGCGTTTTAACCTCCTTTACCCTCTCCCCGTTTACGCCTGCAACGCTGGCTATCATGCATCTAAAGTAATACGGACAATAACGTCAAGCAAATTGTCTTGCAACAATGTTGCAGTTTAAGTTCATAAACGTTATTGCGTACATGATCAACCCGTGTTGCACAACTTTGCAACGCATACAAAGCGACCGAAGCCAATACATTTTCTTCCGAGCTGTCACGCATGTGCTGTATTGCAAGTTGATAAAATTCAAGTGTTGGCACAAGTTGAAGAGTTGCAAGTTGCAACATGTTGCGCGAACTAGACACCAGTTCAAACTGAGTGTGCCATGTTACAGCAGCTAAAACTGCACAATAAAGCTTTTCAAATTGCAATGCTTATTATTACGATGAACAAATGCAAGTTCGGTATCGAACTGTGACTGAACTTATATCATTAGCGCAGCGAAAACGCAACCGTTTTGAGAGTTCACATTGTGGAAAATCGTAGAACATGTAAACACTAGTTCAGAAAAATGAAAACAAGACCACACAAAGTTATTTGACACTTTTTAATGGTCTTTTCTTTTCAAGGTTTCCACCTGGTAGGTTGATGCTACAGGTAAAATATCAATACAATTAAATTGAAGTGTTTTTGTAGAACGTTTGTTCGAGAATACATTTACTCAAGGTGATAGCCACTTAAGAACAAGCGAAGGGAAGAAAACTTAGTGTATAACCCGCTTTAAATATTTGTGTGCAATTCTTTAACAGTAAATCTTTGCCTTTGGTCGTTTCGTGCTCCAATGGAAAAATCTACTCGTTTCAAGACATAAACGCCACGCTAAGAAAATAACCCTTGTCTAGGCCTTCCACGTTAGAGTTTTCTTAACTAGGAGCATAAACAGACTACAACAAATACGACACAACTACTCCAAAATATAAACCTTACCACTAGACTCGGAGGCTAAGCGAAATAAAACAAATTTCATATGCCTTGTTTTATTTCTACCCCAAGTTAGCATCTAAACCTGGCGAGGAAGGTCTATAGAGATTCAATTAAACCCGAGAATTATAATTTATACATGTCAAATAATTTCCTTGGAATTATGAAGATCTCTGATATTGAGCGTTAGCCATCCAATATATTTCGCTCAAGTCTCAACTGTACAGAGTATTAACATTTTTAAAACATTTTCCAACATAAATACTTAGTTAGAAAAAAATTATGTCATCAAATGTAAAACAAGGTAATAAATTAACGACGTTAATTTTGATTTACTAATTACGTTTGCATAACAAACTAATACTGGGTTCTAAATCCATTATTCAAGCAGTTTGCTACTTAACACGTCAAAGATTATAATTCAACTCTTTACTTGCTAATATGAACACCAAACAGCAAACACATAATCATCTTTTCAACTCACATAAAGCAAAATAACACATATTTTCTAAAATAATAAAAAATCTTGTTTCAATTTCTTTTGTTTTTCGTTCAATTTATTTAAAAAAAATTGATCTTCTAGGCCGGGTTGTTAGAAAACCCAGGATTAATAGTTAACTGAAGTATTAATTTTTCTTCCATAAAATGTTTTTTTGCTGCTTTTGTTTTGTGTAGTTTGAGATTATTCACACTCAAAACTGAAGAACAAACAATATAAGGAGAAAACCTCACCAAAAAGTTGCAAATTTGAAATAAAAATTCTTGCCAAGTCTGGGTTAGCTTAATCTGGCTTTGAACAACCCAGCCCTGGATATAAAGCTGCTGATAATCCATTATATTAATATGAAACAATTCTAGGAGACTCAACAAACCGAAAAACAGACTATCCGGAGCAGAAAAAGATTCCTTTTTTTGTTCACTCTTTTCCTGCCCTTGTCCGAGAGTTTGTCGAGGGTGGGCAGCATAATGTTCACAACAGTCCCTTTCAAGCTTGCTGAATAAGAGATGGAGAAATGCGACCGCGCTGGAGTGAGTTGGAAGTGTAAAGGGATCGGGAAACAGAAAGAGGGAAATGAGAAGTGCGGTAGAAGAAAGAGATACAGCAACAGCTAAAGGATTCTTACATAAACTGGGCTGAAATGAGATGCAGAGCTCTTACTTACACTCGCTTTGTAAGGGACTGATGCGAATAGGGAGAAGACCTTTATTTCTGGCTAGATATTTGATATCTTCCTCTCACCAGCTAAACTACCACACACTTAAAAAAAGTCCAAAATGGCTTTTGCATGGAAGACAAAAGGATCACTTTCGCATTCAAGATTTTAAACAACAGTCAATGCAATATTATTACTGCTTCATCCATAGTCACCGCTCCTTAGTCCCCATAGTGTGGGACTGATTCCATCAAGCCTCGTACTTCTTATTTTCCTGCCATTCCCCACGCTTTACAATCTTCTCATAAAAGAGGACTGGGTATGAATGTGCTCTTCACTGAAAAATTGTCAAGCATTTTGGGATAAGGCAGCTACAATATTACTGATAAGTTTTAGTTACTCTACATTATTTCCTTCACTTGTGCGAAGCAACTTGAATCTCCATTCAAGTAGGGGTGTTTAAAGTTCTTTGTTTCTCCGTTGATATAGCCATTCTTCTTCACTCCGTTCTCCAGGTGAGACATGATGTCTGCATGTCCGTTCTGCATCAGGGGTTGGTGTACTTCTCTTGAATGCTTGTGTTCCAGCATCATGTGGTTTTGAGGCTTCAAACCGACACATGCCCTGCGATCACATTTCAGAATGTTAATCACTTCTTTCTAGCATGTTACAGTAGTTTTAGTCATTCTTCATCCCTTTGACTGGAAAGGGTAGGGGTGGGGAGAGGTGGAAGTGGAGGTGCGAGTGGGGGTGGGGGCAGAAGTGGAGCTGGGGATAGGGTTGGGAGTGGAGGTGGAGGTGGGGTGTGGGTGGAAGCGGAGTTGGGGGTGGAGGTGGTGCTAGTGGAGGTGGAGGTGGGGGTGGGGAGGGGTGGAAGTGGAGGTGCGAGGTGGGGTGGGGGTGAAGGTGGGAGCAGAAGTGGAGCTGGGGATAGGGTTGGGAGTGGAGCTGGAGGTGGGGTGTGGGTGGAAGCGGAGTTGGGGGTGGAGGTGGTGCTGACCAGATCACAACCTGAGCTAAATAGAATGGCCATCAACCTTTAACTCAGGCACAATGTGGATATTCCATGGAACCAAGATTTACTAGTCTGTCTGTAGACATCTATTTTCTTTCAATGAATGAAAGGAAATAGGAGATGTCTGCATACAAGCTTAGAGTCAGAAGATTCTTGATTTTTCCACAGTGCTGTTTTACAATCAACTTACCTAAAAACATTTTCAATACAACTTCTTTGCTTGAAGAGAGCATTAACAACCGGAGTGCCTTCAGGAACTAAAGGTGCTTTGAGAAGGTAGCTAAGAAGAGAGAGCACTGGATGAAACGATTGGAATTCATGATCATCTCCAACTCTGAACTTGATGCGCTCACAGATCTCGCACAGGATAACCAGGTCCAGGATGATTGGTGCAGCCAATAAGGAGTCCTGTGGATAGATCAGACAAAAAAAAGTCTAAGAAAAGTGTTATGACAGAAAAACACCCCTTGATATTTGAAGTGCCCATGTCGTCAAATTTTTTATTTTCTTATCCGATTCTATATATCACCCAATGAACTACTGTGAAAGTAAAATTCGATTTGGATAAAATGCAATATTTTTTAGAAGTTTTAAAATCGTTCAAATTTGCCGCCATTTTGGTCCACCATTCGCACCAGTCTTCCCTTCGTTTTGAATGAGTTGTGACGTAGATTAAGGAACACGTGACTTCAGGCTTAACTCATCTCGCTTGTTTTACCTCTGTAAATGTAAGCTAGTAGCTCATACAAAATGCTGGAAAGGAGCATTTTGCATGGACTACGAAGCTAAATTTACAGAGGTAAAACAAGCGAGATAAGTCAAGCCTGAACTCACACGTTCCTTAATCTACGTCACAATTCTGAACATGTCGATGCTGTGATCAGCGGCACGGGTCGACCGCAAGAAAATAGGATTTTCAGGTTTTTAAAAATTCATAAAAAATTGCTTTTTATCCAAATCGAAAAAACTTTTTTGCAGAAGTTCATTGCATGAAACATAGAATCAGATGGGAAAATAAAAATTTTGATGACATGGGCACTTTAAGTATTTTGCAAATAATGCTTGCAAAGTTCCTGCTAGAAAAATCAACCAACTAAGATACGGAATTTCAAGATCGTCACACACTCTTTTTGTCGCGGGGAACCAAAGGGAGCACACAATCTTGCTGAGTAGGAAGAGAGTAAATAAAGGAATGAATAGTTACCTTTATCTCCTGGTGTCTTTTCTCACGTGACCTTACAGGGAGTGTGGGAGATGGAGGGGAGCTCAAGGGCACGCTGGATGACATACGATCTCCAAATGTCGCAAAAGTATTTGCTAAGTTGTGGGAAAACCATTCTACTTCTTTTCGTGTTTGGTTCCGTGAAAGCAAGGAAATGTAGAGATTCAAGCGAATTTTCAGATTGCGTTCAAATAAACAATTATTGTTTAGGCAAAGAGTTGCCACCCTTGTCAAATTATTAAAAAAAAAATGAAAAAATTGCAGAGTACAAATGGGCCGAGGTACGAGTTTAGCGCTACAGTGTTCCGCAGGTAGGTAGCGGTTTTCCCTGTAAGGTCACGTAAGAAAAGACAACAGGAGACAAAGGTAAACTATTCATTCTTTCCATTCCTTTATTTACTCTCTTTCTACTCAGCAAGATCGTGTGCTCCCTGTGGGGAAACAAAGATTGTGTAGCAAGCCCAAAGAGCGTCTGCATAGCATATATGTCTTGTTCTAATTCATACATGTAGTTGCTGCAAACATCATTTTGTTTTCTTTGTTAATGGAAAACATTATTGAGATCACAGTAACCAGAAAAGTTTCTTCCAGCCTTCAGTGGTATTTAATCAACAATGTTAAATAATATTTCCCTAACTTTTGCTCAAATTGTCAATTTTCCCTGACTCAAAATATAAACTCCCTTGACCTTCTTGACATTGAGTAATTTGTTCCCTGACATTTCTGAAGCCGTGGCAAGCCCATCTATTGAAAAAATTTAAATTCTCTAAATTCTCTAAACTAGCTACAAAACTGTCAAGAACTTTTGGCTCTTAACTAGGTGTAGAAGACACAGCTGATGTTAAACAATAAAGGAATAGAGGAAAAAAGAACAAAAGAATGAGGAAAACAATGAAAACAATAGGTTTATGGGGCAGCATTCCTTTGTGACATGTACTCTGTCTTCTACATGAAAAAGGAGCCAACCATTTTACATTTTTGAGGACTGATTTGTACATCGACTTAATTTCAAGTTCTCATCCCAAGTCTTTCCCCGCTCAATTTTGAACGAGTCCCAAGATGCATACCTCACAAGTGTTATGCAGAACAATGGTGTTGAGACCATGCATAAATATCTCTGATGTGTACTCATCCATCGCTCGCTTGCTGTCCCCAACATATGGAACATATTTAATAACCACACAGTGATCGGGTTTCTCCCCTTTCTCATAGAGAATGCGGTTTGATTCAACCATGTCATCTACTACATTGCTCTTGGAAATCTGTGACAAGATTGGATAAAAACATGCATTATATAAACCACTTTAAACATTATAATAATTATGAGAGGAAACTTTTTATGACACACCCCCACCCCCAAAATGACCCACCCCACCCGCTGCCCTCAAGGGTCAAGTTATTACGTCATGTAAATCACTTTGTACCCACTAGTACCTGAAAAAGACCTAGTAATCTATTAAATTCAGATACTGCTACAGGACAAGATGCATGGCTACATTTCCCCAGTGCAATAGGCTTTTTTACTGCAGGTCAATAATTCAGAACACCTTTTTTTGTGTGTTAACCAACAAGCATCGATTTCAGGTCTGTCTAGCGAATTCCGAGGACAAGGGTTTTATTAAGGGCCAGGAACTGGGCAAATTGACCTGCTGTGAGGATGATTTTACCCCCCCCCCCCTCCCCCCACGGTTTGACTATCTAGGGTTAAATTTTTCCTTATGAAGAAGTTCAGTTGGTAAAAACAAGTTGCGCTCCAACTGAAAATGTTAATGAAACTCCTGAAGGATTACTGAAGGATAACTAAGACTTGGCACAGAGACCACTGTATGCTAACAATCAGACAATAAACAGAGTTGCAGGGTGATGTTTACCTCTTTTGATCTAAACTGTTTTGGTGCTGACAAGTTTTTCCCATCATTGTTTCCAAGATGGTTGTAGCTAACAATCGAAACAGGCTGCAATTGAACCAAACCATCTGTCAGTAATTCTAGTGCGAGAAATGGCAATCTGAAAAATGTCCATATTAAGTCACACACCTTCAGGCCAGCACTAACTAAGAAATCAACAAGCACAGATTTGATTTTTGTCTGTCCGGATTTGAAGTCATCGCCACCGATGAAGGTTCCATGCTTCTTTGCAAGTTCGACAACTCCAGGGACATTGGTGTTTTGTGGTGAGCCATTTATGTATGAACACTGCAACACAAGATTGTACACGTTATAGCTTTGTTTGATTATTATAAACCAGTGCTGATCATTGTGCCAAATTTCAGAGAACACTATGCATAATGGAAATCCAGTATTGTAGACTTAAGGTAAGTCTCATGTAAAGGGGGCAAGTTTCTAAAGAAACTGTGGTGCTGCGTCGGCGGGAGCATTACAAGATAATTACAAGATAATTTTAATAATGTGAATTGGCAACCGTAAAGAGATTCGGAAGCGTTAGAAGAATTTCGAGCATTAGCCCTTCGTCGGAGCGAATCTCATGTAATTTATTAAATGTAATTTATTAAATGTCGTTGGACCAAAGTTCATTATACCCTTCAGGCCACAGCTGTTCAGAGGCCGGACAATGCTATCCACCGGATAAATCCAGTGGATAAGTGTTAACAAAACAAACCACACCTCAGGGCTCGAAGTTTATTTTTAGCTTCTGGAGCACTTGAGTGACCAGGTGTAAATTTTTAGGCTCACTGCCAAAATTTTAGGTACACAGCTAAAACTTTTAGGAGCACAGCTTCAAATACTGGGAGCATCTATTCCAAAAGAAAACTAAGCGCTACAAGAGTGCGCTGGTGCGACCACACATTTAATTGGCGCACAGCCAAAATCTGGTTGCATATGCGACCAGTTGGCCGTTAACTTCGAGCCTTGGGCCATCTGCTGGATAGTGATTTATTGGGTACATAGTGCTATCCACTTTTTGAACTACCCAAATGACTGATAGAGCTTTTGTTTGGACCAGAATAATGTGCCGTTATAACGAGGTGGCTGTAAGGCAGGCCTTCACTGTATAACTTTGTGGTATCTATTTACATCCCATTATTCATTTTATGCAAGACATGAAGGTGATAAAGCAGTGGGCAGTGGAACTAGCTACTCTGGAAGTGTCACAATTGTCTGCAAGAGAAGTCACATTTTACCTTTTCTAAGATGCTGGCAACAGCAAAGATTGATGATGGCGACACTTCCTCTTCGTTCCTTGCGATAGAGCTCAACAGGTCTTCAGCAGTGTCATTAAGACCTTCACTGACGTCACAGAACCTCTCAGTATTTGCTGTCCATAAAACAATAACCTGCAAGAGACAGAACATCAGACATGGTCAGACCAAATTTGTCAAACTACATGATCAGAAATGATGGAGCACCAAAACGACTAACTGTAGCTTGATTTTACCATAGTTTCAGTCATGTTTTGTAAATCAAAAATTAAAAATCACATGTTATTTGGATCCATGGATTGTTTTTCTTGAATGGCCTTGCCATTAAATGTGAAAGGAACATCTGCTTTGAAAATTGTCTGACAGTGCATTGTTAAACGTAGTCATCAGATTACATAATATATCCAAGCAAACTCATGCTATAAAAGTTAATGCCAGCACGTTCTACTAAAAAAAGCTCAAGTTGTAATAGGCGCAGAGGCCCACTGTGCTAGAGCATACAATTGTTTCTGTAGCACAAAGTAATTAGGAGTACTATATCTTCCCCTGGGTTAAATGGACTACATTAGAAGCATGTGCTGTTGTCAACTGGTAAACACATAGCATTTAGCCAGATTTCCGTAATCGATACCCATTAATACTCTCGAGTGGAGCAGCACAATGTAAGATTCAAGTGTCTTGCCCACAAAAAAATGGTCAGCCCAGCCAACGCTTGAACCTGGACTTCTTGATATGGAGTCCAATGTGCAGCCATGAAGCCCTCTGCTGCATCTCCTTAATGCAAATATTAGCTTCATTTTTTATTGCAACAGAAACTCTAGCTCCATACGGGATTTATTACAACAGAAACTCTTTATGCCCTGACAGGGTGTAAAAAACAAATTTCAGGCTTACCCTTTAAGGAAAACAAACCTTATCTAGATTGTTCTTTGACTTAAAATCACGAATGTCCATCCGTATTTGTTCCATCATCTCTTGCTTGGTCCCAGACAATACATTGTCAGCACGATCAACCTGATTTGCTGCAATAAAATCTGGACAGTAGATAGATGGGCGTGGCTTTAGTTTTTCTAGGTGAGGTCTGAGTTGCCGCTGTAATCCGCAATCCAAAACTTGAGCTCTCTCTGTGGCATCTGCCAAATTGAGGGATGAGATATCCCATCCTGAAAATAATGCATTAATAATCATATTACCTGATGCCCAGTCTCAGTTTAGACCATAAAATATATATTTCTACGCAAAAAAGGTTTACAAAGTTATCTAGTCCAGTTTTTTATTCAAACTTTGATATAAAATAATTTGGAGAGCTTCAATCAGAGTACAGTTAGTGTAGCACATTTACCCTGCTTCACTGGCATATCAGGTGAGTTTGTTTGCGCCATGCTTTGAGCTTTGCCGAGCTAAAATAGCCATCATTGGCAAAACCAAACTTGCCTGAAATGCTGCTGAAGCATACTAAAAACAGGTTTGATTAAGTATTCACTGTACCCAAATTTGGCCTAGTGACCATGATATCTAGCCATACCAGGTCGGTGTGTCAATAGTGCACGATATCAGGACAGCAAAATGGCTTCCAATTGGTTAATTGCAAATTTGGGTACAGTAATGGAACTAAGAACTGTCCAAGGATGCTTATAACAACATTAGAACTAGTACACTATCCTGGTAAATGATGACAATATGTTACTTGTCTAAAAGTGTATGTCTGCTATAAGAAGTACACCTGGGCTGTTAGATTCACAAACAAATTAGACGCAGGTTGTACCAAAATGGAGGCCATGTAGCAAAGAAAACAGGGGCAAAACACCAGATACAACAAGAATGATGGCCACAGATATACAGGAAGCAAGGATGACCCTTGGCATTTTCCAAAATTAGCTATACTATTGCATTGGAACATTCCAACTAACATAACTCAATGGTTACATTAAAGTTTTCAGCCAGAGGGAATCTGGTTTCCACAGACCTGTGCTCAAAACTTTCCGAACTTTTAGTTTACTTCTTTATAAGAAAAGCGTTCCCTAGATGGTAAAATCATCCTCACAGCTGGTCAATAGACCATTTCCGAGTTACCTAAAGCCTAAAGCCTCGCTTTCAAAGCGAGGCCTGGTACACAACCATTCATACGAAAATGAGTTTAATTTGCATGTGAATGAAATCTCATTTTCATATGAAAGGATGAGCACCAAAACTCGCTTTGAGAAAGAGGCTAAAGGTAATTCGGAAATGACCTATTTGCATGGTACCAGCTATAGCCCTGATAGTGCCATATGGCACAAGATGCAATTACATGCTCAATATTCAGTCAATTTCAATGAAATTTGCACAACTAAAAGATCTTGGAAAGATCTGCACTTTGAAGGCATAATATTAGGCCCCCTCCTATACAAGACTTGATTTACCACCCCTGCAACTTTTGGAACCTTTTGTCTTTGTACTTTTTAGACCAAGTTAATATCTGACAACAAGCTATGCACTGAGAGCTGCAAATTAAGCTATAGTTAAGGGGGATGCCCAATGTGTACAAGGAACAGAAAAATTTTGAACGTTTTATTTTTTCATTTCGGGCACTTGTCAATCCAATCTGTGGCCTCCTCTATTTCTTTTGGTATGATTTATAGCATACTTCAGAAAATACCTTTCAGATGGTATATCACATGTGGTCTGCTGGTTCATGAGCATGAAGAGATGTAAATCGGAATACTACTCTAAACTTATTACCGAAAACAAATCTAATCCACAAGCATTATGGAAAACTTTAAACGACATAACATCTCGCAAAGAAAGAACTCCCATCTCCTGCATTGAGGCCGACGGTGTTCAATACTGTAGCAATAAATCTATCGCCAAGATTCTCAACGAACACTTTTCAACAATTGGAACTAAACTGGCACAAAAGCTCAGGTCTTGTAGATCCCACATCCACTCGGCGCCTGCGGTAAACTCGAATCTACCCCATGAATTTGCTTTCGAGCCAATTACGGAAGACTTCGTTCTTCGTCAGCTTAAGCAGCTCAAAACCAATAAAGCCATAGGCCTAGATAATATCAGTGCTCGTCTACTGAAAGATTCAGCCTCAGCAATCAGTGCCAGCCTTACTAGATTATTTAATCTTTCGCTGGAAACTCGCACCTTTCCTTCTCTTTGGAAATCTGGAAAAGTGGCAGCGTTATTCAAGAAAGGTGATCACTGTGATGCTAACAATTACAGACCCATCACTGTGCTGCCAACGATCAGTAAAATTCTAGAAAAAGCCGTATACACCCAACTGTATGCTTATCTTATGAACAATGGGATCCTTACATCAAAGCAATTTGGGTTCAGACCGAAGTTATCGACTACAACAGCCTTGGCTCATTTTACAGACAATATCCTCCAGAATATGGACGCTGGTTCTTTTACAGGTGCTGTTTTTCTGGATCTGTCTAAGGCCTTCGATACAGTGGATCATCCCCTGCTGCTGCAAAAGTTGACGAATATCGGTCTCACCACCTCTACCACCCAGTGGTTTAGATCGTACCTCATAAACAGATCACAAATTACATCGGTTGGAGATGCTCACTCTGCTTCTACCGATATGCCGGCTATTGGAGTACCCCAAGGCAGTATATTGGGACCTTTACTGTTTTTAATTTACGTGAATGATCTTCCGGACTGTCATCTGGCAAGTGCTATTATTCTTTATGCTGACGATACTGTACTCTATTACTCATCCAAAAGCGTCAGTGATCTTGAACATCACATCAATGCTGACTTGGGGACAGTGTCTGAGTGGTTCTCTAGAAATCTCCTGACACTCAACATATCCAAATGTAATTTTGTTATCTTTGGAAGTCCTCAGAAACTGATTCGTATTCAAGGCATCTCAGTTAAAGTGGAGGGCACTAGTATTGAAAGATCTCAATCTTTCAAATACCTAGGCGTTACGCTTCATCAGTCTATGTCCTGGGCAGATCATGTTGATGCTATCAGCATGAAGATTAATCAGAGAATAGGCCTAATCAGGAGAATCAGGAATCTATTGCCGTTACAAGCTAGAGTTGCCTTGTACAATGCCCTAATCCTCCCTCTTTTCGATTACAGAGACGTCATATGGGGGGACAAGAACAATGACACCATTATGTCAGAATTACAGATTCTACAGAATAAAGCTGCTAAAGTTATGCTAGGGCAACCACCCCGATCTGAAGTCACTCTCCACGAGAAGGCTTTTTCACCGCTGCATCGCAACCCACAAGTGTCTTATTGGAGAAACCGATTTCAACTTTAATTTAACTAAAAATCAAGCTATTTATTCATACAATACAAGACACTCTAATGATATTCGCTTACCCCTACCCAGAACAAACTGGGGTAAACAAACTTTTAGTTTTCATGCCGCGAAAGACTGGAACAGACTTCCAACTGATTTAAAAGAGTGTACTTTTTTATCTATTTTTAAATCCAAGTTGAAAACATTTTTAAAAGATCTTAGCTAATTTTTAAACCTCGAAATTTTGTAAAACTTTGTAACATATTTTACTTTTTCGTGAAAATTTTTTAATTAGTTAATTAATGTATGAGGGCCCCACTGAAGACCGCCTTGGCGAGTTGGGCTCCCTCTTTAAAAATTATTATTATTATTATTATTATATATGGTTACCGATTTAGAAAAACTTGCCATTTCCTTCAGGGCTTAAAGGGTTAATGAAACTCATGGTCACTACTTACCATCAAAAACAATATCATTGGGGTGGACCATTGGTAGTAGATCCTTCAGGGGTATGAACACATCTCCGTCAGGTCCTGTACCCAAGCATACTGTAGACGACTGGGTCAGAGAACCAACATAATTTGCTTTCTGTTCCAAGAAAATAATAAAACTTCCACTATAAGAAATGATAAAACATTTGCAACTTCAACATTTTTTTGAGGGCAAAAGAAAAATCCACTTTTAAGTATAGACTTAATACCTTGAAAAAGATAATAAACTGTATGCACAACAGAGCGCAAAGAAGATAGGAGAGGTGGGGTGACGACAAAATAGCCCACGGAAAATATGCACACTGATTAGTTCAAAATCATGTTTCTATAACCCAATAGAAACACAAAACTACATGTACCATGAGGTGTTGACATAATGATGGTGCAAGCAAAGAGAATATTTACATTTATTTAGTTGTTTTCTTTTTTTCGTCACAGAATTTTTAAAAAGGAAAAAGAGGAAATATGTTCTCTGTGTTTGTATTGAGTTATATAGAAACACTTGTGGAAGTTTGGGAGCATGATGTTTAATATGTTTTTTTCTATTAAATAGCTTAAACTGTGGGACTTTGTAAGGCTTTGAAGTGCTTTTTGGTTTTTCACTGTTGTTCAGTGCATTAGAAGAGCTTTATTATCAATTGTGTTAACTGTTGATATTTCCGCATAATTTGCTACTTTTTCCCCACCCTGTCAGATGGCATGATAGAAACACAGTACATGTTTCCTACTTATTGAATTTAAAATACAAGTTTTTTTTTTTAATTTAAAATACAACTTTCAAGAAACCATGACACCAAGTTGTGTCCCATGATAAACCCAGCTTGTTTGCCAGCACTGGCTGCTGTTATGAAACACGGTACATGTTTTCTATTTCTTAATTAGAAAATAGTCCAAAGAGAATACGCGCAATGATTGGTTTAATATCGCTCTTTCTTAACTCAACAGAAACACAGAACTAGCACAAGCTGTTGACGTAATAATGATGCAAGCAGTAAAAATTTACATTTTGATGATCAAAGTGAACAGATTGTTTTTTTTTCGTCACAGAATTTTCTAAAAGGAATAGAAAACATGTTCTCCATGTTTCTGTCAAGTTATGGAAACACTCCTGGAAGTTTGGGAGAACACTAAAAAGCCATGGAAAAACACTCGCCTGTCATCGGGCTCGTGTTCCCACAGCATTTCTCGTTCTCCCAAACCTCCACATGCGTTTCTATAACTAAATAACTCAATAGAAACACATTACCTGTTTCCTATTTCTTAAATAAAATAACATTTTCAACAAACCTTGACACCAAGTTTCGTGTCCCATGATAAACCCAGCTTGTTTGCTAACACAGCTGCCGTTATTGTGGATCCATTGTTTCCACCCCAGCCGACCAGCATACATCCAACCTTTGGTACTCGCCTCTCGGTCCGAAATGTGTACTGCGTCTCAACAGGTTGCACAACATATGAACCCTTCGAGTTACAGTCAACCCTGGTTGTTTCATATATGTACTTGCTCTCTATGTAGTCTGCAGTATAACGAACATTTGGACTTTGAACTTTAAAGGTTTCCATTTTGCTTGCAATTCAGTGTCAGGATCTGTTACAGAAAAGAACATATGATATCTGATTTTCATATAGAATCTCAACAAGATTGGATGACTTTTTCACATTTGAGTCATGATAGCAGAGGTTTCAAGATATAAAGTTTATATTGAGGATTCAATCGAGGCCCTAAGGTACCTGTACTGTATGTCTTTTAATTCCAAGCTTTTGCCGATCTACAGCATCATCAGGGAATGCAAAGAAAATAGTCATAATCCAAAAGCCTGAAGTTAATTCCTGGGAAGAATGTATTGAATTCAGAGACCTCACATTTTAAACTACTAAACCCCTAAATCTCTTGTTCTCACTACTAATCATTTTCTATGTTATTGTGAGTTAGCATTGCTACATTTGTATAAAACATTGTCCTTATTATATATTCTTACTAATTATTTGACATTACCTACACCTCTTTACATCACGCACAGTGAAATATTTTCTTTACATTCCCTGACGATGCCATAGATCATGAAAGCTTGGAATTAAAGGAAATAGGGTAGCTCCAGGCCTCAATCAAATCATCTGTTTGAGGAGGCTCACTACAGTTTTGATGGAGTATAAGAGCACAACTTTTGACTATTAAAAAACATTTCAAGTTGTTTCTCCTTTATTTACTGTTTGCGTTTACCACTGTATGTCAAATTCAAACAATTTAAAGATGATTTCCAGTCCGTACTGGGCACTCACAGGCGTTTGTTTGCATTTTGTTTTGTTTCATGTAAGACATCACAAAATGTAAACATTCTGCAAATACTTACATGAAGTAAATTCAAAGTTTCAAAACAACAACCATTATGGATGAGAAGCGGTCAAAGCTTTATACTTCGTTCTTTCTCATATCACTTGATGAAACAACTTTGCAGCTGTAAAAATCAATGAAGCTGTTGGGAAAAGAACTTGAAAGGCCTCAAAGGTACATTTAAGGAATGTGGTTCGTAACAAATAACTGATTCCCATTCCATCAAGTGGGAACTTGTAACATTTATAAACATTTGCCGAGACTGTACCATACGGACTGGAAAACATCTTTAAACCTAACTAAATGAAAATAAAGGGCCAAACTGAATGACCAAGTGTCACAGGAGAGACTGGGCACGAGTACAAATCTGTAAGACAGATTTTTCACAAAATAAAAAAATACATGTAGCTCAAAATCTGTCTTAGACTCTTTAAAACTTTTGGTTCAAAACACAGTTCACCCCTACAAATCAACAATGAAAATTTCATCACGAGTTGTACGGTAGGTTTTTTGAGCAATCTTGGATCATAGACTAGCTTTTACTACTTTGGACAAGAATTGAACTTAACAGATTACTTGCGACATTTTTGCACACGCAATCAAAACTGATGTCTGGAAGGCAATCGCAGTGTGTGCTACCAAGTGTCGCAAAAACTGTAGTAAGCCACCTTAATCACCCAACATGCTACTGAAGGAAAACTTCAAATGTTATCAAGTTTATGTTTGCCTAACATGAAATCAAGATTTTCATTCTTTTTTCAACAGTTCTTTTCTCTCAATTCTGAAAACTACATGTAATTTTTAACTTAACAGGAGCAAGTAACCGGTTTTGCGTTACTACACTACAGTACACAATCAGCTCAAAAAATAAATACTGTACTTTGGAATTTCACTTTCTCATCCATATGTCATCACTAAATACATCAAAGAGACAACAGCGCCCCCAGATGTGTACAAAACTTTTGAAGAGCGTTTCCCGAGTAACAACTCTTTACCCCCATAATCGTTACACTTCCCAAGTAAAGGTCTCCAAGTTAAAAGTTCCGCTTTATCACGACTGCCTGATAATCTTAATTTACCCACAAAAAGGATAGTTGACAGCAGTTGTATGGCCAAGTACCTATGTGGAATAGATATGTGAGGCCTTCTGATATTACGTGACGGTAATCTGTTCACAGTGTATGTGAACAATGTATGTGTACTGTACAGGAGAAAAACAAACAGGGAAAGCATTGCTTTTTTGATGGGAAAATGTACTTTTTTGTCATTGAATACGAAACAGATGCCCTTGAGCATAAGTTTCTAGTGAAAACGGCTACTGTTTTCTTCAACTGAAAAGACAAGATCGCACCCTCTGCCAAATGTTGAATTCAATAAGATAGAGCAAGAAAATGCTCCATAGGTACTTTCTACATAGACGATGGGTAGATGCTTTCTGTTTTTATCACACCCTATTAACAGGCGACCAAAGCTTGCAAATGAGCATCCCTGTACATACATAGCAGTGCTCTAGGGTGCTTATCATTTACATGGGAAAACTGGAAATTCCAGTTGGAAAATCAAATGGTTCACGCCATTTTGTTTGGGAAGCTTCAGAAAATATGGGCTGTGATTTAAGGTGATGCAATTTTCTGCTCTTTGAGGTCTCTCTAGCTGATGTGGATATACTTTATAGCGATTCCCTCTCCGACAACGTCGCATTTAAGTGTTTAATGTTTATGCCTGAAATTTCCAACCGGATGGTTTTTGTAAATGGTAAGCACCCCTGGTTACGCAGCGGTTAAAATATAACAATTAGAATAGGAAAGACAGTTCAGCAGCAACAAAAACAACCCTTTCTTGCCATAAATTCACCTAAAAACCTCACAGGAATCAAGGAAACACACACCTGAATAGCTGAAGCAAGGTAGGTTTACCCAAGTTATTCATACACAGACTAAATGTAATTCATTGGCTTAAGAATATAACCCTTTTTCCTATAGAAATCTTTATATTTCAACTGTTGCGTAACCCGAGTACTACTTTGTAGAATGGACAAATATGCTTGGGTTACCTGTGCCCTTATTATTGTGGTACCACATGCACTATGTAGTATCTACTTCTTTAATTAATATAGAGCCCTCAATCTTTGTATACTCACATTTCTACCCCCGGGCAACCACTTACTGTTAGACTGTGTTAGATAAGCATATGCTGTCTTACAGAAGTACGACTACACTACGACTCCAGTGCAGTGTTTTTACAATTAACACGTGTAAAGGTGTGTAACGACATTTTACAAACTTTGAACATTATCTATTCCTTTGGGTACGAAACTTCGAGGTAAATTGCAAAAATATTGCCCGACATACATGTCGAAAAAAGTTCACCCGATGAATGAACCAATCTTTAACACTTTATTTCGAAGTTCCTTTCGCCTTGAAACGAACTCGAAATTCTTGTGCAATCGTGCACAGCTTAGCTCTACACTGAGCAGTTTTGAATGAACGAAGACAACTTTACAAAGGTGTAAAAAGAATCATGCATCGAAATTAATTATGAGTACATATCTTTACTTTCTCGCCAACTTACCAAAATATCTTGTTCTTATGGCTTGTTAAGAGGAGAAAAATATAAGGTTTGTCTTTGATCCGCGACCGATCCTTTCCCAAAGTGCAGCGAAGTGAATCACACTTCGAGCAAATCAATATGAAGGGAACAACGCCTGATCGTGTTAGCCAATCACAATCCTCAACCTTTGTACTCGGGGCTCAGGTGATGTTTGAACCTGCGGCGACAACTACTCCCTTGCAGGGTGGGGAGGAGAGAGCTTCGGTGTTTCGGTAAAAATAGAAATCATTCACATTTTTTAACCGCAATTCACCATTTTTTTAAGACTAAGGTAATCCCATGAAAAAAATATGACTGAGGCTATGTCCATGGTTAAATTTTCTTCCTACGTATTTAGAGTGTTTATGAAGACTATCCGTGATAAACAGCAAAAAAAAAAGAAGGCAATGCCCGAATACGTCAGTGTTGCAATCATAAAGCAAACGCACTCAAATTGCATGTGAGCAATGAAACTGCTGTAATTCCAAAAATAGTTTTATTCAAAGCTATATACCTATATCAACAGCCTCAATCAAGTAAAATCTAAAACTTATTAAAACAAAAAGTTCTAAAAACTGAGTAAAAAAACTGACTGCTTTATTTACGAGTTTTGGAAATCACGCCATCGCCATTATTTTGCAATGTTTCCTCTCAAGTGTCATTGCCCGAATCATGAGCGTTTTGCCCGAAAAATCGCATAATTTCCGTAGCTGGCACTGCATGCTTGCTCGCTCCCCCACGCAGCTCGTACGCCGATGGGCAGCTGGTGGCTAAGTTGTTCCGGTTTGTCTGTTGCTAGCTAGCTATGACCCTAGCACATGAAAGACATGAACAGCAGCTTAGCCTGTTAAAGGTCAAAGCAGCGAAATTTGGACAATTTTTCTTATTTCGTAAAACCACCGTGATACCAATAAGAAGCAGAATCAACTCCCAAAAATAAGTTGTGCGCCAGCTGTGGCCCTCTAGAACTTCGCGAAAAAGAACCAGCAATGACCGTGGAGTTGGAGTGGAACTATACCGTAAATTGCCGCTTATCGGCAACGCCCCTCCCCCCCCCCCCCGCTTTTTAAAGGCCCATCTACCTGTAAACCAAAAAATACATCCGGTTATAAGCCCCCTCGGAAAATAGCCCCCAACCCCCTCTTTTCAATTCGTTTTGTTATTATTTGACAACCAGTAAATGAAAAACCTATTTCGATCAACACAGCTATAGCTCGTTTCGAAACGGTTTTTTTTTCTTTTTCGATTACAAGCCCCCTGGGATATAAGCCCTTCCGTTTGTGTTGTGGCGTCATGTAGTCTCTTTCCCAGGGTCCTCTCTCTTCTTTCTCGAGGTAGGCTGTTTAAGCTTTTTGTAAAGCCCTCACTTAATTCAGTCTTGTACAGTAATGTTTAAAACCAGGAGCCCATTAATGGACTCCTGTTCAAACTGAGCAGCCTGAAGGAAAGCGCTCACTAATAGCCGTATTTCCATAACTCTAACTCGATGGAAACATGGAACATGTTTTCTATTACTTAAATAAAACACACCATATATATTTTGATCACTTTGAACGAACGACAGAATGAGATGTCTAAATAAACAAGATTCGCATTCAAAAAATACCCGTATTCTTGAAGTTCTTCTCTTGATACTTTTCTCTTCTGGTAATCAAAAATATTGGCCTTGTCGAACGATCTAAAGTTACAACAATAAGACCATTCGGATAATCATGACAGTGCAAAAATAATGGTCGTCTAATTTTATTCTGGCAAAATCACAGGGAGCACACCGATCGTGCTGAGTAGGAAGAGAGTAAATAAAGGAATGAAAAGAACGAATAATTTACCTTTGTGTTGTCTTTTCTTACGCGACCTTACAGGGAAAACCTCTACCTACAAGTCCTGCGGAACACTGTAGCGCTAAACTCGTACCTATAGGCCCCTCCGCACTCTTTCTTAGCAGTGCGCGTAGTTTGTTCCAAATAGCAAAATTCGTATCACGCGAACTACCCTCGCCCATCAAAACTGCTTCCTTGCCACGGTCTCCGTCCCAGGTTATGGCTTGTGCTTTATTTCAACTTTGTGTCAACGTCACAGAGTAGGAAGAGAGTAAATAAAGGAATGAAAAGAGTGAATAGTTTACCTTAGTCTCCTGCTGTCTTTTCTTACGCGACCTTACTGTAGCCCTAAACTCGTACCTAGGTCCATTCGCGCTCTGCATTTTTTTTTTTCACTATTTTTATTATGAAAATTAAAAAAAAAAAACATTGCAGAATGCGAAAGAGCCTAGGTACGAGTTTAGCGCTACAGCTCGGGGAGGTCGGGGTCGTCTCTCTTAGGGGTATAAATCAAGGATTCTTGTCTCATTTAGGGTGTTAATGACGAAAAGCTACGTTCACTAATTTTGGCTGTTAAAGTATCTTTCAGGGTGCACTCAAAGAAATGATAATTAAAAAAAGGCACTTATTCCCGTTGATAAGCTCGATTTCCGCCACTCTCTCGATTTCGAGTCCAGTCTACAAGCGCGGAATCCTTTCCTGAACAGCGCCTGGCAATCGAGGTTATTCTTGCTCGGTTTTAAATGGTATCTTTTAGGGGTCAAATAAAGCTCAAACTACGCCCAGGTTGGCCTCCTTTAGGGCTTTAGTTCAAATTTTCTGACGAGCATCCCGGACGTACCATTTCAAATGGGAGTCACCCGCCGAGCAACATACATTTATACGAGTAAGACGTCCCAAAGATCTTGTATAGCGCCCATCGATCAAAACGTAGCCGTTTCTGCGTGTTTATAAAATATGTACTGCGTTTGTTTCTAAAACGTTTTAGGAATTTGACGATATTGTACTGTTGAGCAACCAAGCTAGTATCTTTTAAGAGATGAATGCAATCGGTTTTTTTTCTGGTTAGGTAATTGAATGAATTTTTAATCAAGATATGAAAGATCATATATTTGAACTGTGGAGAAAGATATGAAGACATGATTGATCATCGCAGTTATGGACACAACTTAAGGTGGCTCAAAACAGTTTCCAACACTTATATTTGGATAGGTCGTTATAACCACTGTTTATCATTTGATGCTACAATCATGGTATCAAAAAAATGCCCAATTATTGGTGAACACGCTGTCATCATTTTCTTGACACAATAGGTTACCATAGCAACAGTATGGCCTCGATCTGAAAAACACCCTTAATTACAGCTTTAGGGGCTTATAATTCAAAAACGGCACGGTGAAATTTTTTTATATTATCAACTTTTGATAAACATGATAAGACGCAACTTTTGGCAAAGTTTTAAAAAATTATGTACATGGGGTTCAGAGCCACCTTAAATTTTCGAACATTTAAGGTGGCTCTGAACCCCATGTACAAAATTTTTTTAAACTTTGCCAAAACGTGTTCACCAATGATTGGGCAGTTTTTTGATACCATGATTGTAGCATCAAATGATAAACAGTGGTTATAACGACCTATCCAAATATGTATATGATTGTAGCATCAAATGATAAACAGTGGTTATAACGACCTATCCAAATATAAGTGTTGGAAACTGTTTTGAGCCACCTTAAGCAGTTGTGAAAAACCTAGCCTGAAAAAACCTCAGGCCTGAACGGGATTCGAACTCATGACCTCTGCGATACCGGTGCAGTACTCTACCAACTGAGATATCAAGCCATCTGGGAGCTGGTCACACCGTGAGTTCGTACTAATAAACTCGTAGGTGAAGAAATCAAATAAATAGATTAGTGAAAGATCGTATATTTGAGCAGCGGAGAAAGATATGAAGACATGATTGACCATCGATGGTCAATCATGGTCATGGATTCGAATCATAGTCATGGATTCGAATCCCGTTCAGGCCTGATTTTTTTTCAGGCTTTAATTTCGCAGCTGCTTAAGTTGTGTTCATTACTGCGATGGTCAATCATGTCTTCACTTCTTGAATGAATTTTTGTTTGGTTTTTATCAAAATTAAAACGAATCTCGATACATCTGATTCGTCTTCAACTATGTAGACAGGAAGCTATACTAATTGCGATACATGTAAGCAACAAGCCAGATGGGTTCCAAAACTTTTTAACCGTAACCTCTCACGAAAGGCCGGATTATGGAACATATGCTGCATTTTCTAGATGCAATGCAGCTAGCGGAAAATAAATACTAACCAGTATATAATACACCTGTTTTGGGAACCTTTAAACTTTTCAACGAGAATATCAAAAGGCAGTGCAACTGGGAGCCGAAGGATGTTCAGTTACTGGAGAGCAATAAATTCGTTTTCGATTGTTACAGATTGTTATCGTAAAGGAATGCTACTCTGTTCGGCTGCAGCAAGGTGACATTATATATTGAAAACGTCTGGATAATTTTCAACTATGTAAACACAGCTTTAACCATCTTAATCATAAAAATTACAATTTCCTCGATTGTGATTGGTTCAAAAAACTACTACTTTTCACTAATTCACCTGCCAAGTTGTTATCGGACAGTTTGTTATTGGACAGTTTGTTAGTGGACAGTTTGTTATCGGACAGTTTGTTATTGGACAGTTTGTTAGTGGACAGTTTGTTATTGGACAGTTTGTTATCGGACAGTTTGTTATTGGACAGTTTGTTAGTGGACAGTTTGTTATCGGACAGCTTGTTATCGGACAGTTCAATAAGCCAATGACATTCAAAGTCGTAGTTTAAACCAACCAATCACATTCAAAGTTGTAGTTTAAATCAACAAATCTCAATTTGAAAGCGACATGAAACAATCTACTTCTCCTTTGTCAGTATTTTAATGCAAATTTTCCCTTTCTTTTATTACTTGGCTATTCTTTCTTTCTCGGAAATAGTAATTTTTATGATTAATTGGTGACAGGACTGCGTGTCTTTCAATTCGGTCGTGATAAACAAATCGGACTCCCGCTGCGTGGTCGTCTGATTTTGTTATCACTTGTATGATTACAGACCGAATTGGACTCTACGCAGCCCTATTACCATTACTTAGCTTTGAAATATACTATTGTGTGATTAATTCTTGTGAGTTTTCACTGTAGTTAGTCCTCCGCACCGTTTTTCAAATTGGTTTCAAGAAAGTTGTATCATAGAAGACAAGCAAGTTTTATTTCCGCAGTATCGGTTAATCCGCAACGAAAGAAAAATTATGACTGAAGCAATATCTATGGTAAATTCTCTTCCTAGGTATTAGGGTGTTTATAAAGACTACAAACAACAAAAACGAAAAACATGACTGAGGCAGGTGCCTCGGTTTGCCTGTTACTATAGCTACGGCCCTGATTCAGAATGCAAAACTCAGGATCTATTGTGATGCAAGGCTTGAGTTCTGTAGTTTTTGCGCTGTTTTACAAAACCTGAATTAAATAGTTCAGTCGACCGTCCAAATTAAAGGTAACAGAAGTGAATGTGAAACGGGAATTGGAATGTATGTGAATATGAACTGGATAATTAATGTTATTTCTATAGCGGCAGCTAGCTACTTCACATATCATGGGTAATCGGGAAATTGGGAGAAACGGTTCTACGTAGTTAAACCTGGTGTATGAATAAACATAAAACCTATTTAATGCGCCAGGTGTGTGTTTCCTTGGTTCCCGAGAGGTCCCCAGTAAAAATATGGCATGAACGAAGTTGTTGTGATCTCTGTGTAATCATACAGGTGATCAAACACGATGATCACAGTGTGATCACGCGTAAAAACGTAAACATGTGATCACGGGTGATCACGCATGATCATGGGTGTGATCACGCACGTGATTACATATGTTACAAAGGAGTATATGTTGTGATCACAGTCCTTGATCACATATGTGATCACACACTGTGATCACTTGTAAAAACGTTTACATGTGATCACGTGTGATCACACATGATCATAGCTGTGATCACACACGTGATCATATATGGCATTTATGTGATCGCATATTTTACTTCTGTGATCATGAATGCAGATTCAGGTATTTCAAGTGTGATCACAGCTTCTCAGATTTGGGCTCCTTCTTGGAGTAGAAGACACAGGACAAGTCTAAGTAGAACACCGCCTCACAACTCTATTGATGTCACTGTTTTCCTCGTTCTTTTGTCCTTTTGTTCTCAATTAACTGTTTTAGGTCAACTCTATCTTCTACTCCAGATTTGGTTAAACTTTTGTTACATAGGATCAAACCAGATAGCTTACTAAATAAACTACACTGACAAAAACAAATTTAAAGCTTTATTGTTTACACGTACACTCGGTCAGTGGTAGGATAAACTGAGGCACCCTAGGATAAACGGCCAAGTTAGCTAAAAAGTAAACATTTATAGTATTCAGTAGCAAGTATGATTAAAAAATAGTTTTGCTGATAAAGTACTAATTAAAGTTTCTAGAAGTCCTTTGTTACAAGACGTTCTGCTACCCTTTGCGTCCATCCATGAAGTGTGACGAATTTACCGTTTCAAGTGTTGAAGGCTTTTGTCGGTTATGTGTCACTTTTGGCCAATGAAACGTCGACGGTTATTTATATGGTTGAGTCGTCAGAATGGTTAGAAGCAGTGTTCAGGAAAGTTAGTGCTTGAATTTACAGGAGTAAAAATGCTGTAAGAAGCATACGGTCGAACCTCCACTAATGCCCACCTCCCTACAGCGGCCACCTCTAGCTATACAACAGCCATTTTTTTCCTGCCGACGGACTCTTATTTTAACCTCTCTAGATTGGGCACCTCTCCACAAAAGTTAACGGCAATGGCCACTAAAGCGTGTCCCAAACTACCAAGATAACCTCTCCACAACGGCCAGTTAATAACGACTGCCGAATGGTGTATACAAAAGCCCATTAATTTAACATGATTCAGAAGGTCACGAAACTTGTCCTATACCGCAGACGTCGTTAGTTCTCTGCTTCCGTTTGGTTTCTGTTATATTGATATATTTTGAATGTATGAGGTGTTTCTATGCTGCAGCAAGCACTTTTTAAAGATAAAAATGCTGTACCTCTCCAGTAACGGCCACTTTCATCTGTTCCCAAGGTGGCCTTTGTAGAGAGGTTTAATTGTCTTAGAAAAACGAAACATTGAACTGTTGATAAAAACGCCCGGAAGTTCGGTCCCAAAAGGAGTACTTTTTTTCAGGTTTCAGGTATGGAAAAAGGTAGGGATTTCTCAAGTCGAGGTGTATGAAAGGGAAGGAAAATCTGTCATTTAAGTATCACGCGAACGCGAGCTGAATAAATAATCTCATCTATAGTAGAGCTTGGCGTTCTCCCATGATATTGTCCTCTGTAAGGGGTTGGATCTCGGGGCAGAGCTCTACGCATAAAACTTTGTAGAGTAAACCCCTGGTAAAAAATGTTATGATTTGCTGCTTCTCTGCAGCTGAGAAAACACAATCATTCTTTGCGCAGTTCTTTTCAAATACTGTGTGACACGAAATTTTTGCGGGTTCTGAGTTTTGCGATTTTTGCGGTTTTTCCCATCATGTGAAAAGAGAAAAGCTCCCGCAAACATTTTCCCCGCGAAAATTTACTTCACTGGCGAAATTAGTCATATAACCCCTACTTGTAGAATATTTTAAATAAAAATAAATGATGAAATTGTTGATGGATTGTTGATGTAGCACTGCTGATGTAGCACTGGGGCGAGACTTAATTGTAACAGAGTGACTGATTACTGCGTGTAAATGTTGTATTACAAATAAACACGACTTAGTGAAAATCGCAAAAATTGATACCCAGCTGGCAAAGTCAGTCTATCCAAGAGAAAATGAGGGGACTGTCCTGTCATTTTCTCTTGGTCTATCCCAATCCAAAACTCACGCCATACACCTAAATGTAACATATACAACGTACCCATCTCGAATTTTCTTCCCGTGATTCCTGGTGATTCCCTGGAGTATTTATCGCTACAAAGCCGTCGTTGAATACACTCGACTTGATCACTTCCACGATCCGTGGAAAATGAGTTTACAAGGTATGATCTGTCATTACTAGTTAGTAGTAGATCTTCACATGCTATAGCCTGTAGATTCGCTTTAATATCGTGTGAATGTTTACTGTTCTAGTTACAAAATGGACGACGTTTTTCGCGGAGGCCGGTATACCAAGTGGAGCCGCGAACAAGTAAGCCTTTACTTCAAAAGTTGTTTGTAGCCTTGGTAATCCATTGAACGCTTGTTGGAAAGATGTTTGATCTCGAAAGGGACAGTATTGATAGAAATCAAGATCCAGTGTCGGTTTGTAGAGCTTGATAGAGTTGTGACTTAGTTCGCCACGGTCGTAAACAATGTTTCAATTCTCTATTGTTCACTTTGTTATTGCTTGGAAAACCATTAGATTCTGCTGTAGGATTTTTTCAAGATTTAGTCTATTGCGGTTTTGTTAAGAATACACACACGAATCCAGAGTAACTGTTACGAGATATCAAAGATAATATTATTAAATTTTAATTTTACATTTATTGAAGATTCTTACCTATTGGGTTACATATATGTTAGCATTTCGCTTATAAGCTTATTAACAGTCCATGAACCCATACATGTAACATTCGAGCAAATGGTCCCTCTAGACTATGGATGTAGACTTAAGCTTACTTCTTGTAAGTATCTAGTGCAAAAACATCATAATTCAATGGCAAGACAGTCTCTTCAAAAACTGATAGCTTGACATTTTCTTGGCAAAGTATCCATCTTTCACCTGGCGTGATAAACTTGTGAAACCATGTAGATGTTAATTCATAGCTTCTGTCTGTAATAGCAGGCTGTTTGCTAGGCAAGAGTCGACTTTACAACTCAAAGTCCAGCTGTAAAATGTAATTAAATTAAGAAATGAAATTAAAAAAAAAATGATAAAAATAATGATTGAACTTTAGCCATACATTACATACATTACTTTATTTACCCTCAGATTTTAGAGTAGCTTATGCAGCTAATATCTCTGAGCATTTAACCATCAGATGAGAGGTAGACCACCACGCTGAGAACTACATCCCCTACTCTTTTCGAACAGTGTGTGGGTTCTTTTATGTCCCACAGAATTAATTTATGAAGAGTTGCAAGACAGGGCCTATGGTTTATCGTCCTTATCCGAGAAGACTAGAAAGTCTAACCATTTGCAGATGTCATCATATAGGCAGCACTTTCTCCTCAGTTATTTAAAGACCCTGAGTGTTGGTCTGGCCGGGGTTTGAACCCGCGACCTCCCGCACGCTAGTCCAGAACTCTACCTACTGAGCTAACCGGTCAGCGGCTGCTACAAAGCTTTCCTTCATCTCCATTGTTACATGTATGCCAAGTGGCCTCTCTCTATATCCCCTCCCATAAAAATAAGCAAGTCACTTTTGTTACTTATCATGAGGTGACCTGTGTTATCTTACCATGCTTTCTTGCAATTTTTTCCTCAGTTATGCCGTGATATTTTATGACCACAGAATACAGGAGGACATGCTGCCAGATTTAACAAAGGTTTGTTAAAACTGTGATCTTGTTGAAATTAATAATAATGTTGTTATTATCTCAAACTGAAATACGATCCCCACTTTCACCAATTTCCTTTTGGTCCCTCATTTGCTACACTCGGAATTAACCGAGCACAAGCAAGGAATTCACATGATGTTTCAAAAGCATGTGTCTCCTACAATTTCATCAATGCCGTTTAATTAATATATAATGATCTAGTGGCTCATTTGACAATTGCCAAGGCTTGGAGAAAGTGTTTCTTTCGAAGGTTTCATTATAAGCTGGGACAACATGCTCTTCAAACTTTTGTAGCACCTTGTTGATTAAATCAGAGCATCCTCCAGCACATTCCATTGAAAGATCTCTTGCATATCCATTCCATATTTTCCAATCACGATTACCAGCAGATCTACTCCTACTTCTGCTGGTTTTTTGTGTATGCCAGCTGCTAACTCCTAGAATTCCATTCTCTGCAAATGGCTTCCAATTTTGTCCTTTCTTGGTGTAAACAATCTGAGAGACTGACCAGCACAATGATCTCAGTGTCAGTGTTTTTGTAAGTGTTTTCATAACCTGCAAACAGGCTCCTGGCGAGTGTGGAAAAAAAACAAAATTTGGCAAATGAAGCAAGGGAGCCTGTAGACATGTTCTATTGATGCCACAATTTCATGATACCAGATTCTGGTGTCATGATCTGATTTTTCAAATATTTGACAGATCTTTGTGAAATGGGGTTGACCGAGCTACATGTACATGACTCCCCATGGTTTGTGACATTTGATCATTTGCCGTTCTCTTTTAATTTTCAGTCTCTCAACCTTTCTTCAGTTCAATAATTTCATAACTTGTTTAGGCTCATTTCTATTGCAAAATAGTTTTGGCTCTTGACAGATATTTAGTTTGAAATATTCTGTGAACATGTTGCTTACTTGCACTCTACATGTATATTATGATGCCGAGCCCAGCTGTTTGATTAGAACTGTTTGCAAGTACAGAAAATGAAGCTTCTTGACTGGTCTAGTTACCTTGTTGACTGACTTGTTACAGGCTAATCACCAAGTCTACATGCTCCCCTGCCCTAGAACGCTTTGCTCTCTGAATTCTTCAGTTTTTCTTATTTTCTTCCATCCTTACTGGGAGGCTGTTTGCGGGCTAGTTTTTTCATAACTAAATTTATTTTATTCCAGGAGATATTACGAGACATGGGGATTACAGTAATGGGTGACATCATTGCCATCTTAAGGCATGGCAAAGAAGTTCATGCTCAGGTATTTACATGTACTTTTAAATATTTTTGAACATATCAGTTTGAGTTTTAGTAATTCTACAGATAGCTCCAGCACTGTTGCATAATAAAGCTCAAATTTTAGAGGTTGAGGATTTGATCTTGAACACATACCTTTGTTTTATCCTGATTGGGAAATATATGTTATTTCCTAGTCTGTAATTTCCTTGTTGAGAGGCACGGTGGCCTCATGGTTAGTGCCCTCGACTCCAGATTGAGCGGTCTGGGTTCGAGCCCTGGCTGGGGCATTGTGTTGTGTTCTTGGGCAAGACACTTTACTCAGACTCACTGTGCCTCACCAGGTGAATAAAATACAATAAGAACATTTCGAGAACTTTTAAGTGTCTGAATCTCTTGAGCTTCTATCAGCAGTGCCGGTCTCTGTTCAGGTGTGTAACTATGTTTACTGTCATTGGCGCAATTAGACAAACTGAGAGAGTACAGTTTTTGGGGAGAGATAAGGGGATGGAGTAGAGCTGAATGTAACAAGAGATGGAGTAGTAACCCATAAGCTAACTTAGATTATTTTTATGTAATTTAACATACATGTATGGTCTTTCTCCCTCTTGAATCCAGGATTCAGTGGGCCATTAATAAATGGAAACCCCTCCTCCAACTAATAGAACAATAGCTGACCTGATTTTTTTTCTTATAACAATACATGATGCATCCTCTTTTTTTAAATTTCAGTTTATTGATTTATTGATTTATTTTATTTTATCCTTGTAGTGTAGCATTCTTTTCATTGTATAAATAGAGTAGTGTAATATGCATGCAGAAGTTGTAATGTAGTTTGTATACATGTTAAAACTGTAAAAACCCAAAAACAAAAAAAAATACAAAAAAAAATTCAGTGGGCCATTACATTTGACAACTGGCCAGTCTACTGCCAGGTTTTCCCAACAGACGTGTGGTAGTGCCCATTGCACTGTACATACCATGCTCATGCAGTAGGAGGAGAAAGTTGTCCAAGCACTCAACATAACATTGAAGACCGCAGCCTCAGTCAAGCTTAAGCTCTTGTTAGAGTACAACACTACACAGGGTCCCCACTCCATCCTGGGAGACCAGTTAATATACTCCTGGAGTTATTAGTCTAATGCTTTGCTTTAAAAAGATCTATGTATGCATCATCCTATTTACAGAGTGAACGAGAGAAGTCAGCAAAGGAGATGCTGGCTGTTACTGACAATTCTCATTCAGCATCACCTACGTCATCCTCTCCGGGCAATCAAACTCCCACTGGTTCAAAACGCAAATCAACAGGTAGCAATAATTTCAATCTTTGATTTATGATTAAAATTGTGTACACTGAGAAAGATTTTTACCTTATAGTCAGTTTTATTATGTGTAGACACTACTGGTCCAAATTTCACCACTCATAAGATTCATCTAAAACTAAATCCCAGATCCTAGTGATGTATTTTCTGTATACACCCTTATGAATGAAGATATTGATGATGTCATTTTGCACTTCTTCTTGGGTGTTTGTGCAAACAGTCAGTTTGTCTGCACAACAAAAAGAAAATTGTATGCGGGTAGCTTGAAGGTATGAGTTTTATTTACTGATGTTAAAAACAATATTTTACTCACCCGCTGCCCATGTTCGCAAAGTCATTCACAGGAGATTGAATTTTGTGTATGCAGTTCAAGATACAAAATGATTTTCTTGCGTTGTAGCTGCCAGTCGTATGGTGGATCATTGGATTACCAATCAGAGAAAACAGAGTGGAACAAGCAGTCCTGTACAAGATACTGAATCAATATCACCAACCCCTGCCAAGAAAAATCTTAAAATTCAAACCACTGTGTCCAAAGACAAGCCTCGGGCAATTGGCAGTCAGAAAACTTTATCTCAAAGGTATGCTGCTTTTTATATTTTATGGTCAAAGCTAATCAGGTATTTCACCAAGGTTGTTCAAAGCTGTGAATTGTTTCAACATGAATCAAGGGAAGTTCGCATGTGCCTAGCTTGTTCAGGCATTCTTGCAGCACTGGAATTAGAAGATGAAAAGAAGAGAATTACATGTAACTATCAGGTCATTGAGAGGCGCAGTGGCCTCGTGGTTAAGTGGACTTGACTCGGGAGCGAGTGCTCTGGGTTCGAGCCCTGGCCGGGCACATTGTGTTGTGTTCTTGGGCACGGCTCTTTACTCTCACCGTGCCTCTCTCCACCCAGGTGTATAAATTTGTGCCGACAAATCTAATGCTGGGGGTGGGAGTAGAAATACTCCTAGTCGCTTCATGCTACTGAAACCAGGATAAGCTCTGGCCTGATGAGCCACTTAGTAGGCTCTTATGCAGACTTTACCTACATGTACCTTATGAGGTCATTTTAAAAGGTGGCTTTAAATAACACAGTTATCTCCCTCTGAGCTCACCGTTAGCCCAGCAAAGGAAAAGGGAACCACATGAAACAAAGAAAAAACCCTGCAGAGCTAAAAAAAAAACATTTTCTTTGCCTCATGTGCACCACCCCCCCCCCCCCCCAATTCCTTTCTAGAGCTAGATGTAACAATTAGCAAGTACCTCAGAATTAATAACTACGGAATTGCCTACCCTAGCCCCTTTTTTCTACTTGCTCTTCTCCGTGCCAACCCCGTACTTTACGCTGTAGCCCTTAGCCTATTGAAGACTAGCGACAGGCTTTGCTACCCTGTGATACAGAAAATCCCTTCACAGAGTTTCACGGCTGAACAAGCACACCTTGAACAGGTTAGCACGGGCATACAGGCTTCATCACGAGAAAATGCTTGTTCTTCCAGGTTTGGTGGCAAAGATGTAAAAGTGAATTTCTCAAGCAAACCAAAGTTAGCTGTGACGTCACCACAATCGCCAGATGAGCAGACATTGAAGGTTAAAATGCCTCAGGGATCGACTGAACGAAGCAAGAAGCTGATTGCGAAGCAAAAACAGACCGCTGCTACAGCTGTGGGTAGGTTTGAACTTTTGTTTCAAAAACAAAATACACACCACTGGCCATAAATTGTAGTTAATCCGTTAGCTTTTCTAAGACGCTTTTCAAGCGGAAGGAATTTGAAAACGGCGCCTTTCGTTTATGTGTGAACGGAAAACATTTTGAAAACGAATCTTTTCTAAACGATGGCGTCACGATAATAATGTCACAGAGATTTCCTCAAACACAAATCCAAAATGACCGGAGCTCAGTGTTGCGTTTTTAAATTCCCTGGGCGTAGCGTGGCCCAAAAACATTTTCTCCTTTTGTTGAGTGAAACCTCTATTTTCAAATTCCTCCGGCGTGGGGGCCATGAGGCGTTTATTTAGCGAAGAGAAATGATTTTCATTGGCACTGGTATAGGATTATAACCTGTAGACGAGCTCTGGATTTGATCACTGTTGCTCCAGCCACTGGCGGCCTACGAAAACGAACGGGAGTAAGAGCCTATTGTCAGACGAATTTTCCTAACATTTATGGTTTGTATTTTCAATTTCATTGCAGTAAACAAAGCGAAAGTGATTAAGAGGCAGTCGGTTTTTGATCGGCTGGGCAATGAAAGCCCTCCGTTGAAAGTGACTCCCAAAGAACCAGAAAAGAAGACCGAGGCTAAAATGCTGAAACCTTTGAAGACAAGTGTTACGGTACAGTTAAAGGTAAGAACGGCTACACGCTGGGTGACTTTTGGGATTAACTCCACCTTGGACTTGTTTTCTTCAGTAAATGTTTTGTTATAAAGAGTTTTACGCATCTGTAGGCTGGGAAAACGAACTTCTCAATTCCTGTGATCCAATCTCCTACACCCGGTTCCTATGTGCCCTGGGGCCCGTTTCTCGAAAGCCCCGGAAACTTTTCGGGCCCGTGAAGCCATTTTTAGTTCATCTGTATCTGAAAACGGAGAAGTGTATACGCCTAAAACTTCGTATGAAGAGAACCTCTGTTTATATCAATAATACGTGAATAAAACAGCTCGGTAATCATAAGCATCGAGATTTTGCTATGGCTTTCCGGGAGCGAAAACTTTTCGGGACCTTCGAGAAACGGGCCCCAAGTCCGGATTCAAATATAATCCGATACCTCGCGTTAAAGCCGAAGGTGTTTATCAAGACGTTGACCATGTTAGGCCTGGCTTATTTTAGAAATGTTAGAGTTCGTGTCGCTGCTCTGGAACAACAAGTTGCTAAAACTTGTTAAAAGTCTGCCTCCGATGTTTTAAACGATTTTTGTCGTGTTTACAAGCACGGAAAAGGCAGTATGACTGAAAGAGTAAAAGGGGGTAAGTTTCTAATGAAACTGTGGTGCTGCGTTGGTGGGGAAGTATTACAAGGTAATTTGGTTTTATCAACTGAGTTGATAATGTGAATTGACCACAGTAAAAAGATTCGAAAGCTGACTTTTGTAGCGTTAGCCCTTCGTCGGAGCGAATCGAGGAATTGTGGGTTATGAGTGGTTTATTTACAGAAAGATGGAGCTACGCTATTGGTTGGTGCATGGTAACGTGAAAAATAGCAGAATAAATGAATTGAATGAAAAGCGTTCGTTGATACCGTGAGGATTAAGAGTACCGATTTGAAAAATTAATTTTTGTTTAAGTTTTGCGGCTTTCCGTGCGATTCGCTCTGACGAAGGGCTAACGCTCGAAACGTCAGCTTTCGATCTCTTTACGGTTGCTAAATAACAATTATTCAATGAGCCCGAGTTGGATATGAAGTGATAAAATAACCAACGAGCGCGTAGTGCAAGTTGGTTATAATCACTTCATATCCAACAAGGGCGAATGGAATAATTGTTTTAGTAAATTCTCAAACCGGGTTTTGCCGCCGATTTTTATTTCGGCCATTATGGAGGGCTGAAGTTGAAAACTTCGTGCGAAAAATTTTTAAACTTGACGCACTATTTTCCATATGACGTAAAACTCCGACCATTGGCTCATAGTCGGAGTTTTTTAGCCAATCAAAAAGCTAGAAATGCAATAGTCGGAGCTGAGAATTTACTAATTCACGTTATCAACTCAGTTGATAAAACCAAATTATCTTGAAACAGTAAAAGCCTGCGTCAGGTCAGTGGCCAATACAGTCAGAGCTTAACCCGCTTTCTGTAGCATGGAACGACCCACCCCCCTCCCCCCGAACCCGATGGGATGCTAGTCCATCGCAGGGTTGAACCCAGACTTGAACCCAGACCGCGCGACCCAGAGACGAACGCATTAACCATTAGAACACCGCGCATTTAACATAATAACTGTGTTTTTATTTCTACCTAGGACAAAGCACAAGGCTCGGTGTTTAGTCGTCTTGGTGGCTTGGCAACAACCCCAGAACCGACAACAATTCAAGCGGTAAACCCGAGAATTCGAATCCCTTCAGACGGTAAGCACCCCGACGAGATCGACTACACAAGTCACAGTGTCCTAAAACCGGTTAAACGAAAAGGAGAACCAGCAAAGCCGGTTAAACCCGTAAAACCTGTCAAGAGATCCATAGGGCTCATGTCGGATGGAGATGAAAAGTCCGTTTTTGCGCGCCTGGGTTCAAAAGTGTAAAGTTGTTTCAACTGGTGTTTTGAAACCGGATTGCAATATCATAATTCCGTGTGGAGTATGATACGGAATTTTATTGGCGCTTAGCGCTACTGCACGAGGTTAAGTTTTTACCGAAGTGACTGTTCGTTTTAGCAGAGTTTTTAAGCGTCGTTATTTTAACTGATGGCTAGCGCTTTCTATCAGGAAATTCTCATCGCTTTACACAATAGCTTAAATTCTCCCACGGGCGAGTTTGTTGAGTCGGAAATTCTGAATTCTAACAACTCCCGGGACATGATTTGTTTGTTGTTATGAAGAAAACAACTCAGCTTCGCTCTTACAAAGCGCGGACTTTTAATGTTGCCGAGTTCTAGTTACAAGAATAAAATAATAAAATAGGCAAAGGCAATTTGAGTTGACCTCTAACTGTGGGGCGTAATGGCACTTCCCGGCAGTTGGTATCCAAAACCAGTACTGATTGGACAGTCATGCATTCTGTTATAGGGCAGTTTGTGTCATTTTCGCGCGCTGCAACAAGGCAGCTGCACTTTGATGCACAACAATAAACAAGGATAACAGTTGTTCGAAGTACGAGCAAACTGATCCTGTACTGGCGTCAATTTGAAATTTTTAAAAACTTGTTTTCGACTTTGATTAATCTCAAACTACACCCCCCCCCCCCCAAATAAATAAACATTGCTCTTGCACAAGATCCACTTTTAATACCAGCTAGGTTATGGTAAAGTCAAACATACTCTCCAGGTCTCAATAACTCCGGATTGAATTACACCTTTCTTGAAATTACAACCGATGAACCATGTAGCTGACGCGGAGCGCGGGAAAACATGTACGAGCGAGTTACGAAGCCAGCAATCTCGAATTCCCCGCTATGTTTCGAACTAAAAACTCATTCCCTTGCCCTTCAGTGATTTTCTATGGGCTATTTCGAAGCCCCGCCATTTCCAACTATTTTTCGCTTTCCCTGAGAATTTGAAATAGCGGCGTTCAACTGTAGTTCTTATTGAGTGACAAAGTGGCGCAAGTTTCTTCAAGTTCATCGCCAAAACCAAAGTAATTGCCAATTACTTCGGCAACACTTAGTGAAAACCGCTCGAACTTGAACGTACCTCATCATTTTATTTGTTTTCTTTATTTGATAGCTAAGGGCTTTGTAATGACCGAACGGACGAGGTTAATAAGTTATTATATGGCCTTTTTAGCACTGTTGTTGAAAAGAATATAATAAACTGAACACCGCAAGTAATTTTCCACACCGCTTGCGCGCGCTACGACTTTCTTTGTCGCTCATACTAAAGAAGTATCTGTGTGCTAATTTTTCTGTCAGTTATTGAAAATATAGTAGTACTTTGTCCATCTTTTCTGTTGTTTTCGCCCACGCGCACATAGTTTTTTACTCCAAACTCAAAAGAGCCGTCGAGCCGAGAAAAAATTTCATAATGCCCGGTCATTACAAGAAAATAATGCCCGCTCAGCAGCCAATCAGAGTGCACGTACTTTTGTAGCCATATAATAAAGACGAATAATGGCCATGCCTTCGATTTTCCCTGAATTGAATCACCGCCAGCCGAGTACATGTTGTGCTAGACTAGAGACGTGATTGATCAAGATTGATCTTGGTCTCGAGTCACTGAAGCTGATATTTTTCAGTATTTGCCCAGCGTGTGAACAGACTCCCAAATGGGATACAAGGCGAAAAGAGAGTTTAACACAGTGCCGAGATTACTCGGCCAAAATATTTGAGAACGTTTTTTCTTTCTTTTCTTTTTGGTAGGGGGAGGGGAAGGTACGTTTAAATAATATCGGAATATTACACGTGGAGACATGTTGAAATATCGAGAAGAGCTTCATTATAGCGACTCGTTTCTATTCTAAAGCCCTGGCAAGGCGTTTTGGTTCATTCTTATGTCTTGATAAGTTTTCAAATTTCGCGGAACAACAATCAATCCTCGAAGTCACCCGTAGCCGAGCTTCTTAATGACCGAGACATAACACACCCATAACGCAAAGAACACGCAATTTAAACGATAAAACAGTTTATTTGTCATTTGATTTTGGATCCCGAATTATTCATTTCTGAGATCCCACACCTCGGAAAATGTAAAACTTTGACAAATTAATTATTGTGTTTTTTTCCCAAGACTTTCTGGTCTCTGATTCCATAAGAGATCATTTTGTTAGAGTGCTCTGAAAAATATTAAAATTTATTGTTCCACATTGGTGAGCACTGCAAATAAATAAGAGAAAAATTTCGGATTGCGATGAAGCGGCCACAAAACCATGAGCCAATATCATGAACGGTTGGGTGTAGAACTCGCCTGGGGCCTGGGGCCTTGCGGAGGAGGAGGCGGCATGGGTCCACCAGGTCGAGGCAAGAACATGCGAGGAACTGGGGAGAGAAAAGTAAAGTGCGTATTACATGACGTATTAGATGGATAATATTGCTTGTCAAGTTGCAAAAGACGTGTGACGTTAAATTTACTGAGAAATCACAAAATAATAGTAGTACTCAAAATAAATTTTGTTGCTTGCGCATAAAAAAAAAGAAAAAAAGAATTCCGGGCAGAGGTTAAAGTGCTACTACGATCAAATTCTCGATACCCATTTTTTTACATTTTCGTACACAACAGGTCTTTCTAAAATATCTTGCCAAATTTCAATCTGCTACGAACAGTATAACTCATGTTTTGTTGACCTTTATTTCCGAGAATTTACGGCCGCCATTAATTTTCCTTGTTCCAAGTCTGGGTTGAGAATTGGAGAAAATGACGTCATTTTCTCAAAAATACCACACGGGTTGAAATTATAATAACAAGTAGTATAGCAGTTCGCATAAGAATAACAAAAGCTTTGGCTCAAATTCGTGCAAGCGAATTTTCTACATTAATTGTCATTATAATTTCAACCCGTGCGGTATTTTTGAGAAAATGACGTCATTTTCTCCAATTCTCAACCCAGACTTGGAACAAGGAAAATTAATGGCGGCCGTAAATTCTCGGAAATAAAGGTCCAAAAAACATGAGTTCTGTTGTTCGTAATAGATTGAAATTTGGCAAAATATCTTGGACACACCTATTGTGTGCGAAAATGTAAAAAAATGGATATCGAGAATTTGATCATAGTAGCACTTTAATGAGCGAATATCTTTTGATGTTATGGGTTACCCTGTCTAGAGAGGGCATCATGAACAAATTGACTACAAACGTTTAAAAGTAACTACTGTGTAGGTTTGTTAATTGGCGAAATGTGTAGCTCTGTGTGAGAAATGAAGGAGTTATCGGCTTTCACCAACTGCAGCTGTGTGGCTAAAGGGCCGGTGACCCAACATAGCTGGGAAAATTTCAACTTGTAAACCAGCTTCACACGGGGGTATTTAATTTATTGGCTTCAAATTTCTAGGGACATTCCATTGCGCCACGGCCCTTTCAATATTCAACGTGGGTATTTTTTGTCGTTCAATCAGACTGACGCGCTTGTGGAAAGCGTCAGTTCTTGTAAACAAAGACAGACCAATCAGAGACGCAGGACTTCCGTTCTGAAACATTCATTCTAAGAAAGACTGGCATGTTGACCGCAAAGCCACTTTACATACTAACAGTAGGCATCACCGTCAGCCATTACATAAGGGTTATTGACCAAGCTTGGTCAGTAAAGGATTTATTATATGGTTTTTGGGGCAAGCGGCCAAGTTTACGCCATCTTGCCCGCTCGGGCAGCCAATCAAAGCGCAGCATTTGCTTCATCTTGCCCACTCACGGATCTAGCAATATATTAAAATCCAGTAAAGAAGTAGTTACTCACGTGGTCCACTTGGAGGAGGCATCATCGGTCGAGGTGGAAACATAGGCATTCTCATCATAGGCGGAAGTGGTGGATGACCGTACCCTGACATTGGAGGAGGAGGAGGTACTCCATCCTTGCTGTCTTGTACAAATGAATCAGGACGATCACCCGTTTTCGGAGACTGAAAGCGAAAGGAAACAATCACTTTAACACTGCAGTCCAAAATCAAATGCAACGTCTCTATAAGAAACTCCGGCTGTGTCTTCCACGCCAGCGCTTATTCCTACATCAGGAATGCCCTAAGGTTGTACTCGCGATTTGAAAGATCTAATAATGTTCACCAAAGAATTGCCGAACTGAAAAAGAAAATGGGAAAAGGAGCGCGGCATATGGGGCATGCGAAGAATTTGTGCTTGTCTGAAAACTGTAAGTAATGATTTGCGGCTCCAGAAAAACTTCGTTCTTGCCAAGTTTTAGTCGACTGACTCTCGAAAATGCAAATGAGAAGTATTTTCCTCTGTTCATAGAACAGCGTAATTTCTACTGAGATCCATCTCTCATAAAACTCTTTAACGTTTCGAAACCTACACTGTACTTTCTTTTCACCAAGTGCAAAAGAACTTATTACACAGCAAACTAATTGTTCAAGAACCTCCCGTGTTTTCTTCACAAACGAAAGTGAGCATGTTTCAAGTCGACGTTTGGCCGAAAGAAGAATTTTGAGCTCATCGTGCATCTTTCAATGGGCATAACTTCTTCTACTAAAGAGGTATTGAAACACCAACCAAGCATTCATACTGAACCTACTTGAGCAGTGGCTGCACTGGTCGTCGGAGGTGGTGTAGCATGGCCCCTGCTTGCAGGGCCTGGTGAAGGAAAAGGTGGACGCGGTGGCGTCATACCAAGCATGTCTGCGGGATGCGGTCTCCGCTGGCCAGGAAACATAACAGATGGAGGCGGTGGCGGCGGCTGAGGACCTGGAAACCAGTGAAAACGTTTAGTTACTCCTGTGCATAGCTAGAAGAGGGGAAGGAGTGGGGGAGTCACTGGAGAAGAAAACTGGATTATGGAAGAAATGGCAATCAGTAATAACGAGAATTGTTTAGAGGAGGGAAGGACAATAATGACAATAATAAAACTACAACAAAACGAAACAATGTTGGAAGAATCAGGTAGTTGGGGAAATCAGTATGGAGCGTTTTCACCCACTTGGGCGGCAGACATGCAAGTTTACTGGAACAAAAGAAAGTGTTTATATAAGAAAAGAGTTGAACTCCCACAGGATTGGTTTGGGACACTAACATGGCCGCCGGGGAGTTGGTACGTAAGTGCAGGCAATTATCAGTGAGGCCGGAAGGAGTAGGGGAGGAGTTGATTATCATTAAGTAGTATGAACTTACCCATCATAGGAGGGGCAGTGAATGGCACAGGACTGCCATGGCCAGGAAGACCAGACATGGGGCTGTGGATTGAAAGACACAGCTTGTCAACACAGTAACGAAACAGCAGAGAGACTGAGAAGCAACAAACCTCCTTGCTTGAAACTTAAACCGCATTGGAATTCCGCGGCTTGATTAAAGAGTGTTGTCTTAACTCTTGATTAAGACAAAATTTGGCAGTTAACTGTCATATCGTTGAGAACACCTCGAAAATAACTTCTGCTTCAAATCTTTGAATTACAAAGTACAATAGACCGGTAAACAAGAAAAATCTACTCGAGATTGCTTTATCGGTTAACAGTTCTCCTAAAATTGTTTTACGTAGCCATGACCGATCAATGCAACAAAAGAATTTTTCGCCACAATCACTGGAATTACATTTAGTAACGCCGATTTGGTGCTTTAGGAATTGTGAAACGTCAGTTAGGTATCAATAACATCAATGCTTTAGACCTCATTGTCGGAAAGTTCTTTTTGACAACTGAACCTTTGGTAGCCTTGTACGCAGACGCAATGTGGGCTCGTCACGCAATCTTTACTTCTAGCACAAGGTGGGGGTGGGGGAGGGGGACGCGTGACAAGCCCAAAGACTGTCTGCAGTGGAGGCTACTGCTTTTGCAAAGCGTAAATATTCTTGACGTCATGTAATTGCTGGAATTAATGCTTACCTTCGCCGCGAAGGAGAATCACGTCCATCCACTGAAAAAAGACAGGCGACAATTATTGATTTTCATTATCAACTTTAAATGTACCTGGACTCCCTGTGTGCTTTTAGGCGACAATTCAGCCAGGCACTACAATTCGATTTAATTCAGGTGTTTGGAAGGTCACGTTTTTGCGCCATCATAAAAATGTCAAATAATCTAAACTATAAACAGCGCTTCATTCATTGACCCATAGCATTCTTTCTCTCTCTTGCTCTGTGTGTTCTTATAAACGTTACGTGTAAATCATACAAATACGTGTTACTGCAACACCCTAAGCATTTGGTGCGGTTTATATTTACTTATAGTTAGCGTTTCAGGCTGGGTTGCTGCCCGTAAAACACAGATTGTCTTTCACCATTATCATTCGGACAAATTTCTCACACGAGAATACTGTAAAAAGAGGCAGACAACACGCGCGCCCCAAGCATGCAACGGCGAAGTACCGCTGACTGATTCAGGCGAAACTAAGTCATGCTGACCGGTAATAGCCGATAAAGGACAGACCATGAATTTTACAAGTGCTACACTATCAGAGAATCTCAGATTTGGCTTTGGGGATAAAAAAAAAACGCTTTTTGTTGTTTTGCTTTCTCTGGTTACCTAGGACATTGCGTCTGTGTGTAATAATACGCGAATTCTCCAAGCCAAGAAAACCGTGAACTCACCATGATTAAGTTGGCTACTTGCCGAAGAGCTTGGGCGGCTTCCTCTCACCTCAAGATCATAAAGTCTACAAAATCAAACAGACCATTTTGTTGATTTTTTTTTGCTCAAACAGTAGCTGATTTTTATTGTAAAATGAACTATAAGGAACCCAAGTAGTCCCTGTGCCAATCTCTGGAAAGATTACGTGTACAGGGGTAGGGTAATAATGAACTCTAACACTCACATTTGACTATTGACTGATTGTTATTAAACTAACCGTCAGCACCCAGGCTACTAACGACAGACAGGTCAACAGAAAGACAGCAAACTGACGAATTGACTGATGCTCAGGCTGCTAGCAGAGGTTAACAGTTATTTGAGCCCTGTTTCGAAGTGCTTTGGGGGGTCGGGGGGGGGGGGGGGGACGGCTCTCGTAAAGCATCTAAGGCAAGAGGAGAAATTCCGTGCGGGGTTGGGGAGAGACGCCGAGGCTGCTTTGCAGTCTGGGAGCTTTTTTCATAATTATTATCAGAACTACAAGACTCAGGTCAAACATGTCTTAGTGCCTAAAATAAATTTACTTACTTCCTTCTCAGAATTTCATTCTCGTCTTTCAAGCCATCAAGCTCTCTCACTGCAGCTCTGTAGTCGAGCTGAAATACGGATGCAGAAGAAACTCAATGTACACAAACATCCCAACCTCAGGATCAACGTTTTTCAAAATTATCATAAAAATCATCTCGTATGACGCTGGCCAATAATCAGTCGCCGCTACCATAGAAATGCACACAACTTACCCAGTTTTGATGAGACTTTTTCTCCATATTCGATAACTGGAAAGAATCAAAGAAATTAGGATATTTTAGATAACAGAAAGTGAGGGAGGGTTCCTTACTCTCCCCATCCTCCCCCCCCCCCCAAAAAAAAATCGTTCATCCACAGCCACCCTCTTAGCAGAGACCTGTTGCTTCCTTAAATCCATTGAATATCCAAAAATCCATTGAACATCCAAAAAGCATGCCTTTCAGCACCGTTGTTGAAATATTACTTCTAAGCGAGCTTAATTCGATCATGAATGACTCAATTCCCTTCGAGCCAGTAATCTCATGAGAGAAACATTCATAAAAAGGAACTACAAGGATAAAATGAAACGCCAAACAAACCTGCTCCTTCTTGCTTTCATCGATTTCCTCGATTTGCTTTTTGATGTCCAAGTAAAGCTGCCTAAATACAAAAGAAAAAGAACATTTTCGATATCCAGTCTCAGGCTTAGAACACTCCTTAATGAAAGCAGTGGTTTCAATTTATACGCCTTTTTTCTCTTGGAATAAAGTAATAAATATTTGTACAGTAAAGGGTACATGGAGACATAATGGTAAGTGCACTGAACTCTAAGCAAGAGATAATTTTTTTAGGCAAACAGAAAAATTCCCGGGGGAAAGTTCTCGTGATGGACTAGCAACCCATCCAGGGGGAGTAAAAATACTCCTAGTCGTTTTATACTTCTGCAAAGAAACCGGAAGCAAGCAGCAACTTACTGAGCCACTAAACAAAGCAATATACTACGGTCATCAGTCGAGTTAGGCAAGACAAGAGTTTAGTCACCATGTTTTAACGTGAAAATCGTGTGTTGTCCAGGCAACTGGCTCCGTTTCCAGTGGCAACTTGTCGGCCTTTGACGTCATTAGCAGCAAAGCGCGCGAAATTGTAAGCGACGCGACAGGTGACACACGGCTGTTGATATCGTTACCAATGGAAACGAGGTAATTTGCCCATGACAACACCGTAATTTTAAGGCCAAAACTTCGTCACCAAACTTCCGTCTTGCCTTATTTAACTGATAATCGTAGTACCTTGGTTGATAATTTTCACAATTCTCACCACCTGCCAGGTTGAAAAATGTACTGATTTTGCAAGGAGAATTTAGATGTGATCACCGTGAAAGGACGACACAAACTTTGTCAGTATCCTTCTTGTGGTGGATTTTCCTTTCTCATTTAAACTTGAGTAGCAGAAAAAATGACTAACAAGACAAACAGCAGAAGGGTAATTACCTGTATTTATCTGCATCCACCACAGCAGTGGATGCTTTTGCTTGTTCAGATTGTAGTTGGTTCTCGATAGAAATACGGCTCGACTCTTCAGCAGTTATTTTCCTAAAAGAGCATATACAGTGCACAATGGTCAAAATTTATGTTAATGACGCGTTACTAAAAAGAAAACTTGTACAAGTACAGCGAGAACCAAACTTAACCATAAACAAATGTAGCTATGGTCAACATTTTAACTGATTGCATGGTCTTTTATCTCAATGACAACCATTTTGCACTTGTCCCTGTATTTGTTTTTTCACATTCTCATGTTTCATATGGCCAACTAATGTAAATGGCTCATAACGTGGTGTTACTAAATAATGCAATTATAAGTTTGGTTCTGTTAGCAAAAGAGACGTTTTCACGCGAGTGTCGAAAATAATTCCGCTTTGCTTTTGTATTGCTACGTCAAGCGATTAGCGACCAATCAGAGGTAATACCAAAACCGATCGTGACTCGCTTGCAGACGTTTTCCCGCGCTTTTGCCGTCTGCCTGTATGTGCGTCGAGTTTTGATATGCTCACTGAATTGTCTGTGTCGCTTGTGATTGGCCAGAGCGACTACTCTGGTTTTGAGAGGGCGAGTTTCTAAAGAAACTGTAGTGCTGCGTCGGTGGGAAGTATAACAAGATAATTTGGTTTTATCAACTGGGTTGACAATGCGAATTGGCCACCGTAAAGAGATTCGAAACCTGACGTTTCGAGCGTTAGCCCTTCGTCGGAGCTTTCGAATCTCTTTACGGTGGCCAATTCACATTGTCAACCCAGTTGATGAAACCAAATCATCTTACTCTGGCTTTGGTTTTACGAAAAGTGCTCTAGTGACAGCGGAATAGACAATCGGAGACAAACGAACCTGTAGTCGAGCAGATACGTTTATATGCTCTCCGTTCTACTTTCTCAAATGCATCTAAGGATTAATCTTAAGTTCGCAGGCATTACATAGTCACCCACCTGTGCAATTCTACTTCAGTTGATTTGAAGTACTTTTGCAGGGCTTCCAGTTCAATTTCCTTCTCTCGCTGTGTCAGCATCGCTTGACTGGCTTTTCTTTCAGCTTGATCCAATCTCTCTGTCTTCTCCACATTGTCATCTGCAAGCAAAAATAATTCAGTTTTTGTCCGACGATCTTGCAACCTTCTTCACCACATTCAATGTTTGTTGGGGTAAAAAGTGGACTGTAGTGATATTTTTTCATGCAAGCATCAGTCCAAACTGTCATTACACGGGCGAGTTATTTTTAGTAAAACGTGAATGTCAAGCTTTAACACAGACGACGTTGGAAAATGACTATAGCACAACCATGTTCTAGGCTAGTATAACTTACTTTCTAACATCTTTCGGATCCTTCTGAGCTCCTCAGCTTCTGTTTCAAGTTCTGCGACTTTCTCTTGGAATTTCTTATTTTCCGCCTTAATCTGGAACGCAAAGCCGGTAGTTTTCGTTTTTTTTCATACAGCACTCGATCCACAACTTAGTTATGGCCATAAAACAATATAGATACTGTGGACTCATTATCTAGAGGAGATAGTATACTGGGTTCAATTGTAATTACGTACATAGCGGAGATGGGAGTATTATTGCGATGTTTCTGGGAGATTGAAATCGTAACAAGTATTCACAGCACACATACAATTGACTACAATATACATGTAATCAATGCTGTTGAAAAGATTGCAGTAATGTGATGTTAACAACTGCAAACAGGGAACGCATTCGAAACCGTCTATATAATGGTTATGGAGACGGCAGCTATGAAAACAGAACAGAAACGGAACGGGGACAGAACGTGCTCTGTTTAGCGTCCTCTGTTAAGTTATCACTCAACTGATAGTGTACATTGTGATAAAATTTTGCTCACCTCATCAACATTCATCAAGTTCTGCAACCTTCCGGTCATTTCATCTTCGTCTGTTCAAAGAAAAAGCAACAATCCTGTTTCTCAACTTTAAATAAATCTATTTACAATGACAATGCAGATGAAACGTCGCACTCAGAAATACAGTAGGAAAACACCCGAAAGAAATTCATCAGATGTGGTGTGTTTTTAGAAGATTGACATACAGGCAGGGGGAAGCTGTAATTGAAGTAATATATCAAACACGAGCGACAGTGTTTCATCGGGATATCCAAACACCGAGAAGAGAGTTGAAAATACGACGCGCAGCGGAGTATTTTTGACGAAATTCGAGGTGTTTGGATAGCCGATGAAACACTGTCTCGAGTGTTTGATATATCTTCTCAATCCAAACAAAAACTAAGGAGCAAATCGAGAGGTAAAATCGTCAAAATCTATGCTAATTAAGACCGGGTATCAAAACCTCCTTCACGGTTGTGATTTTCTTTGTTTTAACTTGATGAATTATTAATGAGTTTGAGAAGCCAAAATAAAAATTTTCTTCAAAATCTACTATGTCTGTCACGTCATGACAAGGCTTCACAGCATACCGTATGTAAATACATATGAAGCTTCTAATAAGCATACCAAAATAGCAAAAAAAAAGACAAGTTCTCAAATATAGGGTAATTTACATCAAAGATGTCAGTCATTTTTTGGGTGGGTGTGAATATCTTAATTCCACAATATAACGACATTTGAAGGATTTGTTTAATTGAGAAGTTTTTGCCACTTCTCACCAGGCTCTTCCTCTCCGTCTCCGTGCAATTTGATTTGCTTCAGACAATCTTTCAACACCTGACAACAAAGATAAATTATTGTCAAAAAGAACATCGGACATTTCTCCCATTTCCAAGGACCTCAATTTTAACATTCAATTTTCCGGGGGATGAAGCCCTCAGACCCCCTATAAAGGGAATGTCTTCGGTGGCTCGTATCTCGAAGCCCCTTCTCTAAAATCCTGTAACTGCCCCAGGGTCCTATGAGCTCAACATTTTAGTTATGTAAAAAGTGTCCAATAACGATTGCTACACGCAAAGTTCCAGGTTAATGTTGATATGAATATTATTGACTTAACATTAACAAATGCATTGAATGAGTTATTACATACAGGTACTTTACATACCTCAACCTCATTACATTTGAACTCATATTGTTGTTGAAGCTCAGTCAATCGCAGCAATTGATCGTCAAATTCAACTTGTAAATTTTGCTTCCTGCAGTGAAGTGAATTTCATGTGTTAATGAGTCAGCTCAAGTAGAAAAAAATGTGCTATCTAACCTTTCATTTAAGTCAAGTTCTTTTACAATAAATTAATGAAATAGTTATTACAGTACAACTTACTTCTCTTTCGCCTCAGTCAGCAGATGTTCAAGCTGTCCCAAAAAAAGAAAATCCAAACATGAGTAAAGTTAAGTTCCATACCCTCCAAGGGGCTATGTATACATGTATGTAACTCTACGCTTTATGAACAGTACTGTACAATAAAAAGATCTAAAGGTTAAAAACAAAAATCAAAAGAATTCAAAGTTGCAAGCCTACAGCAGCAGTCCATCAGACTGGAATTAAAATATCAGTATTTCTAGTCCCTCCTGAGTGTTAGCAATGCTAGTCCACTGCAGAATTATGAGCAGAATAGTTTTAAACAAAAAAAATTGCACAACAGCCGGGCTCAAACTTTGTAAAAATTGGATAACCTGCAAAAAAAACTTTGGTTGATACATTAAAGAGCACATTTTTTATGTTGTTCACCTACCTTCTCGTTTTCTACGCCAGCTTGTTGAATTTTCTCGTCAAGTTCGTCAATGTGCTTTTTGTCGGACCCCTTTTCCATTTGTTCTTTCTGGAAGTCATCATTCAACTAAAAGTGACCAAAAAAAATTACATGAGAAAATATTCTTGGAAGTACAAGGTAACAAATAAAAAACCAACATACATACATGCTACTTGCAATATTGGAAATATTAAACAGTCAGTCATGGGACATTGTCCCACCAATTTTGGAAACTGCAAGTAATTTTACATTAATATGGTTTGATGTCATGTTCGAACACCAAACAAGCTTAGCTTTTTACCTTTTTGCATAAAAAAATCTGCTTAAAATCTGATGCATGACAGCTGCTTAGAAAATGCACCATACTGTATTGCTTCAGTAAGAATTCTCATTACTTCGCATATGATGACAAGTCGAGTCATCACTATAAGTTATTTGTGTATGCAACCATAGTTAGTAGAGGGGACTAACTACGATGCAACTTACACACAATGTGCAGCTAAATATCCATTCCAATCCCTTCTGTTGGGGGCGAATGAATAATTCTTAAACTGCACAATGCTACAGTTTGCTGGACCAACCAATGTTGTAAAATCACTGGCCAAAGTAGGAATTTGAAAGGACATGTTCTGCTAAGGAGCAGAAATTAATTTTGGATTCCTTACCTTTTGAATTTCACCTTCTTTAGCCTCAATCTTAGCGCTTAAGTCCAAAATCTGTTAAGAGAAATAAAATGTTATGTGCATTCATATGAAATACAAACCATTATTGCATAAAATGAAGTTACAGTTTGTAGAAAATGCTCACCATGTTCTTACATCCCGCAATTTGCTCACTCTTTTCATAGGACTCAGTTTTCAGTTTTTCAAAATTATCTTTCATTTCTTTCACTAACTCCTCAACGTTCTGCTTATCTCTCTGTAACAATAAAAAAAATTGACAAGGACAATAAATTAATTATATCATTATCATGATCATTTTATTGCAATAGCAATAAAAATCCATTTGAGGGCATGAGTCAACAATATTCATATTTTATTTTCTCTTGCTCCAATCTTTACACCACTGGTCATCTGTAGACCCTCTAACCTCTCTTGAATCTTTAACAAGTTACTCCTAAAACAGTGTAAAACACTATACTTGGAGAAAATTATAAATATATAAAATGAAATAAATATTACTGTTACTATATAAGAGAATTGAAAACAAACATGGCCAACAGAATGAGAACCCATAGCAACAGCCAAAAAAATAAATGTTAATTATGTAACATTGATCACTAACCTTGTACTTTTCTTCTCTATCTGTGAGTTCTCTAACAAGCTTGTTTGTGTTTCTCAACTGTTCCTCATAAATCACTTTCTAAAAAAGTAGCAGAGTAAAAAAATCTGAGTACTTTGATTCTAGATTAGCCAAATCTAAAGCGAAATACACATAATACACATGATCCACAAGTTTTCCCTGATTCCTGTTTTCGTCAATTTTTCTTTACAAATCTGGATGAACAACAAGGTGTCCCTAGCAAGGCGTCTTTCATGAGTTTTACTTGCATGTTCAAATTGATAAATACAATGCAAGTTCCTTTACAATTTTTTAGGGGGGTGGTGGTGAGGATGGTTGTGCAATACTTTCTTTGCAAAATATGTTGAAATGTTTTGGATATCATGACTTTTCCTTGATCAATCAGTGATACTTGCTATAGCATTGCACATTTTTCTTTGTCCTAGCCCAATCAAGGGCAAATTACAGAGCACAAATTGCAGCTCTTTAGGAGCTACATGTGTAATCCTAAAATTGAATATAATAGGCCATGTGGGGTACATTGTATATCAATGGATAACATGGATCTGAGGTTTTCAGGTCAAAAATTGCAATTTTTTAAAGTTTCTTTTGTCTCACAATTCCCAAAAGAGACTTCAACGTATAGAAAACACCACCAAATATAGAAATTTGTCCTGAAAGCCTCCGCTGGAGCCATGTTAGAATGTTTACATTTCGAACGTGGCCTACTGTGATAGCCTTTAGGCCTACATCAGGGAAGATTGGGAACTTAATATTAGCTATGTACATTCCATTAACAGACATGCACGCCTGTAGTATGGCACACCGACCTGTAGATAGTCTACGCACTAGTTACAGTATGCAACTCTTTTGAGTGTAACACCATGCAATATATCCCAAGTTAGTTGTTTTTTCTGGGTATACACACAATCCTTTTGGCCAGAATACCAGGAAAACTTAAGTGACTCGTGGGATATTCCATGTTATTAAAAACTGGATCATTGGATAATGCAATTCGAGAATTTTCATTAGCTTAGCCATCATGGGCTATGAGCCATTTTACCATGCTCTACAAATATGGTAAGCGTATGCATGATTTTTTTGAGGCGTTTTTATTTTTTGTAAGTTTAGTTTGCTATATTTTTGGGGCGTTTTTAATAAGACAATTATTCCACTTGCCCTAGTTGGATATGAGATGATTTTCACAAAACTCGGTGCTATGCGCCTCGTTGGCTATCTACCATCTCATATCCAACGCGCATTTGTGGAATAATTGTTACGTATACTACGAAAAAAGTGATGCATAACTACTGTATTTTATACCACGCCGTAGAATTTAACACAGTGGACAACACAATGTGGCATACATGCAGTGCACAATGGGCTGAGTGTAATACCATCAAGTTTACAACAGCCTTTCTGTATTCTGATTGGCTGTACTTTCTATGGCATAGCATCGCATAAAATACTATACATGGCGCCACACTCTGTTGAAAGTAGCTTAAATACCTGTTTCAAAGCAGCCACTTGCTCTATTTCAAGTTTATCCTTGTCGTCCTCCAGTGCTTCAACTTCCTGTTCTAAGATGAGAATCCTAGCTTCGTAACTCTTCAGAACATCTAAAGGGTGCAAAATAAATTTTTTGACACATGTTTAATCGAAGAGAAAATCTTGCTGCCGCAACTAAATTTTCAATTGCTCCCAGTTTATAAGCAATTGTACAAGAGCAAATGAAAAGACAGACAACAATAACAACAAAAGTACTGTAAAATAAATCACAGAGCTGCAGTACATGTATCTCTACAACCAGTTTCCTCGTGGTACTGCTGCCAGGAAATCATTCCCATGTTTCAATGTGCCAAGGATTCACGGTCAGTGTCCCAGGGATTTATTGTCCCAGGAACTTGTCCTTGACCTACGACAAACTCCTTGACTGTGTGAAGCAACCATAACAGCATATTGACGTTCAGTGATTTATTTTCAAGATTTGTGCCAGCAACCATTATCGGTGTTTACATTCCTTTCTTCCTTGTTAGCATTAGACCTGAGACTTGGCAGCCTCAACTTGATGATTTTCCTTCTTCTCATTACTTGTCTGCTTGTTCGGGTATTAAACATACAGCTGTAGTAAGGAGAATTAACACTTACCACGAGGACTAGGTCCCTGAGCACCGTGTCGCAACCTTCCAAACTGAAAATAACGCCAACAGGGAGATAAATTACCAGAGATTTACAGTTAACTGTCACAAATCACTAAACAACCCACATGGTTACAATCAGTTTAATTGAAGACCCTGTAACTTGAGGCTTAACAAACATACATGTAGTTCTTATACAGATTCCACAACTGAACATGCTTCCAACAGAAGTGCAATGGAGTGTCCCCAGCACAGTGTCGTCAGCCAGGGCTTGAACCTGGACTGCGGCAATATCAACAGTTCTCTTACTATGAATTTGTAAGGTCAGGTAGCTGAACTTGTCAATTTTTTTTAATTTTGACCTGGGATCTCCTCAAAGTAGAAATTACATTTTATTTAATTATTAATTACATGTGCAAGTGCACTCGCGGATACTTACAGTAAGAGACCAAAAGAAATAAAGAAATCCCAGAGTACCAAGTAGGAATGTCACAAACAGAACAGCGGGATGGACGTCAGCAAGATCATTACACAACTGCTCAAACATCTGAAGACAAAATAACAGCAACAATTTTAATTGTGCACAAGAAATGCTTGCCAAAATAATTCCACCAGACGTTTTTCCCTGCATATGGCTTCTACGCTCCCCTCTCAGCTTGGTTCACATGAGCAACACAATGGTATCCATGAAACAACATGGGTATAACAAAATGATCAATACATGCAACTGTCTACAGATTAAAGCAATTCAACAGGAATCAATATTGAAAGGTACAGTACATGTAAGGTAAAGTCTTTGCCGGGCCAGGTGTTCCATCCCACCAACGATTATCTTTGACAGTTTCTGTAGTAAGGGACTAGAAATATTTCTTCTACCCCCAGAATAGGATGTCAGTCTATTAATTACGGGGGTTATCCCCCACCCCTAGGCATTCATTCTTCCAACAACTGCTATGAGAGTAACATGTCTTGCCAAAAGGAGCACACAATGACCTTAGCCAGAGCTTAAACCAAGACCATTAGCTAATTATTAGCTGGTTACTAAATCACCCACAATACTGAAAGGTACATAGCTTCTCAAACTCATTAATAATTCATCAAGTTAAATCACAACCGTAAAGGAGGTTCGGATACCCGGTCTTAATTAGCATAGATTTTGACGATTTTAGTTCTCCATTTTCTCCTTAGTTTTTGTTTCGATTGTGAAGATCATATTAAAAACTCGAGACAGTGTTTCATTGGCTATCCAAACACCTCAAGTGTCATAAAAAATACTCCACTGTAAGTTGTATTTTCAACTCTCTTCTCAGTGTTTGGATATCCCGATGAAACACTGTCGCTCGTGTTTGATATATCACTTACCCCATCTAATCCAACATGAGTCAGCAGGCTTCTGGTCTTATTCTTTACCGCAGGCCAATGGGAGATGAGAAAAAGCACAGATTTTTCATGGATGTTACGGAATGCCCTCATGAAGGTTGCGTATGCACTGAGAGTCTCGTTCACTTGTGAGTCATTAGTCTTAGTCATTAGTCTCATTAGGTTATTGAACTGAGTTTCACCCAAGACAACCTTTGAAGTCAAACTGTCTTCTACTTTTTGGAAACGCGAGGCTAGTGATATCACATTTGGTGTTGCTTGACAAAAGCCTGCAAAAGAAATTACAAGTTTTTGTCTTCATAAAAATGAGTGGTACTGCATGCAGAAATAATTAGAAAACTGTTTTAATTAATATTTCCTTCATAAGGGGTCAATCTTTCCCCAGTTTGTGTCAGGCATTGTTCCTTGTGATGGTCAGCAGGATTAATTACTTGTTTTAATTTTTAGATTTAGGTTTGAGCACTGTAAAACTTCAGACAAAGTATTACAGTATGACAGTATGACTGTAATACTTTGATATAAAAAAAAAAACTACTCTAACCAGGCAGAAGCAGCCCGACAAAATCCTCTACAAATTTACATGTAACAAAGAAAAATTGTGCAAGTTAACCATAGTTTTTCAACAAAATAATCAATGAAATCAAGTTTTATGTTACAAAGGCAAGAAATTTGTGGTCATTTTGATTAGTAACTAGCTTAAGACCTTTAAACTGCTAGAGGTCATTTACAAAGAATTTCCCTATAGTAAGTGGCCTTGGTCAATAATATTACAAGGAGAAGTCACACTGTAAAAAGTTAGACACATCAAAACATCGGACTGCTTAAATTTTACTTAATAATGTACAGTATTGTCCTGCTAAATTAAAAAACTCAGACATTGTGTATTACAAAAATTAGCTTGTCAAACACCTTTATCATGAGCTTCTGGCTGGAGGGACTGGGTAACTACCCCCTGTGTATACAACATTAAATAAATTATCCTTTTCCTTATCCTTTCTTGACTCCCTTTCCTGTCACTAGTTACAAGTTCCTTCTATAAGAACAAAATTATAAATAACCATAAGAAGCTGACCATTCTAACCTTCGATGCATGTGGCTTTATCTGAAGGGATTTTATCCTCTTTGCTCTCATCCACAGGTTCTGTTTCCATACCAAGATCAGTCGCTTCACTAGGTTTTACATCCACGGAGTTCAAGCCCTGCTCCTTCACTGTAGTCCTTGTTGTAGCTGTCACTGTTGCTGTTGTTTGCTTCGTGCGGCTACCAATTGGCTCTTTAACTTTCGTTGGCATTCCCTGCAAAGACTTGACAAGTGTGGCTTCTGTCTTGGTGCTTGTTTCTTTTGCTGTCAGCTCTTCATTCACAGCTGGTGCAGTTGCAGTTGGTTGCGTAGCTGCTGTTTGTAATGATGATAACAACAATACATGATTTTATGTTGAAAGATTGTGAAAGGTCTAACGGTTGTATAGTTCGAGATGCATGGAATCAACTATGCTTTGGTGCGAGGGTGGAGGAAACAAGCCAGTTTACCATAAATGTACCACTTGACAGCCTTGACAATAATTATAATCAACAATTCAGTAAGCACGCATATTTCTAGTAAAATAAAGCCTTAAAAAGTGGTACATGTATGATGACGCAAAATATTTCAATCTCTGTCATTTTGTATGGTTGGCCTTGTCAATATTTTCCTTGGAACTACATGTACATGGACATTGTAGCTCTCAGGATTTTCAATATTACCAGGCACCTGCCAGAGCTCCAGTGAGTATTCTGTTACAAATCACCAACAACTATAATATACGACCCAGTTTTCAAAATTTACATGTACAATGTAGCCCTGTAATTTTAGGAAGTTGTTATGAACCTGTGTGTTACTCTCTGACAAAAGCTGCGCAAGAGCGGAATTTGAAGTAGGTGGCACCACCTTCTTCATATCATACTGAAAGCACTGGGCTCTTTCATTATCAACCTTGTAATACTGAGCTTAAAATTCAGTGTACAGGATTTCAGCTAAGTTTTAAAGACCATGCATCAGTAACAAATTCTGAGGTGTTCACTGAATAGACATGCAGATATTTCCTACAAAAAATCAATTTAGGAAAAGGTCAAAATGTCAAGAATAGAATTCATAGTCTTTTTTCAATTTTTAACAAGTAAAAATTAACAATAAGAGAGAACAACATTTTGGTGAAATTGTGACACTATTTTCAAAAATTCAGTCCAACCGGATATCGAGAAAAGGTGTTAATTGTCTAATTAACAGCAATAATGCTATTAATTAGAGAATAAACACCTTTTCTCAATGTCCAGTTGGACTCAATTCAAGCAAAACTATTTGCATGACATTGCATATGTAATAATTATGAAATATAATAATCTTGAGCAAATTGTCTGACAGTTTATCTTTTTGCATTTGAACTTGAAAATGGTGTCACAATGTCACCATTGTTCTCTCTTATCTTTAATTTTTACTTGTTTATGTTTTACAAAACCTTTGCTTATAAAATTTGTCAAGTTTTACCCTTCTTCGCTGGTGAAACTGGAAACATACACCACAAACTGACACCCCCACTCTTGCTAAAACCTTGACTGCCCTGCTACAAGGATTGTCAAGGTCCAGTCATGTTCCAAAAAAACCTTAATTTGTTTCCCTAAATTACTCTTTACAACTTCCACGTGTGTGAATTCACGAAAAGTAGGGGCTCAAAAATCAATGTAGGCATGTTTTTGCTTTTAGCCGGCAGCCGCCTCCTCGTGAGAACCCTGTTCAAGTGTTTCGACATTCTGCATAATGCACAGGCAGACCACTCTATGTGTTCGTGGTTTAATATAGAGAATATATGAGAGTTATGAATAAAGCTCTGAAAATTGCATATTTAAATCACATCTCGGCCTAAATATCCCAATAAAGTTAATGAAACCATGATCGACTCATGTATGGTGTTTTTTCGCCTTCCTGGGCCGTCTAAAGCATTTTACAATGAAAATACTTTTGGCCGGTTACGGTTAGACATAAGAAGGAGACAAGGCATGCAACTTCGAGGCCGTCAGCCCCGACCTCCTCCACTTCAAGTTGGAATTGACGCAAAAATACTGAAAATCTCACCTGAATGGCGACGGATCTTGATAGATGAGTTTTTCCTCTATCTCTTCGCCGAATTTCAGCTTCATCCCTCCAACAGTTTCCGAGAAAATCGACACTGAAGTCATAAATACAGCTTTCTCAATATGATCGGTGCCAAACTCAACAACCAAAGGAATTCAAGGAATGCAGGCCAATCAGCGCTTGGCTTCCCGCGGCAGCCAAGCGCTGATTGGTAGATTTGAAACGGCCTGCATTCCTTGAATTCCTTTGGTCGTTGAGTTTGGCACCGATCATATTGAGAAAGCTGTATTTATGACTTCAGTGCTGATTTTCTCGGAAACTGTTGGAGGGATGAAGCTGAAATTTGGCGAAGAGATAGAGGAAAAACTCATCTATCAAGATCCGTCGCCATTCAGGTGAGATTTTCAGTATTTTTGCGTTAATTCCAATTTGAAGTGGAGGAGGTCGGGGCTGACGGCCTCGAAGTTGCATGCCTTGTCTCCTTCTTATGTCTAACCGTAACCGGCCAAAAGTATTTTCATTGTAAAACGCTTTAGACGGCCCAGGAAGGCGAAAAAACACCATACATGAGTCGATCATGGTTTCATTAACTTTATTGGGATATTTAGGCCGAGATGTGATTTAAATATGCAATTTTCAGAGCTTTATTCATAACTCTCATACATTCTCTATATTAAACCACGAACACATAGAGTGGTCTGCCTGTGCATAATGTACCAACCTTGAGCATGAGAAGTTTTAACTTGTTTAGAAGATGGTGATACAGCAGTCGTTGCCTTGCTGGGTTTACTTTCAGCACTATGCTTGGTAGACATTTTTTCCTTCTGTTGTTTTTGTTTTCTTTCTTTTTTGCTGACTCGATATTCCTCAGCCATCTTTTCAAAGTTCCTTCTCTCCTCACTTAACATTTCCAGTCTCTTTTTTAAAGCAGCTTCTTCCTCAGCCATCTTTCGGTCAAAGGCACCTTTGATTTTCATACGTTCCTCATCTTCGCCGTCTTCGCTAGTTTCTCCCTTCTCCTGAGTTGGGTTTTCTTTTCCCTGATCTATCCCTTCATCCTGTGGTACCTTGTCATTACCCGCTTCCTCCTTTCTTTCAGCACCGCTTAGTTTTTTCTTCTCAGTTTCTTCTACCTGTTGCCGTTGCTTTTTCAGTGACTCAAGTCTTAGCTGTCTAGCTTCCTCCTCTTTCCGTTTCTTCTCTTCTTCAGCAGCCTCTTTTTCTTTCTGTAACTTTACTTTCCTTTTGTGTTCTTCTATTGCTATTTTCTTATTTTCTGCAATCCTTTTTCTTTCCTCCAACGCAAGCTTTCTTGCCTGCTCTTCCACTGCCTTTTTCCTCCTTTCCGCATCCTTTTTTTCCTTCTTCCTTTTCTGCTCTTCCTGTACTTTCTTCTTTTCTGCATCTCTTTTTTCCTTCTCCAACCTCAATTTCCTTGCCTGCTCTTTTATTCGTTCTTCCTCCTCTTTTCTATTTTTTCTGAGATCTTGTTCTTCTTCCTTCACTGCATCTGATGGAACTTGCTCTTGTGATGGTTTGCTCTTAACTCGCAGATGTTCCAAGTCTTCATCTGACAGCTCTGTTGCCATCTCTTGAATTCTTTCTGCCTCCTCTTTTTTATTTTTTCTGAGATCTTGTTCTTCTTCTTCCAGTGCATCTGATGGAACTTGCTCTTGTGATGGTTTGCTCTTAACTCGCAGATGTTCCAAGTCTTCATCTGACAGCTCTGTTGCACCATCCTCATAGTGCAGTGGTTTCTTATCAGACTGTGTCCCTGTTGAGCTGTCTGCACTTTTTGGCTCCTCCTGCTCAGGTTCTTGACTTCCACTGTTTACACCGACACTATCAATCTCTGGCTCTTTCTCGGCAGTTTCTTCTTTAACCAAAGGTTCGGTTTTCGAATCCTCAGCATTAACTGAAGTCACATTTGAATCTAGCTCAAATTGCAGCTTATTACTGTTGAACTGTTCTTTCTCCTGCTGGTTGTCAATTTCTATATCATCAGTTTGTTCGACTGAAGATTCAGAGTTTGTATTTGCAGATGAATCTACATCTGGTTCACCAGTTTGTTCATCTGGATGTTCAGGGTTTTTATTGTCGGCATTTGCCGAATCTAAGGTGGATGAATGTGGCAGAGACTCTGAAATATTACCCTCCTTGTTGGCACTGGGCAATTGTTGGTCCTCGCCTTTTTCTTCATCAGCATCACTCTTGCTGGCACCACCAATATAGGTTCCTTTCTCTGCAGTTTGTGCAGAATTTACATTCTCTGTCACTGATCTTACAAATCGAGAGGGTGCAAACTTAGGCTTATCATCTTCGCCATTGCTTGTTTCATAAATTGCATCCTCTGGATCATCCTCTCCTGTCTCATCTTCAACAGATGGATCTTCAGGTTCTCTATCTTCCGACAGAAAATCCTGTTCATCCTCTCTGTAAAGAGACTCTAGAACATTACCTTCCTTGTTGGCACTGGGCAATTGTTGGTCCTTGCCTTTTTCTTCATCAGCATCACTCTTGCTGGCACCGCCAATATAGGTTCCTTTCTCTGCAGTTCGTGCAGAATTTACATTCTCCGTAACGGATTTTACAAATCGAGACAATGCAAACTTCGGCATATCATCTTCACCATTGATTGTTTCATAAATTGCATCGTCTGGATCATCATCTCCTGTCTCATCTTTGACAGATGGATCTTCAGGTTCTCTATCTTCCGACAGAAAATCCTGTTCGTCCTCTCCAAAAAGAGAGTCTGAAATATTACCTTCCTTGTTGGCACTGGGCAATTGTTGGTCCTTGCCTTTTTCTTCATCAGCGTCAATCTCGCTGGCACCGCCAATATAGGTTTCTTTCTCTGCAGTTCGTGCAGAATTTACATTCTCCGTAACGGATTTTACAAATCGAGAGGATGCAAACTTCGGCATATCATCTTCACCATTGATTGTTTCATAAGTTGCATCCTCTGGATCATCATCTCCTGTCTTGTCTTCGACAGATGGATCTTCAGGTTCTCTATCTTCTGACAGAAAATCCTGTTCGTCCTCTCCATAAAGAGGGGCAGCTAACTCGGCAAGTACCTGTGAGAAAAATCCCAGACTTCCCTTGCTTTCTGCTGTTTGTGAAGATGAGGCCTGCAAAAAAAAAGATGCAGTTATAACTTGTACTCTTTTAAAGGGTATTTAATGGTTTTAAAGATATTTACTATTCAATTTGCTTTGTTGAGTATCCTCTTTGTCCCATAGCATGTTATTTGCTTCACCTTCAAAGATCTGTTCACAAAGATTCTTGATTTTTTTCAACATCTGAGGTGTCTCAGCATCATAGTTTGTTGTTTATTATAGCATTTATGGCTCATTTGTTATCTTGTGAGAACAAGCACAAATGTTTGCTAGCTTTCAAGCTATTGAATTTTTTGGCTGTCCTGTTCTGAAAATGCTCAACATCTTAGTCTATATGAAATGAGTGTATAAGAAACAATTTTTTCCAACGCTTTCTTCAAAAAACAAAGCAATCTGTAAATTATCTTCATGTTCATGAACAGCAAGCACATGATTACAGAGCTGAAGTAATATACTCATCCCCAGTTTCCCACCCAAGTCACTATGGATGCCTGGAACCATGACCCCCTTGACATAGCTTCCTCATCTAAACACGAGGAGGGTTGGGAGAATTTGAGACAGTTATGCAAACCCGAGATGCAGGCGAGGGTTTGCATAACTTTCGAAAATCCTCCCACCCTCCTCATGTTTAGATGAGACTATGTAAACACAGAAAAAGTGTTCTATTGCCTAGTAAATATAATTCCCAGAAGTATCCAGTCATACATGCATACTCTCTACAAGACATTAATTTGTACCAAGAATGGTAGTATGAATAATTTTTGAAAAACACATTGCAGAGCAAAACAGAGAATTGCATTTTAACTCAATGTTGAATGTAATATGTCACACACAAGAGATGGCGTTTCATAGGGATATCCAAACACCGAGAAGAGAGTTGCAAATATAGTGTAAAGAATAGTATTTTTGACAAGATTTGAGATGTTTAGGTAGTCTCGAGTGTTTGATATATCTTCTCAATCGAAACAAAAACTAAGGAGTTGTCGTGAATGCCCTAGGGCCGAACTTCACGATATCACAGAATAAACTTGGTTTTAGATGATTTAAATCACGGTTCTCAGGTACAGTTCTCCTTCACTCTCTCCAGGCAACTAACTACAGTATGTCATACAATACAATGTTAAAACTAAGGATCTGTCAACAATGGTCTCCTGTTTCTAAGTTACACGATCAAGCTGTCAACTGATACGAAAATACTTGGAACGTGTCCATCTTTGATCTCTGACTGTCATTGATATATAATCTAAATATCCTATCATCGCATGTTCTAAAAGGTCTTGCTTGAAATAATTATCTTCAAATGTTTGTATTAGTCACACAATCTCCGACACACTCCCCCTGTTTGTCTCCAAAGGAGAGAAACACTAAACCTAAGCGGTACTAACGAATAATCAATTACGGTCAGTCAACTGTTCTTAATTACAGTTCAGTGTTCCTTGAAATCTTTTGTAGTCCATTTCAGGAGCAATGTTCTGGATCCTCAGGTTTGCTGCCACTGCAGCATCTCTTCGTGGTCTGAATGCGGGTGCACCTGGGTTAAGTTGCACCGAACTCTCCACAGCAGCTCTGTCGCACGACAACTCTAACGGGTTGAGCTGTTGGATTGCTCTCTCTAGGGTCGCTTTCCCGGCTCGCAGCTTGGCAACTCGCACAATTCCGTCTCTTCCGGCAATCAGGTCCTCTATAATGCCAAGCTTCCACTTGTTTTGGTTATGGTCATCATCTTTGATTATCACCACATCCCCCTTGCACAAGGGCGTGGCATGCCCCTCGTGTTTCAAGTTCTGCCATTCTCGGAGGGCAACAAGATATTCACGGCTCCATCGCTTCCAGAGTGCGTCTTTACAGGTTTTCATGTACTTGGCTCTTTTGCGTACAGCTGTAGGTCAACATTCTCCTCTCTCCATGGTTCTCGCTCAGGCAGGCGGTTGGATTTCTGGAATAAGAAGCTTGCAGGGGTGAGTAGCGGGAACTGCACATCTTCTTCGACGTAGGACAAGGGACGTCGATTAAGTTGGGTCTCCACCTCAAGCACCACTTTGCACAACTCTGTCCAACTTAGCATTCCACCCCCGAAAGTTTTGTAGAAGGCGCGTTTGAAGACTCCCACAAGCCCTTCAAACTGACCCCCCCCCCCCCCCCCCACCAAGGTGCACGGCTAAGGTTAAACCTCCAGGTGATCCGCTCCTCTGCCAGGTAGGCCTGCAGTCCTTCTGAATTTCTTTGAGCCAGTGTGCTGCTCCGATAAAGGTCCGCCCATTGTCTGAGAAGATTGTGGTAGGGCGTCCTCGGCGAGGAATCAAGCGCTTTAAGCTTCCTAGGAAGGTTGTAGTTTCCTGGTTTGGCAAAACTTCCAGATACAAAGCTCTTGTCAGGCTGCACGTGAATAGTACCAGGTAGGCTTTTCCTTCCACATGCGGAGACTTCCTGTACTTAATAGGACCTGCGAAGTCGACGCCAACCAAATCAAAAACGCCCGAGTGCTCCGTTCTCTCCAGTGGTAGCAGCCCAGGAGGTGGGGCTGCAACAGCAATGGCCTGAAAGCGCTTACAACCATAGCACTGTTTAATGACTTTCTTAACCAGGCGCCTTAGACGTGGTATCCAATGCTGTTCTCTAACTTTAGCTGTGGTGAGGCTTACTCCCCTGTGCAGAATGGCCAGATGTGCGTGTTGCACCAACTTCTCTGCAAAGGCATTTGTGCTTCTTCTACGATCCCTTCTCGAAGTTGCTCTTGGATTATGGTGTCATAATCTTCTATCTTTCCGTTACGTTTGAGTCGCTGTACAAGGGATCCAAGGCGCTTAAGGCTCCCGGTCTCATTGTTCGGCAAAGGGGGGTGATCTCCTTTCCAGGGGAGTCCTGTTTCATACCATCCATCTGGGTGCGCTTCAGCTGCTCAAGAAACTCTTGGTAAACAACGTTCTGATCTCCAATAGGCGTATCCTGAAGCCCGAGTTCATCCAAACAACAGTTCTTCGTAGTCTCTGATTGAGGTCTGCGTCAAGAACATGTTCTGTAGGTCTACTTCAGAACCTGAAGAAAGGATTGTCCACCCGAACCGGGTATGTTCGGCTATGGGCTCCCCCATGGCTCCTGCGCGCTGGTAGCCGGCCATCTTGATTTTGGTGTATTTGTTATGGTTTAAATTTACTTCTGGTTTAATTTTTTTTTAAACCAGTTTAAATTTTTCAAACTAGTTTATATTTTTGAAACTGGTTCATATTTTTCAAACTGGGTTGAATTTTTCAAACCAGTTTTTTTTGTCAACTATCTTATATAAAAAGGGAAAATATCATATCTCTTAACATTCCTCTAACCTACATGTATTTTCTAACCTATTCTCTCTTTTTCTCGCTGAGTTTCTCCTGATTTATTCTCCCGTCTACTCTACCCCTTCCCCCAAATCCCCATTAAGCTTGAATACTAATTAACAGTAGGTTTCACTTTTTTTTCTTTTTATCTCGTACTCACCGGGATTTGAACCGCTGACCTCTGGATCTGCTTCCCACTGTCATTACCACTTGACCATGAAAGCAATGGATGCAAGAGCTCTCATACTTGTTTTAATTATCAGTTCATCACCCCAAGCCCCTCTCATATAAATTTTAATTTATTCATAAATACATATACATTTTAATTTATTCATACATGAACTTTGTCTTTATTACTAAGAAGCTAATCAATTCCAAATAAGAGCTTAGGCCTAATCACTAACCTGAGAGCTCAACCCAAACCACTAACTCATATACAAAGTTCCCAGCCTAACATCAAAGCTAACCATTCTAAATAAGTGCTTAGGCCTAATCACTAACTTGAGTGCTTAACCCAAATTATTAAGACACATGCTCACATTCTGCTCAAAATTGAAAATTAAACTGGTTTGAAAATTTCAACCCAGTTTGAAAAATATGAACCAGTTTGAAAAATTTAAACTGGTTTAACAGAAATTAAACCAAAAATAAAATTGAACCATAACATATTCATTCGCTCCCAGTATTACATGTACATGTACATGGATGGGAAGAATTTCCTTTGTGTCAGATTCTTCCATCTGCACGCCTTTCAGATGGGAATACCTTGA
>OZ026600.1:8050947-8058447 GCA_964020085.1 Micromussa lordhowensis
TTTTTGACCAATCAGAGCGCGCGCAGGGTCCTATCTATGTTATAAAAGTTAATAAAAATCAAACCTGTACCTCCTCTGAATCATCTTCACTGTTTCTGTTAGCTGTTTGTTCTTCTTCTACATCATCATGGTGCAAAGGTGGTATGACACTTTTAGCTGTTAAAATAGATGAAGACAAATATCCTTAATAGTGTAGTTTAGTGCTATCTACTGTACATGTTCATCTTCTAACAACCAGTATAATTCGAAAACAAACATATTTGCATTGTAACCCTATAAGGTTACTGTATACCTTTAAAGGTGTCTCATATTTAAGCGATGTAGTTCGTTTGGTTTAAACTGTAGATACCTAAGCTCCAATATCAAATTAAATGTTGTAGATTATGGCAGTAGCAGACAGCTCCATCCAGTTGCTGTTCTAATCAAAAAACCCTGCGAACCCTATTAAAATGGCTATGTACAGTGTAGCCAAGGTTTTTAAAACGGCTTACAAAAGTCACAGCATGTGAAGATTTTGAAAGAGAAAAACAAACTAGAGGATACTTATTTGCATGTAAACCATTCCACTTTTCATTGAGAGCGTTTCTTGATTCCAGATTAGGGGGAGTTTACATGCAATGTTGATGAAAAAATGCCACTCTACTTGTGACTTTCCCGAAGTATTACCTCGTCTATTTTGCCACTGTATTTATTCAATTGCGGTTACACTCGTCTTCACTGCGGTGATACATATTTTCACACGCGGTGGACGCGAGGTGGGAGCATGCAGCAAAGACGAGGTTTTGTGGCAACCTGATGGGTTACCCATACTTTCAGGCTGTACTGTAAGACAACCTTGTCAGCAGATTCTCGTCTAGTCATACCAGAGGGTAGTAACTGAGTTTACAGCAACACTGTACCCACTGTTAAAAAGTATATTATAGCAATGGGTTTTTCTACTCATCATTGAACAAAAGGTCTTTAGTTACTAGCTTTTTATCACTTTTAGAAATAGTTGCATTCAAAGTCCACATACCTTTCGCTGAAACGCTGTTTTCCACAACATTTTGAAAATAGGAACCCGGCGCAAAAGCCGGGTTCCTATTTTCAAAATGTTGTGGAAAACAGCCACCTATTTGTCTGCAGTCTTGTTAAATTTCTACGAAAAAACACTGTACAAGGTTTCTTGATACTTTTTTATTAGCCGTTGCATTTCAGTATACAGGCTAAACAAGGTGGCACTTGGCCAGTTCTAAGGCTTTCTTTACTTCATGTTACAGCACTGCTACAAGGTGTAGCACTTCAGTACAAATAGATTTTTCCTGTGGGACTAGTAACTTTTCCCAGTCACTTTTCTGTCACAGGAGAGGGCTTTTAAGTTGTTTGCTAGTCAAGTCATAAAAAGGAAAACACAAACAAGCATGTTATTGCCCTGGGAGAGCTACTTGTCCAAAGGATTCAACTTTTCATCGAGAGTGTTTCTTGATTCCAGATTAGGGGGAGTTTACATGCAATGTTGATGAAAAAATGCCACTCTACTTGTGACTTTCCCGAGGTATTACCTTGTCTATTTTGCCGCTGTATTTATTCAATTGCGGTTACACTTGTCTTTACCGCGGTGATAGATATTTTCACACGCGGTGGACGCGAGGTGGGAGCATGCGGCAAAGACAAGGTTTTGTGGCAACCTGATGGGTGACCCATACTTTCAGGCGGTACTGTAAGACAACCTTGTCAGCAGATTCTCGTCTAGTCATACCAGAGGGTAGTAACTTAGTTTACAGCGGCACTGTACACACTGTTAAAAAGTATATTATAGCAATGGATTTTTCTACACTAAACATTGAACAAAATGTCTTTAGTTACTAGCTTTTTATCACTTTTAGAAATAGTTGTATTCAAAGTCCTCATACCTTTTGCTGAAACACTGTTTTCAACAACATTCTGAAAATACGAACCCGGTGCAAAAGCCGGGCTCAAGTCATTTTCCTCCCCACTATCAACAACTGAAAACAAGAAAAACATACATGTACAGTCGTGTATATATGTACACGTATTACGCTATAACTTTAATCCTTTCTATTACACTATAACTTTCTATGGATTACACTATAACTTTCTATTGGTTAAACTTTCCAAATCAAAACTTTCACTCCAGATAGTCAAGGTTTAAATACTTCTTTACTGTAAATACTATTACTGTTCAAACTTAAAATATTGTGCAATCAAAGCTCTCTGTGATACCACTCTTGGCCAGTTAAGGCCTCCATTGTGAAAGGGTTAGGCTGTTTGAAGCTCCGTCACACAGACTTTCTATTTAAAAGCTATCATAACTGACCACTCCCAAAAGCAACCACAAACACACTCAAGGGAATTACCATTTTTAAGTTCTCATAAGCAACCACTCTACAAGGCTTTTATTCATATAAGTTGACACTCATTAAAGTATACGCTACATGATCTCATTTTACAGGAGCGAACATGCAATGTTGCAAAATAATTTTACTGCAGTACATGTAGCTGAAAAAGAAAATTTTCAAATTGAACATTTGCCACAATTGACAGGTAGAGAGAGCGTGGTATCCCAAGAGTGAGGTAAAAACTTTTCATGGTAGAGTAAACAGCCTCCACTGCTTTAGCATGTGGTCACTCACAATAGCTCGCTATCATATATAAAACTATAAAGACTATCTAGAGCTTTGAAGTAACACTTTTAACTTTTCTACCAACTCCAAAACATCAGGATAAGCTAAATTCAATTTTATAAATGGAAATGTGCGCAGTACTACAGTGCAATGTCCTCAAGCAAAATCAGTGCAAATGAAAAAAACAAATATATTATAAGCATGAATGGCCAAGTTCATATTTCAAAACTTGTACAATGTTGTGGAAATACAAACTGTCTGTCAAAGCAAGACTCAAATTGCATGTATCATTGACACTCCCAATATTCTTATAGTTTACTGCATTGACGAATGGCTAATTCTTGAACCATTAGCTTTCTAAATTTTGTCATATAAACAACATGTATAAAACTTCATAAAATCAACACTCCTTTAACAACACAGGTTGAGCAGGGAAAAGAGGAATCGATGACGTAGGCATCAAGAGCAACAGCCAACTATTTGTGCGCACTCTTGTTAAATTTCTACAAAAAAACACTACAAGGTTTCTTGATATATATATTTTTTATCAGTTGTTGCACTTCAGTATACAGGTGGCACTTGGCCGGTTCTAAGGCTTTCTTTACTTCATGTTATGGCAGCGATACACGGTGTAGCACTTCAGTACAAGTAGATTTTTCCTGTAGGGCAAGTGACTTTTTCTGGTCACTTTTCTGTCACAGGAGAGGGCTTTTAACTTGTTTGCCAGTCAAGTCATAAAAAAGGAAAACAAAAACAAGCATGCTATTGCCCTGGGAGAGCTACTTGTCTAAAGGGCCCTGATGACTTACTAGTGGTGCTGTTCACAGGTGTCATGGGTTCAACTGAAAATGTTCACTGCTACACCATGTATACCAAGCAGCGAAGGCAGGGATGTGATCATTCCCAGGAGAGCATGCCTGTATGACATCTCTTTCAATCATGACTAGCAATATCCCAAACCCGAGCCCATCAACCCGAAAACTATTTTCTTCAACAGCGAGCTTAATATAAAATCTAATGGAATATCGATTATCACTGGCATCACTTGAAACAAGCAATGAGCTTATGTTACGCCAAGTAGTAAACAATACGTGGCGTAACAAAATCCAAAATTTAGAAATATCAAATAACAAACGGTGGCCTCTAGTAGAGAGGAACAATCAATCGCCGGAAAAAAATTACGGCTCGAGTCAAAGACAATCTAGTCCGAAGCAAAACCTTAACCAACAAAACAAAGCCTTGGCTAACGATTCCTAGCTTCCTCTTGGTGTTCTACGAAAATTCGGTAAATTTCTTTCCGTGGCAATTAAAATCTTCAAAAGCCTTGAGTGAAACACATGTATACAGTGCGCGGAGCCACAGCCGAACAAATGAAATATTTCTTCAAAAAATTATAACTCTACGAAATATTTGTTGCAAAAAGATGTTCTAGTAACTTACCTTTTTGATCTGATACTTCGTCGGAAATTATTGGTCGAAAACTACTAAAAAACAGTAAAACTGCTAGCACTACCAACTTGTCCGCCATCTTTGGAATTAGCATTTTTCCAAACTGCGCGTGCTCACCATTGTTACGCAGCTGACGTGTCGTTTCGCAGTGAATTTCACCAGGGAGGGGTAACTTTCGCTGTTGTAAAATCCCAGCGAAAGCCAAAGATCTTCACTAGGAAAGCTTCTTACGAAAATCGAATACAAAAAAAGCAAATTACAGTGATAATGATTTGTTTGAAGATTATGTTTAAACCGGTCCAAAATCGAATCAAAGTGCGTGACTAATTTCTTACCCACCCCCTGTGTGGATTGATTTGCTCCATTTGTATCCATGGAAACGCCGTTGGCCACGGCGGGAATGCCATTGCAAGTGTTTCTGGGGTTCGGGGGAGTTCAGTGGGATCGAGCCGCTTGATTAACAGTAGTTTAACTGATTTTCGCACAATCACAGGGTTAAAACCGATTTTTCAGACTAAAAAATGGATAATAAAATGGATGGTTTATACTTTATAAAATGGATTGTCCAAAAAACGAGGCAGAACAAATGAAAGTGAAAAAATAAAGTGAAAAAACAGAGAGAAAATGGCAGAAGATATCCTGTGATCTTGTGACTCGTCACGCAGTTGCCCATTAGCGAGGGAGGCGAGATTACGTGACGAGGCCAAAGGAGGCTAGACAGAGAGAGAGTTTTTTTTGAGGAATTATATTTTGGGAGAGGATCTTCTACACTTTTTTACACGCTCAATTGTTGTATCACTATTCACATAAATTGACACTTACAATCGCATCAGTTTACATGTAATTTATTTCATCACGTCCGCAGTTCCCAGCATTTGGTTCACAGTTAACATCGGCTGTTTTGCGGCCTGAGATATCGTGAGAAATCATTCACTGAGCTCATTCCAAGGGTGTAGAAAAGAGATGCAGTGTGCGGCATGTTTCTGCAATACATGTAGGTATGTGAAAGGGCCATTTTCTATGGGACTTTAATGAGCAGGTTACCTTTTCTGTGAAAAAAAGATGATATATACAAAATGGTAATGGTTTGGATATCGGAACAGAGCCTCCCCATACAAAAATTTGTGCCGCCTTTTCCCCTTTCCTTTTAATGATTACAATTACCCTTTAAACAATATTGCCTAACAATACTGACCCATTCTTGGGGAACAGAATGTAGTGACACACTGGTCCACACTACAGAATAATAAAAAGCATAAATTGTACAAAATGTACGCGTTTTCAGCGTCCAAAATAGAGTAAGTTTAAGAACAAAAGTGAAACAACACCACCGACTTTCGTGTACTTAAAAATCATTCCACAAGCGCGCGTTAGATATGAGTTGGCTATAATCATCTCATATCCAACGAGCGCAAGTAGAATGATTGTGTTATTAAAAATGCCGCCTAGAATATAGAAAACTAATCTAAAAAAAAGGTAAATAAAAAAAGCCCCAGAAAATCACGCGTACGCTTACCATATTTGTAGAGCATGGTATAATGGCTCATAACCCATGATGGTTAAGCTAATCAAAACTCTTGAATTGCATTATCCAATGATCCAGTTCAGTTTTAATAATGCACATGACAGTGTAACATCTCTTCTGTATCATCTCCTCGATACATGTATTTGCATAACTATGACATTAGCTAGTAAAGACAAGTAAAGCTGGCTTGAAAACATGAAAAAGACTTTTTCAAACAAGTATTAGAATACTTCAATTTTCTTAAACCCCACCTCTATATTGCCATTTTAAAAATCAAAAGCCATGCACAAGCTTTGTATGGGGGAAGCCTTCCTTAAATTCCCAAGTGAGACATCTTAATTTTATCTCTTTAGTGAAATTTTAGTGTAATGTTTACACTTTTCTCTGTTTCGCGCCAGGAGACACTGAATAGAATCGTCTGACGGTATTCGGTATCTGGTCTTCTACGTCTTTGCCCCCATTCAGTAGCTTGAAAGGACAAATCATATGTCAAGTGGGATTCCAGCTACAAAGCATTGACGTATTCTGTTACTTAATCCTTATTAGTTAAGGAACGAAGAAAAACAGAAAGCGCGCCATCAAACCACATTGGATGGCCGTGAAATAGAGCATGATTTTTTCAATATCTCTTTGTTATATTTTGCTTAATGAAAAAAAAAACAATTAAAATCTTATTTACGTTTATTTATTATAATACTTAACATTTATGAAATTTGCTTTAGTATATGGGAAATAGGAGCCTGTAAGTCTCTTATAACCTGCCTGGAGAGAGCGGCGGAAATCGAGCCTAGCCTGGCTTTTGACCTTGCTTGTTGCGTCCGTTCCGCGAAGACAATGGGCTCTTTTTAATAGTAGTGTTTTCCCCGCTGGATAAGCTGTTCTGTGTTAGTTTTCCTGTCTGGTCCTGTGTCTCAGTCATCAAGAATGATTTGTATTTCAAGACAAATTTCAACTGAGGTAGGTTTTACAATTTCAGTTCACAGAATCTTCTTTTCAAATGACAGTGACATGACTCGCGGCTTCCTATATTATCGAGGTCTTGTTCATAGCTTGGTGTAGCCGAAGCTGCATGGTATAGTGTTGTTGTAGTTATTGTAACCGGGATTGTGTCATCGTCATATTTTACGCCGCTTACCGAGTGCAAGTAAAGAGAGTCTGCGAAACGAGGCAATGCAGGGCACGAAAGAAGGCCGCAAGGCGATCGATAAAACTGAAACCAACTCCAGTCAATGGAGGACGACAACGCTCAGTTTGATCGAGTCACAACTTTGTTCTCTAACACTAAGATAAAGTGGTTTGTGAATAGGTTTCAGTGATCTTGTAACGCGTAAATTAGTGATTAATCTGGGGTGAAGCAAAGTTCAAGAAAGAAAAAGACCACTCAGTCAAGTGAGGGAACTTAAAAGATGAAAGCTCTTAAAGATTTTGAATAGGCTGATCGAAAACTGCGCGCTTGTTCGAAACTTCCTACATGCAGCGGCTAAACGTTTGAAACCTTCCACGATCTGAACCGAACATGGCTTGAAAAGTACTTATCTGTGACATCTGTGCTGTTGACATTATGAGCAGTGGCTCCTAAAAAGGATCTGCAGCGCAATCAATGCGTTATATTATAATTCAACCCGCTTACTGATTTCTCTCATCCTTTAGAGTACTTGGTTCAGTTGAAGTGATCCATCAACATACTGACAGAGTAAGTTTTGTTTCCTTTACAAGTTTATTCTATATTAAAACCTTATAAACTTTGTTTTCCATCGCCGTCGGAAGGTAAAACGAGGGTCGCGTGCAAGTCAACCGATTTTTTAAGACTGCGTAGAATATTAGAAGTCTCTTGTAACGTTTCGCCAGCGAATTTTTCATTTGGAAGCACATTTAACTTTCAGGAACGGAAACGTACCATAT
>OZ026600.1:8063447-8068447 GCA_964020085.1 Micromussa lordhowensis
CTATGGAAGTTTGTCTACGCGTGCAATATTTGCCCGAAAGAACGCCAAGTCATTGATGAAAATTTTAGCGCCTCTAAAGCCGATTATTTTCCAGCCTTCAACTTACAATCTTAGTGATCGTGGTGCGGTGGCCATTGTTGAAATGAATATTCTGGCGTCTGGAAAACGTTTATTTGTAGTTGGAGGCGGTTCATTTCAAATGTGGCAAGTTAATATATTCCTCAAGAAGAACAACATTGACCAAAAAGCCAAAGATAAATGCAAAAATGCATTGTGTAACAGATTGTGTTGTTTATAATTAATTATCGATCAGAAGAGGACTAAAATGACCATTCAGACGCACTACTGCCATTTTTTACAGGCAACTCGCTATCATGATCTGATAAAACGTGATTAACGAATTCCCCGACTCCAATATGTCTTATTGAAAAAACTTGAATTATTAATCTTGTAGCATTATTTTGGATAACTTAAAAGTGATAAATAAAACAAATAATAACTTTATTTAAGTATCGTATGTATTTAGCACTGTTGCAAATTAGCAAGTTATCATGTCGATCTGATATGACGTGATTAATGAATTCCCCGAATCCAATATATCTTAGAAAATATTTCTGATCCGATACCAGGATGCATAATAAAATAGATAAAAACGTTCTCTGGTAAAAAATATATAAGAATTATAAGCTTTCGGCAACCGTACTGTTGCCTTCGACGGATAAAAATGTGATAGAATGTAGGTGAATGAAATATAACGAGAAAATACGAATAAATTAAAATAAGGAAAATGCGTGCAAAAAAGGTGAAAGAATGCTATAAGGGGCTAAAAAGCGTAATCAATGTTTCTTTAAAACAATATAGCATTCTTTTAAAGAAACATTGATTACGCTTTTTAGCCCCTTATAGCATTCTTTCACCTTTTTTGCACGCATTTTCCTTATTTTAATTTATTCGTATTTTCTCGTTATATTTCATTCACCTACATTCTATCACATTTTTATCCGTCGAAGGCAACAGTACGGTTGCCGAAAGCTTATAATTCTTATATATTTTTTACCAGAGAACGTTTTTATCTATTCCAATATATCTTATTGAAAAAACTTGAATTATTAGTCTAATAGCATTATTTTGGATAACTTGGGTGTGATAAATAAAATAGATAACAACTTTATTTAAGTGTCGTATGTATTTACCACTGTTGCAAATTCAACAAATAGTTTAAACAAATATTTCAAATGAACATTAACTGTTAATAAGAATCCCAACTGGTGGGAGGCTATTTACACAACGCGGTCGAGGAGTTGAACTCGGACTACCAAGAACAAATCCAGATAGTGGTAGGGTGGAGGATTTGAACCAGGGACCTCCAGATTTCAAATCCAGCGCCCTAAACCACTCGACCACTAAAATGTAAAACAAGACAGTAACGAGGAATTCTGGAAAAAAAGACGAAATTTGGCTAAACCTGCATGTCAAAATGGGGTTGCTATGGCAATTTCAAGTGACGTGGAGAGACAGTTGACATGTCAAAATCTCGGTGAGAGATGAATGAACAGCTATACTGAAAGACTTAGCATCACAGAGTGAATCCTCTTGTCAAAATGTTTCAAAAATGTTGTAGGGCTGTAGGATTCGTCAGATGGTCTTAGAAGTGCCCTAAATGTAAGGCATAGTCACTGTGAAAAGTGAAAAACACCTTCAAGGTATTTTTTTTCGTCACGTAAACTGTCCGGCGTGTTACAAACTAGTTGCGCTCGTCTCGTCAAAGTCTTTATAGTCGTGGATTTGTGTGAAGTCGGGTTGTAGGATGATTCGTCAAGTAATATGTCGGTATGCGTCGGTTTTCTGTACACTGTCGTTCGCAGTTCGTTGTTGTCGAAGTTTACCAAACAGTGTAGAAAAGGAAGTTTTCCAGTTTCTTCGATTTCTTTGGTAAACTGGATGTCGGCGTTCTGTTCGTTAAAGTGGTCGTGAAAAGCGTCAATTTCGTCTTTGTGAACGACAGTAAAAGTGTCGTCAACGTATCGTAACCAAAGCGGTATCGTTTGACGGCAAGTTGCAAGAGCGCGTTCCTCTACGTGTTGCATCACAATTTCTGCGACAACAACAGAAACAGGCGACCCCATGGCTGTTTCACGCAACTGCTTGTAGTGTTTGCCGTTGTCCTAAAAGTTAGTCGATGTAAGGCAAAGGTTCAGTAAGTCCATGATGTGTTCTGTCGCTAACGATAGTTTAATGGTAGATTAATGGATAGCGATCTCGGTACACTGTAAAGACAATTGAAGTGGAATACTGGTGAACAGTGATTTCACATCAAAAGACACAAGTTTGTAGTCGTCAGGTATCTGTACTGTCTTAATAGAGTCAATAAAGTTCTCCGTAGATTGCAGTTTGCGTCTTGATTTGTCAGTATGGGGGTGCAGTATGGTCGTCAAGTACTTAGACAGTTGACACGTAGGGGACCAGGTTTGTGCAGTTTCGGTAGTCCGTGAAATTTCGGCCGGTGGTTGTGGTAGTAGCGTTGAGTGTTAATATCGTCAGTCTTCTTATAAGTATTGTGCTGTTGAGTTTACGTAGAAGTGCTGGCGTCGGGTCGCGTTTAAGCTCCCTGAGTTCGTAGTTTGTCTGTCGTTGACAAGCGCGTCCATTTTGTCAAAGTAGTCAGTCTTGATGTGAAGTATATATGAAATAATTCATATTTGACTGCGGCTGTAGATGAAAATAAAGAATGATCACCATCGCAGTAAATTTTCCAACTTAAGCGGCTGGAAAGAAGAAGCCTGAAAAAATCAGGGCTTCAACGGGATTCGAACCCGTGACCTCCGCAATACCGGTGGGATGCTCTACCAACTGAGCTATGAAGCCACACATTGGGAGCGATCGAGGTCAATTAAATGAGTTCATATCTTCCTGTGAGGAGTGAAATGATGTGAAGTATATATGAAATAATTCATATTTGATCTGCGGTTGTAGATGAAAGTAAAGAATGATCATCGCAGTAAATTTTAAACTTAAGCAGCTGGAAAGAATATAGTTACACGTCCTTTGTCGGCTAGTAATACAACAATGTCTTCGTCGTTTTTCAGACGTTTCAGTACTTGTTGTACGTTCGTCCTTTGTCAAGTTGTTGTCAGGTATAGAGGCTAATTGTACCGTGGAAGCAATGTCTGTAAACAAATATCTTCCCTATAGAACATTTTCCATACTTTTGACTTAAAGGACTATTTTGCGTTTGTAAAATTGTGCAGTGCATTTGAATATTTTTTTAGGATAGAAATTAAGGCAGTGGAAGAAAAATTTCATCCTCAGTTAATGCAGTTTCGTTTGTTTTGTATGGCAAAATATAGTATCTTTCAAGTATCTGAACAGATTTTTCTCACGGCTGTTACCTGTTGCTCTTTGCATCGAAATACAATTGAATTGACGGGCTCTAATCGTGAAACATTCTTACATTAGGCTCACTTCACATCGTTACAATTTCTGGATAAAGCAATGCGTTTTGGCCTATACCAAATAGGGGAGATTTGGCTTCCCGCTTCGGGCAATGTGGGAGTGCTAACCAATCCGTCTCGCGGTAACTTTATTCTGTCAATCCAGAAGGCTGCTAACCAAACGCAGAGTTTTTATTCTGTCGCGCAATCTGGTTAACGACGCCCACCCTTCCCCCCGCCTCCCCCACAAGGGGATGGTGAACTCCCACTGGAAAGGACGGGGGTGTTTGTCATCTCTCTTAGGGGCAAAAAAATCAAGGATTCTGGTCTCACTTAGGGTGTTGATGATAAAACGCCACTATTTCCAGCTGCAAAGTATCTTTTAGTGTGCACCCGAAAAAATACCAATAAAAGAAACGCTCTTATTTCTGTTTTTAGGCTCGATTTCCGCCGGTCTCTCTAAATATCAGGCGTAAACTGTCTGGAGAAGAACACTCAAGTACAGTTGTCAGTTACCATTCAATCTGAATCACACAACTTAGATAAGGCGACTTTGCCTCAGCTCTTCGGTCTACACGGCGTGCGGTTCAAAGCTTACACAAGGCTTTCCATTTACTCGGGGTCAGACAATATGCACAAGGCGACTTTAATATCGAGCGAAAAGTGTTTGGAGGAGAACATTTAAGCAAAGCTGACAGTCAAGGCTGGTTCTCCATAGCACACAAACACAAGCATAAGCAACATAAGATAATTTGGTTTTATCAACTGAGTTGATAATGTGAATTGACCACCGTAAAAAGATTCCAAAGCTGACGTTTCGAGCGTTAGCCCTTCGTCGGAGCGAATCCATACTAAGCAATATCACGCAGACGCAGTAGAGTGCTGCTAACTAGCGCCTTTTGTTAGCTGCCTGAATTGCTTTTAAGTTATTCTGGGTGAATTAACCTAATTTTCTGTTTCAATTATCTTTTTGTTGCAAGATTTTCTATATTTTAGCAATAAAGTGTGTCGTTGTTTTTGTTGTTGTTGATGGCGCATAAATGGTCAGAAGCTGTTCAACAATGATTTGGCATTCGTTTGAGATGAGTTTAATGGTGCGTACAATTCTTACATGATGCGCAAACCGTTCTGATTCCAGTTATAAACCACGGTGCTAATGCACGTTTAGTGCCTCAAGAAGGGCGGTGTTTGGACGGATCGGAGGGGTGATTTAATAGAATACAAACTGGTTGGCTTATAGAGTATATTTATTTTAATATTCTTTTGATATATTTACAATGTAGGTGGTCTGTCTGAGTACCGTAAATGCTCGAATAAGCGCCCAGCTTCCAATAAGCGCCCCGCTTCCAATAAGCGCCCCTCCTAAGGCTTGAAATTTGGAATAAGCGCCCCCCTTCCAATAAGCGCCCCCCCCCTTCCCCTCCCCCTAAAAAACGTTCGGTACTCGGTACGATACATAAGGCGCATACTGCGTAAACGTTACTTTAAACGTTCTTCAAAGTCGTCAGTTCAGGTTTGCTTCTCATTTCTTCGATAGAAATATCCATGTGGCCCTTAAATTTTCTGGAA
>OZ026600.1:8073447-8098447 GCA_964020085.1 Micromussa lordhowensis
ATGATTTTGGACCCATTTTGTTGTGGTTAATTCTACAATAGTGGTCACTCTTTCGGACGTTACGTTACGTTCTTGATCGACCCAGTCACAGGTCATTCCTGAGTATATGATTTAACGTTCGAGTTTTTGACGGTCACTTCATGTCATTCAATTCCCTTGTTTGTCTGCCATCTAGATAATTCGCATTATCATGAATTTCAAGTTACGTTTTACAATTTGTTTCACGAATCTATTGATATTCACCATACAGAATCAATCCCAGTATTTTTTATCAGTGATTCACGAGTCGCTTTGCCCAGACTTAAATAGTCAACAGTGAATCGCGCCTGACTTTAAGCAACTGAGGGTGTACTATCTAGTCTTGTTAACTACGATTGCCAGAGGCAGTGTTCATTTCAATTCTCTTCTTTCGGACAAACAAGATACTCATTCATTGACCTTTGTAGCATGTACTGGACTAACTAAAAGTAAACACGTTCCACTTTGTTCTTTTCCGTTTGGATAAAACGGGCGACCCTATAAGCCGGAGTGACGGAACGGCGGAACGGCGGAATGACGGAATGGCGGAATGGCGGAATGGCGGAATGGCGGAATGGTGGAATGGCGGAAAATGACCCGAAATCCTAAAAGACGGAATCACGGAACGGCGGAAAATCCCCCGAAATCCTAAAAGACGGAATGACGGAAAATCCCCCGAAATCCTAAAAGACGGAATGACGGAAAATCCCCCGAAATTCTAAAAGACGGAAAATGTCCCAATATTTTTTACTCTGAGGGAGCCCAATATCTATAAGCCCCATGGTTTCTTTTTGTGCTTTTTATCGTTATTTGTATTTGTTATTTGTATTTTGTGGTAAAATAAAGATAAATGTCTAAAACAATGTCATGTCCAAGAGAGGGAAGGCAAATGCTAAGAACCACAGATCTGCTAAAAATTGCTTCAGTCCCACCTCCCCCCCCCCCAAAAAAAAAGGCTTAAGGTGGCTGGATACTGTTTCCTGCACTTTGCAAGACGTAGATTTTGATGGGCCATAATTACTACTCTTTATCAATTGATGCTACAATCATGGTATCAAAAACTGCCCAATCACTGGAGAACACGTTGGTATTATTTTCGTGACACAATAGGTTACGATAGCAACACTATGACCTGCCAAAAACATCCTTAATTTCAGCTTTAAGCGCTCATATTTCAAAAAATGGCGCGGAGAAGTTTTTTTTTATTATAGAATTTTGATAAGCAGGATGCAACTTTTAGCAAAGTTTAAAAAATTCTGTAGGTGGCGTTCAGAGCCACCTTAAATTTTCGAAAATTTAACTCGAAAGGACTGGAGTAATTTCTTCTTTATTGTCATAACAATCAACTAAAATAGCAGACTTAAGTGACTCTCTTAAACCTTTTGTACATCGCATGCTTTTCGCCTGAATTTCGACTGCATAATCTGCACGAAACTGCAGTAATTATTGGAAAGCATAAATCAACTAAAATCAATATAAACTGTAACTAACATTAACGGGAACTGTTAATATTAATCATGTAAACGCAGGTTTCGTCGCCTGGCGCCAAAATCCTTTCAGGGAAAATATGCTACAGCTGCTTAAAGTCGAAGAAATGTCGAGTTAAAATAAATTGGAAATAGCCTCAACAATAAATAACATTGGGAACTGTCATATAAATCATGTTCACTAAAGTTGACATTTCGGCGTCAAACATTAACAATAAATGAGTTTCAGTGAAAATCTGTGCAAAAGCTGCTAACCTTAAATAGACCACTAATGCATTACTAGCAAGAATTTTAACTTTTAACCCCTTTAAATGGAACTGAGCTGAGTTTGGGCATTAAAATGAATTCTGGTCCCGTGACCACGATGCACGTAATGGATAGGCTACCGTATCAATCTTTATAAGTCGAATTCGTTACGTAAGTGCTGAAGATGGACATCATCCATAACCTCCTTGTCAGCTTCCATTACTTCCACCGACGGATGATACCTTTGACCGGAACTGAGCGCTAGCTTAAAAGACTGATTAAAGATTCATTAGTTAACAAATCGAGATAGTATATTGATGTCGGTTACGTATGTAATGTAAGAAGCGATTGACAAGATTAACAGGTTTTGATTACAAACTTCCATTAAGAAAACAAAATGTGCCTTTCGATTAGTACAAAATCAGTTGTGAACTAAACTTCGTGAGTGGAACTTATTAAAATACAGAAGTAAACCCAAACTACAGTGACTTTTTCTGGATACTATCTCCCGCGGCCGGAGAGTTCAGGAAACGTGGCGACCACGAAGGGACTGAGTGAGTATAATTTAGTCCTCCATTTGAAATTTCAAGGGCAACTTAACGACGAAGAAGATGACTAGCGAAGCAGGCGAAGCAGGCGAAGCCCTCGAATCTACACTACAAACGAAACTAACGCAACTTGAAATCACTCAAGACAAAACTGGAAATGTCCTGAAAACCGAAAAGAGAAGTACAATAGCAAGACACATAGAAACTTTGAAGAACACGCTAACAGATGTGGAACACGCGCGTAGAGCGGTCGAAGCCCAGAAGATTGCAGCAAAGGAAACCACTGAAGAAATCAAAGAATGGAATGCTGGTGTGGAAGCCGAAGTCGTACAAGCAGATGAAAACCTTGAAATCCTCGAGGAATGGTTGCGCGATCAGAAACTAAGGCGGGAAACTCATGAGCAAGAAGAGCGAATGCAATTCGAGATCAAACTACACGAAACCAAACTAAAGCTTCAAGAAGAACTAGAACAGAAGAAGAATGAAGCCAGCGACACACCCAACACGCAAGCTAAGCTGCCAAAATTAGTCATTACTCAATTCAATGGAAGTTTTGCAGACTGGCCAAGGTTCTGGGGCCAATACTCTGAAACCATAGACAAGAGCAGTGTACCACCAGTGACCAAATTCAGTTACCTGAGAGAGCTACTAGACTACAAAGTTAAGAAGACAGTAGAAGGCTTGCCACACACTGCAGAAGGCTACAATCGTGCCGTGTCCATCCTTAAGGACAGATTTGGCAAGGAGGGTGAGATAGTCAATGCCTACGTGAAGGAATTACTCGATCTGCCTTACATCCCTACACCAAACGCCAGGAAGATTCATGAGTTCTACGACAAGCTTTCATACTGCGTGCAATCGCTGGAAAGCCTAAAGCAACTCCACACGGTTAACGGAATGGCGTCGATGACTCTGGAAAAGCTACCAGCAATAAGAGGGGACCTCGTCAGAAATGATCCACATTGGGAAACCTGGGGTTAAAACTAACTGAAGCACAAAAGCTGTGGACGCGTCGAAATCCAATCGAGGGTAGCAAAGAAAGGCCAAATCGAGTTTTCCAAACACAACAGAGGGACGGTAAACGTACGTGCGTGTACTGTCACGCGAGCGACCACAAGCCATCGGAATGTACCGCAGTGACGTCAATAGAAAAGCGTAAAGGAATTCTAACGACAAAGAAGTTGTGTTTCAATTGCACAGGTCCTTATCACAGATCTGCAGAATGCAAAAGCACCGCCACATGCCAACACTGCAAGAGAAGACACCACACGTCGATTTGCGATAAGACACAGGGATTAAAACCTGAAGGAGTGATGACAGCTCACCCACACTCAGGCGAAGGTGTTATATATCCGGTCGTTCTTATCGAAATTGATGGCATTAAGACGCACGCGTTACTCGACACGGGCGCCGGAAGTTCTTACGCATCGGCGAAATTGATTAAAGCTCTAAACAAAAGGCCGAAAGAAACGAAAACAAAGAGAATCGACATGATGCTTGGTTCAACCACAACAAAGGTCGAGATTTATTCAGCTACCCTCAACGCAGTTGACAGTGACTTTAAAATGAACATTGAGTTATCGAAAGTTCAGAAATTACCTCAACTGATGACAATCGACAATCCCAATTACGCTGCGCTGGTCGAGAGATACAGCCATCTTAAAGGTGTCAGAATCGATGACCCCGATGATAGACCTCAATTTCCGATTCACGTGGTACTAGGGGCCAGCGAGTACGCTTCCATAAAAACGACAACAGCACAAAGAGTAGGAAATCCAGGACAGCCCGTGGCGGAACGGACGCTTCTTGGTTGGACAGTCATGTCACCGGGGAGTGAAGATGTCGGCCACCCAATTCTGTTGACGCAATCAACCTCTGCAGATTACGAACAATTGTGCGCTCTGGACGTACTCGGCCTCGCAGACACCCCAGAGAACGATCAACTCACGGTATTTGAAGAATTTAAGGAACAATTGGAGCGAAGTCCCGAAGGCTGGTACCAAACTAAGCTACCCTGGAAAGAGAACCATCCACCGTTACCTACAAACGAAACTGGAAGCAAGAGACGACTGGAGCACCTTATCCGTAAGTTACAACGCAACTGCCAGTATGGAGAATACGATGACATCATCCAGGAGCAACTACAACAAGGGGTGATCGAGATCGCGCCCGAGAAACCTAGTGCAAAGGAGTTCTACATCCCGCACAAAGGAGTTAACAGAAAGGAAGCCGAGAGCACTAAACTACGAATAGTATACGACGCATCAGCCAGAGAAAGCAACAGTCAGCCGTCACTAAACGATTGCCTTCATCCAGGCCCCCCGCTACAAAATCTGCTCTGGAGCATTTTGATGCGTTCAAGGTTCTATCCCGTGATCCTATAACTGGAGACCTCCAGAAGGCATTCTTACAGATCCGAATCAAGCAGGAAGAAAGGGACGCGTTGCGGTTTCATTGGAGACACCCTAGCAGTTGGCAGACCGTAGTCTACCGGTTCACGAGAGCATTATTTGGTCTTACGTGCTCACCATTTCTCCTTGGAGGAGTAATACAGCAGCATCTCGAGAAGTGGGAACATATCCAGAACTGGTCAAAGAGATACGCGACGGCCTTTACGTTGACGATTTGATGGCAGGGGGAGCAACTATCGAGGAAACTAAAGGAAAGAAAGCTGCCACTATTGAAGTTTTCCAAGATGCCACCTTCACAGTTCATAAATGGCACTCTAATTCCTCAGAGCTTGAAGCAGAAAACGACTCCGACGCAGGAGAGTTGACACACGCAAAACAACAGCTGGGAGGGACTAAGCCATCCGGTTGTAAACTGCTTGGTCTACCCTGGGACCGAGAACAAGACGTCCTACGCGTCGTGTTAAACGTTGAAGAGGGTAGCAGTACGACCAAGAGGAGCATTCTGTCTCAGCTCGCCAAGATATACGATCCATTAGGCCTAGCCTCACCAAACTCGCTGAATGGGAAGCTACTATATCGTGATATCTGTGATACCAAGGTACCCTGGGATGCTCAACTACCAGAACCAATGCTAAAACGCTGGACGGGATGGAGCAACACCTGAACTGACGACCTGACGGTTCCACGCGCACTTGCACCATATCACCAGCCGATCTCTGAAATCACGTTACATGCTTTCGGTGACGCAAGCATCCACGGAGTCAGCGCCGCCGTTTACGCGGTCGTCCAACAAACTCAAGGCATCACACAAGGCCTCGTCTGCGCAAAGTCTCGGATCGCGAAACGTAACTTGACCATCCCCCGGCTGGAGCTGATAGCTGGGCACATGGCAGTGAATCTCGTGACCAATGTGCAAAAGGCCCTTCGCACAGATCCAGTCGGCATCCACTGCTGGCTAGATTCGACAGTTGCACTCTACTGGATTAAAGGCAAGGGGGAGTATAGGCAGTTCGTGGCTAACAGAGTTCATAAGATTCAGCAGTTCAGTGAAGTCTCATGGCATCACGTTCCGACCTCAGAAAATCCAGCTGATCTGGGGAGTCGAGGGCAAAATGTCGTAAACAGTCAACTTTGGAAAAAGAGCCCTACCTGGTTAAGCGACCCACCCAAATGGCCACAAGGCGTACTGTTAAGTCCTTCACCTGAGAGCTTGGCAGAAGCTAAGACCACACGAGAAATACTGACGACGGCCATGACCGAAAATGATGCCCTTGACCATTTGCTTGACAAGTACCCACTCAAAACCGTGTTAAGAATTGGAGCATGGATTTATCGCTTTATCTACAACTGCCAAAAGAACCCTGGAAGAAAACAGCAAGGACCAATCAGTACGCAGGAAGTCGAGCAGCAGGAACTGTGGTGGATCAAGCAGGCCCAAAAGGCGGCTCAGAACAGCTCACAGTTTCAAGCAGATCAACTCCAACTGAATCTTCAATTGAATGGCCAACAAGTGTTGGAATGCAGAGGGCGTATCATTGGGGAATACCCGATTTACCTACCAGATAACCACCCCTTCACACAGAAACTAGTCTTCCAAGCTCACCTCGCTACTCTCCATGGAGGCGTGGGCCTCACAATGGCGAAGGTGCGAGAAAAGTACTGGGTACCTAGACTACGACGTCTAGTGAAAAAGATAAGGGGAACCTGCAATGGCTGCAAGAGATTCCGAGAAAAGCCCTACCCAGCACCACCACTGGGCAACTTGCCCAGCACCAGGACGCAAGGTTCTACTCCATTTCAAGTCGTGGGAGTCGACTTTGCTGGACCAATTCGTTCCAAGTCTACCCCCAAAACGGAGAGTAAAGCCTACCTAGTACTCTATGCATGCAGTCTTACCAGAGCAGTCCATCTGGATTTGCTGAAGTCCTTGGAAGTTCGAGAGTTCATCCCAAGCCTCAAAAGGTTCATTGCTCAAAGAGGAAGGTCGGAAATCATCTACTCAGATAACGGGGCAACCTTCAAAGCCGCAGCGAAATGGCTTCAAAAGGTACAAAAAGATGAGCAGTTTCACAAGTTCCAGGCAGACTCCTCTATCAAATGGCAGTTCAATTTAAGTCGGGCCCCATGGTGGGGAGGGCAGTTCGAGCGCCTCATAGGCCTATTCAAGAGTGCCTTCAACAAGTCAATCGGTAACGCAATGCTACGATGGGCATGCAGAGCTCGAGGAAGTGGTGTTAGATGTTGAAGTTGCCCTCAACAATCGACCTTTGGGTTACCTACAAGATGATGTCGAGCTACCTGTCCTCACCCCACACTCAATGTTGCACATGAACCCGAGCTATTTGCCAGAGCTGGAAGCGTATCATGTACCTGACAAAGATTTACGGAAACGAGCCAAATATCTTATCAAGTGTAAAGAAGTCATGTGGTGTCGTTGGACTCGTGAGTATCTGAGGAGCCTGCGAGAACAACATCGTCAAGCTGGAGGAGAGCAGACGTGCCATCCTAATATCGGTGACATCGTCATCGTGAAAGATGAGAACAAAAACAGGCACTTGTGGAAGCTTGGCATCGTGTCCAAACTGATCAAAGGCAAAGACGAAATCGTGAGAGGGGCCCAACTAAAAACGACCAACGGTAGCATTGAACGCCCTGTTCAGCTCCTGTATCACTTGGAGCTGACATGTGATCGCCAAGCTAACACTGTGCTCGATCCAAAGCCCCTGAGTTCAGACCATTGAGTTCTAGACCACGCAGAGATGCCGCAGTCGCGGCCGCAGTTAGGATGCAGGACATTGCAGCACAAGAGTGAGCATTTATTCTTTATCGTATACACATAAGTGAACATTATTCTTTATTGTATAGCGTTTAATCGGAACTCATATACTACTATAAGCGTTTCATCTAAATTCCTTGTTAGCAATTTATATGGGGGAGGGTGACCGGAACTGAGCGCTAGCTTAAAAGACTGATTAAGGATTCATTAGTTAACAAATCGAGATAGTATATTGATGTCGGTTACGTATGTAATGTAAGAAGCGATTGACAAGATTAGCAGGTTTTGATTACAAACTTCCATTAAAAAAACAAAATGTGCCTTTCGATTAGTACAAATCAGTTGTGAACTAAACTTCGTGAGTGGAACTTATTAAAATACAAAAGTAAACCCAAACTACAGTGACTTTTTCTGGATACCTATATATATACCTCCCGCGGCCGGAGAGTTCAGGAAACCTTTTACCATGGGCGTTGCGAATGCAAGACAACTTTGGATGATAATGCACTGGCTCCGGCTTGATGGACATCCTTAACTCCCCATAACTAATTAGGGAATGGCCTGAGTTCTAGTCGAGCAAGAGAAAAAAGTTCCAGGGTGGTGGAGGAACTACTTCCGCTTCGCCTTTCTTGGGTTTGGGACGGATGTTTTGCCGACACCCGTAACATCTGTAGACCCTTGAGTTCTTGAGCCATTTGACTTTAAACGTGGTTGTGTCGAGAGTTGGCTTCGGTGGTGTTGCAATTCCCTCTCTGTACTCACTAGTCTAGCGTTGGGTTTGTGGAAGACGTTTTCGCTTTCGTTCCGCTTCTCCCGGCTTCCCACCGACTGACTTGGGCAGTTCTTGTACGCACACTCGATCAGTGAAATTCTTCTTTACTTGTTGGACTGAAAGGCTTTCCTGTAGTAACGCTGCTTCCAACGTAAGTTCGTGCACTCTCTTATTGATCTTCTCCTTTTGAGCGTGAGACTTGCTGACGTAGGCCGAGAATGCGACTTGAAGCTTTGAACTGCAGGGCTGGCCTATCTTGTAAGGGCCCTCATCCACAATAGCTCTTTCGCAATTCCTCTCCTCCTCTTCAGAAATAGATTTTAGCAAGTCAACTACTTATTCTGTCCAGGCAAGTTTTCGTTCTCCATACATCTGTTTCTTCCTTGCCTTTATCCGCTGATGCTTCGATTCTGCCCCATTGTTGTAGAAAAACGATTCCCCAAGGCCAGCATGTTTTCTGACGGGTGAAATCATCTTCTTCTTCATGTCGTCTGCAACGTTTGCCACAAAGTACTTGTGAAATTCTGTTTCGCTTGAATTAGAGAGCACTGCACCCCTTGATTTTCTGTCATTCCGTCTTTAAGAATTTCGGGTGATTTTCCGTCATTCCGTCTTTTAGAATTTCGGGTAATTTTCCGTCATTCCGTCTTTTAGGATTTCGGGAGATTTTCCGTGATTCCGTCGTTTAGGATTTCGGGTCATTTTCCGCCATTCCGCCATTCCGCCATTCCGCCGTTCCGTCTTTTAGGATTTCGGGAGATTTTCCGTGATTCCATCGTTTAGGATTTCGGGTCATTTTCCGCCATTCCGCCATTCCGCCGTTCCGTCCTTCCGCCGTTCCGTCATTCCGGCTTTTAGGGTCGCCCGGATAAAACTCCACAAACGAATCATCTGAATTGTCAACATGCGGCAATTCTCGCTCCATGGGCTTATATTCGGAGGGTCTTACAATTAAAAGCATAAATCATTTTAGGGTAGTAGGAGGACGGTGTTTCAGTAGACTCCGACACAGGTCGCATTGGCTTAAAAAGCCGTGCCACTATTACTAGAGAGCATTTTATCAAAATTGCTTTTCTTTTCGCGTTGTTATTGCTTCTACACGAGCCAACTAGCGGTCCGAGGGGTATGTTCGGCATAGAAAATGTCTGATTTTACGTCTTCTGAAATGACATATCATGCATTTCAAATAACAAGCGTGGCATTAAACAATTACGAACTTCCACTGTTATATCTAATTTACCTATCTTCTTTGTAAACGCATTCAAAGGTTTTGTAGATCTAATATCTGGGGATAATTTTCCCCATAACCCGGCTAGGCCCAAGAATGCTTTGTACAGAATGGTTACCGTAAGTTACAGTGTTATAACTAGGAATGGAGAAGTCTGATTGTCTTCAAAAGTAAGCGAAGAATTATAATTATTAAAAATATCACAGATATACGTGGGAGATCAGCCTTTTTATCAGTGTTGGTAACTCGGCCCTCTTAAGCAATTGTGGATAATTTGCACGTTTGTCTCTATACATCGCCCTCAGTCCTCTTTCCTGCAGTCTGGAGTCTATTGTGACACACAAGATCAGCTTGCCACATCGTTTGGATTGAGAGAGGCCTCTCTAGAAAGCATTTTTTAAGTACTGGGAAGGAAAATTATCTTCTATGTGATTGTTCTAAGTTTACTTTGAAAATTAGCCATGCCATTCTCTGTATGACTGATTCACAAGCTCCACGGCAGCTGACAAGAATTGCATTCTAACCCGCTTTAAAGTCGTTTCTCGAAAAGCACTGAACGGCCTAAAGCGAAAAAGTTCTCTTTGAAATAGCTCTTTCAAAGCGCCGGACAGTTAATATTTTTCTTTCTCTGTCCTTACGAATTGCGCTCCGAAAATTCAGGCGCGCGTTTTTGCTTGATTTTGTTCGATTAACCGTTAAAATTCAACCTTCAATGTTATTTCGTCATTCAAACTGGCCAATCAGGTGTCTTTCCACGCGCTAAAATTAGATTGAAAAAGATTATCATTGGAAGAGGCCCGTGTATGGGGGATGTGTTCTTTCAGATCATGGTCTCTTGGTGTTATAACTAATACTACAAAGTTCGACCATTTCCCACCAGTCCTGCGGGAACTGGGTTGGTCCTCCATTTAACAGCTGTTAGTACGTGATGTCACACAGCTGTGCAAAATAGTCAGTGGACTTGCGCACTACTACCTAAATAGGGAATTTAAGAACCTACGACGGGGACGCTATGACAACGCCGATTAAAAATGAGTCTATAAAATAATTGAGCCACTACGCGCGCTCTCATTGGTCGATAGGTGTGTTTAGATGAGAGTATGTAAACACGGTTGTGGCGTTCTGGATTCGCGCGTATTTTTGAGAATTATTTTATAAAAGCAATGTAGCACTTTCTCCGTGTTTAAAAGGCCTCATCTAAATATTCGGAGGGTTTGGGAGAATTCTCGAAAGTTAAGGACCGTTCATTTTTTATGGAGTAGGTTGGGCTGGTGGGATTTGGAGGAGTGTAATTTGAAAATTGTATGACTCCCCCCCCCAATTTCCGATTTTTTCCCCTTGCCCCCCCCCCCCCCCATCAGAGTATTTTTTTGGAAGCCCCCCTTGAATAAAAAAATACATATGGTATTAAAACGGTTACTACATTGAAATTTCGTTTTGTTATAGTTCACGTAATTTATTGAAAGTAACCTGAAAGCTAGAAAGCTGCTTTTAACAAATCCTCACTCAAAAGAATGAAAAGTCAATTTCAGCTCTTCTTGTTACAGCTCGTCCTTTAAAAAGCGATTCACTACTGAACGATCCATGCAGTTCGATTTTTTTGATGTCAGAGGAGGCCGCTTTTCAAAGGGCAGATGGTTGCCCAGAGAGGTTAGGAGAGTTGCTACAACCAGAGTACCAGTTAAAAACCACTACAAAGCGTTTCTTTCACTATCGATCTATCAACATTTGGAACTCGCTAAGCGCAAGCACAAGAAATTGTGAAACGCTCACTAGCTTTATGCGTGGTGCAAAACTGGAGCTATGTCACACCGAGAACATTTTCACTTATTATCAATGATTATTTTTGTAAATAATCCTTTTTTCTTTTTTTCTTTCCTTTTCCTAATTTGTAAATTAAATCGGAAGAGCCATATAGTGAATATTTAATAATTGTATTGTATTGTATTATTGTATTGAGTTTAATGCAGGCTTGCCGAAAGCGTTATGCGCTTGTTGATTGGTTCCATTCATATGCAACGTTACTTGAAATGCATTCCAACACATAGATTCCCATAAATTCATTCCGTTTTATCGTCAATTGTGCGCACAATTTTCACCTGGAGCCGATTAAGGTACTGTGTGTTGCTCAGATGATGTCTCTTTTAAATGATAGCTGCAATTGTCATTTTTGTTGGTTCCTTTACGTTTATCAGAGGATGTTGGCGGATTTAATCAACTGATTAGTCAATGCTTACTTTATAGTCTGCTTTCGATGTTGGCATTCTTACAGAATCAGTAGTTTGCCAATCTTGCTGTAAATGTATGTTAATGAATTCTCTGTAGTTACCGTATGTAGTTTTATTAAGATTGAAACAATTACTTTGAAAAAGACTGATAGCTTCATAATCACCATACGCTGTGGAATGCATGCTTGCGGGCTCACCCTTCCCTTCACCCTTCCATCTCAAAGGTAGATGTGGTATATGTAATGAGTTACCCTTACTGATGCCAGTAAGGTGCACTTTAAGTACGTGCACTTTACAATATGCTCCGGTGCTCAACCAGCCAGCAAACAAGCAAGCAAGCGAACAAACAAACAGACAATCAAACAAAAGAAAATGAGCATACTTCCACAAAAAAGGACCTTATTTCCAATGCATCTTCCCTCTCTCTTGAGGTGCCAAAATTTAACAAATCTTCGGAAGCTAAGCACACACATGTACGTATTGTAGTCAAACGTTCAACACGCTACATGGGCTTTAATCTATAAATTCAAATGATAGAGTGCAGTGATGAACGATGAAAGCAAAGAAAGCGATGAAAGGAGAGCGGTTGAAATGTTGCATGCCGACTAGGACGGCGAGGAACACGATAGAGGAAAGCGGAGAAAATGGCAAATAGAGACAAGATGACTGTAACGTCGCGATGGAAATGCACAAATAAACTAGAGAAACGCATACAAAAGGGACTGAAACAAAACGAAATTATGCGAAAAAGCCTAACAGAATATAGATTGCGAGAAAAGAATGCGATGATGACGGAAAAATGCACGTACAAACGGGGAAAAAACAACAAAATAATTAAATGGGACCATGCGGCGGCAACAGTACGCATAGTGCACCTATTTTGGTTGATGATGGTGCCTGGCTCAAGATAATTTTAGTATTCTTTTCTGCTTTGGACGTTTGTAAACACTATTTTAACGGTGAAAATGCGTACAAAGTTGTTGCGACAGGATATGCAACCATGATTGACAGAGTAATTGACAGTGATTCACAACTGAAAACACTGATGAAAACTTTCTTTCCACGCCTTATTGAGTTTACTTTTACTTAGCTTTACCACTGCATTATAAGTAATATATCAAACACGAGCGACAGTGTTTCATCGGGATATCCAAACACCAAGAAGAGAGTTGAAAATACGACGCGCAGCGGAGTATTTTTGACGAAATTCGAGGTGTTTGGATAGCCGATGAAACACTGACTCGAGTGTTTGATATATCTTCTCAATCGAAACAAAAACTAAGGAGAAAACGGAGAAGTAAAATCGTCAAAATCTATGCTAATTAAGACCGGGTATCCAAACGTCCTTCACGGTTGTGGTTTTCTTTGTTTTAACTTGATGAATATTAATGAGTTTGAGAATAACCATTCAAACACACGTCTGTTAGTTTAAAATGTGTTAATATTTACATTCCAAAATGCTTTCGATTTTCGAATACTTAAGTAGCAGTTGAATAACGGTAGTTTCTATTTGGAAACTTCAGGGACTTGCAACTGTTTAACGATGTGGGAGGCAAGGGGGCTTTGCTAATTTTCCTCTCTTGGTCTAAAAAAATATCAGTGATTATTTTTTTTAATTTGTTAGTGTAACCAAAACACGATTATGCAGGTACTTGCCTCCCATATATAGGAGGTCTCAAATGTGTCATACGTGATATAAGAAAGACTATTAACCCATTGACTCCCAGAGCTTTTTGCCAAAAACGCATTTTTTTGGACATTTGGAAGCTTTTCAGCCTGGATATGAGCCAAAGTAGATCCAATCTTTTAAAAAAGGCATTCGCAACATGATAGCATGCCTTCTTTCCACTAGCACCGCGCTTTACGACATTTTTGATCGGGCGTGGACAGAAATCAAAATTGGAGTGGAAGTGACCTACGCCTTTAGGCTTTTAGGCTTTTCGGCTTTTTAATTTTTTTTTTCGCCTTTCCTTTTTCTCCTTTTGTTATCTTTTTGCGGCAATGATTGACCTTCTACTGGGCTTCCTTCCAGTTCAAAAATTTCTGAGAAAGCATCATCGAGACATGGAGTAGCTAAGTGTAGTCGCAGGAAATTTTGCTCCGCGTTTTCCCCATTTCTCAGGCTCCATTTAGCGGATCACTCTGATCTGGGTATCATTGGAAAGATCCATCCCTTATGCGAAACTTGAGTATAGATGATATGATGCCACTTTTTTTAAAGGTGATGAAGTTAGAAGTGGAACAAAGGCCAACGCTCGTCATGGGCTTCACGGGAGTCAATGGATTAACTGAGACCATATTTGTATTCTCGGTATTGGACTGGAACTAGCTTGCAATGGAGGCTCATACGGGGGAATGTCGTTAAAAAGAGATAAATGTGCTCAGCATTTGAAAAGACTCGCCGCACTGACCTCAATTGCAAGCTAGTTCCAGTCCAATACGGGTCATTCATGACGAAAACATGGCCTATTAAAAGATACTAAGCATATCAAAGCAAGCTCATTTTTTGTTTGCTTTTAAGTTCTTGCAGATAGTCCAGGCAGTCCCTTGATCATCAAGCATGAGTCTGCAGCCGTTTCAGGACGAGCAGTTGAACTATTTCAAGTTTGCTGCCATTGTATTGGATGAATTTCCTAAGGCTTTACGCCAAACTTTCAGATCGATGTGGGACAACACCTTTGGACACCTGCCTGGTTTCCAAACCTGGGATGACTCCTCGGCGGTAAGGAGTTTGTTTCTTACTACAGAGAGTGGCACGACCAAAGTCCCCACAAATCTCTCTTACGAAGAATGGGATTGTACTGCATTGTTCCAAGCCACTATTTACGCGAAGTCCTTCGCTGTGTCCGACAGCAAAGGTCATCTTAAGAAACTCTTTGACCTGTACCTGTCTCCCCGTAAGTTAGCTCGCGGGAAGTTCCATGCATCTGTCGAGAGCCCGGGTGGAATCAAGGCTGAGACATTTGCACTTGCAATTGATCAACTTCGACTGTTGAGAAATTCGATTTGTCACTCAACCAGCTGTAAGATTGACAAAACAGTATTTGATCAATACGTGCAACATGCTAAAGACGCATTCAAAGCTCTTGGAGTCAAGACAGACCCCATTGATGTCATCGGTGGTTTGACTGAGTCGAACTTTCCAATTAAAGAAATTCCCAAGCTGGAGCAAGCCATGAAAGAGGAGACCCGAGCATATATCAAGTTTCTTGAGGACGCAAAGTCTGAACTCGCTGTAATAAAGGAGATAGTTGCTACTAAAGAAGATATCGCCGTGATGTTGGATCAGAAGATCAATGATTTGAAACTATTCGTAGCTCCAGAAGAGCCTGGTAAAAATTCAGTTATAACATTTCTGCATGGTATATACGGTTTCAATCAATTAAATATTTCAATCAATCTTTAAGCCGTGCATCTATATAAAGAATTATGAATGTGCGTGGGAGCTCAGAGAGCACCCATGTAGCTAGAGTTTCCTACCCCAGGTTAGACTTGTTCTCGGCTACGCCTTAAACAACTGTCATGTATCTCTCATGCTTTTCAAAACCTAGGTACATCGGTAACTCGATTGACGCATGCTTAGGAGGAACCCTTTATTACTAATCATGACATAGATAGTTAAACTGCGCTATCAAATTTAGTAACTGTCGACCTACATCATATCCGACCAATGATGGATGCCGGCTTACGCACGTGGCGTGAGCAAATCTAGTTCAAACGTTAGCCTTTTAGTCAGGGCTTTTATCAGTGATCGGAGGGCTGGAGCTAATATAATTTACCTCGAGTTGATAACTAACAGTAGTCTCTTTAGAAACTAATATCTTTGCTTTATTAGATCGCGGCCGCCGCAAAGAAAACGAAGAAATGTAACAGGTACTAAGTTTCTGTTCTCTTGGTGATTATCATTGTTTTTATTTTCAAAGATACCAAGCCATCCCTGCCAAAATCATGTCTTCCTGAAATGGTTCCTCACTTTACTGGTCGAAAGAAGGAGTGTGAAGAAATCACTGGTCACCTGACATCTAAATCTCCCCGAATCGTTTCGATCTGGGGTTCGCCCGGATTTGGAAAAACGTCGGTTGCAATCGCCGTGGGACATCATCTCCTTTCTCAGGGACTGGCCGTGAATTACCTCTCCTTACGAGGACTTCAGTCAAAAGCTGATCTGGCATCAAAGATTCTTGGTCTTTTCGGACGATCTGTCGCTAGTGATCAACCAAACCAACAGCGCCTTTCAATTGATGACGAGCTTTTCCAACTTTTTAGTGAAATGTCAGATCGTTTTACAATAATTCTTGATAATGCTGATGAGTTATTAAGTGGAGGGCCGAAATTGAAAGAGGATTTCATACATTTCCTTGCAGACATTCTCAGACGAACCGAAAAAGTGACATTTGTCATAGCCACAAGGGAATCTTTAGAATTTATGAAGGTGCAATTCCAAGGCCTACAGGCAATAAGGATATCCTCACTAGATACGTCTTCTTCTCAAAATCTAGTTCACGAATTACTCCCAAATGTTACCACTTCTGATTGCAAGCAAATTACGGAAATCTGCGGGCACGTACCTTTGGCCATAAAGCTATTGTGTCCCTTTATTTTTGAAGATGATGATGAACCGAATCAAGTTCTAAGTGACTTCAAGGAGGCCTTAGACAATCATAATATTGTGGAGATGTTGGACAGTCCAGATTATCCGAGCAATCTGACTTTGAAACTCCTTTTTAACTCTTCTTTCCAGAGACTCTCTGCTGAAGAGAAAGAAGCTCTTGTGTCTTTGAGTGCTCTTCCAAAAAGTTTCGATTTAACGGTTGCTGCATTCGTTCTGGATATGTCACAAACACAGGCGAAGAAGATATTGTTAAACCTTGAGCGGAAATCCCTTCTTGATTCAAGTTCAACGCCTAGGTTATTCTCAATGCATCAGCTAATTCGTTCGTTTGCAAACCAAAGAGGAGAACATGAAATGAAAGAAACGATTCTAAGATCAAGAGCCCTGCTGTGTGCATTTTACGTCTCCCGATTCGAGAAGCTAAATGAGAAGTTCTTGACAGGTGATTCCATGTCGGCATTTATCGATTTCTATGAAGAGGAACAAAGCATTACTCAAAGTTTAATAGAGGGCTGTACTGATTCTAAAACAGCTAACGGCGTTTTTGAGGTCTTGGTAGAAGCTGAGCTCTTTCTGTACTCACTTTATTGGAGAGAAGGATCCAAGTTTAACAAGATTTACGACTCAGCTCTAGCAGGGGCCAGGAGACTCAATGAAAATGCGTCCGTTAGGCAATTGCTTGTTTCGAAGGCCTTATATCAGGTAACTTGGAGGAAAAAAGGAAACACGGAGCAACTGCTCTCTGAAGCAATGAACATTGAAGCGTCGTGTTCTTCGGTCCCGAAAGATGACGATAAAGGAAAACGCTTGTGTTATAGCGGCATCTATCAACTGGTTAACGGCCAAACAGAGGCAGGAATTCAATCCTTAGAAGAAGCTTTTTCTTTAATGAATGGCACCGCCGAGAAAAGTATTCTTAAAAATATTGCGTTTCAAATCCTTGCTACCAATGATCGCTTCAAAAACAACTCGTCTGGAACGTCAGAGGTATTCAGCAAGTCAATTCAGGAATATCAATCGCCTGGAACAACACAGCTTCTTATTATTCCTCCAATGGGACACATCAGAAAGAAAATTGAAGAAAGCGGAATAACACAACAGCCACTAAAATTAGAAATTATTTCTCTTGTGAGTGATGCAACAAAACAGTTTATTGACATTGAAACGAAGCGATCCATAATGGACGCAGCGCAAGAAATCAAAAATAGCATCGGAAAATCGCCAGTCCAATGTTCACTTGGTTCATTTGTTTTCCAGTGCAATGTCAATATCACACTGCAGTATGTTATGAGGAAAGATGAAGGCGCAGACGAAATTAGTTGTCACAAAACGGCAGTCAATCGACACAAGAGACCTATGTCAGCTCCTGGTGTAAATAGACGCGTTCCAATTACACTATTCAGGCCACGCTCAAAATCATCACGCCGGTTACGTGCGCCTCCATTACCCGATAGGAAACAATGCTCCAGACTTGCCAACAGCTATCACTCATTTGGGGCTACGCAACATGAAGAAGAAGATCTTCAATCTAGAGAAAAAGCACTTGATTCAAGACTTAAAGGGAGTTCCGATTCGCTTGAAACCGAAAGTGCACGACATGTTCTAGGCGGCCTCAGCTCAGATCTTCAGATTGTAGGACGTTCGCCTGATAGCAGTCCTAAACTGTCTGGAGAACATTCAAGCACAGCTGACAGTTACCATTCACTCGGGCTCACACAACACGCACAAGGCGACTTTCCATCAGCGCTTCAGCGTGCACTTGATATCAGGCTTGTACTGCGTGGAGAAAAACACTCAAACACAGCTGACAGTTACCATTCACTCGGGATCACACAACACGCACAAGGCGACTTTCCATCAGCTCGTCAGTCTATACAGCGCGCACTTGATATCAGGCTTGAACTGTTAAGAGAAGAACACTCAAGCACAGCTGACAGTTATCATTCACTCGGGGTCACACAACACGCACAAGACGACTTTCCATCAGCTCTTCAGTCTATACAGCGCGCACTTGATATCAGGCTTGAACTGTTTGGAGAAAACCACTCAAGCACAGCTGACAGTTACCATTCACTTGGGGCCACACAACACGCACAAGACGACTTTCCATCAGCTCTTCAGTCTATACAGCGCGCACTTGATATCAGGCTTGAACTGTTTGGAGAAAAACACTCAAGCACAGCTGACAGTTACCATTCACTTGGGGCCACACAACACGCACAAGACGACTTTCCATCAGCTCTTCAGTCTATACAGCGCGCACTTGATATCAGGCTTGAACTGTTTGGAGAAAACCACTCAAGCACAGCTGACAGTTACCATTCACTTGGGGCCACACAACACGCACAAGACGACTTTCCATCAGCTCTTCAGTCTATACAGCGCGCACTTGATATCAGGCTTGAACTGTTTGGAGAAAACCACTCAAGCACAGCTGACAGTTACCATTCACTTGGGGCCACACAACACGCACAAGACGACTTTCCATCAGCTCTTCAGTCTATACAGCGCGCACTTGATATCAGGCTTGAACTGTTTGGAGAAAAACACTCAAGCACAGCTGACAGTTACCATTCACTTGGGATCACACAACACGCACTGCGTGCCTTTGCCTCAGCTCGCAAGTCTACACAGCGTGCACTTGATATCAGGCGTACACTGTTTGGAGAAGAACACTCAAGCACAGCTGACAGTTATCATTCACTCGGGATCACACAGGCCGCACTGGGCGACTCTGTCTCAGCTCGCAAGTCTATACAGCGTGCACTTGATATCAGGCGTACACTGTTTGGAAAAGAACACTCAAGCACAGCTGACAGTTACCATTCACTCGGGACCACACAGCATGCACAAGGCGACTATTCCTCAGCTCTTCAGTCTAAACAGTGTGCACTTTTTTTTTTTTTTTTATTATTTTTTTTATATATTTTTTTTTTATTTTGACCATTCATTTACACTGTTACAATTTTACATTCACAGAATAGGTTAAAAAAGATATTAACTCGATATATTAACAATCTTACGCAGTTACACTATTGTTAGCTTAAGAAACTAAACAAATTAAAAAAAAAATGAAAAAAATGAAAAACAGGATAGAAGGCAAAACGGCTTTAAAAGATCTTTTTAAATTATTAACCTTTTCATTTAAATATCCATTTCTTTTCAAAGAAGTTTTTCTTATTTATTTTTCTTTCAATTTCATATTTGATAGCTATCTTGTTCTGATAACCTTGTATTTTAGGGTGTATTTGTTTTCTTCTGCAGTCCCATAAAAACAGTTTTCCAATAATAATAAAGTAATTTAGTAGTGTATGTGAAGGGCATTGTGTTGAAAGCATTCCAAATAAAACATTCTCCAAAGTCAGGTGAACTACCTGATTTGACAAGCGGAACCAGCACAATTCGAAATCATTCCAGAACTGTCTAGCATAAGTGCATTGGTAAAGCAGGTGATAAAGCGTTTCTCGCTCGGCTTCGCAGAAAGTGCATAAGTCATCAGCTCTAAAGCCAATTTTACACAATTTCGTGTTTGTGTAGAGTATATTGTTAAGGATTTTATACTGAAAAGCCTTAACATAGGATTCTAGTGCAACAGAGTGAGGTAAAATAAAGGATTCCCTCAATAGATCATCTGAGATATTAAAGTCGCTTTTCCATTTATGAACAATGTTGGGAGGTTGTGATTTCTTCATAACAAGTAAGGAGTAATAATCTCTCGATTTCTTTCTCTTTGCATCAAAAATGTTGTTATTTATTTGAAGCGAAGAAGGCGTTAGTGTATAAATATAATTACGATCACCTTTCAAAAAATCAGGTATTGAGTGTCGAAGACCTGCCCATTGTAAAAAGCTAATTTTACTAATTTTATTTAAAACGTAACTAAAGGAATCATTAATATTCAAATCGAACCGGAGATCATGGATGTGAGTGATTCCGGAGTCAAAATATTTTTTGTAATAGATAGGCTTTTTATCTATTCTAATTTCTTTATTATTCCAAATAATATTTGTCCAATTCAAGTCTGTAGCGAAGGTTTCACGAAATTGTGACCACCATAGAAGAAGCTCTCGATAAAACTGGGAAGTGATTGTATAGTCGTTAACATCATAGTTGCAATTTAAAAAGATCAGTCCTCCAAACGTTTTCAATTGGTGTTGTAAGTACCGCTTCCATGTTCCGTCATTTGCGTTAAATATTCGTTTAAGCCATGCCAATCTCAGAGCTTTAACCATGCTCTCCAAATCAATCATTTTTAATCCACCTTCCCCATAATCATTTATTGTTGAAACACGCGTTACTTTATCTGTTCCATTCCATAAGAATTTGAATAACAATTGATTTAATTGTTTCACCAGCTCATTGGGTGTTGGCAGAAGTGAGCATACATAAACAAATTTGGGAATTAGAAAGGATTTTATTATTGTCACTTTACCAAGGATTGAAAGACCTCTGGAAGACCAAATGTTTATCAGTTTTTTAATACTATCCAGTCTTTCGATGAAATTCTTTTCTTTGAGCAGTTTTAGGTCATATGTAAAGTATACTCCGAGAGCTTTTATTGGTTCCGTAGGCCATCTAATTCCAAAAGGTTCTGTTTTATTTTCTTTGGAAGCTCCGATCCACATACCCTCAGTTTTTGTGCAATTAATCTTAAGGCCCGAAATGTCCTTGAAAATGTCCAACAATTCAAATAAACTTTTGGCCGAGTTCATATCCGAGAGCACTGCAGTAGTGTCATCCGCGTATTGCAATAACTTTGTTTCCTCATTCTCGAGAGATTCCTTTTATATCCTTATTTTGACGAATGGCAATTGCAAGAGTTTCCACAACTGCTATAAAAAGATACGGCGAGAGTGGATCACCTTGCCGGACTCCGCGTTCAAGCACAAAATAATTTGAAGCAGTTCCATTATTTATAGTACAGCTCTGTATGTTTTTATAAAAAGTTTTAACCCAGTTAAGAAAGTTAGGTCCGAAATTAAAGGATTCAAGACATTCGAGAAGAAAGTCCCATTCCACGCTATCAAAAGCTTTTTCAAAATCAATAAAAATCATTAGTCCTGGAATATTCTCTTCAACAGTATAATCCATTAAATCATAGATAGATCGAATTGTTTCGCCTATATATATAACGATCTTTAACGAATCCTGTTTGATTGTGATGAATAATCTCTGGTAACACATTTTTAATTCTCGAAGCGATTACTTTGGACATTATTTTTGCATCTACGTTGACTAGCGAAATTGGACGCCAGTTTTCAAGGAATGCGCGGTCTTTTCCTTTCTTCTCAATTAGAGTAATAACTGCTTGTTTTTGGGATGAGGACATCTCACCTTTATCAAAGCACTCATTCACACATCTTATGAAACTATCACCAATTAGAGGCCAAAATTTTCTATAGAATTCAATAGGGATGCCATCATTCCCTGGTGTTTTATTGTTGTTAAAAGAATCTAGAAGGCGAAAACATTCCTCGGATGTAATTTTACCCTCACATGTGATTTTCTGTTCCTCCGAAAGTTTTGGAATATTTAATTCACTCAAAAAAGCGAGTCTTTTTAAAGCAATATTCGGATCATTGTTACCAGTTTTATACAAATCATGATAGAAACGCTCTTGTTCCTTTAGAATATTAATTGGATCCGTATTAATAGCACCGTTTATGTAAAGTTTCCGTATGTGTTTCTTTACATGATTCCTTTTTTCCAGATTCAAGAAATATTTAGTACTTTTTTCTCCGTGTTCATGCCATCGAGCACGTGCGCGTATTATTATTCCTTCTGTTTTCTCTTCGTAGAGCGCCTCTAATTTTTCTCGGATTGTGTGATAGTGAGTAATGTTAGAATCACTTGTGTTTTTTTCTAATGCTTCCTTTGCTTTGTTTAGTTCCTTTTGAAGAGTTTTTTCCTCAACATCTCTTTCTTTCGCTTTCTTTTTTGAGTGTGAAATAGCGTGACGTTTAATGTTATATTTAATCCAATCCCAGGTTGAACGGTCGTCTGACAATTCCTTTTGCCCTTCTGCAATCCAAATTGGGATCATTTCTGTGACACTATTTACATACTCTTCATCAACTAACAGAGAGCAGTTCATTTTCCAATATCCCGAACCTCTTAGTTCGGTTGCCAATTCTTCTATATCTAAAGTAATTGCATCATGATCTGTTCTAATTGCGGGAATAATATCAGTTGATTTTACACGGTCATTTAAATTGTTTGAAATTAACCAATAGTCTAAACGGCAAAAGATTTTGGGAGATTTTTGGCTCCACGTATAACTTCTTGTGTTTGGGTTCTTAATTCTCCATATGTCTACTAAATCAAGCTCGTTTTGTAAACAGTCAATACATTCCACAACTGATTTTCGTTGATTTAGATTTCCTCCTTTTTTATCACGAGCTGGATTGAGGGGGCAGTTAAAATCGCCTCCCATAATTATCTTTTCCTCGGTGTCCAGATTTTCCTTTCTCAATATATCAAGTAGATTGTTTACGAATTCTATTTGATCTTTGTCTTTGTTTGGAGCATAGATATTTATTAAAACATACCTTGAATCTTTTATATCGGCTGTTAAAATTATATAGCGTCCCATGGGGTCCACGAGTGTATGCTGTATTTTGCAATCAAAACCGTTTTTTATCAAAATTGCCACTCCACGTGAATTGGAGCTACCGTGACAGGCAATAAGCTCTCCGCCCCATTCATTTTTCCATTGAACAATTGATTCAGCAGTGGAATGAGTTTCTTGTAAAAAGGTTATGTCTGCATTTCGCTTTCGGGACCAAGTAAAAATAGTTCTTCTTTTTTTAAAATTGCTTATGCCCTTCACATTAAGCGAAATCAACTTAAAAGACATCGTACTTACGGGAAGTAACATTGGGACTGCAGAATCCATTAATCAACAGAACAAAAGATGATAGCAGGCAATATAAATACATGCAAACCACAAATGCAAGAAATAAGCAATTTGAAAACAAACGATTCGCCGATGTTGCTCGAACTAAATGTATGATGCTGGTAAACCTATAGGGGAAAAAAAGATTATATTCAAAACGGAAAAATAGGAGAACGATATCACAAATGCAAATAATAACTAAGATTACTAAAGAACTAATGTGATAGCAAGTAAACAAAAAAGGTTTGACGAGCGATCGAACAAATACGGTGTGTTTGCCTCCTGAAACCGGTCGTGTAGTTTAATAAAAGGAAATTGATGATGATTGAATAATGTAGTATATCTAGGTCTGTTCATTTTTCCTTACACCAACGACTTATGAGTGATTAAGGATATGAGGTAAACAGTCATAGTATAATCAGGTTGCCAGTTCTTCTAAATCCCAAGCCTCATTGATTCTACGCGGTCTGGACTCCTCAGTTTTCCGGACAAAAATTTTCCCATCCACAGTCCAAACTCGATAAATCTTGTTGGCTCTTTTCATTTTTCTTGCCTTAGCCAGAATTTCTTGTCTGTATTGTGTAAGGTTCTCGTTTATGAAAATTCTTCCTTCTGTATCTCCCTGTGTTGACCCGATGATCTCTGTAGTATTCGCTTCTTTTAAATTAAATCTGCTTTTGTAAAATTCTCGTCTCTTCTTGTATGTAGTGAAGCGAACAATTATGGGTTTAATGGCTGGCGACTTTCGGTACAGTCGATGTACAATGTCAATGTCCTCGGTTATTACATCAACTGACATTCTTTGGCCCGTTTTGATGACAATGTCTTGCAGGTTTTCACCTTCGTATTCTGGAATGCCATGGATTTCGATATTAAATTTACGTGTATATTGCTCTAAGGCATCGTGCTCATATTCAAGTGTTTGCACTCTCTTTCCCAAGTCAAATACTTCGCTATGTAAAGCGTTGTTTGTTGAAACAAGTTTCTCATTTTGCGTTTTGAGTGCATCTACCATTTCAGCGTGAAATTGCATCGAGGTCTTCAAATTTTCCACGTCCTTTCTTAGTTCCTGATTGTCGTTTAATATCGTTGTAACATCAGCTTGTATTTTCATTAATGCTTGCCATATTTGGCCAATACTTGGTTCTTCACTCACCGATTGTAACGTTTGCGCCGACATGATGGCCGGGATATTACACCTCGTGGCGTCTGTCAAATTGGATTTTTTTGCTGCGGGAGAGCTTTCGTCGCTGGAGGACGCGCTACTTGCTTCACTCTGTTTCCTTTGTCGGTTACGCTTCCTGTTTGTCATCATATATACTGTTTGCTTTCATTTTTTTCGGCTTTAAGGAGGCGAAAAGGGCGCTCTACAGTGAAACGCGTCTGTTCGCTGTGACCATCTCGTCCCCAAACAGTGTGCACTTGATATCAGACGTGGACTGTTTGGAAAAGAACACTCAAGCGCAGCTGACAGTTACCAATCACTCGGGATCACACAGCATGCACAAGGGGACTTTTTCTTAGCTGTTCTGTCTAAACAGCGTGCTCTTGATATCAGGCGTACACTGTTTGGAGAAGAACACTCAAGCACAGCTGACAGTTATCATTCACTCAGGCTCACACAGGACAAACTGGACGACTTTACCTCAGCTCATCAGCCTGCACAATGTGCGCTTGATATCTCGCCTGAGCCGTTTGGAGAAGAATACTCAAGCACAGCTGATAGCGGACGCTCACTCCAGATTACCCAACATGCTGTTGGCTCTAAACAAGTTGCGC
>OZ026600.1:8100947-8103447 GCA_964020085.1 Micromussa lordhowensis
ATAAAACCGTCCAAAGATTTTACGCGTCCGAATTTTTTTACGTACAGTATGACACTTCTAAGTAGCTCTAAAGCTCTTAGATTTTTTTTTACGGCGCGGACTTTTGTTGAGAAACTGGTGGAGATATGTTAAAACTCGTGTTATTTTCTCGTTAGGTATATCTGTAAAACCTTGAGGGTATAGTTAAAGTATCATACCCACAGATGTTGCTTCATTATAATACGTGTTTTGTAGGTGTAAATGTACTTATTTTATGTTTCAGATGTGTCCGAAATGCGATAATTAAACGTCCGAAAAAAAGTCTGAAGTTTTTGCAAGTAATGTAGTAGGTAATTGCTGGAATTCGAATGCTATAGCTCTTTTCGCGGTTAGTGTTTCTCATTTGCATTACAATGTAATCCAACGTGTGTGCATGCGAGGCATTTCGGGTTAAAACTACAAAATAGCTCGAAATTGCCTCACATGCAGGCTAGATTATATTGTGATGCAAATGAGAAAAGTTACCAGTGGAAAGCCGGGCTATTAAGTCTCCTTTAATGCTTAACTCGAGAATTCTGTGTTAAATTTGAGGAGGAGCAACACATTTTACATTATACAAAAGAGATCGAAGAACGAGTTTCATATTTTTCACTTTTTACAAACTGATGTGGTTTTTGGAATCATGAATCGATCCCTTTTCATAAATATTAAATGCCGTCTCCAGTGAGAAAAGATGCCCGACTAATTTAAGGTGGCTCGAAACAGTTTCCAGTATTTTCCAAGACTTAGAGTTTGATGGGTCATTATAACCACTCTATATCGGTTGATACCAAAATCATGGTATCAAAAAACTGCCCAATCATTGGTGAACAAGTTACTGTCAATTTTGTGGCACAATAGGTTACCATAGGAACAACATGACCTGCTAAAAACACCCTTAATTTTAACTTTAAGCGCTTGTACTCAAAAACGAGCTCGGTGACCCCCATTTTTTATTATAGAATTGTAATCAGCATAACAAGATGCAACATTTTGCAAACTTTAAAAAAATTCTACAAAGGGGGTTCAGAGCCACCTTAATTAAGTGGTTATAATGACCCATCAAACTCTAAGTCTTGGAAAGTACTGGAAACTGATTGGTCAAGTCAAATTTCTGGCGCAATGGCCGTATGCAAGACAGTCCATATCTGAATGGTTCAATACAGGTTTGTTAAATCTAAATACATCAAAGTGCAAGTATGTTTTATTTGGCCATCCAAGAAAACTGAAAAAGGTTGAATTTTCTATCTAGATCAATACCTGTGGGCTATAACTATCTTGGTGTTTCAGTCAATAAGAATATGAAATGGATGGAACATATTGCCCTTACTAGCACCTTGCTTTGGTTCGCTAGATTAACTTTGTACAATAGTCTTGTTCTGCGCCTATTCAATTACTATTATACTACCTAACGCGCGTGAAGCAAGATTAACACAATTTGCAGATCGATGACACAACCGTGATTTCAAGCACTGTAGCATCTCTCAAAACCTCACTTCAGATAATTAATTGCTTCGGTGCAATATCGGGCCTGAACTTGAACAAAAACCAAAACAAAGATAATGTGGATCGGTTCTCAGAAAGGTAATAAGGATAAAATCATGGTTTTCAAGTGTATAACAGAACCAATCAAGGCTCTTGGCACGTTTTTATCGTACGATAAAACTAAAACAATGAGAAAAATTTCTTTAGTAGAATTCGTAAAATGAAGACGTAACTGAACATTTGGCAAACACGTGATCTTTCACTGTACGGTCGTTCAATGCTAGCGAAGACAGTAGGTGTTTCTCAATTGGTTTATGCAGCATCAATGTTCACTGTCCCTGAACCTGTGATCCAGAAAACGCAAGCTGATTAATGAGACAGATTATTTATCAACCAATATCTGACGGAGACTTTTATGAACTTTCAAACAATGGTCAAATCGTTACGATTAAGTTGGATTGGCAGACTTCTAGATGGCTCAAACGCCAACTAGGAGGCTATCCCTAATTAGTAAATTCTCAGCTCCGACTATTGCATTTCTAGCTTTTGGATTGGCTAAAAAACTCCGACTATGAGCCAATAGTCGGAGTTTTACGTCATATGGAAAATAGTGCGCCAAGTTAAAAATTTTCCGCACGAAGTTTTCAACTTCAGCCCTCTATAAGGGCGGAAATGAAAATCGGCGGCAAAACCCGGTTTGAGAATTTACTAAAACAATTATTCCATTCGCCCTTGTTGGATATGAAGTGATTATAGCCAACTCGCGCTATGCGCTCGTTGGTTATTTTATCACTTCATATCCAACTCGGGCTCATTGAATAATTGTTATTTATTTTTTCAACAAATATGGCGGTCTAACCTTTTTATTAAAGTGCAAGTATGATGTTAATCTCTTCGAAGAGAATTTTCTCATGTTTTATCGTGAATTACTTCGTTTTTTTTTTTCAAGAATTGAGTAGTACATACGGAGGAGAACCAAGAGGGAAATTTATCTTAT
>OZ026600.1:8108447-8153447 GCA_964020085.1 Micromussa lordhowensis
ATGGGAGCTCTACTAGCGTTCTTGTACCTTTGAACTAGCGTCGTCAAATTTGATATACACTTCTTGACCGCTGTACTATTGTTAAAAGTACTTCCAACCGCTAACATATTTTCCGCCCGAATGTGCACAGAGACAAAGAATGGGCCAAGACGTTTTGCGATAAAATCTCGTGCAACTTGAAGGAGTCTTGAACTGAAGAAAGTGGTAGCGTCAAAAAAGTCCATACGATCTGGTACAACTGCTGTCAAATTGAATTGAGCTCGAAATGATCTTTGTCTATTACTGCCTCTCCATTCAGCCAAGCCAATGCATGGTAACCTCTCTATGACGTCATTCTCGAATTTTTCAACTGAATCAACCGCAAATACATTCATGCAAATTGTTCTTTTAGCTTGCAAATCCCTAAATATGTTTTTGCGGCGAGTTTTGCAAGGAAAAAATGGCCGTGTGGTTCGATTGTATTCCTTACTTTCAGTTAGTTTCGTGTAATCAAACTGCACCAGTACGTCCAGTTTCCCTTGGCAGACTTCTTGAAACTCTTTCCAGCTTATAAGCGTGCCATGACCGCGTGAACGAAGTGTGCGATTGAGCGCTGGCACGTTATAGTACAGTGCGAGTGTTTCAAATCCCTTCTCTGTGGGTGCGCCGTAAAAACGCGAGTCTTTTACAAATGGTAGGACAACTTGTCGTCCACCAAACGCAGCAAGGGCTGTGAGATGAAGGAAGTTATTTGTTGCCATTGTCAGTTGCTCCCAGTAATTAAAAGCGACGAAAAACTTTCTCCCAGACCGCCGCGCACTTTCCTTTTCCTTCTTTTTGTAAACTGAACTACTGGACTGGTTAGTTGTCCTGTGCCGAGAACGTGCTCGATCGTAAAATATGTTTCCGTTGTCTATTTTACTGGTTGTTTGCAGATAGAAGGCACAAATCACCAGTGTAATTCCACAGAAAAGGAGAAATGGTTTTAGAAAAGATTTACTAAATGGTAGCCAGGATAGTGATGTCTTTCTCCTTGTACCCACGGTGGGTTCCATCCTTTCCACCTTGTACCACGGTGAGGAATTGAGTTGGCTTGTACGTCAGAGAGCTGATTCGTCAGTATCTAGTATTGGAATAAATATATCTTTAGAATCGAGATGCATCAGCTATTCCAAGAAACTACGCCGTTAACCATCCACTTAAAACCACTCGCTTAAAACCCCTTACTAGCCGCTGCTCGGGAAGCTGAGGAGCGCGGGAAAATGAGCGGTGAAAATCGAGCCCCAGGGTGGTGTTATTTAGCGTGTTCGGGGCTCTCAGCACGACCCTGGTGTGTTACGTACTCGCTAAAGTGGGCTTACCGTGGAACAAATGCAGTAATTTAATTTTTAAGTGAACCCGGGTTTCCCTGATAATATTTCTTCTGTCCTTTAGAGATCTTCACGGCTCATCAGTTCATCTTCGCATACAATTTAAAGTTCTTCTAATCACCTAAAAAGTGCATCGAGGACAAGCCATACAAGAACTCCTTCAACCATACCAGCCTAGTCGCAATCTGAGGTCTTCCTCCAAAAATCTTTTAGTTTAAGCTCGTTTTGACTCGAATTCTTCTGGCAAACGGGCCTTTTCAGCCGCAGCCCCGGATTTGTGGAATCCTCTGCCACAGGATATTAGGGAGCTTAAGCAATGACGACGGCGACGCCAAGAACGACGGCTTGAAAAAATGGGCTTAAATTTTACCTTTGAGTTTCGCAATTATCTAGAAATGTTCAGAAAGTCGAGCGGTCTAAAACCCGAATCAAACTCAAGATGTAACGCCAGCGAACAATTCTAGAAGAAAATACGAAAGATTAGCCGTTGTGGCTCGCGTTCTTTAAAAATACGCAAAACTTGGATATTTCACGTTGTTGTTTTGCAGAGGACGGCTAGGATGATGTACAAAGATTTATAACGCACGTGCACAGACATTGTTCTACTCTTAATTGTACTTGTATTATCCTCTATTTTTGGGCCTATATTGACAAACCCTGATCCACTGTTCGGTGGACCTGTTGTATTATAATGAAATAGAAACCAAATACATGGTTGATGTGATGTTTATACGAAATAATTCATATATGAACTGCGGTTGTAGATGAAAGTAAAGAATGATCATCGCAGTATATTTTCCAATTTAAGCAATTGGAAAGAAGCCTGAAAAAAAAATCAGGGCTTCAACGGCATTAGGATTTTTTTTCTTTTTTCAGGCTTTTTCTTTCCAAATGCTTAAATTGGAAAATATACTGCGATGATCATTCTTCACTTTCATCTACAACCGCAGTTCATATATGAATTATTTCGTATATACATCACATCATTTCATTCTTCGCGGGAAGATATGAAATCAATAAATTTACCCCGCTCCCAATGTGTGGCTTCATAGCTCAGTTGGTAGAGCATCACACCGGTATCGCGGAGGTCACGGGTTCGAATCCCGTTGAAGCCATCATTTTTTTTTTCAGGCTTCTTCTTTCCAATTGCTTAAATTGGAAAATAAACTGCGGTGATCATTCTTTACTTTCAAAAACATGGTTATGAGGCCGAAATGCCAACCTGGGTTCGCGCGCTGTTCGCATACTTTTTGCAGTGACATTTTTAACCCTTCTTAGCGAGTCAACTCGAGTCTAGACTACAACCAGCCCTGGCCTAGTGTCTAGGCGTTCTCTCCTACCTGGCTGTCTGTGCTCAAACTACATTGTTTATACACAGTACCTTAATGTGTCGTCAGTAACATTGTTGAGACTACTACCTACAGTAGCTGACATTATTGCGTTGTACATGGCACAGACCAGGATCTGGAATATAGAGGGCTCTGATGGTGGCGCAATTGTTTACATGGTTTGGTGTTACGGTTTTAAATTTTGGTTAGAGTCGGCAAGGCAGTAGAAATCTCGAGCTCGTGATCTAATTGTTAAGTATGATCTACAAACCGAGAATGAACAAATACGCCACCTTTTTTAACGAGTACTTGGGAATTCCAGTTTGTGCAGTATATAAGCTTGCACCAACGCATGTTAGCAACTTGAAAACATTTAAAAGACCTTCTTATCCAAGGATCCATGGATTAATACTGCAGGTTGAAATCTATCACCGTGGCAGAGATTGGCCTAGACTGCAAGTACAGTCGCTTTTCCTCGCCCCTAAGGTTGCAAAAGCTAGGCTGACAAGGAATGTTGAAAGGAGGTGGTAATAGTTTGCAACCTAAGAATGACCATTGAAAATGAAAGTTGCTCGAAAATTTTATGCCACAGTAATCAGTCAAAAGGGAGAATCGTCAGGGAAAGTGGAAAGTCGGTTCTATTTACGATGTCCAAAAATGCCCTTTCGCTTGCGAGAACACGGGTTTTCTCTATGGCTATCTATAGAATCACACGAAACAAAATACAAGGGTGGAACTCTTACACCTGATCAATGCTGTGTCACGGAATAGATAGTTAGAGAGAACGGCATTCGTGATAGAACGCTAGTAGATTTATACTAAAACTCCATACAAACACAGAACTACTGCGAGCTGTTGACGTAATGACGGTGCGTGTAAAGAGAATTTACATTTTGATGATCAAAGTAAGTAGTTTCTTTTTTTCGTCGCCGAATTTTCTTAAAGAAATAGAATTAAACTCTAAAAAGCTAAAGAAACCTAAAAAAGTACAATTCGCTGCTAATTTTCGTCAATGAGATATCAACTGGGCGAATGAATTACCTTAATCTGCTCCAGTTGTAACTGAATTTGTTTACTCGATAGACGTTAAAACTGGATGACTTAATGTCGGTGAATCTATGGAAAGAAGATTATGCATCGACATGCATTCCAAGAAACGGTGCACAGAAAATTCGAAAGAATGGCCATGGAAGAAACTGATCAAGGGGAACGCCTTCAGGCATCCTGTATAATATAATATCTAATATATAACAATACCTAAAACTAAAGTCCCATTCGGACCAAAGTGCAGTCCACATTGCCAGTACCAAGCACAGTTTCAGAAGCATTCAAAGACTGCAATCACTACTACTTCCTCTGGAGCTGATGTTTGCTCATCACAGTATCCCCCCTCCCCCAGCAGTTATGTCTAGTGAAACAATTGGCCTCCCACAAACATGGCTAGATAATTGCAGCGATCTGAATCAAGACAGTTGAGAATTGCGGCTCAAGGGATCTAGATTCGAAATTCAAATCGCCCAATACGGCATGTATTCAGTTGTGCACGTTCCGATAAAAACACCCGGAAGTTAGCTTAGAGCTGGATGTTCGTACGTATATTTTAGTCTTCTTAATACACCTACAGAAAAAAGTCGATCTAACGCAACATGCGAGTCGATCAGAGAAGTTGTGAAATTTTTGAGTCATTTCTTAAGTCTCGTAATTGGCTGTCTCACGACACTTGCGGTAACTTGATACAAAGTGCGGAAGGTCTCTCTTGTCAAAAATGTGAAATATCATCACGAGAAGTAAGAGGGACTGCTTATAGTCTACGCGCGTTTGATTCAGCCAGGCTCGCTACAAATCTCTGAACCCCACAGCGCGCTTCTTATAACAATGTATTACAGTTATGTAAAATTAAAAGTGAACATGCTTCGGTAAGCGGAAACCTAAACTAAACTCTTGCTCAAGTTCTCGTTTACTGACTTTGTTAATTCGAATTTTGCTTCAACACAACTGATGGAAAAACTGGCGAGGCCTCAATGTTATAATATTAGTAGTGGATGACTTTATGGTAATCCGTACGTCTGAGTGCATTTCAAGGAACGTTGAATAAGAATGGAACATCGATCACGCGAAACTTCTTGCGCCAATATGCAGAAAACTTTGCCGTTACGACGTTGTCTCCAATTTCGTCAACACGCGAAGAATAAGAGGAAGAAGAAGCCTGAAAAAAAATCAGTGTTTCAACGGGATTCGAACCCGTGACCTCCGCGATACCGGTGCAATGCTCTACCAACTGAGCTGTGAAGCCACACATCGGGATTAAATGAGTTCATATCTTCCCGTGAGTAGTGAAATGATGTCAGAAGTAGATATGAGGTGAATTGACCTCGCTCCCAATGTGTGGCTTCATAGCTCACGCGAAAATATTTAGGTATATAGGTTGTAAGAAGGCTATCCGCATTTTCTCGACTCGTAGCCCGGCAAAAATCTAGACACGAAGATTGATCAGAATCCCGGAAAAATGCTTTCTTGGTCATCTCACTTTTAGTGACGGATTTAAACGTACATGCTGTTCTACTGCAAATGTCACCTAAGTACTCTTAAAACGAATAAATGTTATTGACCTGAGTATTCTATATGTTCTCCATAATCGATGTGCGTCCCACAAACACATCAATAAAATTCCGCATTGTTAAAGTGATCTAGATTCGAAATTAAAATTACTGAATACTGCATGCATTCAACTGTACGTTATTATCGAAAACTCGAAAATTAGCTTAGAACTGAATGTTCGTATATTTCAACTTGCAACAGACGCTCTTCTCAATGTACCCACAGCACAAAGTCAATATGCGAGTAAGAGAAAGTTGTCAAATGTTTGAGTAATTTTCAAGTGTTTCGGTAAGAGAAAACCTTACTAACTGCTTGATTAAATAGATAAAGAACTTTCCACCGTTTGTCTTGTTAACCTAAACTTTTGCTCAGCTCTCGATGTTTAGCCTGGCCGCGTTTTTAAAGCCATTCGCCTAGACAATCGCGAATTTCGCTGATGAAATATAAATTTGTTGTTTACTAGGTGTCGTCCTCGGCGGCGTAGTCGTCATTGTTTAAGCTCCCCAATATCATTAATGGAAAGCATGCATTCCACAGCATTTGGTGATTTTGAAGTAACCAGTCTTTTTCAAATTAATTTTGATGACGCTACAAACGATGACTACAGAGATTTCTTTAACATACATTTACAACAAGATTGAAAAAAAAAGCTACTGATTCTGTAAGAAAATCAACGTCGCAAGCACATTCGGCTATAATAAACAGTAGCTATTACTTTATCAGTTGATCAATAATGGTAATACATGATATAGGACTGAGTGGAGTCCAATTCAGTCTGTAAACATACAAGTGATAACAAAATCGATAATTGTTTAAGAGACAGCAACTAAGCAACACAGTACCTTTCGCGGCTCCAGGTGAAAATTGTGAACTTAACCGATAACAAGGTTGGGTGAGAGTTCATTTCAAGCAACGTTGAACAAGATTGGAAACAATCGATCACGCGTAACGCCTTGTGGCAGTCTGCATGAAAATTAGATAGGCTCTCATATCAAACTGTGGCGTTCTAGTTTGAGTTTTTTTAAGACAATGCGGTACCCATTGTTCAACGTCCCAAGGGATGCTTCTATCCGCTATGGCGAAATTGCACCCGGCTTAAATCGGATCCCACTGGGAAATTAACGGTGGCCCATAGGGGACATGCCACATTTTATTTTATCGCGCGATAGACGTGAAATATCGTGCGATAAATTGTACTTTATCGGGCGATAACTTAATTTATCGCGCGATAAATTCAATTTTATCGCGCGATAATTTCAATTTAATCGCGCGATAATTTCAATTTTATCGCGCGATAATTAATAATTTATCGCGCTATAGATCGTTTTCACTGTCACGCAATAAAAAAATAAATCGAAAACCATTCAGTGAATTAAGTCAAGAAATTGTGATCTTATTGGAACTAAATAAAGAAGACACTTCTCCAAGTTTTAGGACTGCGCGTTTTCCCAAACCGCAGATATCCGTCGAAATGTTTCGCAGAAATTTACAGAGCTCAGTATGGAAACGCCATGTTGGTGCACATCAGATGTGCACCAACATGGCGGCCGGAAAATAGTGTAAACATCTGGAACTTACATTGGCTATCTAGGCGACTGACTATCTGTACTTAACAAACAAGCATTTACGTAAGCACTTTTCTCAATGCTCTAATTTCTAAAAAGACGACAAATCATGAGATAGGTAAATATTTTTCGACAAATGCGATCGCAGCTTTATGTCACGCACCGCCATAACTCTGAAATTCAAAATGTTCTGGTTTCCAAACAAAGCACGCTATGGAGCTGTAAAATTGTAAACAGACATAAATATATCGTCTCTTATGCCTCATGAGGATAAAAACTATGATGGCTCTTTAGTTTCGGATTTTAGAAAGCGGTGGCGTCACGTGAAAACGATCTATATTTCACACTAGGCGTGCACGTGACACGAGTGACGCAGTCAATACCGTATTAAAGATGGCGTTGCTAAGGTATGCTTTGAAAGGACTTTTTTTTTAATTTTTTTTTTTAAACAAGGACTAGTGAGCAGCACACAGCAACTGTAGATCTTGCTAACTTCTTTATTATCTCCTACCGGTTTCGTCTGAACATACAGACTTCGTCAGGGAGTTTGAACAAGATAGTGTTGGAACTTATTTTATAGCTAATGGTTATAGTACAAATCACGTTCCAACGAGGGTGCGAACTGCAAAAACACCCACAAAAACATAACGTACAGGATATGATTAAAATCCTGTGTAACGTCGAAAACGTGCAATGTTTAATTTTGGGGCTCACGGATTTAACGTTAAATCCGTGACCCTTAAAATTTTTTATCAGTTTTGTGACAACTGTAAAATCCCGTCATGCACCAACTATTTGAAAGAAGCTGAGATGAAAATCACTATGTTTGCCCATTTTAAAGAGTATCACGGAAATCATGAAAAATTTTAAGAGTTTATATGGTTTTGGGGGACGCTGTCTCAAAATTAGAGACGTTTGTATGGGTTTTGAGCCATATTTCAAGGTCCGTAACTTGGTCTCTGCTCGCCCTAAAAGCATCATACTTGGTCAAATGATCAATCTCGACATGATCTTTCATGTGGTGGTGTCAGTTTATCGATTGGTTTAAATTTGAAACTCGCCCCAGTTCCCTGTTGAATTTCGGAACGGCCTATTTGCCGCGAAATGGATTCGCAGGGAAAAGCCACGGTGAAACACATCACTCAAAACAGTACTATCCGATGCGGTGTTTGCTCGATGGCGGCGAAGAGTGATACGTCGAAAAAGCCTGTCAAAGGCGGAATCGATAGAAATGGAAAAGATAATTGTCGACTTAATGTGTTGTCTGCTTAAAATCAAATTCGGAAAATTTAAGAAGACCTCTTACATTTCGAATTCATCGCAGAATCTTTTCCAAGGTTTCTAAATGTGATGGATTTCAAGATGGCACTTTGTCCGAAATCTGCTCGAAAATCGACACTTTATCTGATCGTGTGTGCCATGCCTGTGCTCGGAAAATTAGAAACGCTTTTGAACTTTACAATTTCATTTACTCGAGCCTGCAGAAAGAGAAGGCGATCGAGGTTTCTGGCGATTTAAGCAAATGCAAGCGTCTTTTGCCAACTACCGCTTCGTCGCCATATCCAAGTCCTCAAACAAGAAAAGGACATAAGGCATCCAGAGAAAACTTAGCATCAAAGAAATCGCTGAAATTTCACTTCGAACACGCTAGAGGAAATTCAGGAAATCACACCTAGCGAAATAGCTTTCTGTGTAAAATTTGTACATTTGCCGTTCCCTGTTCGGTCTTTCGAACATGTTGCTTACTTAGGGTGGACGTGGATTCTTCGGTTCTTTTGATGCATCATGATCCGAGTGATCTTGGATTAACCTGTTTATTAATGAAACGCAAAATCCGTTTTAGGATTTATCGAGATTTAAGAATCCAATCTTGGATTTGATTAAAGAAACGCACCCTTACATCATATATTGTGACGCCGGGCCCGGCTGTTTAATTAAAACTGCATGCCAGTACAGTATGTAGATTCTTATCACGGATATCATATTTGTCCTCTTACGTTTTTCTTCGGAGAAGCCGTAGCTTTACTTCGAGAAAGCTATACGTTCGTCTAGAGACGTTCATATGTCGCTTGCATATATCTGATCCGTAGAGCAGTAAAAAAATTGCAATGGATTATTTCGCACCAAATTGACTTTGTCAAACGACAATTCCATTGCTGTCAAGTTCAGCGACAACATTTCTGAAAATTATCAGGTCATCGATGATGCTTTTCAAAGGCGAAATGTAGGTTCTCGTGCACGTAGTTGACAATTCTTGTCTGGCGAGCGCGAACACGGTAAGAATCATGCTTTTGCCAAAGCCTGTTGGAAAACGGCCATCACATCTCTCCCATGAAGTGACTCGCTTACAGCTGTTTCTTGCTCAGGTTTGAGAACAATTTCGCGATCTTCACGAAGAATATTTAGGCGCGATAACGCTTTCGAAAGAGCTTTCTCTGCCATTTCTTAAAATACGCGCCAAATGTCGGTGTTGTTTGTTTGAGCGGTCCCTTGGGAGATTACCGAAAATTTTGATTGACGTATTAGCCTTCTGATCCAATGGGAATGGCCAGTACGCCAGCGTACTGGCCTAACAAAAATTAGTATCACCCAACTAGTGGACTAATGCAAATCCTGCATTTTGATTGGCTACGCTACTAGGGGACTATTAGCAATAGTCATCGAGTACGAAATTCGCCAGTTTTTCTTTCGCTTTTTTCGCCAAATAAATATTTTTTCAACTTGCATTTGCAAACTTTATTATAGCCTTTTCTGTCCGACTAGTTGGGTGATACTAAAACAATTAGACCCTTCGCCCTCAAGGGCCACGGGTCAATAGCCCATTCGGCTTCGCCTCATGGGCTATTGACCCGTAGCCCTTTCGGGCTACGGGTCTAATTGTTAAATACCAGTCATCCTTGCAGGCGGTTTCTCAGTTGTCTCTCCCCCAGGCTCCTGGCGGCTTCGTCGCCCGTTTTAGCCCGCTCGCATTGCTTAAACCGCCTAGCTACGCAGGCTATTTAAGAGTAAATTTATTAAGGTGTATATTATTCATAGTTTACTTCCCATAGGATTGGCTTCAAAAAAAAAAATTAGTTATTCCGGTAGCAAGTATTTCGTAACCTGTATTCTTGTATTGCGTAACCTGTAGTGTAATCATTCTTTTTCCAATAGCTTTCTTTCCTTTCTTTCATTTTACACCTTGTGTAAGCATATATTTAGAGTTTGCGTTGACACGCGGGGAGAGAGGTTTTTTCTGTGTTTAGCAGTTGGATTGAAGCACAATTTTCATTGCTGGAAAGCCGTTCAGTAAACCGTTCTTGAATACACGACAAAGAGCCATTTACCGGGGAACGCGAGTGCTAAGTAGCTGGCCGAAGAAATCGAAGGACAAGAGTAAAGATCTGTCAAAGTAGGCCATTGTGAACTGGACAGCTGAAGTAAACCGAAGAGAAGTCAAGTTGAAGAATGTCCGAGTGAAGACGTGTAATTAGAAGTAAGTTGGAAAGTGGGAGTCTGGTGTGTGTCTTATGTTGGCGGAACGTTGTTGGGATCAAGGACAAGGACAAACACGCAAGGTGAACTGAACTGAACTACTGAAAGATTACCTTTTCTTTAGGGAATATTCTTGTAAATAGATTTAGTTCACTGTAGTATTTTATTATTATTTCCTATAAATTAATTAAGGTTAATCGTTTAGCTTACTGTATTTGTATTAGCCGGATCTTATTAAAGTATGTTATTTTAGTCTTATTGTTGTAATAATATAAATACTTGTAGACTTATGTTTAGTTGTTGCGTGTTTTCTCGGGTTTGTTTATGCTTAGTGATTTTGTTTGCTGGAGAGTGCCCAACTTTGCGGCGCGGTATCGTCACAGTCCCTCAACCTTTTTATTGCTTCACTCGTGTTTATGAAGGGCACTTCATGTTGTGTCATAAAGAGGAATTTTTAGTAGAGCTGAGCCGTTAGACTGTGCTATGGCAAATTTTTTATGCATTGTTTAGGCTCATTTCTAGTATGAGATATGTCTTTAAAATATGATATGTCTTTAAAATATGAAATTTACCGTGAGCATGTTGCTTACCCGGGGTTGCTTACTTGCATTATATAATGTGACGCCGGGCCCGGCCGTTTGATTAAAACTGCATGCAAGTACAGTATGTAGATTCTTATCACGGATATCATATTTGTTCTCGTACATTTTTCTTCGGAGACGCCGTAGCTTTACTTCGAGAAAGCTATACATTTGTCTAGAGACGTTCTTATATTGCTTGCATATACCTGATCGAACTTGTGTTTCTCGATCTCGATGTATAGGTTTATTCCTCCTTTTGTTCGTTCCCACACATGATCAGATTCAAATCACGGTAGCTGTTTACGTGCAAGTCTGTTGACTGTGTTGCGTGTTGTATATGCCATTTTTCGGCTTAGTTCAGGCAAGGCCATGGTTTCGATCCTCCATGTGGATCTCATCAGTTGCCGGTATTTCTAAAATACTCTGTACGTTTGAAGTTGCCATTGTTTTAACGTTCTGCGATTGAGCGTTATGTTAAGTGTCTAAAGTGCTCGACAAGCGTACAGATGCTCATGGCCGTGTTCAGTTTCTTGCTCGCTTGCGTGGCCATGGGGAGAAGTTTAACAGCTGGGCGGATAAAGAAGACACAAACAAACGCCTAAAACAAGGAACGCCACCAAGAAACGCCACAAAGGAACTCCAGGAGTGCTGCAGACCTAAGCTGTGTTAGGCGCAGAAAAACTTGATATGAAGAAACCACCGACAACCAGCATCGCGAAACGTGACTACGTTACCATGCCGATGGATTCCGAGACCTTTCGGGAGTTGTTCGGAAGACTTGCTTCAGCGCCAAATCTTTTGCGAGCGACAAATCTTTTGCGAGTTTTCTGTGCCCATTCATGAGCTTGACACCATAGCTACACCATAATGCCTACCAAATGGCCGTTGAACAACTCCCAAAACCTCTAAGCCGGACTTGTCGGTTGTAGCCCGGCAAGCCTGTCGAGATTGCTCTCTTAGAGTGCAAGAAAGTGTTTTATGATCATTCAAGGTGTTTGCGTTAATTCGTTGTGAAGGCAAGGATGGAGCACCAGTCGCTTGCAAAGATGTGGGGCGGAAGGTAGTTGACGGCTCAACTCTTGTGAAGGTCTCATTCTACCGAGAGCGGAACGAGGCTGCCCAGCGGCAAGCAACCCAAGCAGCGCACAAGGCTAACTTGGGCAAAACCCAGAGCTGCCCACAAAGAAGTACGGTGAACTACTACTGGGTAGTCCGCACCAAAAAACGGCTCCTTTAGGAGCCACCACATAGTAAGAAAGCAGTGACCAATTCTAAATAATGGTGTGTTTCTCCTATGCCTTACTCTTCAGCCGGCCGAAGCTTTAAATACCTCATTTGCGCAGAAAAGGGTAATTAATCGAGTTGACTTGTTTTACTCCTTACTATCAGATCGCGATCGCCCGAGTTTCTTGAAACTGCAGTTAGGGCTCGTCACGCGTTAGTGAGTAAATAAGTAAAGGCTTTATTTATCGAGGGTAGCACTAAAATACTAAAAAACCAGTGGCCCTCCTAACACTAAAATACAATAAAAATATTAAAACTTTGGCTTAACTTAAAAAGTTTAAAACATTATAAAAAATCACAGAATAAAGAGATTTAAAACCTGTTGGTCATTATGGAAAAATGTTCTTCCAAAGTGATTTCTTAAAATTACTTAAAGTGTCTAGTTTTCGAGCTGTCAGTGGCATACTGTTCCACGACTTACAAGTAGTCCGCACTGTAAAAGTTCCTCCTCCTTTTTGACGTTTGACAATGGGACAAGCTACGTTAAAATTGGCATATTTATATCTGGTTTGTCGCGAGTGAGTCTCACTAGAAAGTTTTAGCAAAGTTTTTAGGTAGGCAAGTACATGTATATCAGTGCAGCATTTTGCTATCTTGGCCTGTTCATAAAAAGGTATCCACTTAAGCTTGTTAAATAACTTCACCGAGGAGGCTTGAAGAATCAGCATCTAGTTAAATCATAGCAGCCTTCAGTTCTGTAGCTTTAAAACACGGTTAAGGCAAAGTTTATCACAGTTTGACCTTGTTCATGGGCGAACAGGGCATCAAGTTAATTGTTTGTTGCATTGGTTGTGCAGAAAACTTGCACAAATACAAGAAGAAATGCCCAGTTTGTCGCCGCAAGGAAATGATCTTCGTTGTTTATGTATTAGTTGGTTGGTTTTCAGCTAAGCGGTGTAGTTTACAGTGTAACTTCCAAATTTAGACGCACAGTTCCAGAATACATCCAAAGCTAAACTGTTTTTCCAGGAGGATAGGGGGCTCAACCCAAAAAGCCACCAATCAAGGAGGTATGAATACTTTCTGGAACCATGAAACCAATAAAGCAAGGTCTGATTGTGCCTCGCGTGTTAGCTTGTTGCTGGCTTCCCCAAAAAGGCGTGTGATTTCATCTGTTTGTGGGTGGTTTTCAACGTTAACAAGCGTACGTATAAGATAATCGATTCTCAAAACCAATCCATCGATTTCAAGTCGATCTGTAGTATTTTCTAGGGCACTCGCCGCCATATTGTTTTGAGCCCGCAAGAGTACAGCGGGCTTTCTGTTGAAGAAAAGTCTTTCATGCGTGTCGGAAGTGAAGCTCGCCTCGCACGAAATGAACAAGTTCACATGTCGGATTTTAGGCATTGAAATGAAAATGTGAAACGAGATCATCGTGTGGAAAAAACAATGTCGCACAGGGGAAATTTCAAAGTCGCATTGTAGAACTTTAAGGCCGGGGTAAACATGAATAGGCGTGAAATTTGAAGTAATATTAAAAGAAAATTTAAGATGGGTTGGAAACACTACCAGACAGTTGACCCCCGAGTAGTATACTATGTTGGGAATTATCCCCATGTTGGATTAGGTGGATTAGGTACCTATGGATTAGGTGGATTAGGTGCCTAGCCCATGACGTCACCTATTGTTAAAACATAGGGAAAAAATGCGTTCCTGCATACTAATGTAGATTTCCTGCATACTAATTCCGTATAGGTTTATTAATAAGCGTCGCTCTAGTACAATGGAAACAATAAGGTTGCCCGGTCTTGCCCGCTACTAGTGAAACCTGATTGGCTCATGAGAACTCTTTTACTTATTCAAAATAAAAGCGCGTAGATTTCGAAAGCGCTATCGTTCTTGTAATCGCTTTGCTGCGAAAGTTTATCTCCGAGACTTTCAGTTTATTCTTGTCGAGTAAATAATATTTTTGAGCGGATAGCTTCCAAACATGCAAGTCGAAACGTTAATCGTGAAGATGGCTTGCTTGAGCGTAAAAGACATCGAAGCTATTATGTTTTTATCTGACTTTGGCGGCGAGCGAGAATTAATTCTTAGCTAACTGCTCGAGGTTTCCGCTCCGTTAGTCACGCACTGAATCCACTTTCAACACTAGATTTGCATACAAACTCCAACGGAAAAGCCCATGGGACAGCTCTACCATTGAAATGACAACAATAGAAGTTCGGAGGACTAATTAATTTAAACACGCGACAATAAATTGTTTTCTTAAGAAACTTTATTGCTTGTTAATAGTGAATACACACAGACTTGAAATGAATACACCAAAATTAATACAACTACAACATGTTTATGAGTAAAGTATCAGGAAATTAGGATGCAATCAATCGTCTTCATCGTATTGAGAGTACTTGTAAGGCGAAGTCCTGTGTAAACGTCGAGATCGTCTAGAGGCTTTCTTCGGCTCATAGTCCAGGTAATTTACAAATTTGACAGACTGGGGGCGTTTACGCTTTCTAACTGGTGACAGCGTTTCGACTGTGGGAGGGGGAGTCAAAATGGAGGGAGAGAGGGCGGGAGATGAGGTAGAGGAAGAGGTTGCCATGGTAGATAAGGCTTGTGGGGCTGTCAATTGGGTTGGTGCTTGAACTGGAGTCGCTGGTATGATTTCTGGTGGTTTTTGAACGGGGTTTGGCGCAGTTGGTACGTTGCCTGTCAGTACATTCGTAGAAATTTGATTTGGGTCTTGGGGTTGGGTGGGTATTGTTGCTTCAGGTATTAACGATTTGAGCTGGTGTTTATAGTTTAAAAACTTGTTTTGCAACTGCATGTACTGCTTCGCTTTTTGGTCCTCTCCAAGGTTTGTACGATACAGGAGATTATCCATATTATTCTGAATGCGTTGCATCTCCGAAATTGGCGGGGGCACCATCAGAGTTTGCTGTTTCAGATATCTTAGTAACTCCTGAGGGATATTTTCTTCTTTCTCTACTTGATTAAAGTTTTCTTCTCCAGGGAGCGCGTTTGTTCTCAGCCTACAGTCATCTCGAGTGGTAGTTTTCAAATCGATCAAAAGATATCCATAGGGCCTTCTTACAGCTTCTTCATATTGTTTTAGGAAGAAATCAGTACGCCCGGGATACATTTGTTTGGCTAGGGTCAAAACTTGTAGTTTATCACGTGGATTTTTGAACAACACCAAGTAATGACTGTTTAAGCTGATGCTTCGGTTGCCTTTGCCTTGATGGAACAGATTTTGCACAATGTAAATAACGCTCAGATTTCGGTGATGCGATCCTTTTGTAAACAGGTTCACGATCCGATTATCTTTTCCGGCTTCAATCATTTGGTCGTCAAAGACAATCAGGTTGCGTATGTTGACATCTAAATAGGAATCATTTTCCAGAGATTCCGGGATTCCCTTGACAAATTCTATATTTGGTATGGCGACTAGCATTTCCATATAGGCGGGCTGCCACTGTGAGTAACACCACACTATTCTTTCGGGAGGAAGATTAATCATTCTGTAAGCCTGTCTTAACAGCGATTGTACCCAGATCGTCTTGCCTGATCCAGTCATCCCGGCCACCATGCAAGTGAACGGATGTTCAAACTGAAACCGCTGACACTTTTCTTGAGACATCGGTATGACTGGAGTAAAATTGGAATTACTGTGTTTGCTGTTCATATGTCTTTGCATACTATCCTTTCTAGAGAAATCCTTTTGACAAACTGGACAGGACCAACTCATGTCAACTCACTCAAAGCCTAGCGCAAACTGACAAAATGCGTATGATGCTCCACATTTATATAGGCTTCAACCACAATTCTACTGTTTTCCACCACCACCACCACCACAATTCTATTGTTTCCCACCACCACCACCACAATTCTATTGTTTTCCACCACCACCACCACCACAGTTCTATTGTTTTCCACCACCACCACCACCACCACATTTCTATTGTTTTCAACAACCACCACCACCACCACAATTCTATTGTTTTCCACCACCACCACCACCACCACCACCACCACCACCACCACCACATTTCTATTGTTTTCCATCCACCACCACCACCACAATTCTATTGTTTTCCACCACCTCCACCACAATTCTATTGTTTTCCACCACCACCACCACACTTCTATTGTTTTCCACCACCACCACAACCACAGTTCTATTGTTTTCCACCACCACCACCACAATTCTATTGTTTTCCACCACCACCACCACCACCACAGTTCTATTGTTTTCCACCACCACCACCACCACCACAGTTCTATTGTTTTCCACCACCACCACCACCACCACATTTCTATTGTTTTTCGCCACCACCACCACCACCACAATTCTATTGTTTTCCCTCCTTCTATTGTTCTATCACCATATCGAAAACCATATAAAGCACGACACAGGAGTATCAGTGCCATTTGAACTTGGTAAAGTGTTGCTTACACTTCATTTTCGTCAGAGCAGAACAGCAAACCTTTAAACGCGATGAGGAAACTTTACATCCCGAATCACAAATTGTACGAAGAATACTATTTAAATCAAGCTAAGCAAAAAGGAGGCAATTTACCGGCTTTTCACGGTGCTCGATTTCAGCAGGGATATGGCTTAGGTTCCATATTTAAAGGTCTTTTCCGTTGGGCGATGCCTCATTTACAGCAAGGTGCTAAAGTACTGGGCAAAAAGGCCTTACAAACCGGAGCCCAAGTGGCTCAAGATGTTCTGGAAGGAAATAATGGGAACACAGCACTGGCAAAGCGTAGTAAAGAAGCTATTGGTGGACTAGTATCTCAGGCTGGGCGTGGTCGAAAAGCTACAAAAAGAAAAGTGCAGTTTCGTGGTTTACCCCCGTTCAAGAAACGAAAAACAGTTGTGTTGGATCAAAACCAAGACGACTTTCAACTTTGGTCGTAAATTTAAGTGGGACTCTCTGAAAAAATTATAAAACACTGATACCTGTCATCTTTAATCATTTTACGACCATGTCTCGAGTAGTAAAGAACAATCTACCTTTCCTTCATCTCTTAACTTGTTGCCCAGAACATCAGCGTCAGTTTCTTCTAGAGACAGCTACCCCCGAACAGATACACGCATTAGTTCAAATTCTTTTTAATCTGTGTCATGGAAACATACCGGTCTCTAAGGAAGTGAAACGCAACTTAAAAAAGCATAGAAATGCCCTTGTTAGTCTCGTTGAATCAAGTGTTCCTTACAAGACAAAGAAGCAAACCCTTGTTCAAGAAGGTGGAGGATTTATACAAGATTTGCTACTCCCAGTTCTAACTAGCATAGGGCCCCTAATGTTATAAAACGTCGCGACCTAGTCTGTAGCATATCAGTCGGTTCTTGACGTTAACGAGTGTTGGTCAATATGAAGAGAAAAGTTGACTGGGACGAAGAGGAAGAGAGTGATCATGAAGACACCAACGCTAGTGAAAACGATGAAAGCGATAACGAAGAACCTCGAATTAAAGATGTTTTAGAAGGTCTTTCCCAACTCGTTTCTCGACAAAAGGCCTCCGATCTATTACACAGCATGGCGGCTTCCAAAGATATCTTGTTTTGGACACCTCGCGGACAGTTACTCCGAAACCAGCGAATAATACCAGTGACGAACATTTCAGAGCTGGTCGAATATGTGTTACTCCCCCATAACGACGATATTGTTAAACCCCGCGCGCTCAAAACATTTATAGATGGGTTGGCAGAGTTAGGAATCAATAAGCGTTTGATACAGAATAAGAGAATTTTGGCACAACTATTGGAAAAAGAACAAGCCTATCACGATAAAGACAGTGAGGCTGGTGATAAAGAAATGGTCTCCGAAAGCAGTGATAATGAAGATGACAAAGAGACAGCCTCTGAAATTAGTGATCAAGAATCGGAAAACCCAGATCTGGAACCTGAAGGAAATTCAGACGAAGAAGAAACCGCAAGTTCAGAGATTTTGCTTAAAGTAAAAGGTCCTTGCTACTATTGCAACGGAGAGAACGTTTACGAAAGAGCAATAGTCAAATGCCCTAGATGTTTCTGGCAAGATGGTTATAGGATTTGTCCGATATGTGCACATTTGATTGCATATGTGACGATTGATTGCATCCTAATTTCCTGATACTTTACTCATAAACATGTTGTAGTTGTATTAATTTTGGTGTATTCATTTCAAGTCTGTGTGTATTCACTATTAACAAGCAATAAAGTTTCTTAAGAAAACAATTTATTGTCGCGTGTTTAAATTAATTAGTCCTCCGAACTTCTATTGTTGTCATTTCAATGGTAGAGCTGTCCCATGGGCTTTTCCGTTGGAGTTTGTATGCAAATCTAGTGTTGAAAGTGGATTCAGTGCGTGACTAACGGAGCGGAAACCTCGAGCAGTTAGCTAAGAATTAATTCTCGCTCGCCGCCAAAGTCAGATAAAAACATAATAGCTTCGATGTCTTTTACGCTCAAGCAAGCCATCTTCACGATTAACGTTTCGACTTGCATGTTTGGAAGCTATCCGCTCAAAAATATTATTTACTCGACAAGAATAAACTGAAAGTCTCGGAGATAAACTTTCGCAGCAAAGCGATTACAAGAACGATAGCGCTTTCGAAATCTACGCGCTTTTATTTTGAATAAGTAAAAGAGTTCTCATGGGCCAATCAGGTTTCACTAGTAGCGGGCAAGACCGGGCAACCTTATTGTTTCCATTGTACTAGAGCGACGCTTATTAATAAACCTATACGGAATTAGTATGCAGGAAATCTACATTAGTATGCAGGAACGCATTTTTTCCCTATGTTTTAACAATAGGTGACGTCATGGGCTAGGCACCTAATCCACCTAATCCATAGGTACCTAATCCACCTAATCCAACATGGGGATAATTCCCAACATAGTATACTACTCCCCCGCAAGCCCCAGGTTGGTAGGGGACTGTTTGGTATCCGTCTACTAATTCTTCACTTCAAATTTCAATTTTCCACAAATCCATCAAATCTTCAACATTTCATATTTTCCTCAATTTAACCTATCCGTTGAGAAAAAATATCTCTTTCCCAAAATGCCCAAAAATCACCCAAAAATGTACACAAAACCGCCAAACAGTGGTGAATGAAATGAGCAGAAAGATTTAGTGTCGCTTGAAACTTGAATGTCGCATTGTGAAACTCCAGTGTTGCATCGTGAGACATCAATGTCGCACTGCGAATCTATAATGTCGAGCTGCGGAAAACTAAGATAAAAAGTGAATTTAGCATCGAAAGCGAAAGTCGAATTTCGGCGGGGATATAACGCTATAGATTATCCACTCAAAAACTTTTTCTAACACAGGAATTTAATACCGTAATAGGACGATAGTTGGATGGATCATTGCGTTTGCCCGAATTTTTTTAATGACTAATTAAATATTAATGATAGCGACTCACAGATTAAATCGGGGCATTCCTTCGAAAGTCGTGTTCACGTTGATTGTCTCCGATCCGTCGATCATGATAAACAAAATGTAGTTCAAGTCGTTCCTTTTATTTATGTGCTTACAAGTAATGAAGAAATCTCTAAAATTGAGAAAAACATACCTTTAACAACATCCACAAGTTTGTCTAGTCCCTGTACTGACGGACTTGTCAATTGTCACAAGGCAGATTTTAGTACTGTGCGAGTGTTCCAGCAAAGGAGCTTACACTTCTAATTTGTCGTCTCAACTCTGTTTAATCTTTGTTACTTGGCTGACTTCAAATTTACACTGACCCAAATGACGCTACGATAGAGCACGTTCCTGGTCTGTAATGCTCTGTGATTGATTAAGATGAACTGCACGTCGTTTTGTGATTGGTTAAACTAATTGGAATTGCAGCCGAACTTAGCAACGGTGGCGTTCTTCAGTACGCCTTAACCATGTTCTTGGTTTGGCTAGCAGAAACCCTATATAACTTCCAAACTGGACTGTTCACTCTTAAAAGGTTGAGAAAAGTGAACTTAAATATATGTTTCTTTCCATTCTAGTCACTAACATTGTAGAGACTGGATGAGTTATATTTTATAAACCTGACCTGTTTTCATAAAATTCGTTTCAATAGAATAAATATTTTCCGGTAATTGAGTAAACTAATTAATTTTGTGTCTACATTTGAGCTTTTACCAAGGTAAACAGTTACTAAGGTCAAGTTGTTCGTCCAGTGTTTATACTGGCTCAAATAAGTCAAGTTGATCTCCCAACACTCGCGCCCGCTGCATTCTAGCTGATTGCTCTTGAAATCGAACTGGCGGGAAATTCTAAAGAATTAGCATGCTCGCTTTCAGCATGGCTCACCGTGAGAAGTGAAATTTTACGCCGCCACAGCGGATATATCTGTCATCTTGATCTCGATCTTGATCTTGATTCTTGTCTAGATTCGTTTTGCATCAAAATTTGCATAACGTTTGTGTACTTTTGCATGATTGAACTAATGTGTCCAAAATGATCTTTCGTTTGTATTGTTTTATAGGTGTTGTTTTCAGGCACCGTCCACACGTATCCGGATAGTTTTGAATCCGCAACGTTTTCTTGGAGAGCGGATTAAAAAATATACGGATTCGCTGCCGAATTCGCCGGATGCGTGTGGACAGAAGCCGCATCCGGAAAGAAAAAGTATCAAAGGTTTTTGGCCAAGGGACTGGAGGCTGTGAAGAAGTTGCCTCAGGAAGCTGGAGTTTCTGAGGATGGCGCAAAACTCGAGCTCTGGTTGATGAAGCAAGCCATCTGGCAGATTTATTTACCAGTTCCTAAAAAGATACCAAGGCCAAAGTTTGACGTTACATCCCCGAATTCGGTTCATCAAGCTGATCTTCTTTTCCTCCCTCTTGATAAACTTCCGAGAGGAAGGAAGGTTTACAAGTGAGCATTGACGGTCGTCGATGTCGTGAGCAGATTCAAGACCGCTGAACCATGCACTCACTTCGAAGGATTCTTCAGAAGTTTCAAGGGCTTTTCAGAGAATCTATGAAGGACCATTAAAGTGGCCTTCAGTTCTTCAGATTGATCACGGATGTGAATTCATGGGTGATGTAAAGAAGGACTGGAGACTGGAGACTGGAAATGTGAACGTTCACCGCGATCAAGAAATCGTTGAACGTTTCAATCGAACATTCGGTTAAAGTCTTCTCAGTTATCAATACAGTAAGGACACGAACATGAAATCTCCTGAGAGAAGTAGATAATGGGTGACGAGGCTTCCGAAAGTAGAGAGAGCTTTGAATAGTTGTTTATTATATCGGGCTTTTTGCTTGGCTTTTGCAGCCCCGTAATCGGCCCGTGGGCATTACGGGAGAATAATGCCCTAGTATTAGCCAGTCAGAGCACGCGTTAGATCGGCTACAAACCCAAGTCATATAATAAAAGTTTATAAGATTGCTAGGTCCATAGTGAATGGAGAGAACCGGTTTTATATTATCTGAAGGATGATCCGGGAGGAGGATTCTTCAGGGAGGAGTTGATGGTTGTTCCCAGGGATACTGAGTTGTCTCCGGTGAGATGATGTATTTGATATAATATCGGTTTGATATTATATGAAACACCTTAATTATCAGCGACAATCCAAACCCTTTGAAGCGACTTTGATAATTTCCCATCCTCATATTTATCTATAACCAAAACATCCTTAAGGTATCAATCCCATTAATATCTCCTTTCTCCAAAATTTGAGAATATTCCTTTACCTTTGGTAAAAAAAATCTTCAGATTTATCTTGCTTGCATTGACGACACTTCTTCATTTTAATGGACATGATTTTTAACTTGTTTCAAAAAATTGTCTGTGAATTAATGCGACGAGGGGAAGCTTCGACTTTCCTTTGAGAGATGTCAAGGATTGTGTTTTAAGCTTGAACATGACTTCGTAGAAAGTTTTTTTTGTATCAAAGTTAGAGAGAAAATCAAGGCAGTTGAAAGGTGACTGGCTAAACTGATGGCAACTACCTTGATTAAAGCGGTTGGTAATAAGGACAAATATTTCAATTAATTAAAGAAGAATCATTATATTCTAGCTGATCCATGTTACTAGCTTGGCCAGTTACGATGCGTGTATGCTGACAATTTCCAAGGGTGTACCACTTTTTTCGTCATTTCTAGATAAAGTTAGTCATACTTTCAAGCAGGGAAACTCCCTGGAATTATCTTATGCATCTTAAATATGCTCAGCCTCAACTTCGTTAAATGCAGCGAAATTTATCAGGCGGTTTCCTTTTTCTGGGTATTTTAAAAGTATACGGTGGTGGAGATTGGTTAGCTATCCCCTGAAAATTCAACGGAGAATTAACCAAAAGATTGCCGTTAATGTTGGACTTTTAAATAAATAAATAGCTTTATTTAACAAGGGAAGCACTTTACAGTCCTAGACTGAGAAACCTGTGGCCCTCACCTAAATTACAACAAGAAAAAGTTACAATGGATAAAATTTTTGCTAATTCATTAACTGGATCGTTGGTGTATCGTCGAATTCTCAACATGACAACAGTAGCAACAACAATAATTTTAATCTCTTCTCATTGTTAACAAAATGGCGTTTCTTGCTCTCACGGCAACATCCTTTTGGCCATTCCGAAATTGCGCAGGGAACTGGGGAGAGTTTCAAATTTTAACCAATCGTAAACTGACACCACCACATGAAAGATCACGTTGAGAGTAGTCATTTGACCAAGTTTGATGCTTTTAGGGCGAGCAGAGACCAAGTTATAGACCTTCAAACAAGGTACAAAATCCATACAAACGTCTCTAATTTTGAGACCGTGTCCTCCCAAACCATATAAACTCTTAATTTTTTTTATGATTTCTGTGTTACTCTTAAAATACCTGCCGCGGCGTTTTCACAGACCGATCTATTTTTAGTTTGAATTTACAGTGACGTCATCATTTCCGACGGAAGATCAAAAAGACTGAGGTCGCCATTTTTTTTCCTTGCCGATGCGCGCTCATATAAACCGGAAGTGACCTATTTCGCGGGAAAAGCAGCCTAAAAATAGACCGGTCTGTGAAAATGCCGCGACATAAGCTTGGTATGGGAACTGCACGTGCCTGGTAACGGGCTCCTCACAAATCCCATTGTTTCCCGTAAAGTTGTCTTCACAGTTCTCCTTTGTTTCCTCAAATTCTTTAAAGAAATATCACTTCTTGTCTTCAAATCGATTATGTTTCTTTGATCTCTCCGCAAAGTCCCTTGTAGGCTCTCAACTAAATTACACGTGCTGGAATGTCATCATTTATTTCATTTCGTTTGGGCGGGGCAAAACTATTCGTCTTGAGGTAAAGACTGCTAACTAAAAGATAATGGTAGTATTTATTTATTACAATTTTATGGCATACAAACAAAACAAAACAAAAGAGAAAATAGGCAAGCCATGAGGATAATCTATAAAAGAGTCTAAGACTCCATACACGACAGATCACCTAATGATATGATGTATATACGAAATAATTCATATATGAACTGGAAGAATGATCATCGCAGTATATTTTAAGATATGAACTCAACAAATTGACCTCTCTCCCAATGCGTGGCTTCATAGTTCAGTTGGTAGAGCATTGCACCGGTATCGCGGAGGTCACGGGTTCGAATCCCGTTGAAGCCCTGATTTTTTTTCAGGTTTGTTCTTTCCAGTTGCTTAAATTGGAAAATATACTGCCAAAATGGTATTAATCAATAAAATTACAATTTCCTCGATTGTGATTGGTTTAAAAAACTCCTATTTTCCACTAATTCACTGGCCAAGTTGTTATCGGACAGTTTGTTATTGGACAGTTTGCTATTGGACAGTTTGTTATCGGACAGTTCAATAAGTCAATCACATTCAAAGTTGTAGTTTAAATCAATCAATCTCAATTTGAGAGCGACCTTAAACGATATAAGCCTCCTTTGTCAGTCATTGAATGCGAATTTTCCCTTTCTTTTATAACTTGGCTATTCTTCTTTTCTCGGAAATTGTAATTTTTATGATTAATTGGTAATAAGACTTCGTGTCGTCCAATTCAGTCTGTAATCGTACTCGTGATAAACAAATCACTTGTGTGATTACAGACCGGATTAGTCTCCACTCAGTCCTATTACCATTATGTAGCACGCGCAAGTTTTTATACAGACAGACACACTGAATTGAATAGATCTAGATAACTGTGAAATGCCGTCCTATATGCGTAAGGTCCCTAGTGATAAAGCACAGAGGTTGGAGAGTTGGCCTGAAAGGACTAAAGCAAGTAAGAGCCAATTTTATTTATTACTTTTTAACCTTTATTCGTCAATTTTCAAATATACCAACTTAAAAAATGATCTGGTGTTAGATGAGTTCTTTGAACAAATAAACCCTAACTACATGCAATGAAGATTTTTTCTGAAGTTAATCATATCTCATCGCGCAGAATGCCTATTGTTCTTGGGACATTTACTTCCAGTTTAAAAGCGTTGTAGATCTGTCATACTCGCGCGTGATCATGCATAGACGCTTAGAAAGAGCGTCGATCATTGGTTGCCAAGAACGCACAACGACTCTCATTAACTTGATGAAGGCGACAAACTAAACAATGAATGCAGAGCGCTATTGTCTCTTCTTTTGTTTCGGAAAACTAAAGATATGCGCATATTTCGTGCGGAACATTTTATGACATGGTTTTTTATTTTGCTTTATAACATGGGCACTTTTTAGACTCGTGCTGTTTGAACAAAAGTGAGAACTCACAAAGAATTATGAACTGTAATTGATTATATCAGTGCGAGCTAAATGATAAAGAATTGGTTCATGCTTAGCGTGCGTATATCAAATTATGAAAAAAAACATTATGAACTGTCAAATTATCTCAGTGCGAGCTAAATGATAAAGAATTGGTTCATGCTTAGCGTGCGTATATCAAATTATGAAAAAACATTATGAACTGTCAAATTATCTCAGCGCGAGCTAAATGATAAAGAATTGGTTCATGCTTAGCGTGCGTATATCGAGTTATGAAAAAAATTGTGAACTGTCAAATTATCTCAGCGCGAGCTAAATGATAAAGAATCGGTTCATGCTTAGCTTGCGTATATCGAGTTATGGATGCACGCGGGAAGTTTGGAGAGCATGACAGAGGCGTAACTAGGGTTTTGATAGTTCAGAATGATTTTCACGTTGCCGAAACTTTAGGAAAAGGAACTCGAAGCGTAACGCAAGGTAATTTTGCAGTTAACGTCATTTTATTGGCACGGCCGTGCGTACATCAGCGCGCGCGCTATGTTATTAGTGTTCATTGAAAATAAACACATCATTCTATTTGTGAGTGTTTTGCGCTGCGGGAAGCTGCAGAGGTTGCATAACGAGCTTAACAGCAGAAAAATATGCCATTTGGAAAGATTGCGCTTAGAACTTTTTAACTCATCGCTTACCGCTACAGCGCTTTTAGTCTATGGTAATTGTAGACCTTAACAACCATTGTTATGCAGACGATTGGTGAAAACAAAGGCTGGCCGAAGCAAGAAGCGCCATTTTCGAACGAAATTGAAGTGGTTATTTTGAAACTTAAAAGGATAATGGTTCTCGTCCACCAATTTTCGAAGCTAAAACGGCTTTTAAGAGACGAAACTGTGATCTTTTATTTGCCGTTGGTCACTTTTTGGAAGCGCAAACCAGGTTCGAGGAAATTTCTTTCGAAATCGGCTTCCATACAAAAAATGGCTCATTTTTGTTGATTTTCAAGTCCAAATGGATAGACCTTCCACTGGATAGAATTTCTTCGTTTTTGTCTATTATTGTAGATACATCCTTCCTCTTCAAAAAGCCGTAGGTCAAAGTGTTGGTTAGCTGTTGTGCGATGTCACACGAGCAAATTTTCTATGCCCACTCGGCCGATTTTATCCCTTTCTTCTCTTATTCTGGGGTTTTCAAAGCGCGCTCGCTTTCAAATTTGCCGCTTCGGTGATCATGAATAATTAATGATGTCCACTCATTCTGCCCGATGTGTTTCCTTGGATTAAGAGCCTTTCACAAAAAATGAAATTTTAAGATACCAAGGCACTCCTTTCCTTACAATACAATTCTGAATGAATACACGAAGTCAGTAAGCGAAGGCCGAATCGTGTCGAAATAAAATGATATAGAAATGAGCCTGTTCAATCAAGGAGATTGTCAAAGAAATATAACCGGAAATTAAAAACAGGCGGGAAATAACGGCATTTAATTTACCTAATAATTGTTCATATCACATCTTCGAAAGTAAAATATTCCAGTGCTCGGCAAGTAAAGAATTGCTATTTTCAAGTTTAATTTTATAAATTCTCACGCTGGAAACTTAAGTTTCCAGTGAAAGGATTCACTAATAAACGTTGAAAAGGGAAGCATTCACTTTTCGTGACAAATTTCACCAATTGTTTCGTCGTTAAAAAATAAGTACTTCGCACTGCCACAACCCGTAACAACACCTTTTTTTAAAAAACTGAGTGAATCATAGCCAATTTTGCACAATTAAAAAAGTAAAACATACCCTTGTCGACAACCGAAGTCACTTGAGGCGGGGGTAAACATGAATAGGAGTGAAATTTGAAGTAATATTAAAAGGAAATTGTTAGGATTAAGATGGGTTGGAAACACTACCAGACAGTTGACCCCCGCAGCAGAGAGCCCCAGGTTGCTAGGGGACTGTTTGGTATCCGTCTACTAATTCGGCTTCACTTCAAATTTTCCAAATCCATCAAATCTTCAACATTTCACATTTTCCTCAATGTAACCTATCCGTTGAGAAAAAATATCTCTTTCCCAAAATGCCCCCAAATCACCCAAAAATTTACACAAAACCGCCAAACAGTGGTTTATGAGATAAGCAGAGAGATTTAGTGTCGCTTGAAACGTGACCGAGATATTGGCAGAAAGGGCGTGTTAAGCGACGTCAAAACAGCCTTCACGTGTACCCCCGCCTTAACCAAAACTACAATGTGTACTTCAGTAAAACCTAGAGGTTAAGAGAGCAACATCTGTTATCTCGCCCTCAGGCCCTTTCCGAGTTTCCAGGTGAGCCAGCTTGTTCCTGGCTCTCCCCAGACCTCCGAGAAAACAGGCAAGAGAAGGCAGGCATCTAGGCAAGATTTAACATTTTTGTTCAATTGAAAACTATTTCTAATTTATGGAATACGCTAAAACTATGAAATATAGCACTATATAACGAGTCTAACTTTCTACATGTATCTTGATAATAGCCACCACTAAACTCTGGCTTTTTAACCTAACTGGTTATCTTTCTCCACCAAATTTAATTCGGTTGGTACCTAATATGTTTACAGGTGAACATTCAGATGCCAATAATGATAAATGAGCAACTATCTTTTTAAGTTAATTTCCAATGAATAAAATTAAAACCTCTCTTCACCCCATCTCTAATAAGCCCCTATCTAATACTTCAGCTTTTTAATAGATCCCCAATACACGTTTTTTAAGCGATTATAATGATAAGCAGTGTTCTGTGGTTCCAGTGCATGCTAATTTGTTGAGAATAACCTTAAGAAGGCAAGTCAAGACAAATGATGAACGGGAAAGACCTACTTTGAGGCAAATTGCGTAAATTTCGCCAATTAATTACAACGACCCTCGTTTATTTCCAATTTAGCAGCCTCACCAATTCTATTGTTATTTAGAGGGTCTCTTCTTCCGGCTAGCCGCGAAACTTGTAACACAAGTGAGCCGATTCTTCTTACAAAACTCAAGTGTTTTTAAATATCATTTAAGTGGGAAGAAAGAAATCTTGTCGGCATCAAGGTAAGTTACTTCAAACAGAGAAAAACGTATTGCATTTTTGGCTCACCTTGCTGCATTTATTTCCCATGACGAATCAAATTACGTTTGAGGTCGCTACCATCAAATTGTCCGCGCTACTTATGAGATTTATTCAGTAACAGCCACGAAACTTTTAACGTTACTTTTGACAGGTTGCTGCTTTCAAGGATTCGTTACCTCCCGAAATCTACGACATATGCTTGTACATTAACCAGCTTACCACGTTTGCTAATATAAAATCTTTTTTTTCGTATGCAAGTTAAATTATTAAAACCAAATAACCTTCCCTCTATCTGATAGGCACCCCTTGACAGGTCTTGAAAAGACCCCTAGCGGGAGCTTAAGAGCTTTTACGGTACCCCTTAAAGTAAAATTAACTACATATATTAAATATTACATTTTGTACCTAAGCCTAGTTTATCACTTCACTTATTTATTCACTTATCACCTTTGTGCATGAGAAGATGTAATACTTTGCAACTTTGATTACTGGAGAAAAACCTAGACTCCTACGTAAAATTAACCCATTGTAAAAACACCCCTCTTTGTAAGACAGTTTAGTCATCCAGGATGTTAAGCGTGACATGAAGGTAAAGAGGCTTTTGCGTCAAAAGGTTTAACCTCTTGCGATGGAAGTCTGTTGGTTTTTGATATCTGAAAAAAAAAAAGATTTTGATACAGCTTTACTTCGACAGCTAAGTGAGACCAGAATCCTTGATTTATACCCTACACGAGACGATGAACAACCCGACATTTCCAGATGGGAGTTACCACCGCCCCGGGAATGAAATCAAGTCGCCATCTCGAATAATTTGACTAGGGAAGGCATGGAGAGGACAAACTCACCGTGTGTAGAAGGGCGGGGGTTAGACGGGAAACTTGCTTATCCCCAAGGCCATCGGTCTCTCTTAGCCGACAGGGCCTCGGTAAGAGGAAAAGGAGGCGCTGAAGACACGCTCTGACTCGGTCGACTCTTGAGCTAAGATTTTCACTAATTCCTTCCCGTGTATCCAATGAATAAATGTTGAAAAAAGAGTCTAAGCTATTTACTGGATAGTGATTAATCCAACGGATAGCGTAATCCATCCTTTGGAGAATGGAGGCCAGCAGTACCGTAGAACTCATAGGTCAAACTCTACATACTAAAAAAAGATAAAAAGTTGTTTACTTACAGCTCTATGCAAGCAGGACCCGGTTTTATTTCATCCTGCTCCATAAATGCGAAGCATTTTGTGCTAACGATGTCCTTTTTGGGTTTGTAATGTTTGAACTCGAAGAATATCGCTGTACCTAGGTCAACACAAACACAGGATAAAGAAAAAAACTGAAATTGATAAGTCAAATCAACAGAATCTCATGCGCGATAAACCCAAAAAGTATGACACGGGGGAGGGGAGGGGCACGATGGATGTGATGCGTCAGCAAAGCCTCTTCGCTTCTTTTACAAACACGCATCATAATCCAGTCATAGACATGGACAAAATTAACATCGTCGCTTTGCAGGAGAAATTCATTTTCATCGGGAATGCTATAAAACAAATGATCCAAGCCTTTAGCTGTGCACCATTGAGTTATGATGCACTAGGGAAGTTTGGAGAGCACTCAAGAAGCTAGAGTTGCCCTCGGCTGCACTTCGAGAAACTCCTACGCTTCTTTCGTGCTCTCCAAAATTCCCGCGTACACTTACGATGATGCACCGACTTAAGTATGAATTAGTTGTTAATTCAAGCGTATTGTCTATAATTTCGGCGAGGCTTACCGCCTGATTGCATAGCACGGAGCAAGTCGGTGAGGAAAAAACTCCGCGTCAAAACTAGCTCTTTGCTTTCATTCCTATTTCTCCATCAACGCCGATTAGCATTTCCCTTGCCCCACAATTAACCGCCGCCTGGTTAGCTCAGTTGGAAGAGCGTCAGTCTGTTGTGCGTGAGGTCGAGGGTTCGAGCCCCAGACCGGACCAACACTCAGGGTCTTAAACTATCTGAGCAGAATGTGCTGCCTTTGTAATTTCATCTGCAATTGGTTAGACGTTCAAGTCTTCTCGGATAAGGACTATAAACACGGGGGGTGACAACTCTAACAAACGCTGTTTGAGCACCACAGGGTCTTAACTTAAGGCCTCCCGGAAATTTGGATCATCCTCCCGAATTTTTGGGAATTTTTGGGATACTTTCCCGATTTTTTTTCTGCAATGTCCCGGAATTATCGCGTGTTTCCCGGAAAAATTTTTAAGTGTCCCGATTTCCGGAGAAATCTCCAGATTCCCGGAACAATTTTGGCTTTGTCCCGAAACAGCGTTTGTTAGAGTTGTCACCCCCCGTTATAAACCGTAGGCCCCGTCTCCTGCATCTTCAGTGTAACATTAGCAGAGGACGTTAAAGGACCCACACACTTATTGAAAAGAGTAGGGCACGTAGTTCCCGGTGTTGTGGTCTGGCCTTGTCTCATGGGTTGGTGCTTTACATAGGGTTAACCTCATTGCACCTTTCCCCCTTAGACAGAATTGCAAGAAAAATGACTATGACTATGAATAAGTGTCCCTGGGTCTCTGAGGATGGAAGCGCCTGGTGTCTTGGCGAAGAACACGACTCACTCCACCGCTGACCACTCGATGTACAGTTAAAGGAATGAGGTCATTCAACGAGAGAATGAAGAGTAAGAACATTTATTTAATACCCCACATCTAGGAGTTATTCCCAAGTTTTACTTTTACATCACTTCCAGTTTCGGAAATCTAGAACTAGCCAATTTTGCGACGCAGATTTTTCAAGCTGCTTTACACGAATTTTCATCCTGGCGTGATACCTTATCCGCGGAAGAGCTGGGTGCCATGTCTAAAAATAACCTGAGAGGAATTACCTTGTGAATAAAGCCAATCTGTGGGATTAACTCTCCTGTCTATCATCCTCCATTAGTAAAGAGATTCGAAAGCTGGCATTTCGAGAAGCGCTAACGCTCGAAACGTCAGCTTTCGAATCTCTTTACGGTGGCCAATTACCATTATCAACTCAGTTGATAAAACCAAATTATCTTGTAATACTCCCCACCGACGCAGCACCACAGTTTCTTTAGAAACTTACCCCCTTTATCCTCTATTAGTTATTGTACTTTTGGCCTAGGTGGCTGGAGGTTTCGCACTCAAGCGAGTTCACACCAACCGAGTTCCAACCCACATCAATTCAACTACGATCAAGTGCTTAAAATTTATCTTTCTTTTACCGAGCAAAAAAGACAACATTAAGGATACAATGAAATAAAATCACACAAAACATGTTATTTCTCATTTTTTAATCCATTGAAGGCGAACTCGATATAGAAAGTTTATAATAAGCTCAGGGGTGCGAACTCGGTGGGTGCGATACAGGTTACAACATTCTAGGCCTATGAAGGTTCCTTTTTAAGTGCACACAAATCAATGTCATCAATATCAGTACCTCTTGGTAGTTTTTCTATAGGTTTCTGGATTTCTACATCAATGCCAAAGTTGATGAATTTTCCATCTTTTTTGTGTGAAATGGGCGTGTCTTGAGGTGCCGTGACATTAACACTGTTAGCATCTGCATCAACAGAAGAGAAATATTAAACCATTAGGAACTTGCAGGATACATTTGTATCTTCCTACATATGTAACAGCCTGAATGGAAAAGAGAGCTTGACCAAAAAGTGCTGATTTCTCCTAAGGAGATTAACAAAAAAAAAGAAAAGAAACAAAAGAAACTATCGAGTTCAATTTTGAAGATCAAGAGCAAATGAACGTATTTGAAATGATGCCTTATCAACCAAAAAAGATAATAGAATCCACATCATTTTAGACATTCGCCAGAAAGTCATTCCCACTAATGGAAGCTAATTCCCCACTCCAATGACCTCCGTGGCTAAGTGTTGCCACGGACAGTCATGCGAATTGTGTTAAGCAACAATTTAGTCACTTTCATTCCTTTATAAAGGACTTCATATGATCATCTTACATGTAACTTTATTAATACTAGTTTGTTGTTATCAAAATTTTACATGAACGTTTTTTCAATTATTTTAAGTAATGCAATTTTGGTAAGAGTTTGTTGGTTGTGACAAAGACCTGTAAGTCTAACACAGGTATAGTTCAATTTGTTATATACATCACCTTTAACAGAAACCGTGAAAAAAGGGTTCATGTAAACATGGGCATCCTTCAATCCAATCTGGTCGATTCGCACTACAAGCCGATGAAATCCCTCTTCATATGGTATCCTGGGCAACAGTGTCCCACCTTCAGCTGCAAAATGGCAAAAATTAACTTTTGGTCAAACCTTCAATAATGATCCCTCTATATACAGGGCCCACCAATATTATTACACACTTGAAGGGGTGCATGGAATAAAGCCCTAAGTGACTTTTGGAAATTTTTAAGGCAGCCAGGATTGAAACATCTCCCAGCAATTTTCACAGTTTACTCTGGTTTCAATCATTGTCTCAAAAGAACAAGTAATTACTTCTACATGTAGTTCTTTTTGGACAATACTAAGGACAAGATAAAATTGACGTATAAATTGCTGGCATTTCAATGCTGGTTACCTCAATGTTTTCCAGAAGTCACTTAATTGGGGCTTTATTCCACTCACTCTTTCCTTGTAAACCAGTAAAAAATAAATGGATCTTACTGGGTCTAAGTGAATAATAACTCCTTGTCACTTGTAGCCTCCACTTCTTTAATAAGTAAACTTCAGTTCAATGTGTAACATCTCTTAACAGACATCCCTCATAAACAGAAGCAGGCATAATGCTTTCATGAAAGCCCAATTCTAAACTACATGATTCATTTTTCCATGTAATTATAGACTATTAGTAAATAACATTCCATTCCATCCACCTAAATCAAACTAGCTCATGAAACATTGTAGGACCCTACAGAATCCCAAAGGATCCTGAATAAGAATGGTATCTTGTTAAATTCTTTTGGAATAGCATTCCAACCAAGATCCTTAGCCGGTTGTTTCTTATTTAAGATCCCCATATGTAGAATCCTTCATGTCAACATCCTGTAAGTATGGGTTATTGACCAAGTGTGAGGTCAAGATGGCTGGATACTGGCCGAGTTCTTTTTTTGCATGTTTATCAACCGAGACAGAGTAGAGGTCCATAAACACGCAAAAAAGAATGAGGCCAATATCCAGCCATCTCGACTGAACAAGCTTGGTCAATAAAGGATTTATTATACGGCTCTTGGGGAAAGTTTTCTTGCAGAACAAGGCGGGTAGTCCCGAGCGGGCAAGATGGAGCCATCTTGCCCCATCGGGACTACCCGCAGCGCAGGATTTGATTCATCTTGACCGCTCATGGAGCTATCCATATAATAATTAACAATTATTCACCAAAGTGGAGGTAAATATCCACCACTTTCACCGACACTGAGGTGAATAATTGTTTTAGTATATACCACACAAGCTGAATAACTAGCAGCCCAAAGAGTAACTTCATTAGTTAAAATATAGCGACAAAAGCCACTTTGTTTTTCTTCGGCTGCTCGGAGGTGAATAGTACTTGGCTAATCACCTCCGAGCTAGCCAATCAGCACGCGCGAAAAGTACTATTCACTTGTGTGGTATATACTAAAAATCCTTCCTAAAGGTCCGTGCAAAAACCTTTCTTGTCCCTGAATCTAAAAGATCTTCAAAACCCCTTCAATTTGCCAGGAACTGAAGATTCTTGTCTTGTCTGATCTGATCTGATTTGATCTCATGTAAATCTTTGTTTATTGTATGTACACATACACACAATAAAACTATCACTGGAAAAATGGCCATCAGGCTTTTTTGTTTAGATTTATGAAGCTTGATTCATCAGTACTGGCAAGACCTAGGACCAACACTCAGTAAGGAAGTGCATACATTAGGGCTTCATATTAATTATCAAAAAGTAATTACAATTAATTTTAATGTTCATAACATTCTCAGTTACTCAGTACTCACCTACTGTAGCAACAAACTCACTCCCATTCTCCTCTCCATATCCTGCAGCACTAGCAACACTAACAAATAAAGGCTATTAATATAGATGCTAAACGCTTCAGTTGTTTAATTAATATTTAATTTTTTTCCGCTGCCATTTTGCACAACAGAACAGCCAATTTTGTCGTTTAAATAATATGTACAAGAATTTAATTCTACTTGGTAGTGCTATATTGTGGTTTCACTGTACCAAAAGTTGAAATCTAGATAGAACATTCAGCAGAACAGATACTTGCAGAACCAACCTTGTTTTTGGTTCCTCCACTCTGACTGGAAATGGACCACTCCAGCCAACATTCAAGTTCCTCAACACTGATAAAAGCAGGCAAGAAAGAGAAGAAGAACACTGATTAAAATCAATTACAAATTTAAGACAACATTTGAGCCTAGTGACAAACAAGCTGCATGCCTCCCCCCTCCCTGGCCTGGGGGTATTTTTCAAAGTTCTATATGGGGAGGCCCTGCACCAAGGTCCAACCCCTTACCCTTTTGTATTTAATACATTTTGACAGGAAAGACACCCCAGCCTTTAATATACTTTTCATTGAAAAGAGGTATCCCTTTCACATACTTTCACAACTGGCCCGTATTATGAAACTCTCCAAAAAGGGAAATCTTCTTGTCATTTTCATGTACAGCCTAATAAATGAAATGGTACAGCCATCTGGTGGGTCTGCTCAGAAAATGTTAATTTAAGGCCCTTTAAAATTAAAACTATTATAAAATAACAGAGCTACTACACACACTCTCATTGGTCGATAGGCGTGTTTAGATGAGTGTATGTAAGCACAGTTGTGACATTTTAGATCCTTGTGCTTAGACGCATACATGTCCAATACACCCGATTCGTAACAGGTCGCAAAAGGGGTGACGCTGCACGACGGATCGTGACGGGTCGCCGGGTAGGTACGACCCGTCACGAATCGCGATGATCCGTGACGCCTCGTGACAAACCATCACAATAAACAGGCGAAAAGGTATGTGAATATTCCTTGTTTTAAAAACGACACCCACAAACATAACGAAACCACCAAACACCCAAGCGGCCAACACAAACATAAACAGGCAAATGAAGTGTGTGAATATTTCTCGTTCTAAAAATGGTGCCCGCAAACATTCGCACAAGTGTAAGGAAAGACACACGCTAATGACTAGTCTGACATAAATAAATGGGTGAAAACGTGTGTGAATATTCCTCGTTCTAAAAACGGCGCTCACAAACTCCGTGAAGCAAGCATGCACGCTAATGATGAGTCAAATACAACTAGGTGAAAAAGGTGTGTGAAAACTCCTTGTTCTAAAAACGGCACCCACAAACATAACGAAACCACCAAACACCCAAGCGGCCAACACAAACATAAAACAGGCGAATGAAGTGTGCCATTATTTCTCGTTCTAAAAAAGGTGGCCGCAAACATTCGCTCAAGTGAAGGAAATCTGCACGCTAATGAATAGTCTAACATAAATAAACAGGCGTGTGTTATTATTTCTCGTTCTAAAAAAGGTGGCCACAAACATTCGCTCAAGTGTAGGGAAATCCGCACGCTAATTAGTTGTCTAACATAAATAAACAGACGAAATGGCGAAATGATTTGTGAATATTCCTCATTATGAAAAAGACACCCATAAACATTAGTGTTATGTGGAGGAGGACACTGGTTCTAATATGTCACGCTTGTGACGGGTCGTCGCGATCTGTCCTGATCGGGACGATCCACCGACATTTTCACCACACACCATAGCACCGCCATAAATATTTTCTAAGACAATCATGAGCTAACAAACAGTTACCAACGGTCACCATCCGATGACGGATCGTCGCGAACAGTCCCGATCGTGACGATGTGCACACATTACCCACCACACACCATAAACCACCAGGATTATTCATGGCAGATATTCGTACCCTTTCACACACCTCAACTTGTTAAATCCCTACCCTTTCATATACCTGCAGCTGAAGCCTGAAAATGGTACCCCCTTTTGGGCAGAGCCTCCCTTTATAAGTCATTATAGGGAGTACCCCAACCCAATAATCGTATCTATAACAAAATTCTCGATAGTGATTGGTTCTCTGCGCGCCTATTTGTCACGTAATCGGCACGCAATCACATGGGTGTCCAATTACAGGTGTCCGATTTGAACTTTTTGTAACTGGACACCTGTAATTGGATACTTGAATATCAACACGCGCTTTAATGGTTTCCTTAGCAAAGTTTTCTACAGTTTTCAAAACTTAGGAAAAGCGCTACAGACGTTTTCGCTCAAAAGAAGTTCTCAAAAGACATTTCTAATTTCGAAATTTGTTATAGATACGATTAATCAGTAATTAGACCTCGTGTCGTACAATTCAGGGAGTAATCGTGCTTGTAATTTCAAATCGGTCTTGCGCTTTGCGCTCGCCCGATTTTGAAATTACTCGCTCGACTACTCCCTGAATTGTACGACACGAGGTCCAATTACTATTACTATAACTATTAATTAAATATTCATTGTGCAGGTAAATAACCCTGTTGTCAGTAAGCTCCTTAACCTGACAAATATTTTATATTTAAAGAGAAACCTTGGACAAAGTCCTTATCTACTAGGAACCTATTGATCTCTTACAAAATACACAATTATAATTTATCACTGACATGTATTTTGTTTATACTCAAGGGACTAAGCACAATTACATTGTACTTGTGGGGCCAAGCAATGACAAACATTTAGAAACTCAACATGGCAAACACAACTGGCTGGCATGAGGCAGCTTAATAATATGTTATGTGTTTACAAGTGAAGTCATTCACATACCTTCCCCAACTTTTTTGATATCCTCAAAGGAAATCTCATCTTCTCTGGCCTTAAAGGACAATACCAATTAAATCATCAATTTTAAAAATTTACAATTGTATCAAAAACAACTAATTAAAGGTGTTCTATGTCTGAGCTAGGGTAAATTTAACCCGCTAGTCGTTTCAAGAATGCAATAATGAATTGATTCGAATATTGAACTTGTTTGCTCGATCCAAATATACGGCTAACGGGTTCCGTTTTCGAAAAATCAATTCACTGTTGCGACTAGTAGGTTTCAAACCTACTAGTCTTTTCTAGAATGCAATAGTGAATCGTATTCTTGGATCGAACGAGCAAGTTCAATATTCCTATAATCAATTCACTATTGCATTCTTGAAACGACTAGCGGGTTCAAGTTTCAAATAATCAGTTTATTAATGCAATCTTGAGGGGTACGCTTCACTTAGTTTGACTGTAAATAGGTTAAAAGCTTATTAAAGACTAAATGGAAAATCTAACATCTCACTTTTCTCCTGTCTTGAAAATGTAATAATTATATTTTATTATCAATACATGTTACGTTACTGTTAATCGGAAAACATCTTAAAGACGAACATAATTTAAGACCTTCAAACGTTACATAAGAAATACCAAAGCAAGCTCAAGTGTTCAATATCTTTGAAATGTTGTTCATCCAAAAGAAAAGGCCGGAACTGAACACTCAAGATGACTCCATTCGCGCAAAACTTTTTGTTTAAATTTGCGCCTATCATGATTCATTATATTATTTTTACACTATTTCTGTATAAATCTTTATGTTAATTTCTTCACATTTCACATTTGATAACAAATGATGACATGAAGTCATCGAAACATCACATGTAACTTCTCTTGCATCATTAATTTTCTTGCTGAACTGTGAAGAAAATAACAATTTTTACCATAATTATGTAATACAGAAAATACAGTTACTGTATCCACACCAAGAATGGTCATCGGAAATTCTGAGAGGGTAAGGGGGTCTCTATAGATCTAGCAAAATTGTAAAAAGGAAGGTATGAAGCTAAACTGGAAACCCCAGGGAGGGGGGAGGGTGGACATACACCAAATAACCATCCTTGGTGGAATTATGGATATTTTCTCATTCTGGAACCACATATTGGTCTACAGGGTTAATCACTAGAAGATGACTCCAAAGCTCAGGTTTGATTAAGGCTTAATAAAAATTTACAGCACACAATTTGAATGTGGTCACTATCTCTTCTGGTCTTTTCTGGCAAAAATGTAATATGTTAGAGGGAATAAGATTTATTGAATTTAAATCAAACTTAATAACTAAGAACTGCTGAATTAGCCTTGCAGGTCTCCAATAGCTAGAATATAGATTCACCCACCTGTGTAGACAACAATGTTTTGCTTCTTTTCTCTAAACAGGCTGAGATCTTTAGCATCAACTTCTAAGGAAGAACAAAGAAACAATGAAAGAATAAATGTTAACAATATACAGTTCCAGAAAAGCCCTATGGAAGGTCGTGAACATGAATTAATCTTTAAAAATTAATTAAATATCATGTTAAATAATCCTAATTTTTTTAACTACTGTAATTTGTTTTTTAATTCATTTAAATTCTAATAACTAATTTAAATAGACATGGTTCCAATTGATGTTAATACAATCATGCATTATTCAATTCATCATGTGTTTGCAGTGTTCTGCATGTATAATGTAAAGTTCATTATTCAACATAGCACATGCATGTACCTTCTGTTCAGCTTGAAACATGGTATTTCCAAGGGTACTACGCTTTCCCAAGTCTCTGGCAAGTCTAAACAATGAACAGTGTAATAAACAATCAAAGGAGACGACAAGTCACTCTCTTGAACCAATGAGGCCCCATTAGGGAAGGAGAGAGAGGGGGGTTTGAGTATCCCATAGCCCATTTAAATTATAATTTCAAACATTGTCAATTTTCGTAGCTGTATAATTATCCAGGGAAACCTGTTCTAAATATCCCGATAATTTTGTACCAATTATCCTGTATCCCAAAAACCCTAAGAGGGCCTCACCACTGAAATCAAAAACTATAATCAGCAGGACGATGTGAAAAATGGACAGGATTAGGTTCTTATTATAAGGTACAAATTTTATGCGAATTGAATTCTTGATAACCAAACATGACGAGATGCAAGTGGGTCTGAACTGAAGGTACCCAATTTTCTGAATTAGTGAAGTTGCGGTTAATTAATAATAGGTGATCAAATTTCTGTCAAGGGAGAGCAAACTCTTTTTGACAGCTGCTGCTGGGAATTTTAATGCCTATTGCTTCACAGGCATTGATTCTCTGACAGAGTGAAATTCAAATATGAAAGGAATGCAGGGATTAAACCAACCTGTGTTTCCTCAAGCCCCTGTACTTCCAGACATTCCCCGCTGTGTCTCATCATGTACCCAATAACCCAGGGCGACTCCAATATAAAAGCGATGGGGGTGCTCATCAGAAATTTTGAAAAGAACCCCTGACAGGTACCAACATCATGTTTTGTGGGCGTGTCTTGAGATTTTTTTTCACGCTACGAGTTATGGTACCAATACAAAAACACTGACTTTTCTCAGCTCAATATCCTAAAAGGTACTCTAAAATCTCTTGCTGTAGACCTTTCGAGGCTGAACAGTCCCTCTCTATATCTCTTCGTGCCATAAGGCACATGAACAGTCCCTAAGAGGTACCAAACCCTCCTGTTTAACCCCTGAAAGGTACAACAAGCACTTCTGTACTTTTTATAAGGGTCAGTCCTCCCAGGGCCTAACTTGAAACAATGTATGTTCAAGAAAATTTTGAACCCTCTCACAGTAGCTGTTTGGGTTAGAAGCTCCCTATCTCTTCAGAGTTAAATGACCTCAAAATGTTTTGCTTTTGTGATTAAATAAATAGGATACAAAGTTCACAATGTAATAATTATTCAATAATTCAAGATGATTTCCAGTGCATACTGCACAATCTCGGCACCCCAATGTTTTTGAGTCTCATAATGTGAATCGATCGATGTTATTATTTGTTACGAACCAATTGTACCTTATCTTTGAAGCATTCAAAATTCTTTTTCGAACAGTTTTGATTTTTGCAGCTACAAAGTTGTATCATCCAGTGATATCAGAAAGAATGAAACATACAGCTTTGCATCCATAATGCCGGTTGACATGAAACTTTAAAATTTATTTATTACAATTTAATGGCATATGTACAAAAAAAAGAAAGAAAGAAAAAAACGCCATAAGGATAATTTGTAAAAGAGTTACGTGACCCCATATAAAAACAAATCACCTCTTACTTACTTCAGGTAAGTAATTGTGAAATGAACTTCATTTTGTGATGTCTCACATGAATCAAAACAAGAAATATAAACAATCCTTCGAGAGTGTACAGGACTGAGTCGACTGACTGGAAATCACATTTATTATCTTTTTTTCAGCTCGTGAGCGGGTGGAATTCAACAAATACTGGAATCTGATTGGTTCCTGGAGCGGGCGGAATTTTCTCATACGGACCACTACAGCGGGCGGAATCCATTGAGTTGATCTATTTTCGTGAATGAATTAGCGGTTATCGTCAATCTTTTGCCCTTTTTACACTTCCATAGACGATTAATCAACGCAAGTTTATCTCTATTCACCTTAAGATGGCAAGAAAAGTTACTGTAAGTAAATTCTATTGAATTTTTTGAAGTTGTGAGAGTTTGTTTGGCTGTTTGTTGCTCGGCGCTGTAGTGGCGCGTAATCCTGTGTGTCTCTCTGTTTTCAAGTAAAAACTGAGTCAATTTCAGTCGAGTTTTCCCCTCTAATCGTTTCTGTATTTGAGAGAATTGCTTTGGAGTACACTCCAAAGCAATTACTCGCTACTCGCTATCTGGTTTTCAATTTACGGTGGAAAAGTTTAATTCAGCCGAGTGATTCACAATGATCGACAAAAACTGTTTTTGTGAGTACAACTTCACACTTTGCACGAAATTTCACACTGGGACCTTAATTAGGGAACTAAATGCACTAACATAAAGTAGCTCAAAATAAATCTGTTCTTTAATACATCTTTCGTCTATAGTATCTGATTTACTCGCTCGTTCGCTTGTTAGATTTTTTGCGAATGGTTTGTAGATGGCGCGTAAGCCGATTGAATGGGAAAGTTGCATAAACAAACCCACTTGTAATATAAGCTGCAGTTCAAGGCAAGAAGAAAAAGATAAAAATGTTATTGGCCGGCTTAGGGTCAGTCCGTATAGGGAAAAACTGTGACCTTGGGCTTGAAAATGCTGCCCTTGGCCTGCGGCCTCGGGCAGCATTTTCAAGACCTCGGTCACAGTTTTTCCCTATATGGACCTCCCAGCAGACCAATAACATATATGTATTAACATAAATAATCGTATCTATTGCTGGTTTTCACTGTCACGCAACGGAAAAATAAAATCAAAACTATTGCATAAAAACAGTCAAGAATTGGTGATATTATAGGAGATTAATAGCTTAATATCTACTTTGCCGAGTCTCAGATCTTTGCGATGCTTCGTACTTGAGTTAGCCGTCAAAATTTATAGAGCTCAGTATGGAAACGCCATATAGTTGTGTCCTGGAGAGGGACACAGTAATGGCGGCCGGAAATCAATGAAAACATCTGGCATTAAATTCTGCTATAAAAAATCGACCCGTTCGCCATTTTGAGCTAGCAGATATTCACATTAACACTTTTCACAATACCACAACAGTTTAGATTGCTAAAATCACTGAATGAGTGACACAGGCATACGTGACACATTCTTGGCCATTTTTGATATCCTGTGGCGTGAAAACACTGAATTTCAAAATGCCCTACTATAAAAATGAAGGTTGCTATTGAACTGAAAACCTTCAAAAGTAAATATATTTAGCATGTTTAATGATCAAAGAAAGCTGGCAACTCAGGGGCTCAGTGATTTTACATTTTAGAATATTGATGACGTCACGTGAAAACCAAGAATAACAAAATCCTCGATCGTGATTGGTTCTCCGTGCGCCTGTTTGTCACGTAAATCGGCGAGCGATCACGTGGGTGTCCAATTACAGGTGTCCGATTTGAACTTTTTGTAATCGGACACCTGTAATTGGATACCCCGTGATTTTCAGGTCAATTGCACACGCTTAAATGGTTTCCTTAGCAAAGTTTTCTACAGTTTTCAAAACTTAGGAAAAGCGCTACCGAAGTTTTCGCTCAAAAGAAGTTCTCAAAAGACATTTTTAATTTCAAAATTTGTTATAGATACGATTAATTAGTAATTGGACCTCGTGTCGTATAATTCAGGGAGTAATCGTGCTCGTATTTCAAATCGGCCTCGTGCTTCGCACTCGTCCAATTTTGAAATTACTTGCTCGATTACTCCCTGAATTGTACTCCACTCGGTCCAATTACTATTACATATTAGGGCTTTGGAGGCTATATGATTGCTTCACAAGCAACAGCTGAAGTCAAGAGAGTGGGTCATTTTTAGTGTATCAGAAACCCTTGTCCACTGTTAGTTATAAATAATTAACAAGCAATTAATTATATATAAAGACTGCCATGTGCAGATTAAAAAAACTAACAACAGGAAAAACTAATATATCAATTTTTTATGCAAATTCATAACTACATCACTATTTATACTTTTGCCATAAGTCTCATTAAAATGGTGTCCCAGAAAAAGTTACTAGTGTAGTGATTCATGTTTAGCTTAACTGAATTATGTCAGCCATCCTGATGGATTTATGTTGCAACAGTGCTGTTGAATATTAAGTGCACAAGGTGCTTGCATGCAGGGCAACAAATACTTGAAAAGCGTGGCAAATGGAGGACAAAAGGTTCATTACACCTGCTGTCAGGACTCAAAGAGGTGTGAAATTGGTGTTGCGAATAATTTCATCGTATTATTTTACCTGTGACACTCCATGGTTCTGTTATTGACTAAAGTTCAAAACAAGCAGATCTGAAGATGGTGTTACGTGTCTTAAGATTTTAAAACGAGTTGATCCAAAGCAAACACACATTTGCAGCGGTATAACATTTTCACTTCAATAATAAGCTTTTTTTCATCAAAGTTTCATCAAATAAACTTTTCTCTAATTAATCATATACAGTACAAAAGCGTAAATTTTGTGCAAAAAAGAACAGACGAATAGACGAAGATGGAGTTATTTGGCCAGTTAGCTGATTTTTTTCTTTTCCCAAGGCTTTATTTTCGTTTAACAAGTATAAACTGTCACACATCAGTGTTAAGCTTATGGCTGTATGTATATTTTAGTACTGTCACTCGTGCATGAATGTCGGATAATAATTCATATCACGCAAACGCTCAAAATCAAACCCCTAATTGTAACAGCTTGATAGTATATGAGGTATATCTTATAGTAAATTAACTAGCGAATTAGACACAAAAACAAACAATAATGAAGACAGAGTCATGACTGCACAGTGTATTACCTCGCATATTCATCAGCAGCTTCAACCAACTGTCCCCAGGAATCGAAATCCTTTGCTTTCTCAAAGGATACATACCACTGGTTGATCGTTCTTGACTTTTCAGTCATGCTTCCGTCTGGTGTGTTTGCAGATCGCCTAGATCCATCGAGAATAAAAACATTTCCGACGCTTTTCAGATGAGCGAAATTCTAAGGGCTTTTCACATTAGATTTACATGAAGTCTCATCTGGATACTTTCGTATCGCGGGCTTTTGCACTCCAACTCTAGAAAAGAGAGAGGACCTGGATACGAGGTTGCGACATTTGCCACAAGTTTTAAATTTTAGGTAAATATCTTTTTCTGAGTGCTGTGATATCCAAATGTAAGGTTTCGCGACTTTCATACATTTCATGTGGTCAGAATTAAGCCCGACAACTCCCGGGAATATATCTGCAGGACCTCTGCAGGACCTGCAGTAGCTTGCAATGAAGCGCGGCCAAGAAAAGGCCAGGCATCAAAGTTCAGACGCGGCTACCAAGTTTCTTGGCAGTTTCTCCTGAAAATGGTCGCTGTTAAAATTTTTGCTTCGTTTCATTGAAGTTAAGAAGGATCAGTCTACCAATTTGATTCTAAGGTAGGTTTCCGGCCATCGTATTTTATGAAACGTGAGTTTCGCGTTTATCGCTAAAATTCTGTTCAAACCCGTGAGAATTTAATTCCTGATTTTCAGCAGAGTTGTTTTTGTCAAGTTTGTGCACGAGATCAATCCGTATCTTCTTCCTGATGTTACAAGACATGTATCGGGAACAAAGTTAGGAGAATTTCAATGTTGACTGTAACTGAGTTACGAAGGGTTGATTAACAGTTTTATTTCGTGCTGTTTACAGAATCACTGGTGGCTGGGGACTATCGTTATCAACGCAAATCAAAAGTCAAGATTATGTACAGCTTGAGGGTTTTTGCACGAGCAAGCATCTTACATGTACAAACCAAGTTTCTCGGACAATCCAAGAAATATTTTACAAATATCATGCAAGCAAAGTGTTTCACTGGGGATTTCTTATCATGGTATAGAGCAACCCAGCTAAAAGCAGTCGTAAGCAAGAATGTAACACCACCCCTGATGATCCGCTGTGCTTTCAGCTCTGTTACTGTGAAGGGTCTGGCTAAAAATATTGCAGCTGTCAGGACTGCCGAGGAATATCTTTATCTGTATGAGAACTTCAAGGATTCACCTGCAATGACGCAAGTGAATCGCATAACAATTTTGCATCATTTAGCCAGGTTTGCCACAGAAGGCCCAAAGAAGAACTTTTTTTCTACAAAGAGGGCATTGAAAAAACAAAAGGTAGTTTTTGCGGTTTTGCTTCAAAGCATCACAGCTGAGCTTGAGAGGTGCAAGGCACGTGAGCTTGCCAGTATCATGTGGTCCTTGGGAAAGTTAAAGGAACATGTTTCATTGATTGTTTCTGAATGTGAGAAAGAAATCTTTCGCCGAGATGTGACTTCTTTCAAGGCACCATCAGTCTGTCAGCTTCTGAATGGTTTTGCATCCCTTGATTTGAAAAGGTCGCAATTTTTTAGTTTGATTGAGCAAATTATTCTAGAAGGGAAACTCAAGATGAGTGATTTTGAAAATCGTGGCTTGGCTGGCACTTTGTGGTCTTTCAGCAAAACTGGAAATGGAAGCAGGGAGCTGTTTGAAAAATTCCAGGAAGAAATTTTGTCGAGAAATGCAAAAAACTTCAGCAGTGCACAGCTGGTGCAGTTCTTGTGGTCGTTCACACAGAGGGAGATGCAGTGCGACAAGCTGTTTGAAATCACAGCACAGGAGATCCTTGAGCGACCAATGGCAGATCTAAGTAACTACAGCATCAATATGTTACTTTTGTTGTTTG
>OZ026600.1:8158447-8168447 GCA_964020085.1 Micromussa lordhowensis
AGCAGGGGATATTTAATTGGAATGAGTGAGTTCAAGAAAGGATGATAAAGTGAGAGAGTTAATCCCCCATACAGGCCTTACTCCCAAGGCTGTGATTACTCTCTAGGTTAGGCTCGATTCCCAGCTGCTGTTCTGGGAAGGAGCCAGCGCAAGGGACGCAGACCAGACATGATCATGAGAGAGCAGTTGAAATCGAGCCCATCTCTAGGTATTTTGACAATGTATCCAGGTCTTTCGTGAGTAACGCTGCCACAGAGGATAAAAATGTTTAGCAGTAAGCTTTTTAGGTTCGCGCAAGCTAAATCCCTCTCACAGGTTTGGCTAGTTCTTGACCGTCTTGGAATTTCGAAACTGAAAATAATTTAAAACTAATACCTTTGGAATACGGCCTATATGCGATTAACTAACTTACCTTTCATCTTCTCTAATTGGTAAGTTTTAAGTTAAAAGTCTTATCTGGCAGCTGTACACTGTTTAAAATAATAAAAGTCAGTACATCCAGGGAACCAAGGCCAAAATATATATATTAAAAATATAGGATGACCAAAAACAAATCATTATCACAGTACCTGGCCAGCCAAATTGAAAAAGCCATGACTGGTGAGGTTGACAATGGTTTCAGCCTTTGTTGTTGCTTCATAATAGATTTTGACCTCATTGTTATCAGTGAGAGTAAATGAAACATATGCCGTCAGCTCTCCAGGGTAGTTCTCATCGCCGTCAGGGCTTATGTAGGTAAATTCAACTTTTCTGTCTTCCTTAACCTCACCTTTCCAATTATGCTAAGTGGAAAAAAAATTACAAACTACGTCCTGAAAGCTGTAAAAAAAATGGGATCATGTGTATTAAAGGCATCCGTGGTTGAGTGTCAATCCATGCCCTCAATCGACACTTGATCGGCACTCAAACAACACTCCATCAACGCCTCAGTTGACACTCCATCGACATCTCGACCAACAAATGAGCCATAGTCTACTAATTTACGATTAATACATTGTGATCTTCTGTGGACACTCGGCCGACTATTGACTGACTATTGATCAAGTGTTGATCGACTGTCAATCACGATGTTGTTTGAGTGTTGATTATGTATCAATCAGGATGTCAATAGATTGCTGATTGATTGCCAATCGAGGATATTGATACCTTTAGTACACATGATACAAAAAATGTAAGCTGTAATCAGTAAAAAAATGTAGAATGTTAATAATAGTAAGTGTGAAAATAATTATTCCAATAGAAACCTTGTGAAATCCAACAGGACCTCCATGGTGGGAGTTTGGTGGAGCATTGATAGCCAATTGGTATTCTTTGCCACCAAGAGAGAACTTCCCATTTGCTATCCTATTGGCAACTCTTCCAATTGTTGATCCAAAGTAAGGTGGGTTACTCAGATAGTCTGTCAACAAGAAATTATAACTAAATTAAATTCTTGATTGATGCAATAGAATTATGATTGCAAAGTGCAGGAAATGGTCACTCATTGTTTTTAAAACTTTGAAGAGCTAAAATGCGTCAACGTACCACTGTATTATGATTACAGGGTTCATACTTTTTTGGGACTAAAACTTCAAGGACTTTTCAAGGACATTCCAGGGCGCAATTCCAATTTTTCAAGCACTCCATCTAGTAAAAAATGCCATTACAATGTGATACTAGATGATCGGGTTTAAGGGCTAACTGCCAGATTTGTTCAAGTGTCAGTCTTTTCTAGTTCTTCCACTAAGTGAAAACAGTCAAACAGCAAATTTCAAAGTTTTTCAAGGACCCAATGTACTTTTCACGGACTTTCAAGGCCTTGAATTTTGATTTTCAAATTCAAGGACTTTCAAGGCGCGTGCGAACCCTGTGATTAATGCTGGAAAGGAAGATAAAAGGCAAAAACAATGTTAAACTTTGTGTCATGCTCTGTGTTCCATACTGCTGGAGCTTTGAAATGCTAGTTTCCATACCATAAAGTGACCCCTGGGGGATGACTCCCAGAAAAATAAGGTGGGGTGTGCCTGCATGCCAAAATCCTTACCTATTTATGACCAAAATAAGCGGTTTTCCCTATCCTATTTATAACTGATCATTTTTGAGGTTGTAAAGGTGGAGCTCTACTTCAAACAATGTTAGGGGTCCCCAAGGTACATTTTCAGTTTTTTGGCTTGGCATCTCCATGTATTCAAACTCTCTCCCTTCCCTACCCCCTGCCCCCTCCGATGGGATGCAGGTCCATCGTTCAATTCACCAGTACCCCTTTATACGCACAACTGGAGGAACTGGCACTACGAGAGGCACAGCCGTAAAATGTAACATGTTTAAGTTTAATTTGCAACTCCAGTGAGAGCATTGGTTCTTTCTATCCTGGACTCACAAATATCTCAATCATCAAATGCAAGGTTTAGACTTAACACTGTAATTTCGTATTCTTGGTGATCAGTCAACTCACCCCCAAGGTTATCATATCCCAGAATAACATCATCTATCTTTCCATTTCTGAAAAAAAAAATATTATTTTCTGGCCGGCAAATTAAAGTGTTACATGTACAGTGTACCTGCTTTACAATAAAATCTATACTCAGGTGCTTTCACATTTCAAGGGAAATAAATACAGGCACATTTTCATTTTATAAGGGGGCATAAAATAAATGAGATTTTGGATGTTTATGTCTCCCCATGTCACAACTCTGTTCGACTGAGTTAGTTCCTGCGTAAATTATTACGGTTCACAGTTGCTTTTCAAACAAGTAATTATTCCCCAGCATCCATTAATGTTTCTCGCAGCTTCTGACCGCTATTAATTCAGGTATACCTTATAGCACTTTAAGAGGTGTGTCACATCCAAAGGATGTAACGCATCTGGTTTAAACTATAGATACCTAAACCCCATATCAAATTACCAAGAATGTTGAAGTAATATTAATTATCAAACACCAGAGACACATATCCAAACACCGAGAACAGAGTTGAAAAAATGACGCACAGCAGACTATATTTTGATGAAATTCAAAGTGTTTGGATAACTGATGAAACAATGTCTTGAGTGTTCTCAATCGAAACTAAAACTAAGGAGTAAACGGACAAGTAAAATCCTCAAAATCTATACTAATTAAGACTGGGTATCCAAACTTCCTTCATGGTTATGATTTTCTTTGTTCTAACATGATGAATTATTAATGAGTTTGAGATTTCACAACCTTAAAATGTCAGCATCAAAGTCATCTTTGGGACCTTTTGAATGCTACAAGTCAAAATGAACTTGTTCATGTACCAGGCTCAAATTTGGACATTAGCTAGTGCAACATATAAACTACAAAAAGGTGTCTGCAATTTTTTTATTTCCAAATGTTTTTTTGCCCAAGGCCGATTTTCGTACAATCACTCCATATTTTGTTAATCCTATTTCAACAATGTTCTGTAACTTTTCACTGAAAATGAATATCGTAAATCACAGACACCTTTTTTAGTGCTTTGAAATTGGGTCCAGAAACAGAGGGACAAATCAAATATTGAAAAAACAAAATTCCCTTTGACTCATAACAATGATTTGGATGCTCAAATTTACAGGTCGTGAAATATATGATAATTCATTTTATTTCAAAACTCAGATTGGTATAATTTGATAGCCAGTTCTATATAATATATTGATAAGCTTTAGTTTAAACTGGATGCACTATAACATCATATAGCCTGGATGCGAGACACCTCCAAAGGTACAAGATGACAAGATGACAACGTGTTTTATTCAAGATGAAGAAAATAAATACAAGAAAAAGCACATTCTGAAAAGAAAAACTATAGGTTTACCCTATGGCATTAAAATAGAATATTAAATAACTATTTACATAATATGAATCAGGTCACTGACAAACAATTAATGTAAATTTAAGAATCCCTTTTAAGCACACGGAGTAGTTATACGGAGTACTTGTATACGGTTGTTAATAACAGCAATTGTAGTTTAACGATGTCGTAAGAAAAAAGGAAAAAGTGAAATAAAAAAAATCATTGTAACCGAGCTTCACTGCTCCACTTCACTCGTGACTCGAACTTTCCTCGAGCTATGATTTAACTCTTTCCCTTACCTGTCAGGGCATTTCAGTGAAACTAAAGAAGCTCCAAACGATATCACATCCAGCTCTAGTCCATTGCTGTTCTTGATAGAATATTTGATGACTTCTTCCCCGGATTCTGTTTTGCCAAAGATCTCTTGCGATACCACCATTTTGAGCTTTTCTCAGCGGTTTTTTGTCGTTCCAATGCACTCAAATTACCATTGAAAATCGATATAATAGTAGAAACCGATGACAACAGATGTAAATTGATAGCGAAGATTTTGGTACCTGTACCGAAAATATCGAATAGCTTGAAAACTACACTCGACCCGTCCGCCATCTTGGATTTCAGTGCCAGAAAAACCCTGGGAACGAGGTTGTAAAGCCGCCACCATATTTGGCGCGAAAATAATCACGCTGTGTTGATTGCAGGAATGGCTTCAGAAACTAAGGTTTTTTTCTCTAAACAAGGAAAAAAGAATAAGGCAATTTTAAAAGGCGTGAGCCAGAATCGAACCCGGGTCATTTGGGACATGAGTGAGTCTCATGACCACTAAACCACCAGGGAGCTGGCCGCCGGAAAGCGATTTTTTTTAATATATCGAGTTACCGTTACAAATATTAAGAGCTAGCTAACCCAGTAGGCTAACCGGAGCGATCTGTAGGCTAACCGGAACGTTAGTTAGGATAACCAGGGCGAACAGTACGCTAATCTGAGTAACAAATAGCCTAACCTGATCATGAGTGAAAAGTAGACTAACCGGACTTCTATAAATAGCTAACCATACTCGTCCCCAGAGCATTCGGAGGTCGGAGCCATCCCTGTAATAATCGCCAATTTATACAATCAGTCGCCTCCATTAGGCGCGAAAATATGTTCGGATATTTGTCTGGGATTTGTCTCCGGGCTCTTCCGATCTTGAAGCAAGCAATTTTCCGAGAGCGAAGCTCGAGGGATATTGCGAGCGTCAGTCTCCAGTAATCCTGTGAACAGCGGCTCCGGCTGGAGAGTTTTTACCGCGGCTGGATCTGGAAGGGCCGAGAAGGAAGTGACTGAGAGTGTAGTGGCGGCCTCTTTCTTCCCATGATCCTCTCTCTTCCCGCTTTCTCTTCGCCCCATCCTCGACTAGAGCGGCCTGTTCATTGGCTACGTACCCAGGCTCTTCGCCACTTTTCAAAGTTTTGGAAATCGTCGAAGAGAGATCAAGAGAAGGCCCTAGGGAAGAGGTTGGGAACAGATAATGTCCGAAAACAAATATCCGAGCATATTTCTAAAATCACCTTGACTGGTATTGTTCATTTAACCTTTAAATATAGGCCCGGTCTTCGATCCAGTTGAAAGCATGCATTGGAAAATTGAGAACCCTTGGGCATCTACGTACTCCTGTCACAGTTATTTTAAAAGGTTAAACACAAGATAACGGTATTCTCAAGACAGCATCAAAATTAAGGCTTGTTTAGCGATAACGTTTTACGGCAAAAGAGGACCTCATCTGTAACCTTTATTACACTTTCCAACATCAGTAGCAACCGACTTCTACCGATTTTAACTTGACTGGTGTGAACAGCCACGAACACCAAACACAAAAAAAATGAATGAAATGAGAAATGTCTGACATGACAAAATAAAATTGACCATACGACAATGAGACAAGAGGGTTTCTGATAAATGATTGATGAACGGAAAAACCGTTAAAAATGCTGACACTTGCGGGTTTCTAATGAATATGTTTTAAAGATTTCTACTGAAACACGGAAGGATCATCCGGGGAATCTTTATTTCTCGGTCGAGGTTAAAACAATTTGGACAGGTCGTGCATTTCTTAACTGAAGTTAAGCTTACTTTCAATTCTCCTCTCTTGCTTTCCCGAATACGCTGATGTGGTTGTTTGATTACAGCGACAATCCTAGCCTGGCTAAACTAGGAAACATTGTTGCGGAAGCGAATGTTTCCCGGTTTAGCCGCACGGGAAGCATATGTTGCGGAAACAAATTTTGTTGCTCGGAAGCAAAAAATGTTTTTGCCTCAAGTCAAGAACATTTTTGCTTCCCGGACACAAATTGTGCTTCCGAATATGTTTCCCAGTTTAGCCACCATGAAAACAATGTTGATTAGGTTCCAGTGCTGCTCATTTTAAAATGTTTCTCAGCAACGGCGAGCGTGCTACAATGGCTGACCGCGACGCCACAAGCAGGTCATAGAAAAGGAAAGGGAAAGAAGGAAAGGAATTGGACGGACGAGGAGAGAGAGTCACTCACTGCTTTGTATGACTGTGGGATGTAGCTCATGAAGACTCCATGAATAGGGACAAAGGAAGTGGCTTACTGTCAAATGGATGCACAGATGTCAGAGAAATATATCACACTATTACAAAAGCAGATGGGAAATTCTGAGATCACAATTTATGAGGGAACAAGCTCTGGAACAAAAAAAACAAGTCTTCCCAGACTTCTTCGAGTGTCAGTTTATTCAATGCGCACTAGTGACCCTTTGTTTTCCGAAACAATGTTTCCTCGTTTAGCTACGGGGACACCAAAACATTTTGTTTGCTTCCCGCTAATTTAGCCACCCCATCGATCCCTCCTACGTCCTGCAAATTTGCTCGAGCTTGCATTGACGAGCTTTACCTATCACTAATCAGAGTTCTGCTTTTTTTCGAGACCTATCAAACCCTTGTTGACATCCTAGCATTTCATTTTTCGTTTTTTAAATTGTCCGAGAAAAAAACTAAAACATACATACAAACAACAACAACAAAATTGACGTTTCATGCACGGGGAAGACTCAGTTCTTTACTGTATACATTTGTATTCTTTTTGCTTTTAACACGCCATTTCCCTTTGGGTTTTTTTAACCTGGTAACCAATACGTTCACGCATTCAAGGCAGCAATTTCAAAATTGCATTTGACTTCATTTTGGATGCTAATACAACAAAGAACCGATAGTCGAGGTATATGTTCAATTTCATTTTACGGAAATGTTGTTCAAGTCAAGTCAAGTCATCTTTATTTAAGCAGGGCTGCCCTTTCAGCACTAGGCCAGTATCAATCAATAGGAGCCCTGCGTAATTAATGACTACTACATGATAATTGAAAAACTACCACCGGCTAAAAACTACTACAAGATAAAAAGACAACAATCATATAGAATAAAAAAAGGCTAATAAAATATACAATATCTCATCTAGTAAAGTACGTATTGTTTAAGAAGATCAGTTCTTAAACTTGGAGAGTGATGTAGCTCCTTTCAATGTTCTAGGTAATTTATTAAAAAGGATTCCTAAACGTGTTTTTTCCTAGACTTAATTTAGGGGCGGGTAAGTGAAGATCGTTTCTGTTTCTGGTGTTATGACTGTGAATACAATTATTATTTCTTATGAAATAATCACAAAAATAGGTGGGAGCTAGATTATTTAAACATTTGTAAACTAAAATACACTTGTGCATGATTCTCTGTGTTTCTAGGTTTATCCACCCTAACATCTGAAACGCTTCTTCGGTCGTGGACGTTACAAGAAGAAGTAGAATGGCAGGCGAAAAGCCGTTTCTGTTCTATTAAAATTCGAGCAATTTCCAAATGCTAGAAACTCATGCCGTCTTTCCTACCAAAACCAAAACCAAAACCAAAGAAATTGCCTGATTACTTTCGACACTCAACTGAAAACTGCTCTAATTGCCAGTAAATGTGAAAACCTACGAAGTTGTATAAGTCCAGAGTTTACGGTAGAAACCATGTATGTAGAAATAGAACGCAACACAAGATTCAGTTTCGTGAACTCATTTCGTGATTGCGACATTACTTATTGGCAGAGTCTCAGTTCTACTGAAATTCCATTTTCAACAAATATTCTATTGACTGTTTTCACGATCCCGTAATGCAATACGTTTTGGGGGGTTCTTTACATAAAAACAATGCAATTTATTTACTCTTGGGACTGTATCATGCTTCAGTGAACTGATTATCCATTGTTTTAATGTAAATAACCCCCCAAAATGAACTGTATTATGGGATTGGTGAAAAAAGCGAATGCTTGGGTTAACTTTGACCGTGTCGCCTAGCAGTTCGGAGGCTGGGGAGAGGAAACAACAGAAGCACGCGGAGGGCGGGGAAAGGTCATTTTGCGAATGTCCATAACTCACACGCGAGTACTGCAAGCCATCGAGGATTTCGGGAAGGGAAAAGGCAGAAGCTCTCACCATTTCGCTCTTCCCATCTTCCCCTTCGCTAGGGAACCTCTGCGGATGAGAGAGAGAGAGAGAGCCTAAGGATCTGACCCCCCCCCCCCCCGGGGATGTTCCTTCATATGGGCTATAGTATGTGTGCTCACACAGAGTTTGTTTTTTCAGCCGTTTTGGTCATAAAAAAGGTATCGATTTTGGTCGTACATAGGGTATGGTTTTTCACTCTATTTTTGATTTGGGTATGGTTTTAAGAAAACTGCTACTTTTTCATCATTATCGATATGACCATCAACACGGGCATCAACAAAAGCCCTTCACAAATAGGGCTCGAGTTTAGCGCGACTGTGCCAGCCGCAAAGGTCATAAATAGGGTATCGAATTTTTGGTCAGTAATAAATAGGGTAGGGAAAATAACAGATTTTGGTCATAGATAGGGTAAGGGTTTTGGGAAGTGGTTCGTACACCCCACCCATTTTTTTCTAGGGGTACCCCCACCCGGTAGGATATGCCCTCAGGCTCGCTCGCACCAGCTGAGCAGCTGAGCACTGAACGTGACACGATAAAACCTCACCGCTGACCACCCATGGACATACTGAGAGAAAAGTGTTTTCCTTTTCTGTGTTGGCTGCATACACGACAACAAGATCAAATCTATTGTTTTTTTCTCACTGTTTAAGGAGAAAATGTTTGTTTCTTGTATTTATTTCTCAGCTTTAATGAAAAAGAACTATGGACCAGTCTTCCTTTCCGATTTTCCCGGGTCTTTCGCGACGTGTTTTATAACAGGCGGCCCAGACGTTGAATATGATTAAAATGTGACATAATGCCGTTGGCGATTACGTTACAATTTTACGTTACAATGTATGAGAACGCTTCGAAAATTGCTCTAAGTGCTACGGACAGAAAATAATTTAATAAACGTGGCTAACCTTATGTTTGCATTGCGTTTTTTGTTTTTCTTTAGGGGAAGCAAACCGCCAGAAAGTAAAACTCGCCGAAATGGCTCTGAACAGCCTCCAGGAACTCAGAAACATAAAAAAACGCAATGCAAACATAAGGTTAGCCACTTTTATCAAATTATTTTCTATTGGTAGCACTTATAGCAATTTTCGAAGCATTTTCATACATTGTCTTATAAACGGCTAAAATTGTAACGTAATCGCCAACAGCATTATGTCATATATTAATCATATTCCACGTCTGGGCCGCCTGTGGTTTTACTCGTTTACCCCAACATCCAAAGGTTGGAATTTATTTCAAGATGGATTTTATTTCACGATAGGAAAAAGAAAGTGAAAATGAAACGATAGCCAAAACCAAACAAGTGGATTTAATTGCTTTTAGTATTGCTCTATCTATTGTCACGTAATATGCCTTTCCGTTGGAGAGAACACAAACGTGACAATCAAAGTACTCTGCAGGTGAATGGAAATCAATAAGACCGGATTAAGAGCTACTTAACCCATTGACCCCCGCATCAAACTGTCCGCGACCCACCCCTAATTTCCTGGCGTTTTTTGGAATATTTCAGAGCGAGCGAAAGCAAAAAAATAAACCATATGCGCAGTAACCACAGACACAAGGTCAGGTTTCAAGACTTCGTTTATTGAAAGTTCAATAACTGAACAGCCAAAATATTAAAAAATATCAACAGGAAGAACTTAACTTGATGTCTTTAACTTGTAAGAAAACAAGAAATTATATTTTTTCCTTTGCCGCGCGACAAAACCCGAGAAAATTGAATACCCAAAAATGAGTTAATTTTTGACTTTAGAGG
>OZ026600.1:8173447-8240947 GCA_964020085.1 Micromussa lordhowensis
TTTTTAATTGGACTGAGGTTGTGAATAAACCCGTGCTCGTTTGCTGCAAATAAACAATAATGATGGATAGAATATGAGTGAGAGAATTACATTAAATTTCTATGATGATGAGGATTATGATAACAAATAATTTTGGGGCTTTGAATATTTGAAGGCTTGAATTTCTAGGGAGTTGGCATAAGCACTCATTATTACAGAGAAAGAGAAAACAACAACAACAACAAAATGGAATGGCCTTTACCTTACACAGATAATGAAGCCATGGGCCAAGGGGCTGTGTTGCTACAAAATAACAGGGACACCAGTTGTCCCTGTGAAGGCGTAGACAACTTAGGTGCATGAATAGTTATTAGATATAATTGCAATACTTACAATAATTCCTTTTGCTTGCCATTGTCTGCAACAGAAAATAATGTTTTTGTTAAAATGCATGAAGTCAAACGAAGAAAAGACGGAAATTATGTGTATTTGGATGTTTGCTTTAGCTATCGTAGAACGTGTTTTACTGCATATAGTCAAATTTCTTCAAGACGTACATTTTAGAAGTAACTTTAGATAAAGAATCAAGTCTGATGATGATGATGATGATAGTTTATTGACACTTCTAGCAGTTAAAAAAACTGAATAAACAGTGTAACTTACAAGTCTATTTTCCTCTAACAATCTATATTGCAAAAACGTTGATTTTTTGTAAGCTTGCAGCCTTTCAAATGTCATTGGCTCGATTATGAGATCTTGGAGTTTTTTCACTCGACTTAAAGCAACGTATGTCATACCAGGTGAATTCTCTGAAGGGCCGAGATCTACCCATGCTTTTTTAAGAGTGAGACCTTGACTCTTGTGAATAGTCATTGCCCATGCTAGCTTTAAAGGAAGTTGTTGTCTTTCACATTTCTGACCTACATTTTGAGAAACCTGGGTTATTGGACAAATTGGAACGCATCTTGGAAAACTTGCACTCAGGGAAGGTCCAGTATAGTCTTCGTCAAACTGAACAAGAACACAAATAGGAAGCACTGGAGGAGTTTGTCCATCAGCATAAACAAAATCCAATACAGTTCCTAGTGCACCATTGCAAAGACCAACTTTTGTCCAAATGTTCATAGTGAGCATAACTCTAGCACCTTTAGCTAAATATATGACAGGTTCTAATCCTCCCATTTCATCAGAGCTTAGTGTTTGAGCACCACCCGAGTGGCGGGCTTTAATTGTTGCTATTGGCTGGTTCAGTTTTTTTAATCTAATCAAGTTCATTTCTGCAACTTTTGACTTCAGATAGGATAACCTTACAGATGATACTAGGAATTCTTCAATATTTGTAACATTTTTAGGAGTTCTTGATAATAATGTCTGCCAATCTGCTATAGTGGATTCTCCATTACGTGCTCTATTTAGAAGATCTCTAAAGCTGGCTTGGTCGTTACTTTTGCCATCAACTCTATGATTCACTGATAATGTGACAACTTGTTTGAACTCTTTATATATGAGGTGACCCTGGATCTGCTTATCTGATTTCGGCAAAGAATGAAAAAGTGCTTTATCACCAACTGGGGATAACTGTGCTATATCACCCACCAGAACAACAGAAATACCACCAAAAGCTTGATCAGCTAGACCTGTAGCTTGCCTGCATCTACAATCTATCCACCCAAATAAGCTCTGGCCAACAAATGAATATTCGTCTATAATCAAATATTGAATGTTTTGTAAATTACTCTGAAGTTGTTGCAAAGCTATTCCTTTCAATTCAAAGAGCCTTTTTGAACCAATCGGTAGTTTGAGAAAAGAATGCAGTGTTACACCATTGACATTAAAAGAGGCCTTTCCTGTATATGCCAGCACTTGACATTTTTCCTTAAGAACGTTTCTTACAGCATCAATAACATAACTTTTTCCCGAACCTGCAATTCCTTTAATAAGCAGATGCAATGGCAGTTCAGTGCTGCTGTTGAAGTGCTTTAAAATGATGTGGTATGCCAACAATTGATCACTGCTAAAACTCGAAATATCTATAACTCTTGATGATATCTGCCAGCTTGGTTCATTTTTACTTTTTTGAGTATTTAACCAAGATGTTACAGAAAGTAGATCAACATCCTCAAAATGTTCACTAACATTATGCCAGTATCCTTCAGGAGCTAACACTGAATTACATTCAGTAGTTGTGCCCAACTCCTGTAAATTTAGTTCTGACATGAACATCCATTCTTCCTTTTCTTCCTGAATAATTTCCATCTCTTCAGTCTCATTTTCTAGATTAATAGATGCTTTTAAGGCAGTCAATTTTAAATCCCAGCCAGGAACACTGTTCTTGCCACGATCAGTGCACAAAAAGTTCATCCAACATGCTTTGTAAGTTTCATCGCACTGTTCAAGATTGTCCCAAGCATTGTCTTGTACATGCTGCCAGGGTTTATATTTTAGCAGTTGATATTTACAAAACAGTCCATAATGTTGATTTTGAGGATTTGAAGAAAATTTGGGATATGTTTTAACTACAACAGGTCGCTTCCTTTTTTCGAGCTTGGAGCTTTTCCTTACAAATGTGGAGGTGAATTGCAAAAAATTATATTCCAGTATGTCTGGGAATGTCTTAATAAACTTCTCTCGTTCGGCATAAATATCCAGCATGGATGGGATGGTACAAAAATCGTTTTGTTTTGACACCTGAACTCTCCTTGAACCATCAAGAGATGCATTTACTACTTCATGTGTTGCACTTACACATTTGAGCGAGAGTAAATGATGCATCACTTCTTGGATTGAATAGTCTCTTTGTCCTACACTTTTGATCATAATTTGCTTTAAAATGTTATGAATGTCACTTGTATCTGATATTTTACTAATAACATTGGTGAATGCATTATTTAAAACTGAAGAAGCTTTCTCTTCTTTTGATGTGTACTTTACAAGATATTCCAAACATGCTTGATAATCTACAATAATTTGAATATCACAATTTGCTCTCCATCCTTGGAGTTGCAGTGGTTGGTGACGGTTTAATCTTGAATCATTTCGCTTAGTAACAATAGTTGCTCTATAGTTTGTTTGGCCTGATTTAGTATTTATTTCTTCAAAATCTATTCTTGTCTTGGCACAGTTTTCAAAAGGAAATTTGAATCTGCAGCTCAATTCCTTTTTGTTACTTTCTCTTAGACAATACTTAGTACTACACATTGTGTGCCTCTCAACAGAATTCAATAAATTCACATAGTCTTTTTCTTTTTGTTTGTCGTTCAAGGACAGATAGGGTGTTTGACACGGATGAGAATCTGGTTTGGACCACCCTTCTTCTGGAGAACATGGATTCCAAGTTGTTAGAATAAAGTCAACATACTGGCAAACAACAGACTCAGCTTGTATACCTTGATTTTTCTTACTCTCTAGTTCTAACATTTCTTCTGCTGACAAATTTCCTTTGTTCTCATTGATATACTTTGATGCTAAAAAACCTTGTAATGCAATTTCAGTTAGTTCACAAAGTCCTGGATCATTACTCAATTTAGCGACTCCATGACAATGAATTGAACCTCTCTGAACTGCATACTCATATCTGTACCAATGCCAAGAAGCCCCTAATGATTCTTTTAACCAAAACTTCACAAAACGATCTGTTCGCTCAGTAAAAAACCAATCCAAAATATGTGGATTTTCGAGAACATTTTGATGCCTTATTGCTGGTTGAATATGTTCAGAGTGAGGGTCACAAAAAAGTTCATGAAATTCAGGCCAATGATATTCAGCGCAAGATAAAGTGAAAAAAATTGTAGGAGGTCCTACTTGAGCAATGGTAGCCCGTAAATCCTCCTTAGCTTTGTGCCAATAGCTATTGCTACCAGTAACATTTTTAGCATAATGCATAAGCTTAGACATTAACGTGGAATAAGTATTTGATTGAAGCATCTGTTGAAGTTGTTCTACAGTTAACTTAGCATCACCAGGGTTTTGTTTTAAAAAAATGTTTCCCTGACTTAGGAGTCTGTGCCTTTGAATCATATTGAATGCCCAATAAGCAAACCGTGGGTGACTTGCAAACCTATATGTCCATTTACCATTATCATATTCACCAAATTTAATCAAATGTTTTATTTTATCTCCAAGGGTTACATCACGCATTGTAGCACTGTTAGTAGGATCTCCTTTACCATTTGGAAACAATGTAGGAAATGCCATGGTAGCTAAATATTCAATTTTAAACTCATTCAAAGGGCTTGAATTCCTATGAGGCCAATTGATTTTGTGGTTTTGTAATAACTCATCTGTAATCAGCTGCTTCTGTGGCTTAACCTGTACAGGGTTAAGAATTGTGCTACTCAATTCAGTGTCTTCATTGAAAGGTATTTCATCAAGAGGACCTCTGTCTGGATCAATTTCATCATCTTTACTGTTCTCAGTACAATAAATCTTATGCAACTCAGTTGGAATGCCATCAGAAGGTAACAAAGCCAATGACTTATAATCAATAGTGATATCCTTATACACAGGGTTATGTTGAACTAACCAGTGCAGAGCACAGCTGACCTTTTCACGTCTCACAGTGAGGTCTTTATAAGCATTATCCTTGCCTTTGACTGATACAACTATTACTGGTAGCTCACTAGGGTATCTTGGCAATGAATTTGCTAACTCCTGGATATCTTGAGAAAAGTTGATACAATGGCCTTTATATGCTTTTTGTCCACCTGGTTTTGTATAAACAGAAATCACTGGGAAAACACGCGCTATTAACATTTCCTCTAATTGTGTTAAACCTTGCAATTCATTTGGCACTTGTGAAGGTGTCATTCCATTCTGAGATGAAAATTTTTTCACTCCATTCTTGTCACGTGAACATCTTGAGCAGATATATGGAGATTTCTTTTTGCCTTTTGATGATAATGGCCATGCCTCGTGGCAAAGTTCACACATATAAATTTTGAATTTAAGTGAATTATGAAAGTCTTGCATGTTTTTGATAGCCCATTTCTGTATATGAATTGGTCCACTCTTTATACTGTCAAATTGAGATAAATATGTTTCTTTGTCAACATTTTGCAGTGGTTTATCTAGTATTTGCCTGGTTGCCAATGTTGTTACTGGTTTAATTTCACCCAATTTATTGTCTGGCCTTTTCTGTCTGCACTTCCTAATTTGCACATTTTGTTTTTTCAACTGTCCTTGTTTCCACTCCTCCGTCTCATTATCTTTTATTGAGCTTCGGTAAGTCCTCATGTATTGTTTTTGTTTTTCCTGTCTAAAACCTTTTTCACTCTCTGTCTCCTTAGCTTTTTTGGCAGTTTTGTAATTTTTCATATATGTGTTTAGTACATTTAAGTTAATGTTTGTTCCATTCTTGTCATGTGAACATCTTGAGCAGATAGATTTCTTTTTGCCTTTTGACGATAATGGCAATGCCTCATGGCAAACTTCGCAGAGATTCCCCTCTGTCTCATTATTTTTTATTCTCCTTCTGTACTTCCTCATGTATTGTTTTTGTTTTTCCTGTCTAGAAAGTTTTTCACTCTCTGTCTCCTTAGCTTTTTTAGCAGTTTTGTAATTCTTCATATAGGAGTTTACATTAAAGTTAAGCTTTCTTTTTCCATCTATCAATCGGTTGGTACTTATTTCTAGTCTCTGTCGTTTTGTGGGTATGTGAACTTCTTTCTTCAAATCATCAGAGGCTAGGTATTCTGTATCCTCTGATTGCTCTGGCATTAAGGTAGATGAATTATTGCCTTGATTTATATTATCATCAACAGATGGCATGAGAGAAGTTTCATAGACAGCAAAATACCATCCACTGGCATGAGCATCCAAAACATTTTGAAATGTAGCATATTGTTGAACTGCAGTACACATATCATCATAATACAACCAATACGCGCCACTGTTTATGGCAATGGTGAAATGGTGGCTTGCACAGCGCACAACAGCTTTCAATACGTAAAAATTACCTAAGACTTCCATACTTGCTGGTAGAACAGTTTGACCAAAAGAAGTTGATAACAATTCAATTGTTAAAAATTTTGGCATGGTGACAAAATGTTGCAAAGCTGAAATATCACCTGAATGCCTTTGACATGAATCGCAAAAAAGTGGTCTGCTATTAGGCAGAGCTGCTTCTGAAACACAGTTTTTAAACTCAGAGAACAAAATATTTGGGCAAGTAATATACAAGACAATGATGCCTGTATTTTTCACTATCTGATTACTACATAGGGTACAACAAGTCTGATTACATTGTTCAATAAGAAATAATGATTTCAAATCATTTGTTAAATCTCCAAATGTTTGCATGGTAAATATGTCACTAAAAACAGCATCTGCAGTCATGGCAGAAAATGATGCACAACGACCCCTGATCAGTGACCATATAGGCTCTCGTACAACATCAACAGCACCAAGATTTTCCCTTTGATTGCACGAGTCATAGATAACTTGAAAAAAATCATTGCATGTAATGTTCTGAAGATGATTGCGAAAAACAAAATAACATAGCTCAAGAAAGCAATCAACTGCACAAGAAAATTTTCCTACATTGGTCAAACAATAATTACGAAAGTGATCTCTCACATTTGACCCTTCATGCATGTTTGTGCAAATACTATCAGTGCTATCACATATTGCATTGTGTTTTTCTTCCAAGACTTTAGTAGCTTTTGAATTTATGTTCCCATTCACAATGTGTGCTTCTTTGTTTGAAATAATGAAAGGATTGAAACTACCATTAGAAGGATAAGCTATTCGCCTTGACAAGTATCTTCCCCTAAATCTAAAAAAGATGATGCTACAATTTGGGCACACACTCCCTAATTTTAATAGATCATTGTGGGCAGTAAGATTGGGAAAGAGTAACAACATAAGCAATAGACACATCATTTTCCAAGCCTTCGTGCGTTTTCTTGCTCTACGTACTTTAGTCTGCACCAGTCAATAAGCCTGTGGTTCGTAAAACACGTGATACGAGTAACAACAGAGGAATGAACTGATCACGCCGACAGTTGATTTACAAAGCACTTGTTTCTACTTGTTTATTGTAGCTTGGTATCTCTCCAAGGAACGCTCGTCGCTTAAAACGTTAGAATTGCTAATGAACTTGATCAACTTAAGCTTAAGTCAAGTTAAATCTCAGTTGCTTTGATTGTTTTTTGCTCGCTGGCGGTGACAAACTTTGCTCACTAACCGATGTCGAGTCTACTCTCGTGTGGCTCGCTGGCCGATAGTTTGCTACAGTTGTCGTTTGCTTTAGCTTTGCTTAAATTCAAGTCAGTTTAAAGAGGTTTCTCAGTTTATTTGATTGCTTTATGCCCGCTGGCGTTGTCTAGATTTGGCACGCTGGCAGAATATGGCACGCTGGCCGAGTTTGGCACCGTGGCCGAGTACTCTTTTGGCTCGCTGGCCGATTGTTGAGCTTGCTTGCTCGATAAATATACCACAATGGCACTTGACTAAAGTACACTCACGTAGAATTGGAAATCACAACAAATAAAACTTAGAAAAACGGGTGGAAATAACGTTTTTCTTACCTCAAAGTTGATCTCCACTCCGCTCGATGTCCTCGATGAAACTCGACGAACCATTGACAACACAATCTCTGCACGCTACGATTGGTCCGTTGCCAGACAATCGACCTCTGTTCCCTACGTCATTGGAATCTCAGGAATCTTACCTTACAACAGGAATGTTACCTTACAAACATTCTTTCGATCACTCGAGATTTTTACCGCCTGCACAGTACTTACGCACGGCTCTATAATGCTGCCGCCTCGCCAGCCTCGCGTCTTCGCTCGGCTGGCTCGTTGGCAATAATAATAATAATAATAATAATAATAATAATAATAATAATAATAATAATAATAATAATAATAATAGTGTCTCTAAGCTACGGGAAGTTGCTGAGACACAATCAGTGTTACCCAGTGGAACATATGACAACTGGAGAAAATCCATTTTATAATATTATAATAATAATAATAATAATAATAATAATAATAATAATAATAATAACAATTAATAACTACACTGCTTCTCAATGTTTTTAAATTGGACTATTTATTGCATCTGTTTCAAATTTCATTTGTCTTTATAACAGAGTACAATCATGCATTCTAACTTGTCCAGCACCATTAAATAATCATTTGTTCAACTGAATAAGTGTCAATTTTGCCAACCCTGATATGAGGACAAAGTTCTACTTCTCTCCAATTAAACCTGTCTTTTAAATATTATGTGTAAGGGCACTGTGTGCCTTTCAGGATGCTAAATGAACTCGCAGTCTTGCTACACGTTACTTACATGCAACAAATATTATGAATTCCTGTTACATCTATACAATAATTGACATTGTTGGTTTATACTCCTTTTCATTCGTCTTTATAATATTATATATCCTAACTAAAATAACCTATTGTTAATCCCACAAAATGCTTAAGAGCCCTTTGTCTTGATGACTAAATTTAAGGTATCAGCACAAGGTGGCGTAGACGCTTAATCGCTTGGCTTGTGGCTAGTCTACTTGATGTCAAATTTGTAGACTGTTTTCTGCTTGTAGGTTTCTCCAGGGTGAAGAATTGGACTTGGAAAGTCAGGCTGTCAATAACAATCAATCATATTAAACAACATTATCAGAGGATCTAAATGTTTGAGGTAAAAGGTAAAGTCTGCATACAAGCCAAGTGGACCAGGCCGGAGCTTATCCTGGTTTCCGTAGCATGAAGCGACTAGGAATATTTCTACTCCCCCCTGGATGAGATGCCAGTCCATCACAGGGTTACCCCAAGCATTAAATTTGCCAGTACCCATTTATACACCTGGGTGGAGAGAGGCACCGTGAGAGTAAAGTGTCTTGCCTAAGAACACAACACAATGTCCCAGGCCAGGGCTCGAACCCGGAGCGCTCACTCCGGTGTTGAGCGCACTAACCATGAGGCCACCGTGCCTCCTTAAATGTTTGAGGGTCAGATATACAAAATGATACTTGGGAACTCAAATCCTTTCAACCAAAAAGTCTTAAACTTTTGCCATGAAGGTAAATGGTTTGGAATTTTTTGGCACCATTTCTAGAAAGTTTGAAAATTAATGAATTTCTGAAATGTGAACCATTCAACTGAGAATTCAACAGAAGAAAATGAAATGGGAAGGAAATATCTGGTGTTCCTTGTCCTCTGGTACAAAATAATAGACTGAAGAGTGTCTCTAATCAGCTTTGTTTCATTTGTACAAACTGACCTGATTAATGGCATCTGGGTAATTCTGAGCCTCCAAACAGAAAGCACCATATTTGTGGTACTTCACCCCTCCCTTGCCAGGGCTTCCATCTAGTCCATTACCAGTGTAAAACTGTACACCTGGCTGATCAGTGAACATTTTAACAACACGACCACTGGAAGGATGGTACACTCTGAAAGGTTGAAAGGAAGAACTGTTTAATTAGGACTTAAGTTAAGGAAGCATTAATGGCTAATTAAATGTTACCGATATTTGACAATAAAAATTTCTTCTTAATTTGCTCTGAGCTACACTGTAATTTGGAATTCCACACCAGCTTGTAATCTAACTTATATGTCTGTGGCATATAATATGATACATTTTTTCCCATGGTTGCTGCAATTCTAAGTATAATGTGTTTTCTCCGAGTGTTGAACTTAAAGATTCAAATTTTACATATTAACTTGTAACTAGCCACTTCTATCTACTGGTTTTAATTAAGTGTGCCCCTGATCCTACTGCAAAATTATATATAAAATACCAATTGATGTTATCTGTCCACTTACTCTGCACAGAATCCCTTGCTCTGTGGCAGACAGTAGTTGTGATCATAACCACCACCAGGAACTTTCTCTATGTCTTGTCCTATGGGCTTGGGTTTAGTGAAATCAAAAGCGCTATTTGGACTGGAAACCGAGCACTTCTCACCTAAAAAATATTAAATGTAAAATAACATTTAGCTTGAGAGAACACAACATAGCATTCCAAAGTTACCCCTGGGAGGTTGATACTTCCAGAATAATAGGATGGGGGTTTTCTTTTTTTGAGGCCCGCTTCCCAAAACCCCTGCCCTGATTTTCCCTACCCTATAGAGTGTGTGCGGGTGACGTCATCAAATTCTCAAATCCAAAACTAAAGAGCCACTAAATGTTTTTTGGGCTAAAAGAAAACCATGCCCTTATGAGGCCACACATACTGTACCTATATAACCCATACAAAAAAGAGTACTCCCACCCCCTGGACAATTCTTCAATTCATTCCTCTACAGGCATGACTGTAGAGTTGTAATGCTGGAGAGAAAGTTTTCCCCTCTGAGTTAATCCACAGACCTTACATGACTGTAAGTGTTACTTGAAACTACATTTAACATGAACATTACAATTTACGCGGCACCACTCTAATGGTCTTTTAAAGTCACATGCAGAATCAATCAATAAACAAATATTAACTGAATGAATGGTTCTAAAATTAATAAAATAAAAAATAAATTAAATTTTACACATTGATAATAAAAACAGAATAAAATGATCTTTTAAAGTCACTGTATGCAAAATCAATCAACAAACAAATAATTAATTCTTAATTACATGTCTTGAATGATTAAAAAACAAATCTTAAATAAAATAATTAAATTTACAAATAAAGAAATGACCAGAAAGTATGACGTGAAAATGTACCTGTGGGTATCTGCACATCATTTGTGGGCAAGTAAGTGGGTGCATTTATCTGAGCTATGTGATCCAAAACATCATGATCCACCTAACATGTACAGACCAGTAGAACTTTTATTTCATGACTTCAACTGAACTGCATCAATCATTGTCCGCTTTGATTTTGTATTATGGTGGTTGTGGTAGGAAGAAATGAATGGAATGTGAGATGACATGTCCAGGTAATAGAGAGAGTTGAGAAGATGGATCATGTGTACTAAAGGTATCTGCAGTCAAGAGTTGATCGATACCCTTGATCAATACTCTACATCAACATATGATCCGCACTCTATCGATACTCAATCAACACTCCATCAACACTCCATCAACACCGTGGTTGACACTCGATCGACATCTCAGCCTACAGTTAGTTGGGAGTCGGCTAATTTTTGATCAATGCATACGAGTCGGTCGACACTCAGCCAACTATTGACCGACTGTTGATCTAATGTCCACAGAGTATTGATCAGGATGTCGATCAAATATCAATCAAGATATTGATCAAAGGTATCGATCAAGAGTTTCGATTGAGACTCAACCGCGGGTGCCCTTAGTTCACATGAGCCAAGAAGACTAAGTACATATCAAGGTACTGTAAGAGGGGGGTGATGGGGATAGGTGAGGAGGATGCTCAAGGTTGGGCTCTTAAATGTGGGAGGAGAGCGCATTGGAGGAGAGGGGGGAACAAGGCTCAAAAGCAGGGATTATTAACTGGTTGAGTTCAGGAAAGGATGAAGGGTAACATAGTTCATCTCCTATAGAGGTCTTATTCCCAAGGTAATCAGTACCTGAGAAGCTATTTTTAGAAATAATGGACAATATTGCCAAGTGCATAGTTTGTTCGGTCTCTCTTCATCCTCTCTTGCCGAGTTTTAATGGAGAGGGGTGTCATAAAAAGCGTCAATTATCTGGCAGCTGTAGACTCTTTCAGAACTTATTTAGTAAAGAAGCCATTACATTTAGGGAATTCTGGCCAATTATATAATGATATAAATTCTGACCTATAAGAAGTCAATATTTCATTACCTGGCCAGCCAAATTGAAGTAGCCATGATTGGTGAGGTTGACAATGGTTTCAGCCTTTGTTGTTGCTTTGTAGTGGAGTTTGACCTCATTGTTATCAGTGAGTGTAAATGAAATACGTGCCGTCAGCTCTCCAGGGTAGTTCTCATCGCCATCAGGACTTACGTAGGTAAATTTAACTTTTCTATCTTTCTTAACCTCGCTTTTCCAATTATGCTAAAGAGTGGAAGAAATTTAACTTATTATTTCCAAACTACTATAATTTGGCATTAAAAGGCTATCAATTAAAGCAATGAATATGACTTTGTTGTTTGCTACCATCGTCAGTCACTATAAATTATAACTACACATACAAACAATAAGCCAGCCCTGAAAAAACAAACAACCAAAATGGATCAAAATCAGTCTCTATTTCCCAGTTTATCAGCTGCAGATTATCTGATTGGAAACAATGTTTGGCCTCAGGTTAATGTTGTAACAAGTGGAGCAGGGACCAATGCTCCCTCCCGGCTGATTTCGGCTAGTTTTAGGATTGCATGTATAGGTTCGTAAATTTTTGTCTCTTGGTTGCTTTTTGAAGTGTGCTTCAACGAACATTATAAGATGAATAAGAATTGATCATGAGGACAGTACATGCTTAAAGCTTATGAGTTCGAAAATAACTCTCCCACAGATCATAATTAATTTCGATTTGACCTTCCCCCTCCCCCTACCCCATCTCTCTGGAAATTTCATATTTGATTCACACTTTCCTTTAAAAACAAATTTGGCTTTTAAAACACAGAGAAGAAAGAACGAGAAAGAGAAAAACTTGTCCACAGCAGATGAAACTCTTTTGCGTGTCGGAAAGCCATCAAGAAGGACTCCTTCTTGTGGTACTGTTTTATGATGTAACAGTGATGCATAGCTAGGCTCAATCTTCCTAGCTTTTTGTTAAATCTCTTTTAAGTCATCTTAATTTTTGTAAATGTCATGTTTTGTTATCTTTTTTGGATCACTTATTTGTGCTTTTTTTAACTTAACAGAAAAGTACTGTGTAAAATTCAAATACTGTATTATTTAAAAAAAATGTAACACTGGGTGCAGGGTCAATGCTAAGATAGTTTGAGTGCCCTTCTAAGTTCTGTTGAATGATGACATCAAACTCCAATTTTGTGACCATTCAAGACAAATGAAAGTGATTGGTACTGTGTATTATAGTAATCAGGGCTTTCGGGATTATGCGTTTTTTTTCAGCAAATTATGCACTATTTTTTGGCGAATTGTGCGCCCAAAATCCCGAATTATGCGAATTGCGCAATATTTTTTAGCGAAAAATTGAACGCTTTTCGCAACAAAGCGGTGGCTATTTGTAGCGCTCCAAGCTGCGACTGTTTTGGTCGCCATGGCGAGTGAGAAAGTAATTTGGCGACTACATTTTACGAGCAGGTCGCCAATTTGGCGACTGGTGCAGTAAAAAAGGCTGATTGTTCATCAACAGGGTTTTTTTCCAATATAAATCACTAAGCCAAACAAATTTAATCACGATTTTTGTATGCTTATCTTTCTTACCTGTTTCTTTTTTCTTTTATCTACCTTCCTTAATAGTAAATAAGACTGCTCAACAAGAAAAACTGTTGAAAACGAAAACTAATATCGTCGAAACGTTCTTCGAACGATTTCAATGTGGGCTCCTTTCTGGTCAGAGGTACTAACTCCATGTAAAGTGGCACGAAGTGTCCTTCTCTTAAAACGATTTGAATTTGGCGACCAAATTTATCGTATAAATTCGCGAAAAGGCGACTTCTGAAAAACTTGGGCTTGGAGCACTGATTTGCTGCGAAAATGTACCGTGTTTATGGGAAAAAATATTCTATGCATCTCTCAAGGTATGAAAAAAGCATAGCTTATAAACAGATTTTTCGAAATTTTCCATTATGCGCCATTATGCGTTTTTTATGCACGCTCAGAGCTGAATTGTGCGCTCAGAGCTGAATTATGCGATTTCGCATCGGCGCATAATTCCGGAAGCCCTCTAATATGCTGTACAAGCTTTAGAGGCTGTAACGTTTTAAAATCTTTGGATGAAACTTTAGACTTGTGTGTGACCTGATTCTTGAAAATGTAAGCTGTTAATAATAAAGTGAAAATATTATTTTCCAATTGCAACATTAAGTCTTAATTACTATTTTATTTGTAGCTCAGTAGTAACTAGAAAATGTAAAACAGTGCAAACCTTGTTAAATCCAACCCAGCCACCATGGAGTGTGTTTGGTGGAGCATTGATAGCCAATTGATATTCTTTGCCACCAAGAGAGAATTTCCCATTTGCTATCCTATTGGCAACTCTTCCAATTGTTGCTCCAAAGTAAGGTGGGTTACTCAGATAGTCTGCCAGCAAGAGTATATATAAATCCTTAATTAACTATACAGTAAACTTGTAATAAAAACTAACTTAAGTCTTAACTGATGCTCAAGTAAGGTGTGGCTCCCAAAAATATCCATAACCCACCCTAAGATAAAGGTCAGGTTTATTTATTAAATAAAAAATTTGAAAAAAAAGCAAACAAAATTAAAGGAATTTATCACTTAGCCATGGAATCTGTAGCATGAAGTGAATACTACTCCCTCCTGGATGGTAAACACCTGCATGCAAGCCAGGTGGCCAATCAGGCCAGAGCTCATCCTGATGTTGTAGCATGAAGTGAGTAGGAATATTTCTGCTCCCCCCCCCCCTCCCGAATGAGATGCTAGTCCATTGTACATAGGGTTACCCCAGCATTAAATTTGCCAGTACCCATTTGTACACCTGGGTGGAGAGAGGCACTGAGAGATCAGAGTTACAATTAGGTGTCTTGCCAAAAACTGCAACACAATGTCCCTGGCCGGAGTTCCAACACGGACTGCTTGATCAGGAATCGAGTGCACTAACCATGACGCCGCCACACCTCCACCATGGATGGAAAGCTAGTCCGAATTCACAGCGTGACACCTAGCAAGCTTTAAATTTGCCAAATAAAGGTACAAAGCACCTCTATTTGTTATGTGCATGGGTGAAGAGAGGCACTGTGAGAGTTATGCGAGAACCTTGCCTCAAAACACAACACAATGACGCTGTGGTAATGTAGGGCTGGAACCCAGACCACTAAATCAGGATTCCGTTGCATGAGCAATTAGAGCTCTACACTACCCTGTAAAGTCAGATGAACTAAGAATTTGCAACTCCAGTGAGAGTATTGGTTCTTTCTCTCCTGGACACAAATATCTGGATCATCAAATGCAAGCTTTTAACGTGTAACACTTCCTAAGAAAATCTGGGTGACACTTCCAGCATAATTTTTCAATCGAATAATTTCAAAATTTTCACCTCACCCTCAAGGTTATCATATCCCAAAACAACATCGTCTATCTTTCCATTCCTGAAAAAGAGAAAGAGAAAAAAAGAAATTGAAAAAAAAAAATCTTTGAGGTAAATGACTTACATGGAGTGATATTTACCATTTACAAACACTGACAGCAAACTTGCTTTGTTAGTAAAATTTGTCATCGGTGTGTATTCTGGTATTGTAGCCCATATCAAGGAGTATACCCCCCCTGCAGAGTTACTGCCCACCAGAACAACCTGAAAAAAATTCCCTGACTTTTCACTGACTTTCGAAACGGGATTTAGAAACTCCCTGACCTGATACAAAACTCCCTGACTTTTCTCTGACCTTCAATAAACTCTATTTGAAGGGCTTCCTGCAAAAAGGGCGTATATCGCTTTTTTAGCGGATTTTCATTTTCTGCAGGATCAAGCTAATTTTGGCAGATTTGAAATAAAATTTATATTATAATCGATTGCTACTTGTTATCCATTACCTGTGTGAAACCCTGTGTCAATAACTTCCAAAAATCCACTTCCTCTTACGGTATGTTGCTGTTTACCAGGCACCAAACCAATGAAACGTCCACTGAGTGCGATCGCTATGCATGCTGGGAAGTGTCATTTCGCCTTGTGCGTACACAACCACATTCGCATTGATGCAAGACATTTTATAAGTCTAAAACCAGTTCTCACTTTCCAAACTTTGACACCAGCAACGCTTGGCAAATGAGCCACAACTCACGAGAAGCATTTTTTCTTGGGCAAGAACTGCTCTTAGACTTTGCTGCCTGGATCGACCTGACTTCTAACAATGATAACATGAGCATATCCTCGCTCGAACATCAGAGCACATTTTGGTTCTTTAAAACATGCTGGTGACTTACGGGTTGATCAAGGCTTTATGATGCCTCTCAACCACCAGGCAGGCATGCAAGGTACTTTAAAACAAGGCTTAAAATATTAGTTGACAGAGCTCTAAGGCAGCACTATTTCCTTTTGACGCTCGATCAATTCACGTGTTGTGTTTCACGTCACAATAACCGATGTAAACAATCCGTTCCCAGATTTCCGCTCGTGTGCTATTTTCCCTTGATTCAAAAGAAAGTGCAGCTAAGATTCTGTGGGATTTGATTTTGACTTCGCACACTCTGAACAGTCTGTCTGCTAGATAGGTGCTAAAAGATCTCCAAAAGATGACGCTTAGAAGACTGATTTTTTTGCATATGTTATTTCTCAAAAATGAAGCGAAAACCAACAAAATCAATTATGGAACAATGTTTTTCATGTCAACACAAGTCAGTCTGCCAAAAATTAGCTTATCCTGCAAAAAATGAAAATCTGCTAAAAAAGCGATATATGCCCTTTTTGCAGGAAACCCTTCAATTTTCCCTGACCATGCATATATGGCATTACCCCGCCCTGACCCCAAGGGTTCGTTGCATATAAACTGTTTAATTAATGCTGCATGGCAGTCTTGGCTCCTGTATAATAAACATTATATTCAATATTTTTCCATGCATCTGAGTTTTAACATTTCAATACTGGACAAGTAAAAACAAAAATCCTGTAAGCATACATGAATATATAAATTAATTTTTTTAATTGGATATTTTGCCATGAAGTTCCTATCACATGTGCTAGCCTTGCAAAAAGTTCAACTCGGAAAAATGCTGTCAGCGGAAATGTCAGTCGATGCTGATACTAAGGTACATTTATGCAGAGCCTAAATTTACCTATTCGCTACTTGCACATGACCCATAATCCCTTGCGTTTTTGGGGGGTAACCAGAAGAAGAAATGTATGGTATCATGACAAAAATTAGTTCGGTTAGCTCGCAAAACCAGCTACTAATGCTTAAAAATGCACCAGAATTTACCAAAATCATGATAGGAGAAATTTGTACTAGTTTATAACTAAATGTAGAGAAATTTTTTTTTTTGTCCATACATCGTCTGTAAAATTACAAGACGATGTATGGACAAAAAAAAAATTTCTCTACATTTAGTTATAAACTAGTACAAATTTCTCCTATCATGATTTTGGAAAATTCTGGTGCATTTTTAAGCATTAGTAGCTGGTTTTGCGAGCTTACCGAACTAATTTTTGTCATGATACCATACATTTCTTCTTCTGGTTACCCCCCCAAAACGCAAAGGATTATGGATATGTGCAAGTAGCGAATTGAATTTTTGATGGCACCGTTGGTTACCTGGCAGGAAAGCTAGTGACTTAGCAGAATATGCAAATTTTACAAAAAAACATCCACAGGCTTAATGTGTCAATTTTGTTTACAACAGTGATCACAAGCAGAATTAATGTAACTTTATTCAAACCTACCAAGAACTGACGACTAAACCCTAAAAAGAAATTTAGCACTATATGTGAGGATATGGAGGATTTTTTTCTCGTGCTGATATAAATTTATAACTTAAATCCCATTTGAAGCGGGGGGTCTAGATCACGTTTTTAAAAAAAAATTACATGCAAAGGTCCTTGCATAAATCCTGATAAATAACGGGAAATAAAGCACGCATTTCATGTTTCACGAAAAAATAGGGCATTTTTCACGACATCTTGCCAAACCAATGAAATTTTGAAACTTTTTGTTCCCCCATTTCACAGCTTTGTTCGACATCTTCTCGCAGCAAAACACAACTACTTTCCACCGTAATTTTTTTTTATGCAAAGGGCGGATCGAACGGATTTGCTTAAAATTTTCGATGCGTTTCTACTAAATAACTGAAAGACAACATTACCGGTCAAATTAAAATGACGGTTCACGACAAATTGAACGTTAATTTCTCATTTCACAGCTGATTTTGTTGGAAAATCCCACTTCCGCCATTAACGAAATTGCGAGTCACGCGAAAAAAATGCCGTTTCTCAACATTCGCGGGAGATCACGAATTGCGAAAATACCCTTTTAAAACTAGTACCGAACCGCCCCCACCTGCGCTATCAACTCGGCCCGTCCCCTTTCTTCTGTTTGTTTTTCTACGAGGACAAAATTTCACTGAATCCCAAAGCCAAATTTCAAGTGACTCTGGGTGAATTTTACCCCGCAAGAACAGTGTTTCCTTACACCGTGCTACTAAAAGATCTACACACGTGGTGTAAACGCCCGTTTAGAAAGCGAGAAACCGAAAACTTTCTCTTACCTGTCAGGGCATTTCAGTGAAACGAATGTAGCGCCAAACGATATGACATCCAGCTCTAGTCCATTGCTGTTCTTGATGGTGTACTTAATGACCTCCTCTCCGGATTCTGTTTTGCCAAAGACCTCTTGCGTTACTACCATTTTGAGCTCTCCCTAGTGCAGGTAATTACCATTCCACTCCGTGCGGACTTGTTATTCGACTCCGTGTCAACGAAGAAGATAAGAAAATTGCAGAACTTTCGATCCTTTAATAGCCCTCGATTGCCCCGAGGCATTTTGTGTAATTACTTGTGACCGCGCGAAGCTTGAAACTGAACGCCTGGAACTTTTGCGTAGGAATGCGTGACAAGTCTTATTGACTCGTCACGCATTCCTCCCCAACGAAGAAACGGTTACATGACGACCAGGAGGCTGGGGTGAAAGAGAAAAATCGAAATTCTCGGAAGATACGATCGCTCGCCAAAACAATGGCGTTTCCTTAGAACTCTGAGTGGTTTCCTAATATTTCCCATTCCTTAAAGATGATTTCCAGTCCGTACTGCGCAGTCTCAACACTCCTACTCCGTGGAATGTGAATCAATGTTATTCGTTACAAACCACATACCTTGTCTTTGAGGCCTTTCAAATCCTTTTCCCAACCGCTTCATTGATTTTCGTTTACAGCTGCGAAGTTGTTTCATCAAGTGACATGAGATAGAACGAAGCATAAAGCTTCCACCGTTTCGCATCCATAATGGCGGTTGTTTTGAAACTTTAAATTTTGTGATGTCTAACATGAAGCAAAACAAAAAAACGCAAATAAACTCTCGAGTGTGTGCAGTACGGACTGGAAATCATCTATAAAACTTCGCACACTATCCTGCATGAGCACTTCCCGTCCTCGCCAGTTAGCCTGCGTGGAAGGCGATCGCGCTCCGCGCTTCTCGTTCCCCACTCTTCTACCTCTTTGAACGTCTGTCAAGCAGGCTAAGCGCACAAGGCCGTCATCAGGACCCCATAGTTAAACATTAATCTTAGAATCATTGAGGGTGCGCGTTGGACATGAGCTATTCACTTCTTTACATCTTAAATTCTCCGCAGTGCGTTAAAAGCTAAATGTTTGCATGCGAATACAGTAACCGAGTCTGAGATCGTAAATAAAATCAGTCAAAAAATGAGTTAGGAATGGAGAGATGGGAACAAGGTTTCATAGCTTGTTTTTTTTAGCCACTAGAAACCAAATGTTGCTGTACATGTTCTAAGAAAAAGAAAATTCTTGGCGGCGGTTTGGTGATCTCGAGGACATAAAGGATTCCAAACAGATAAAACTGATTAAAGAAAACGGCTTTCGTCTTCTCCAGATTTTTTTGGTGCTGAATTAATGCAAAAACCTGCAATCAATGTTCCTAAAATATTTCCTTAGAGTGGAAGAATCAAAATAACATTATAGACCAAAACACCTTTTAATTTTTTAAAGTTTTTTGTAATTGAAATTTACATTTTGTATAAGCAAAATTAATAAATTGGTTTTGGTTTATATACATTTTAAACACCATTTAAGATCTGTGTCGATGCTGATTTAAACTATTTGTTATTATCTTAATAAGTTGCAAATTAAAATTGAAATATGAAGTAAAATATTCTTTCAAAACAATATCATGATTAAAAAAGACTTGGTCAACACACGGGAGCAATGATATGACTGAAATAATGAATTGAGGCATAGAAATAATTTCACGAATACTTTTTTTTGCAAGCCTTTTTCACTTTTTATGCTTATTAATAAAATCTCAACCTAGCTAGATTCCCTTCACTTGGAAAGTGGGCTTCGCTATAAAGAGCGCTGTTTGTGTAATGCACTCAAGTAAGAATATCGTATCTGTATCACGTTACTGAGGCCAAATGTTTCATGCAAATGTTAATCCTCAACAACTTCGAACGCTGTTGCTCCTCATATCGTTCCTTCTTCGACTGACTACGCAGTCCACTCCATTCCTCCCTTTCCCCCGACGGAAACGCGCGTGTTAAGAACTGACCAATGGCACTCTTGATGACAAACTCGGGTGTTTGGCTCATCATACGACCTGGCACGCGTCCAGGAAGTGTCTCGTCTTTCTTTGTTGTCACTTTAGCGTACATCAATAGAAACTCTCGGATCATATTTACCTGGGCCAAGGTTTTGGCTTCGTCTCTATGCCGCGAGATTTCGCAGATTGCAGATTGCTTGCGCGAGACTTTTTTATAGGTCAAGTTGGGTATGTATCCCTTGGCAGTAGCAGGTCGAATGACTCTTGTCTCTTCTGTCTGTATTTCGGGCTTTCGCCTTCTAAGGATGGGAGGAGTACTTGCGCTTCTTTGCGTTTGCATTGGCATGGTGCTTACACACAACCTTGCAGACGAAATGCGCCTCGCTGTGGAAACTCGTTGTTCTTGACGTGCAAGTTTTCGTGTGCGCGCCAGAGGTTGCGGAGAACTGGTTAGAATGTGGCTTCTCTCCGAAGGTACACTTCCCGCGCTCGTTGAGCGCTCGCGGTTTACCAAAACTTGTCGAGCCGGAGAATTCGCCGATTTAACACTGTGCACTTCGCTGTTTTGCGAGTCCCCGACTGCATTGCCGTTTTCCGCTAATTGTTCCAGTTGTTCTTGTCGATATTGATCGTCAGTCGCATCCTGTTGTTCACTAATTGTTTTCTCAAGATTTGCTATGTCGTATCTGGACTCGGATTTTACAAAACGCACACTGCTTCTTCGTCTCTTGATTATATTTTGCAGCGATTCCTTCAACTGTGGATCAGTGAGTCTATTTAGCACCTCTTTTTCTTTCAATAAAATCTCTTCCGAAGGAGGTTCCGCTTCGGGATCTAATACTACATGCTCTACCTCACTTGCGATAAAAGACGCTTCTTCGCTGCCGCAGATAGAATTTTCCAAATCTGATTTATTATCAGGGTAAAATTCTCGTATTGGAGTCCCGTTTTTAAGAGCTGTACAGGGTATTGATGGAAAATTATTTCCTAGGTCCATTTGTGCATAATCCTCGACGTCATTTTCCACAGTAATGCGATGAGTTGGGATGACCATGTGTCGACTGTAAACATTCTCCGTAAACTCATTTGGACAGCTTGGCATTTGTTTCTTGGTGCCTGATGGTGTCCCTCGCGATTCCTTTCTGCAGTACTTTTTCTCCGTTTCATTTCTCTTTGGTAATACTTCTGTATGAGCTGAAGAGTTTGAGACTTTCCCTAAAGACTTCGCCGAAATGCCTCGCTCACCTCGGGATTGTTTTCTTGTTGAAAGTTGTTTCAACCTTCCTTCGACAGATGGTGTCTTACAACCGCCATTTTTCAGTTCATTTTGCAGACTTTTTCGCATGGACTTCCTTTCAAAGATGACCTCGTGTGAATCTCTTACTTCTCTCGATGTCGAAAATTCGTTCACAGTGCTAGCTTGGTGCCTGGACCTCTCCAAAATGGCCACTTTCTTTGCTTTGTTAGCGACCATCTTTTCACTGGCCACATTTAATCGGTTAACAACGTTCCCTAAAGTAACATTCTCTCCCTCTCGCTGTTTGTACTTTCTGCTTGCTCTGCCTTGCGAAATCATTACTTTCCAGGAATTGGTATGGTTTAGCGAACAATTATGGTAAATAAACACCACATGTCTTTGATAAATCGTCTCTTTGTGCGAAGTTACCTTGCCCCAACGTTACGCATTCAGCTTTTACAGTGCGCCAGGTGACAATTTGATCGACAAACTTCGGCGCTGTCACTTTGTCGTCTGTTGCTACGTTGGTTGGTAAAACCTATATCGACTGAAGAACTTTGGCACTGAAGTCATCCCGGGAAAACACATTTTGTAACAGAGATTTCTTCTAGAAAAGTTGTTTTCTAATTGCTCTCGATTAAGAGCCGCGCATTCGTTCAAGTTAATCTAACGCCTTGGTGATAAATGGTAAACATACCAAACGATTTCATATGAAAATAAGTTTTGCCTTTAGAGTGTTCTGACCAATTAAACCTCATTTGCGCGTTAATCCCAAGCCGGAGATTAAGCTACAATTGTTCAGACGACCACGGCCTGTATTTGTGCGTAATGCTTTTGTAATATGTTGGCACAAATGGACAAAATGCGCTTTTATATCTTTTGTTTTCGTGTCAAGTCTGAAAGAACTGCTTTTCGTACGAGTCTGAGGCTGAACTCTACAGCTGTCTCAATCGATAAGATTCGAAAAACATATTCTGCGAGGCTTTCAATACAATCAGTTTAAATTTACGTGCTGCATGACACGGTATTCGTTGTGTACCTAGAGAAGAATCGAGGCTCAATATCTCTGCCCGTTAAACAAACATGACTTAAGCGAATCTCACAAGGATGTCATCGTTAATTAACGGGCTTTATTTCCCAAGGAATGATCATAGCAAAGATATGGAAACAAATGTAATCACCTCATTTGGCATGTAGCTGAGATTGAGTGAAACCGCGGAATTTAAACGCTGAATAATGCTGCAGTCTATTAACGTTCTCGAGTGATTTCCGCCGGAGAAACAGTTAGTTTAAGAGGTTCGTTAATTAATTATCGCGAGAAGTCAAAAAAAAAAATGAAATGGCCACTAGTAACCTATCTTGCGCGCAAAATTGGCAACATATAACACAAACCCCGGTGGTAGTTCGAGCCACCTTATAACGGTCTAGAACAAGTGCATACTGAAAGATATTTCTCCACCAAAGCCTCGTTTGTTTTTTTCTTTCGTTTTCTTGAAGGGTATACGTGGAGAGGCTGTAAAATACGGACTGAGTTGTTTTGCTGTTAAGAATCTATATCCTGCAGCAAAGACCGAAGAGACGAGGTTAAAGATGTTCATTATACCAGGAATATATTGTTCCTCGCTTTGCAAAAGAAAAAAAAAACTTTCTCAATCCTACGCGGTTGTATTTCATACTCTTTGCACTCGGGTTTACGGACTAATTTTTCTCGCTCCAAGGTCTGCTTTCGCTGCTCTATTTCTGGGCAAGTTTAATTCAAGTTAATTATTTGAAGCAAGCTGCTGTAGAATATAGAATACGTTATTTACAGCACGTGTTCTACTGAGGTAAAAGCCGCCAAAGTCGCTGACTCTTTTATTCATTAAGAGTTTTACATTCACCGATGACCCCACTTGGGAATAATTAATTGCTTGACCACCGTTGTTCAATCGCCGGAGTACCATTGTTTAGCGGGATTTGTGCAAACAATAATGCTTTAGAAATCTCGAGACTGATGCGTGCCTTGGTATGCAAACACGCTACGCGGATGTGTTTGTTGTCTGTCCGTAGTAACCTAGGGGTAAACACTTTCCAGCGACACAATTTTTGGTACAGTTTGTGGTTGACGCGTTAAATCACCCCGCTTGTGTGTTGGATTTGAAGATGGAATCAGAAATATTGGAGTTATACATCACTTCTGGAGAACCTGCGTGGGGCAAACGAGAAGCCAGCGAATGGTTGGATCTTAAAAGTCGAGTTGAAGAAGACAAATTCCATAAATTAAGCGCTGATTTGGAAAGGAGAAGAGCGCGAAGGTTTCTTTACCACGTAGAGGAAGAGAAAAAAGTGGTTAAAGAACTGAATAACTTGCAGAGAGACAGACTTCGATTTGAACGAGAGAAACAACTCCGTCAGCGCAATTCCTTTTCAACCTCGGGTGAAAGGCGACATTCACCGAGGACGCCATTGTCAGAAGTTAACACCCAGCTACCGATGAACCAGAAGTCTTTTGGTGGCTCTGCCTCGCTGGCTTTCGATCCCACATTAGAGAAACGTTCTCGCCCTCCACGAAAAGCAAGCAAGGAACAGACTGTCAGGTATGGTGTGGTTAGAAAGGCTTCGAAGAATATGAGCGCGTCAAACAGTTTTCCCTATCTTGGCGAGGAGGATAGGCAGGGATTCCACAAGTCGTGCAAGTCTGCGGCGAAAAGCGAGTGCCGACGCTGGGGAGACGCGTGGTTTTACGCAAAGAAAGAGAAAGACGTCGCTGAGGACAGTAAAAAACGCTGGACCGCGCTTTTACTCAAAACCGAGAAAGAGAAAATGAGAATTTTAAGCGAAAAAGGAATTGCTCTTCTAAAATCCGGACTGGATAGGAATCCCCACACTGGAAACCTTGGAGATGAGACTAGAAAGTCGAAAGACGCGAAAGCCGAAAAGGCTGTAAAAATGCAGGACAAAAAGGACAAAAACTACTGCAAAGAAACTGCAGTAGAATATGTAGAAGACAAGAGGTTAAAAGCGTTAAGCCTCCCACAAGCAATTGCTCGAAAGCAGGAAGGAGATGATAGCTCTACAGATGAAGGTGATCAAGAGAAAGACTGCAAACGCTCAAAGAAGAGTAGAACAGTTTTCCCAGGAGAGCGAACTGACACTTCGAAAGATACCTGTGCTCATCTCATGCCAGTTATTTCTGAATTCGAGACGGAAACAAGTGAAGAGTCGAAAAGCCGACCCAGGCAAAAACGAGCTGGTTTCTTTTTGCCTAGCTTGACGAAGGAAATGACTAGAAGTTAAGATATTCAGTTCATAGTACACCGGAGAAATTTGAAAAAGCAGCTTTATTTATAGGGCTAGCCCTACTGTCCACACTAATCCGTCACGAAAACGGAGCTTTTCGAAAGCGCTCTTCAAACCAGAGGAATTTGAAAATGGCGGCTTTTCGTTTTCGTATAGACGGAAAACATTTTGAAACGGAGCTTTTTCAAAACGATGGCGTAACGATAATCATGTGATTTCCCTGACCGAGCTTTCCTCAAGCACAAATCCAAAATGACCGGTGATTGTTGTGTTTTCAAATTCCCCCGGCACAGTGTAGACGGGACCTTGAACTGTAAGTAGATTGTCCGCACAGGCGACGGAATTCCAAAAAAGAAGAGAAGTTAATTAACAATCCCTGAATTTTTCAGTTTTTTAAGATGAAAGTGCTGTTTGATTTCTCAACATCGTGCTTTCTTGTATGAAACGTCACATTTTCGTCTGCATAACTAACGAGTTTACATGTAATTAACCCTCAGTGCTTGTCTTCCACAGTTTTGTCCCATTTTGAAGACTTCTCGCATCGAACTTAAGTATGGTATTGTAATGGTAAGAATCCACCAATATTTTTAACGATTTTTCACCATCACTCTCATAAAACAAGCGCCGAACGACAAGTTCGCGAGTGATAGGTGGCTAACGTCATTTTCGCAAGTGAGTCACTTATTTATGAGACAAGTTTTACTCGATCAAAATGGTTCTCTGTATACTTGATCTGTTTTTGCTTGTTAATACGGGAAATCACGAGACCAATTAACTTCTGACACAATACGAACTTCTCAACGAAAAATACTCGTCGTTTTAATATAAATTCCACTGACCTGCCAGAGCCGTTTCTTCAATGAAATTGTTAATCGGTGAAAACGTACTGAATGATATATGATCGATGCTATTGTTTTATATCCAAAGCAGATTATCATAACTTTTTGCGCGATTTCAAGCATGTGCTTTAACAATTCACTATTTTCAGTTTTTTTTTTCAAGTAAAAGGTGAATCGTAAGACTCACGCCGAGTTATCTTTGTATACTAACATATTTCTAGTACCGTGAACTATTGCAGCACCTTTTGGGGCTGTTTGAGAAGTCAATGAAGCAATAAACCGGCTGCAAAATCTTCAAAATCGCTCGGCCAGATTTTAAAATCGTCTTTTGATATGAGCTCAAGATTATTTTTCAAATGAAATGTGGACACATTGTGTAGACAATGAACGTTAATCAGATTTCGAGCACGTTTTCACAATTTAAGAGCCGGAGAACGCAATTCGTCTTCCTGAACTGAAGCCACGCAGTATAATTATGTAAAGGCATTCACAGACTAGAGACATTTAGTTGTCGACAACGCGACAACGTAGTTTGTGAGATGAGCTTTCGACAACTAAACGCTAAATTTTTACTGAGTTATGTACAACTCAGTGAGCAGTTTCCCTTTTCGAAAAACTGTTATAACCCTTTGAACTTGCGTATTGTGTTTGAGCATGCCTAGTGAAGGTTAGTTCACAAGGTCTCGCTGGAACCAGCTACCCCAAGGCATGAGAAATGCTGGCGCTGCTGCCTATTTCCCTTTCGTAAACAAGCGATGCCATTTTTAACGGTCGATGCCATAATTGGTAACCAAGCTTGCCAGAATTAGCAACCAAGCCTTTTAGAGTGGACGATGCCATATCTGCTTCTGTTCAGGCCTGGACACGGTAGAAACTGGTTATAATTTGTTGAGGGAGTAAAACGCACTCACCAAATACTTAATTGTTCATATTCACACTGGTTTGCTTGCGGTTAGCTTTTATTTGCAGGTTGGGGCAGCTCTATCATTAACATTTAAGAATGTCACGTTTTATAATTAAATTTGGCGGATGAACCTGGTAGTGTAGTGGTATAAGAGGGATGTTAAGAAACAGAGGTTCTAGGTTCGATACTGGGTGGTTAGTGACATTTTCATTTTTCTTTATATAAGTAGAGAAAAATTTGTTGAGAAATTTTCTAAGTGTTGCGAAAATGGCATCGCTTGTTTACGAAAGGGAAAATTGCGCGCTGCTAGACAGTTCAAATATAAAATAGGTCCGCAATGCGTGCGTGCCGCTTACGAGTTGCACTTGAAATTAGGATAAAACTGAATTATTTTGACAATGCCTAGTCTATGTGCTGGCGTACGTAAGGAAAATAACTCCCGCGTCCCGGCTTGTATGAATACACCTGAAAGCGAATCAACAAAGTAAACGGATTTCGTTATTTGAGGAAATTACGAAGCTGGATTTTCGACGCGTAAAATAAATAATAAACTACAGAACGCAAAACCAAGCTCAAAATGAAAAACGACTTACCTCGAAAACTAAAAGCAGGGGATAAAATTGAAACTCTCTACGCCACGAGCAAAATGGCTGGCTCGACCACTAACTGGAATCCAGTCTTCTTTGTTGACCACGTGATAAAAAGTAGCTCTCGTGGACAAATAAATAAATAAATAAATAAATAAATCGGATGATGACAAAGTGTGCATTACACTTCGGGTGTTTACAATTTACTCGGAGAAACCGGTTGATCGACAGATGTAGTAAATGGGACGCGTCAAATCCCGAATAGAAATTTCCACGGGGATGCGCTCGTTCCGATACCACGACTTTTTTCCGGAAGGTAGGATCAAAGGCGATCCAAGCCAAAAGGCCTGGAACTAGTAACAATTAGCAAATGGAACGCATATTTTACATTCGGAAATTCCGTTTGGGAATTTTGGTCTACCTTTCAAGAAATCCCGTTTTCCCGAGAAAATTTCCGTTCGGGGAGACAAAATCAATCTTCCATTTACATTCCATCCGAAATTTCCGAATTTTTTGAGTAAATGGTAAACTACCCTCATGTAAGCCACACAAAAAGAGCTAAATCTGTTATCTGTCGGATTTCTACACGGCAATCACAGTATGTAGGCAGGGTATTTTTTTACACTTTTTGTTACTTTTTAACTTTTATGTTTTAACCGTGGATTAATTAAACATTTTGTTATTATATTATATTAAATATACGCTAAAAAACTGTTAAAAACTATATACACTTCAGAATTAACGTTGTGAATATTTATATCTTGACTCTAATGGCAGCACTAGTTTATTTTTCATAGATGAAAGAAGAGCCTTATAACCGAAGACAGGGGGTGCTTACCATTTGGCCAGAAAATCCGGAAATTTCGGTTTGAAGTCAAATGGTAAGGTAATTTTCCGGAAATGCCGTTCGAAAATTGTGGAGTACCTGCAGAGATACTCCTCTTTTTTCGTTTGGAACGGAACTGCGGAAATTTCCTTACCATTTGCTAAACTATCCAGTTTCCAGTCTCTCATCAGCCGAAAACAATTATGGGAAATCGAATTGCAAATGGTAAGCGCCATTTCATTCGGTTGGTTTGCTGATTTTGGAAAAATCCTTACCATTATTCAACGCTCGTCCCAACCGGTTTATTCTGACGAATGGTAAGCACCCAGAGAGTTTTGTTTCGAATAATAATGATGTTTGGTTATAATTTTTAATTCTAAAAAATGATCAATTACAAAACGTGCCCGCTGTCTCGGCGCTTTGTGCTGTAGAAACCTACATTACAGGGCATCGCAATTAGAGCAAATATCACAGCTCGTCTCGAATTACTACACGTATAACTGTATTTGTCATAATTTTCCTTCTTATACTTTTTATTAACTTGAGGTCTTTATATACATTATGGCTTTTAACCAAATTTCGTATTCAATTTGATATCGTTGCCTAAAACAGTGATTTCCAGGTTTGAACAGCTTTGTGAATTCTTAGATAGGCGATGTGTTAAATTAGCTATTTTTTGCTGATGTTTGTGTTAAGATAAAATAACAATAGGGAGGGCAAATTAACGTTGAAACAGCTGTTTTTTGTGGTTTGTTTTGCAAATTGCTTTAATGGACATTTCTTTGTTGAGAATTTTGTTGTTAACTAGAACCTTTTACGCGGTATCATAGAACTTGAAACATCGTTTCTAAGAAACATCGAGATCCGTGAATGCGCGTGCCGTTAAAACACGTTGCGGAACGTGCCGCGTCTGTATCACCCGAAGCGAGTTGAAGTGATCATACGCTTCAACAGGGAACCAATCAAATTCTGCTAAGCTTGTGAAATTCAAATATAAGAAAACCACACACTGTTAGCGACGAAATGCAAACATGAATCGAAAAATGAGCCCATTGTTAGCTTTTTATGTGTTGCGAAAACGGGCAACTGTAGAATGACTTCTAAGTTAGTTGATTTGGTACCTTTTAAGAGAAATTATCGCGCTTGGGTCTAAAGGATAAAAAGCACTGAAAAATGAAACGTCTTTACATAAAATACCAAAGAAAAACACCCGTTGGTCCATTAAAGCTAGGCTTCTTAATTTAAATACGGCAAGCTCATTATATCCATTTTGTTTTTGTCGAAGGCAGTCAGTTATCGAATGCCTCCTCGCGGTATTTCGAATAGAAATCGGTTGACTTCCTGCAAAGCTCAAAGTTTTTTTTTCTAGACATTGTGCTCTTTCGTGGGACTGTAACGGCAAAACACGCCCAGCGACTAAGATAGTATTTTTGGTTTTGCACTTTATTTTCCTTCCGGCGTTTTCTAATATCTGTCACATTACACTTGATACATGTTTTTAAATTTTTTTGTTATAAACATTTTCACTTTCTCCTTCATCGAATCATCGAGTACTGGGTCCCGTGGGAACGAAATGGGTTGCCCAATAAACACACGAGTCGGGCGAACTGTGGCCGAGGTTGAAATAAAAAAAAAAAGGAATAAATAAGATTCTTAAGGCTACATCCCACTGTGTCAGCCTGTGTAATAGTGAATTAATTAAAAGATTCGGTCGATAGCACGTTGAACTGAAAAGAAAAAGTTTCCTTCAGAAAGTGACATGCTTGATAGAATGTCGACTGACAAGAGTACGACATGAGAACACTTTTTTGACATGTTTTCTTTTGGTAGAAAACTTTTACCATTTCCATCAACGATATTTGCTTTGAAAAATAAAAAATAATAATTAAGGACCGCTGGATATTGGAAGGAGTTCGGAACGTTCGTAAACTCCTAGAATATGCTTATTTTAATTAAATTGCTCTGTGATGTATTATCAGGCCAAAGATGTTTTCCGTGTTAATTTTAAGGAGCTAAGTCGGCGCCTTTTTTGTTTTTCTTTTTGCAATGCCAACTTGGCTCGAGGAGATGAAAGCTTTCTTCTTCGATTGATTGTCAAATAGTATTATTTATTATTACGTATAAAAATATACTTGCGTTACTCTAGAATTAATGCTGTATAATTTTCTTACCCGTTTGGTTTTAATATGGCAGGCTATATAGAAAGCGAGTGTTGTAGGTCGTATTTATGTCCTAACCTTAAGCAGTTTACTTAGGGAAATGTTAAAACTGAAGAGGAAATTAAAAAAGAAAAGAACTAAAAGCGAGCATCATCCTTTCGTGAACTCTGTTTGAGTTTTCCATCGCTAGAAAACCACTGACCCCTTTGCGTAATTAGTTGATATACGAAGCGTAGACCTTCTTAGTATCCATTTTATCTTCGTCACTGTCATAACATATATTTTGATTGTATGAAGTTCGCGTGGAATTTTCTCTGTCTTCTCTCGAGTCATCTTCGTGTTCTAATGGCGTAGGATTTGACGGCCTGTCCAAAGCAACGTCCGTTGCAGAAAAATTGTGATATTCTTCAGTGCTTTTATCTCGTGGAATTGCTTGTGTGCCGTTACTACGGTTTTGAGAATTTCGTCCGTAAGACGCGCGCGGCCGTTCACGGTCTCGAGGACGCGCGATTTTCGGCGTGCTATAAATGTCTGGAACTTTCGGCTTGCCAAGGGACGCAAGTTCCTCGATTCCACGAAATTCTTTTCCTTTCAGAAGTGTTGGTCTGCTAAAGACAACGTCGTCCTCTACAGATCTGTGTTTTCGCTGAGTCCGCTGCGTTTCGTATCCAAAGCTCGAATCAGAACCGGAATCGCTCAGAGAATCTTGCATTTTTCCGTTCAACGGAGGAAGTCTTTTCAATTTGTCACTGCTGATGTTTAAAACTGGATTCGCGGGCTTTTTAAGAAGTCGTTCTTGCTCTACAATCAGCCGTAAAACTGCGGTTGATTCCTCGTCGTTGAATTTGCTCCGCGGTGGAATTCTGCGGCAGTTATCTGTTGAGTTTTCCATGCTTCGTCGGTTCTTGCCTAACAGGCATTACCTCCTACGACTTGTGCGTTGCTTTTCAACCTGTTGATAAAAAGGATTTTTTCCTTGTGAGAATCATTGCATCATTTGTAACACAACACTGGTTATTGAAGCACTATTCAGTGACAATTTGACCGGAACGCGCGATTGAAGATGAAGCCAATTTTCAGTGCTTGAATCTAAGTTTGTGTTAGAGACGCGGTGTTTGAAATATTTTGTTTTTCGCTTTGGCTTTCTTTCAGATGTGTTGCTAAATCCGGACTCAAAAAAACAAAAGCAATTATGATCATGGAATTTTACCTGTCAAGCCGGGATGAAGCGCAGCGCAGAAAATTGTCGAATTAATTTAAAACAGAAGCACGGCATTTTAGTGAGGAGATCGTTCTACCTTCTTTTATTACTGCATGAAACATTCACCAGTATGTGATGGGTGTCGAGTTGTTTTGTTTAAGTTGCCATGAAAATCGTCTGGCGAATGCTACGCATCCCGGCTGTTGAATCGACTTTTGGTGGGTACGAACAATTATTTTTCCATTTGTGATGCATTCTTGGCCACGATAATTAGGTGTTAAAACTCACCATTTGCAGCTCTGTATTACGGCACTGCAACCGAGACGTACATTGGTCCGCGTTTTTCCAAATTTAAGCTAGTTCGGTGCTTTGCTTTATCATAGCCAGTCACTGGAAGATAGCTTCTGTTATGAGGTTCTTGACAGGGAGTATTAATTGTTATTATTTAAGGTCGCCTCTTTCGGCTTTGTGACGCTGTTCGCATATAGCGCATCCCCCCAGGATGTTGTTAAAAACAACCTTGCCGACAGCTGCACGTATGGAACCACACTGTTTATCTTTCTTGTTACCATGGAAACAAAACACAGGCTACTGTTTTCTCATGAAGACCGAAAATCAGCCTCGATTTTAGCTTTCGGTAACGGCTAGCGGCCGTTGGTGTTTGCCACAATGTGCTTAGAAGAAAAATACACCCTCGTTGTGTATTATTATTTATCTAAAAGACGAGACCCTTGAGAATGGCCAAATTGAATTTCAATTTCGTATCAGTTTAATGTCGCGCATGTGTCAACATTTGCAACAGCTACATAAATTTGAGCCTCTCAATCGATTGTTTGCTGGCAAGCATATAGTTAAAAAAAATTGGAACCGATAAAGTTATCAGACGACTTGCTCCGTATCGCACAAAATAGCCGTCTTGTGAAACATTTTGTAGAAAGCTTTTGCAACAATTTTGCCATGGGAGTCATTGTGCTACGTTGAACTCGGGTTTTCTCCACCTTTGAAAGCTGAAAAAGTTAAAAGTATAATCCCTAGATGCAGTCCCAGTCAATCTTTCGAGTGAATATCTGCAAAAGGATCTCGATTTATGCGAAACTCATTCACAACGTATACAACAACGTATGGAAAGAAGGAAAAAAGCGATGAACGTCGAAAAAAACCCTACCGTTCTCAAAAAAATACTTGTACGTATACTTGTACGTATGTACCAAAGAATTTAAATACAGTAGCAAATATTTTTTATTTGGTATTATTCTTAAAGATTGTATTCGGTTTGCGAACGATGTTTTAAAACCAAGTTTTATTTTGTATTTCAACAGAAAATTCTCGAAGGTTAGCTCGAAAGCACCCCGTGACGAAAGTCGCGTCATCACGTTGAAAAGCCAAAATATCGAATTGTTCTGAAACCACGTGTGTTTTAGGTCAAGACTCTTCTAGAAGTTCAAGATTGAAGTTTTGTAGAGCTACTCCACTTGAAGTTATATGCGTTTTCTTTCCCCTGGGGTTCAAAATTGTGTTTGATGCGAAAAACAAAAATAAACTGAAGCCTTTACGTTCAGTGTGCTTTTTTGAAAACAAACTTTACAGCAACTAAAAGAGAAAATTTTAGTTCCGCCCAACCTACCTCGCTTTGAATCTTACCTGGTGTTTTCTAAGTCAGTCAAATTGCCACAGCGACGTTAATCTTGTCGAGAAGTTCAGTATTTCTTGTGAACGGGATCGGATTCTCACGAGGATATTCAAGCGTTCCCCGGTCCTTATTGTGGCACCGGAACTCTGTCTCGAAACTACGGCTATTTTACATCTTAAAATGTCTTAAATTACTGGAGAAAATTATCCGGCTGTGTGATGAACGAATGAGATTGCAACTATATAAACCTGCACTCGACCGTCGTGGCAAAATTTCAAAAGCCTTCAGGGAAGGAAGTTGCTTATGAAACTCTGTGCGCTAGATGGTATCTGCCTCGAAACAAGTCTCGCTTCAAAATGTTGTTTTTTCCGCGTGGGTTTGATTTGAAACCGAAAGAGGTCAAAAACCATAAAGTTCACGCGTATCGCGCAGTTACTTCTAGCTCAAACCGATTTAATTAACGAAAGAAATAGACTTGGACCAAGCTTATATGTAGAGAGGTCTCTTTGACCCTAAGGCCATACCTTATCGACTGCATTTAAATAGATCATTAAAGAGCTTCATTACTGACTGCAGGTGAAGATATGTTTATAGATAAAGTTGCCTTAAGCTGTAAATAAACTTTGACTCAAGATGTCCCTTACACTTTCGCACGAAACAACTCGTCCAATGCTGAACTTAAGATGAAAAGCTTGAAACGATAACTCAATCACTATTAAGAAATTACATATTGTTTAAGGTTCACAATAATTTTGATTTTATTAAAGCTGTATTTTTATTATTTCGTCACGGGGAATTTTTATGCCGTTTTCTCTTTCTCTTTTGAGTTACGAATATTTCGTGTTGGGTTTCGAACATAATCTTTTTCTCCATTAATAACAAAAGTGATAGTTTTTACGGATGAAAATCTTTATTTATTTATTTTTTTTACAAAAAATTAAAAATCGTTTCTTTTCTTATATCAAGATTATTCACGTTGGAGTCATATTCAAGTGTGAGTTTTAAAAGTTCGCAGATTCGTATTTACTAACATGGAAAATACAGATGGATATAACAAGTGAGTAGCCAACTCCCCTGGGGTTTACCTATGCCGTAATTATTTGTGACGCCAAACTGATAAACATGCTAAATAAGCAGGAATTGAAAGAAAAAAAAATGGTAATTTGGCTTTGATGAAGCGTACCTGCTTATACGTTCAATGTGATTTACGTATTTCGAAATTAAAGTGTGGAGTGTCGTGTTAGCGAAGCTCGTGCTTTTAACAGAACGACGTCAAAAAAAGATGTTTTGCAATTAGGTATCATACTTTTTCTTATGTGTCCACAAGGGGTGGAATCCTAGCCCTGAAAATAGCCGCGGAAAAAACCAAAACCATAGAATTAAACGAAATGTTCCTGGACGTTTGGGTGAACTATTCTTAATGAAACCGAAAAAAACACACACAAAAAAACAAAAACACCCAACTCTTACCACAAACCATAATACATTTCTTGATAACGCTTCAATTCCACTAAGCATTTACAAAGTAGCTAGAAGATTATTATTTTTGCATTTTTAGTTTACATACCTAGCAACGACAAAGACTTTTACTTGTTACAGCAAGGACATAATTCTACAATATAATCTTCGTTGATAACTTATATTCTTGCCACTCCAATTCAGAAGCGCGTGCAAAATTGTTTAAAAGGGCAACTACGAACAGAATGAAACATCCTTCCACTTCTTTCTATTTTATTTAAATGTTACATATATAGCAAATTAGAATGTTTTCTTATTCATTCGCTGTAGTCACGAAACGTACTCCTGGCTCAATATCATCATGTGCCGTACCAAAGAAAACCTGTTGACACCTTCTCAGGGATGAAAATGCATTTTTTTCTAAGGAAAAAACCTTCTCCTTCCTAAATTAAACGAGTAAATTAACATAATTTCTTTGAAAATTTCGATGCCATTAAGCTTTTTTCCTGTTATGTCCCGAATCAGCTTTTGGAGTTATACAGTTGTTAATTTGCTCACATCAAAAGAAAACATTTCAATTTTTTATCCTTAGATCGTCAAAACGCAACGTAAACAGCTTTAACTTTCTTCAGGTTACCTCTTTTTGTGTACTACCCATTGTAAAGTAAAAAAAACTGTATATCACATGCAGTTACAAATTTAGTACTCGGCAAAGAAAGCGCTTGTCGACTCGACAAGAACTCTCGTGAAATATGTTTTCTCGTATTATTTTATCTTTTCTTAATTGCTAGGCACTGAATAACATTCAAATAAATTTACGCTCAATTTCAACTGTTTTCAATTGTTAGAAAAGAAAAGGAAACAGTCCAAAAAATTCTTACCTTTCATCCTTCCATGTAAAACAATAATTGTGAAAAATGACACGTACGTACAAACTGCATGGCTCTGATATAGCATTTCCTTTACTTAAATTATTCATGTTCTATTTTCTATTTTTCAGTGAAAATATCGTTAAGTGAGAGAAATCCATCGATTTTAACCGATGTTTATAAGACGAAGAAATAATAAAGATCTTTTAATGGACCATATATTACTCGTGCGACATCCAGGCGCCATCATGTTCCTTTAACAGGCGGAAGACATGAATAGGATCGCCTATAGTTCTTTAGATTTTCGTGCATTTTTACAAAAAAAAAGATGATAAAAATGTTATATTCTACGATATAAATATAGGTAAAAGGAAACGAAATGACAAAACATAGACCATGAATTTGTGTGCTGAAGGAATTTATTGGTTGTTATTTTTATGCTGACTGCACGATATTCATTTATGGAATACATGTAAAATTGTTTAGACTTCAAAGACCCGTTTTACCATTTTTGTTTTGGGAACTTTTCACCTTTTTGCATATGGCTCGCTTTAAATAATGACCTGTAACGATAAGAAAAATTTCTTGAACGCAAAAGACTTGAAGTGATATCGAATGCAATAGACCACATGTTAATGCTCAAAACCAACAGGAATTTTTAGCCAATCAAATTAAAAAAAAGGTTATAACAGAGTACTCTTTAAGAATTGAACTCAAGGATCGGCTTCAATGATATTTAGGAGTTTCGTGGAGATAAAGTAACGTTCAGATTATGAATGAGTTTGGGATATTCAAACGATGTTTAATTGACCATAAAGCACTGAAGAAAGATAAAAATAAAAGAAAATGGATGACGTCGAGTCGATGTTGGAAGCCCTTTACAATAAATCAACTTTTAATTAGGTCCTTTAACTCAGCTATTGAATTTATCTCGTGACATTTGCGATATTCATGTTTTCACAAACCAAGCCTAAACCACACTTTGTGGCTTTTCTCTTTGTAAAAACCCTAGTGTGTGTAGCAGTAGTTACACGTAAAATTGTTTGATAATTAACATTGCTTTTTTTACCTCCAGATTACCTGAAGGCAAATCAGAGCCATGTTTAACCCTTTAGAAGTGATCTGAACGATTTACGGGTATTCTACCTTGATAGGCGACAAGAATATAGAAAGATAACCAGCTAGACCATCCTTTCCTGATATGATTCCAAATTTTCAAAGCTAACAGCAAAATAACAGTATGACAGCTAGAACAAAGAGTTAAATCTCCATTCTATTTTAAGTCTTCGGGGAAAGCTTGTCTTTCTACCCAAGACATTTTATGTGATTTCAAATTTTCAAAGCTAACAGCAAAATAACAGTATGACATCTAGAACAAAGGGTCAAATTTCCATTCTATTTCAATCTTCTTGGAAAGTTTGTCCTTCAAACCAAGACCTTTTATGTGATTCCAAATCTTCAAAGCTGACATCAAAATAACAGTATGACATCTAAAACAAAGAGTTAAATCAGTCTCCATTCGATTTTAAGTCTTCGTGGAAAGTTTGTTTTTTCAAACCAATACCTTTTATGTGACTTCATATTTTCTAAGCTGACATCAAAACAACGTTAACAGTATGACATCTAGAACAAAGAATTAATTTTCCATTCTATTTTAATATTCTTGGAAAGGATTGTCTTTCAAAACCAAGACCATTTATTTTTTTAACGTAACACACAGAAGAACCTACTTTATAATTAAACTTGTCTTTCAGTTGTTCCAGTTAAATGCTATTTAATTTATCTTTCGTTCAGACACCACAGCGTCAAATTCAAATGAGACTTTGATATGATTCTAAAGGGAATTGCTTTTATATGAAGACTGAGAGTATAGTCAATATATATAGCACCATTCCTGAAGGAACTATGTCGTGACATTTCATTTTAAGCCATTTTTCAGTGTACAAAATTACTTGCTAATTGAATGTAAACTCAAAGTAAAATAACAGATTTTTAAGGATGAAAACCACAAAAGAAGTAATGGCTTTTGTTGAAGAAGTAATTGTATAAGCATACCACTTGTTTCTTGACTCCTTAATTTCGTTTTTTTTAATGTGTATTTTTACTGATTATGTGAGATAAATAAAATTATTAAAAGTAGTAATGGCTGAATATAGGAAAGCTTGGATTGGTTTGCGTCTGGGAGAGGTTACAACGAGCTCTGAAACAACGAACTAGAACAATAGACCATTGTACAGCTGTCTGCTCAGTGACAGCAGAGAGGTCTGTATCAAGTCACCTCCAGCCTCGCTGCCATTCAAAGGACAGGTCACCGAGCAGACAACTGTACAATTAACAAATTGACGTCAGTTTTTCATGCGTCTGTCCTGTTATTGATCATAAATTTCGTCATCACATTGTCAAAGTAGCTGTGGATACGCAGACTACTTTGACAATGTGATGACGAAATTCATTGTCAATAACAGGACAGACCCATTAAAAACTGACATCAATTTGTTTTTTACGATAACAAATGGTCGAATTGCCCGCTCTCGTTCGCTGACGCGTCGCACGAATTTCAAATTCATGTCGGTCTGTCTGCATATTGACGATAAAAATTAGTCAATAAGCGCGCGAGAATTTCTGCAGTTATCGTAAAAACCATTACATTAGTCTGAAATAAAATAGCAATAGAGCAATTATTTCTCAAATTGAGAAGCTTGCAGCCTTATGCACAAACAGTAGAACCCCGATAACTCAAACTCTGAAGGGAAACGAAAAACAGTTCGAGTTATCGGGGTCAATTGAATATCCAACTTGCCATGTTAATAATTGATAGTTTACTAACTTTTCAGCACTGTGCAAATAAGACTTGTCTCGTTAGAAGCTACGCTGTAGCACTGTTTTTCTCTTTGTGACAGCTAAAGGCACCGCATCCGGTATGAATCATGAGGTCTAGAAATGACTCAAATATGTGAACGGTCGGTTGCACTAATTAAAAACAACTTACTGTAATCAATAGTTTTGAGTGTTTTTACCAACTACACGACAAAAAAAGTTAATGGGATGACTGACATCCGTGGTGAGTTACATGAACCAAAATTCGAGTTATCGGGGTAGATTTTGATCAAGGGAAACGAAGTTTAGTTTGAGTTAGCGCGGAATTCGAGTTATCCGAGTTTGAGTTAACCGAGTGAAATGAAATCAAATGAAAAGTGGGGTCAAATCAAAGGGAAATGGGAGTTAGTTCGAGTTACCGGGGTTCTACTGTACATGTAACAAGAACAACCTGATTTTCCGAGTAAGGAAATTATTGTATTAAAAAAAGGTTCATTTTACCGACTAACTGCATTCGATCGTGTAAACTTTGTGGAAGAAATTTTAACCAGTCTGCTAACTAAGTATTTGAAAATTTCACTCCACTTGTTCCGGTTAAACATTCAAACATTCAAAGTGTACAAGGAGAATTTGCACTGACCTAGTTTCAACTCGCACTCAAATTTTTCGTTGGAGCACGTAATTAACTTGCACAGCTGATAAAGGGGTAAATACCAATGACACACTCTTCCTGTTTTGAGGAGAATTTGTACCTCTTAAAGTTATGTTAAAACCTTTCAGCTGGAAAATAAATTGAAAATTATAATATTTAATGCGAAATCTCGTTTTGCTCGGAACTGCTCTGGAAGAATATTGGTCCTCGGTTAAAGGTCGGTATATACGGATTTCGCAGCATCAAGACCTTGTGGCTTGATATTCTTTGAAAACAACCTTCGCACTTCGCAAGAGAAGAGAATCTAACCATTTATAGTGCCTTGTGAAAATTATTTGAAGTTTTAATTATGTTAGTAACACGCTGTACTTGCTATATTTAACACGTTTTCGTGACCTCAAAGCTCATGGCAACATGCAAATTATTTGTGTTGTTTAGTGATTTCACTGCAAAAACTACCGACGAAAAACTCGGTTTCTGTCAAGATCCATGGTACAATGCGTGACAATGCAGCGTTTAACTAATAAGGCATGTTTCTTAAAATAGCTGTCACCTATAAATAGATTTCAACAAACTATAATTGGAAGAGGCTCGTGTTCTCTTACATTATCTTCCCTAGCGCTTGGGTAATAAGAGATGAGATTGATATGTCTGTATATCAAGAAGAAAAAAAAACCAGCGAACCACAGATATTTATTTGATTTATAGTAAAACTTGCTTCGCGAAGAAGAAAACAAAGTTGTTTATAAGGGCAATCAGGTGAAACATGTTACATGTTTTACTGCAAAATCGTGAAGTCATTTACAAACCATTTTAGCTTCATATTCAGATGTCAATTTCCGGTTGTTTCAATTTGCTGATTAATTTGGATATCAATTCCTCAAAATGTAAAGCAATGTATTTACAAATGAGGAATCGAAATTAGTTCCCACTTATTTCGCTGCATATTCGGAATATTGGTCAATGTGTCCTTTGCGCCTTTGCGATGTTTTTCTAATAATTTTGGTTTAAGGAACAAGTAATGCACAACTTGCGCAATTTTTAAGAGATTTACATTGTTAAATGTTTCTGAAATAACGCGCCATCCTCAAAGAATTTCGATATTAAATGCACAATGATCTTTGGTACAAACACTACGAAGGTTACACATCTGTTTCGAAAGCTATAAAACTTGAAATAATTAATTGTCGTATCTTGCTACGAGGCTTAAGAATAACATATCTTCCTGACAGTTTTCGAGGCCGAAAACGATTTAATGACTCGTTAACAAGCTTCATAGAATTCGTTTTCTTCGGTAGCTCGTTTTCTATTTTAAAAGCGATGAAATTTCATCTGCAAGCACTGGATTATTGATAGCAAGTTCATTTGTCCAGCCATTATAAAGCACTGAGATAGTGGCTGTGGATCAAACCAAATTGGCAATATTATATTACCACTTCCAAGCTGAAACTGTTACTAATCAGTTCATGAATTCGTTAGAATTTTGTTTTAAATTCATTCTGGCATATCAGTTTAGTTTATGTCCAAAACCAAAATTAATGGCTCAAATTCTTGGGTGGACGATATGAAATGAAGACCAAAATGTGTGAATGGGCGATATGTGAAAACGAAAAAATGTTTGCTTTTGCTGAATATATTTTGAACTGTTTCGACAATCTTGTTTATCCACTTCACTCCGCCTTCAATGTTGTCATTTGAAGATTGAGGTTAGAATCAAATCAGAAGGATCCTTGTAAGTAAATCTGCAATGCCTGAAGTTCATCTACTTCAAGTTCTCAACACCTATATATACTCACTTAATAATTGTGCCATTAAATCGTTCAACCAATAAAACTTTCGTTGAGCACTCTGAAGCCAAACTAGAGGCAGACAGCGTCTTGAGTACAAACAAAATCTGCTATACTTACGAGTATGGCTACTTTTGCTACGGACCACCGGTGTTGAAAATTTAAACAGATTTTATAGTTTCCCACAAAATCTTTCTCCGTGTACATGTATTCGTTTTAGGACAGGAAACTCACGCAACTATAGCTTTCCCTTGTCAGAGCAAAACAAATTAAAGGTGACCGCCTTTAAAATACACCTGTACCAAGTGATTAAAGTTAATCCCTTTCAAAACCGCATAAAATTGCTCGCTACTTTATTAATTTTTTTCCCGGGCGTTTAGTATGATACTGGGGGGGGGGGGGGGGGGCATTAATATCAATATTTTGCACTTCTTTTACAGAAACAGCAATCTAAAACTACAATAAATTAAAACTACAATTAAAAGACGTTTTACTTTTTGCTATCTTCACTTTTTTTCCAATGTTATTGATGCGTTTAAAACACGAAGAGTTTTAAAATGTATTCTTCATCATTTCCTTTGCGGCATTCCTGAGCGACGTGTAATTTTTGCCGGCGCAACTTTCCACTGAAGGATGTTAACACCTCGCTCTGTTTTTCCCGATCACTGATATTTGCGGTGTACGAATTGAACCTTCTAAATTTGCATTTTTAATCTTGAGAAGCACTTGTATTGGGTACAAAACAATGACTGCAAACATAATAAACTGCTTCTTTAAACAAAAATCTTGTTTTAAGTTTATCTTTAATGCCTAACTTCCGATCGCAGCAGTACAGCTTTTTTACCCCTGTATGTGGCAAGCTTGTTTTGAACTGTAATTAATTAAAACTCGAATTTAGCGATATCTTCAACTGGAAATGGATTTCGACGAAGAGGCAATTTGGATGAAGTTGTAATTTGCAAATGAATATATTAAACAACATATGTTTGAACTGCGGTTATGAGAGAGGCATCGCAGCACAACAACTCGTGCAATTGCGAAAGACTGGAAAAAATTAAAGGGCTCTTAGAGCCAGCTCATTCATGCAATTTGCATTGTACAGTTGAATGCTGGTAATTTAAACAGGAGGGGTTAATTTCTGATAGTACATTTTGGCCCGTTGTTATTGACGAGTGTGTTGTATGTTGAAGAGCTCCAAAGGAAAAGCAGAATAATAAAGCAATGACTCAAATACAAGAAAACACGAAACTTAATCCCGAGTTTCCAATATGCCTGCCTTGATTATCGCCTCGTTCATCACTCCCTGCCACAGCGCTTTCTGACCGGGCGACTAGGGAAGAGGCGACTGAGGACTATGTATATTATGCAATGAGTCTCCAAATAATCTTTTCTCAAGATAGAATCTGTTATGATTACTTGAACTCCCATTTGGAAAAATCGCATTGTTTGATTACATTGAAATTGGTAGGTGTTTAGCCTTTTCATATGAGCAGAAGAGAGGGACTTTTCCGTATTCAAAATGAAGAATATGCCTGTCTGCCCCTATGAGAACCTCAACCGGAAGCGTGTCTTAAAAAAAAACTAAATAAAATGCAAAACCGTGAAGGAAGATTTAGTTCGTTCGTCATTTCCGCCACTCCTTTTTAGTTTCGAAATATGTGTTACGACATCCACCGCTATATAATATTGAAATTTCATTTTTATAACTTAGTAACATCTACACCTGAAGAAGACTGGTTTGGCCAGCCGAAATATTGTTTTAGACATACCTCGTTGTGTCAGCCTTTCAGTAGTATTTGACTTGTCATCGTTTTACTCAAAAAATGCCGCTTAGGGTCCCCCACAGGTGTGTGTTTCGCCTTTTCATATAAGCTGTATAGAGGGATTTTTTTCCCGTCTTTAAAAATGAAGAATGTGCGTAATGCTACGGTCTGCACGAGCTTATGATATGAGAACCTGAACCCGAAGCGTGTCTTAAAATATCGCCGCTTCAGGTGTGAACATTTCGGTTCCTTCCTAAACGTTACAAATTATAGGAGTTTTGATTTGCTGTTATTATTATTATTATTATTATTATTATTATTATTTTTGGACGATACAATTTTCTTTACACATGTGTATCTTAGCCTCATCGCGTCAATTCTAGCATTAGGGAAAGCAATGACGACAGCGACGCCCAGAACAACGCCTACTCAAAAACGAATTTATATTTTACCAGCGAAATACGCAATTGTCTAGATCTGTTGGGTACCCCGATGACTCTGAAAACGTTCTCAGGCTAAGTATCCAACGACCGCGTTTAATTCCAAATGAAAAAACGAAAATTAGCCGTCGTCGTTCGCCTTCTCTGGACTAAGAAGAACTTGGTTATTTCACGTTGTTGTTCAGTTTGCAGAGGACGAGAAAGAAATGTACAAAGATTTATAACGCACGTGCACAACTGTTGTTTTGCTCGTTAAACCTTTTGTTTGGTGACGTTCTCGTTACCGTCGTTCTCGTGGTTTGCTTAAGCTCCCTAATATTTACTAAACGGGGAGGGGTTAGCATGTAAGATTACTTCCGTTCGCGGTCTACAACTAACGGTAAGAGTCAACCTCCGTCCACGTCCACTCCGTCTTCTTAAGTCAAGAATCTGAGATTTGATCGGTGTTTCATTCGCGCGTTATTTGGAAAAGTGTTTCAACCAAATTTATGGAGCTTTGTATGGAGACGCCATGTTGGTGCTCTTCCGAGGGGCTCCAACATGGCGGCCGTAAACTGGTAACAGAAACATCTCTAGAGTCCCGACAGATTAAATGTAGTACTTCTTCTATTGCAAAAGATGAACTGTTCAGTTAGCAAAAACGTGAGCAATAACTTCTCTTTTGACCTATGCGAAAGCCCTCTCGTGCCAGCATTTTACCGTCAAGCAACTCAAAAACACTAAAATTCAAACGTGCTCTCATCTCTAACAAAATGAGAAGCCCTATCGGGCTGAAACGTGGTAAAACGTCAAGTCATTAGAGGGTCTTACATCTCATGAAACTATAAAACTTCTGAAGGATTGGCAATGTTTAGGTTTGGAAAATGATGACGTCACATGAAACCCGGCAATACCGGTTCAGCGTTCTATCAACTGAGCTCACAGATGTGAAGTATCATAATCAGTAAAGAGCTTGTTTGCCAAGAAATCTGACAGAAAATTCTCTTTGCGAAAACTACTAGTTTTTCACCCAGACATCTACAGACACTAACTTGCTTGCTTGCGCACGCCTAACCGTCGTCTAGCCGCAGAAACATTCTCTCGGGCTTCTTTAATCTGTAATTCAGTAAGATTCAATTAAAACTCTGTTCAGGCGAATAGCATTTAGTCCCTCAATGTGCACAAACGGGACTGTCATCTCCCCAAACTAAACTAGTTTTTCTTTAGTTGGTAATGTTAGTACTTTGCCTTTACAGTCCTGCTGCATTTGCCTTCGTCACTGTCACTATACAGTTCTCCAGTACCAAGATTTAGACTCCTTGGTGAAGAGAGGTCCTGGGCCGGGCTGTTCAAAGCCCGATTACGGCTAACCGGCAGGATTAGCGAGCATTGCAACGTTTCGGGAACGTTTTCTGTTTACCGTGTTTGTCCTTCAGTTTTGAGTTTGAATAATTTCAAACCACACAAAACATAAGCAGCAAAAAACATTTGTATACAAGAAAATTAATTCTTCGGTTAACTTTTAATCCTAGCTGCCGGCTTCTGAACAACCCGGCCCTAATTCAAAGACCCCGGAAAATTGTATAACTCGAAGCACTCTGACCTATCTAGACTACAGTCCACTTCACCTAAAAACCTTCCCTCTCTTTCTAATTTTGTTAAATCAAGACGGCCTCTCCCAGGTAATACGGAACCGAAGCCGTGAAGTGGATCAGTTTTACTCAGGTTTATCGCCCGAGCGGTTATACACACGTTTTCATCTCTCATTTTCTCATGAAAACACACGGAATGCGAGCGAGTGCGCGCATTGTATGCGTAGCAACTGGGTAACATTGCTAAAAATAACATGAAAGGGATTACCTTAGAAGTATGAGGCCTTTTCTTCTCTTCATAAAATCCTTCACCCTCTCTTCAAAAATAAATTGTAACTTGTTCGCTGTTCGGAATTAAAGAAATGTACAGGTTGAGACTTCGCGAATTTGTAAAACTAAAATGATGAAGCAAAACATTAACAGCAGTCATAACAAAACACTGGTTAATTGCTTTAAAGAAATTATAATGTTGTTAATTCTTCCATTTCCCGACAGTTTGGGACAGCATGTAAACGTTTAATTGGCGTTGCTTTTATTGAAAATATCAAATGCTCTGGAGACTTAAAGTTTGTTATTTTTACTGTAAATTTTGTCATCCCTGCTTGACATCGTGGGAAAGGTCTAAAAGACTTTATCTCATGAGCGTCGAAAATTTAAGGCTATAACGAAAATGTCGAGTGCCACCAAATTTCTTTTAGAGAATTGACTAAGTAACATCTTAAAGAAGGCTATAGGCATTTTCCAGTAATTTGCTATGTCTTTTTACATCGCTGTGCTAAATATCTGAATATGAGTGACGCTGGTGATTTCTTGCGTTTCTATGGCAATGAGAATAGAATGAGCTAGGGTTTTTAACTCACCCAGAAAGAAGTCACATTCAAGAAACTCATTCAAGCTCGAGCTTGTCTATTTATCCGCTGTTTAAAAAAAAATCGCTGAATGAAACGGAAGTTTATGCCGCTTTTGAATGTTTCGTACTGTGTCAGTTCTCACAAGCGGTCTCTTAATTACTTTTGCAGACGGACTGCCGCAAGCGAAATTTAATTGAAAACACAACTGTCCTGCACGAGAGCTCGATTGAATAGGCTGATAACTTTGAGAAATTAAAAAGCTCGTTCTTATTGAAGTGGACTTTCAAATCTGACCTTTCCTTCTACACACGTTGCGAATCAATTATGGGCGTTTATAAATACATACTCTTCTCCTCATTTTCAAATTGAGCTGTTGACGACGCTCTTGAGGCGATTCGTTTAATGTCGCCCGTTTCGCTTTTATTACACTTCACCGCTTTAACACGATTTAACGGATATGACTTTTTTACAATGGAGCAGCCGTCCCGAAAATTAGCAACTAAAAATTTCATTGATGAATTAAAAAGCTCCTTAGTTGAAAAAGCCTTTTTAAAAAAATGAATGAAAAAGTTGAAGGAAGGTTGTAACCAACCTTCATGGATTTCATAAGCTGCGTTATTTTATGACAGTTTTGACTTTCTCTTCCATTTGATGTGATGTTTCCACCTTTTTTGCCTTTCCTCGAAAGATTTCTGTCTTTTCTTTGTTTAAAACATCTTTGCTAAAAAATTCCCCTCAGGCCAATAAACGGTATTTATTATTTTTGTCGATTTGTTACTCGTCGACCTCGTTATTGCAATTAGAGTAAAAAATTATATACAAGTCAGTGAAGATATAAAGTCGGCGATTTCTTTTCTCTGTCAACTCTTTCCCAATGTTTGTATTTAAAATTCAGATTACCCACTGCAAATGTTCGATCTACCTGTGTATACATCGCTTCTAGCGACTTAACTTCAAATCACGATTAATGGAATTCGAAGGTTTTGCTATGGGGAAGCTGGAGTAAGAAAAACAGTCTTGCAAGTTGATTTTATTCGGTCCGATATTGGCAAAAAACTATAACCCAGTAGCAATTGTTGTTGAGAACAAAATCGTCATACAATAGAAGGCAGTAGAGTCGAGATTCTTAGCAAACTGTGTCGCGACATTTTCGACAAGAATTGGAACACAACTTTTGTGCTGTCACGAGAACAATACAATAGACTTGACCATGTCAAAGGTGCGGACTGCCGAATATTGCGAGCAGCTTTAACTTTACCTTACAAGACTTTAGGCAGATTAACGATGACAGTTTCACATTATGAGAACAGGCAAGGTTTAATTCTTGTTTAGCCGCAAAGATTATTGAGCTGGTTCTTCAATTAGATGCTTTAGTTTCGTTGAAGAAACAGCCTAACAGTGCTTTTCCGACATAGTAGCTAACTTTTCATTGTTTCAGTATAAATGAAAGACCACAATCTCACCTTTTCCTTTCCAGTCCAAAGAGAGGTGCTATACCTGCTTTTGTTCAAATCTTTTCTCTAGATTCCGTTGCTACGTGTGCACTCATTTTCGAGTCCTCGCTGTGCGAAACTAAAATATCCAACAAGCACGCGAAGTTACTTCAGATTTTGTCAGTGAAAATAATACACTTTTAATCTGTTGACTCAGCAGCCAGCGGTGCTGTCAATCCGGCCATGACAGGTTACACAGTGCGAAACAAAGAGCAGGATGAAGGTTCGAGCGCGCAACTTTCTCTCTGTTGACTTTTACCGCGCGTTTTCATTAAAAAGTTATTTGCCATTTCTTTTGAGGATAGTTTTGAACAGGAATATTAATTGTGACTAAAACACACAATTATCGTGCGCCAATGGGGAGGCAAAGCTGACAGCTGATGTCAGAGATCAGTAGCCCGGGCGTTTAACAGCCAAATCCCGATGTTTTCTTAAGATTGTTGATTCAATTTAGCTGCCTACCGAGCCACATTGACGAGGACTTGATTAGCCAACGCTTGTGAATGAAAACGCCGTCAAACCCAAGCGTCAAGCAAAGGATTTTGATCCTTACAAAAGCGACAGTTAGAAAGCCAAGAAATCCGCTTATCTTGAGAAGAGCGTAAGATTGCTTTTGAAGGCAAAGGCGTTAGAAAAATCGTTGCGCTATCTTGTTTCTCGCCGATTGCGGTCATGGAGAGTGCAAAGATTCCGATGCGAGGCAGAGTGAAAGATGCTGAAGCAGAGGCATTGCTGAGATTGCTCCGACAAGAGAAAGAGTTCAAAGAACGAATATCAGCGCCTCAAATTCAGCAAAGAACTCCTTTGCCAGCGATAGGAAGCAGTAGTGATAACACAACACAACAAGCAACAGCTTGTGAAAGAACAAGTTTAACAAGTGGAACATTCATCACACAAACACTAGAAGATTCGCGCTTTCATGGTACGGATAATGAACATAACAAGAGGCTAGTTAATGACTCGAGTTTTTCATGGACGTCTCCGACTGTAGATATGAGCAGTAATTTACTTCAGTCCTCCCACAAAGAGATTTGCGTTCCTCCGTTCACGTGGAGAGATGAACGAAGTCTATCTTACTCAAAATACGAGCGACATCGACACGGGCGAACTTTGCCACCCCTTGAAATCCCATCAAGCCCTGTCTCTGACTTGCCAGAACGCCCAACTTGCCCTAGACCGGGATCGCCAAAGTTCTGGGATGATTAACCTCCGCTCTGATAGAAATGCAGCGGACGAGTTACTCGGGAGAAAGTTCGCCCTTGGTAATCGAGCTGGCGTTGACTGACTTAACTTGCGGTCAATGTGGTTCCAGATGGAATCGATGCAAATCGCTGCTTTCCTGCCGTGTGTTGTCCTCATGGTGTTCGAGGTCATATTTCTACCCCGCACTTTATAGACCACCAAGATAAAACACACGCAAGGTTGATACAGTATTATACTTGCACAGTGTCAACGCGATTATCATGCGATACACAGACTCACCTCGAAGGCGAAAAGACATATTATTTACACTAGCCGAGAGTAGCTTATAAGCTTCGTGTATCTTTGATCGGATCTCTTAAGGATGCTTACATCGATAACTTATCTTGAAAGATAAGAAAATCATTGTCGTGTATAGTCACTACGCCTAAGAGTTATGATTGTCAATTTAGGCTAATAATATCTGCAACTCGACGGGATTAACCCCAAGAAACGGAAAAAAAACATGGAAATCTTCACAGGATACAGTTCTTCAAGAACAACTTATGTTACAGTTTAACATCGAAATAAAGAGAAATCGCTGCGAATTACGCGGCTGAACACTTGAGTGTGTTTTGATTGTGTCACTGTGTACAAGTGTCAAGTTGCGGACCGCGAAAATCTCAGACAAGATTTTCTACACGAATCGCTTGACACTAATTCGCAAGTACAACATAATCTTACAGGAACCTTTCAAACTCAAGAGCACCAAGGAAATGAGTTAACCGGTTTCCAAGGCAACGTTGATTCGCTCTCAACCTCATTTTCTGGCTTTGTCAGCGCGCTGTGAACAGAGTAACAGGGAAATAGAAAAGAAAGCGAATAAGGTATTGACTGGAAGCGTTTGTAAAATGTTCTGTAATGCTCAAAATAAAAATGTTTGCTCTGTCTTAAAGGCATCGTAAAAGAAAGTTCCAGAAATTTTATTGCAATCATCCCGAGCCGAGGATAGTGTGTTCTGCGAAATCTGAATCAGTCCGCATGAATGAGATTATTAGTGTTTTGTTATTCTTCGCGGTGTGTTTCCTAGCGAAATGTCGTTCTTGTTTACTTAACACCATGAGATAATTGTTAGTGTCGAAAATGTCTAATACTGAAGACGTTGCTTCGCTCAGTGATATAACGAATAAGTTGCTGGAAAGAACTCTCAAGGAGAGTTCAATTAAAATATACGAAAGAAAAACCGTAATTTTGGCGTTGAAAATGTTCAAAGAGCGGATGTTATTTTTTAAGCAATGCTGATGCGTGTTCTAATCTTTAGTTGACATTTGTTCGCATTTGCATAATTGAACTCAAGTCTGCTCAAGTATGCTTGTGAAAAGCCTAGAAACAAATTAATGTAAGCATTAACGAGCTGCAAATTAGTTTGGAAATCAGTTGTGGCAACTGGCGAGACATTTGGAGGACCGGAAGTATTCCTTAAGGCGGGGGTACACGTGAATTTAAGTGAAATTTTGGTAAGTTAAAGAGAGGTTGAAAGGGAAAAAAAGGGTTATGGAACACCACCAGACAGTTGCCCGACCGCACAATGGCACCCCAGGTTGTTGGGCAACTGTTTGGAGTGTGTCTACTAATTTTTTAATTTCAAAAGGACACATCGTTCATGCTGACATGAGACTGGCCTTTGCCGACTAATTGACCAGATGTTGCTGCAAGTTTTCAATAAAATACTAAAAAACTGGCCGTGGAGGAAAGTTTCCGAAGTTTTATTACGCGGGATGACGTAGTCAGCCAGCGTCTTAAATTCGGGAGCGCATTCCCTTGGATTTCTTGGGAGTCACAAATTGCCTTCCCTTTTTAAACTTTCCCGTATCCCGAGCCCGTCCCGAAAAAATTGTGTGATTTTTATTGGTTGCAACTACGAATCACTTGCAAGTCAGGTTGGATTGCACCATTCAAGCAACATTCGAGCAGGAAAAAGTTATTTCGTCAGCAAATAAAGCCAGGTAACTGCGTAGAGTGATTGTTTGACATTTACATCGGATAATTGGTTTGTTATTTTGATTCGTTTCGAAGTTGTGTGGTTAAAGGTGAATAACTGCACAGAGTGTGGTTTTTGAAAACTGTGGTTAATAATTTGTCACCGCACCAACGAGTTCAAGTCGAACCAACGAGTTCATAAGCGAGTTCACAGTCGTCGAACCAACAGGTTCACCATATCTAATCGAACTAACGAGTTCATTGATAATTCAAGCTGTGATTAGCCACTGTAGCCACTTGTAGACTTGTTGAACGAGTACACTTGTTGTGAAAAACTATTCAACACGAAATAAATATTGAAGCAATTTTAACACACAGCAACTGAGAGTACAGATATCGAAAAGTTGAGTCAAAGTACTCAGGTGTTAAAACGTTTAAGTACACACTCTGTTGAAGCTATCACTGTTGAATCGCACAACATTCTACTGCTTTGTCGATCCTCACATGTTGCTTTTACTGTATGTGATATCCATTTTGACATTACATAACCAGAGTATTGATTTCGCTAATGTTAAAATTTCTAATCGATGCGCGTACGATTTCCAATGTTTTCCTATTCACATTGAGAGATACAGGGGAAAGTATTTGTTAAGAAGAATACCTCATGCTTCACATGGAAGCTTTAATCCTTACGTCATTACTAACGCATATTATAAATCGCAACATGTTCGGTTACGTAACTAAAGATAAGACCAGAGCTATCAGTGAACTGTCACAACAGACAACTAAAGATCGAAGACATTTCATGAACTATTGCTTTACTCGTGCAGGAAAGTTCTCATGCGCCGTAGACTGTTTTCTTGAACTTACATTTGCCGTTTTTAAAGACTTTTTAAACTGTATTGAGCGTAATGAGTTTTTTCAAAAATTATCAGAGGCTTGTTTTCAATTAGATGTCACGCGTTCCTCCCCACGAACGGGGAGGAACGCGTGACAAGCCTAAGAACGTCTGCGTGGGAGGCCAGGTATACAGTAGTTACAAAGAGTTGCACCACATTTTCCCCTCATATCAACGTCAATCTTTCTCAACAGGGCAAATACTCGCCGAGCAAAGGCTACATTTTCACACTGTGAGCTACCTTACGAAAAGTAGCCTCTCCCAACAACCCTTGAATGCCCGGAATTCGTCACGCAATTCCTAAGCAAAATTAATTGTCAGTTCTGTCGTCAAATGGCGTGACTTTTGCGCGAATAAAACAATTGCCACAACTCTGATCTCCTAGTACAAGACGCTCACACAATACTCTGATCTCCTAGTACACAACGCTCACACAATCAAGAACACGATCAAGAACACGAAAAAATCCTTTGTCCGCAGAGGCTACTTTTTCGCACCACAGCTCACCACCAACATGAGGCCTCTTCTTCCAAGTTTATACCGTGCAAAGAAAGACAAGAAACCCGTTTAAAAAAATGGCGGTTTCATGTTGAAGTAAATGAAAAGCCTCAGTGCCTTTTCTCCCTCACCTATGGATATTTCCCATGGTAAATTAGTCTCATGAAAGGTCCGGACACACACACCACGCTCATTTCTTCCGGAAAGGGTCATTTACCACAATAATATTCTCCCTGCAACCGTAACTATTATTAAAGGTCTTCACGCTCACTTCATTCTCATCATGTCTTCTTGGCTTTTATATCTTTCACAGTTGGAGTAGTCAACATCTCCGTCTCTCCTGCACACATTTGTTGTTGATACACTACTCAACCTTCCAACGCCATTCAACATAATTCTTACTAAACCAATACATCCCGCGTAAACGCCTTAAGGCGTCGTCTTGTTTTATTATGATTGGCACAGCTAATGTTGTTTAGTTGACTGAGAACATTCATGTTATTTCGTGATTGGAAAAGTATGGGATGAATTAAAAAAGTGGCAACTTAGCCCTCGATACTAAGGGTGATACAGCGGTACAGTGGAGAGATTTGAGTGCACTTTGTGCTACAATAGTTGTAGAATAGAACTATATATTTCAGCCTACTCCTTGACTCAGCTCAGCCTGTGAGTGAATATCAGCTCGTGAAAATTAGATTATTTTAGCTTTAAGCTACACACAAGGCGATTTAATCGCCTGCGAGAATGGCAAGCAAATTTCCCACTGTTGGATACCAGCTTACGCTTTTTGTTTCCAGGCTCCATCGAGGGCATTTTGACCGCCATTTTGAAAAGTCGAGTGATAAAATCACCCAACCTGATTGGTTGCGCAGCGACGAGCGTATAAAACCACGGGAACTGCTGGCGTATCATCCAGATCGCGATTTATACGCCGATCTAGGCGATTAACGAGATAGCCGAATTAGATTCTATACTAAAGGACTCTATTTTGCTCTCCGCCGATTTCTAGGCTAAAACAGACATTTAAAATTTACAGCGTTTTTTTCTTGTTTCAGTTACTCGTTTTCCCCGGCAATTTTTTTCTCACCTGAACTCAGTGTGAAATTAGTGACCAGGAGATATCAGAGGTGACGGAGAAAATCTGAAACTCCGAGAAATTTTGCTGATTATTTCAGTTCGAACAGGAGCCAATTACGCTCCTGGTTCGAAGCTAAAATAATTAATTCTCCTTACCTAACGCCATATATTTATTTTAATAACAGTTCTAAGAAGATGGCGTTTCATTTAGCTTTTATATTCTTTCCCCATTACAGTGTGGTCGTCAGTGCCTCGCTGATACTGTAAGAAATTCACGTAAGCCGGTTGCTAATTAAGCAATAGATCACTCTCTCTATGGTTTAGCAGCGCAACAGACCAAATGGGATGATGGGAGAACACGAGAAATGCTAGTAAATCACGAGCCGTTAGGCGAGTGATTTACTGAAGCTTTTCCAATCCACACGGTAAACCCATAGAAAGAGTGGTTTATTGCTTCTTCGACATTACTATGGAAAAAGTATGTCAGTGAGAGGAACATTTATTGTACTTTTGTGATCAAGTTGCTTATTCTCATCAAATGTAATTCAAATGATGACGCGACAAACTGCAATCACAGTGATTGAAAGACCATACTAAGCCGCGGGCACAAAATCCGCAGAGCAAATTAAAGGGAGGAAAACATTTCGCCCTAAGAAGGTTTTAATGAAAAGAAAGGAAAAGGTTATCAATGAAAGCAGAAAGTATATCAATTAATTCAAAAGTATTCTGACGGGGAAATGCAGGGATTCGTAGGCGGAATTGGTCATCACGAAAGCTTGCAAGCAGTACAGAAATACGCTTGGCGAAGCGATTCAACAAAAACGTTCGCGGTCGTCCGATTTTGTTAACAGACCGAATTGGACTCCACTCAGTCCTATTACCATTACTTATACCAGGTCTTTCGCGACCGGCTTTGAAAACTGTACTATTTTTTATATGTTGTATCCGTGGACAGGTTAATTGCATTTCGACGTAAAGGAAAGGGTAAGCAAAAAACTGGTATCTTTGATATATAGCAATCCGTTTCCTTTTATTACTTCCATCACAGCTGCAGTCACGTTTTTACCAAATTGCCGTTCATTCACTCTCTCTTCACCTTTTATATTAATTCTAATTTCCTTGTCATAATGTTAGTTGACAGGCTTTCAGAATCCTCATTTGAGTTTGGGTTGAAAAAAAAAAAATCTCAAGAACAGTTAGTTGAAGAGTTCATATTATAACATAGCTATATGCCAGCGCGCTCTGATTGGCTATTTTTTTATGAAAAAGAAATGGATGGTTCAGATGGTTCATAGAGATGGTTCAGGCTGACGTCATTGTCGATGAAATTTCTTGCCGGCAAAAGCTTTTCGCAACTTTCTTCGAGTAAAACTTAACTTAAGCTGTTACTAATGGCTAGTATTATCCAACATTTGAATTAGAGTTTCTCGATAACTTTGAAGATCTAGAAAACGTGTCTGAAATTTTTGCAGAAACTTCGGAAGCGTTGCTACCGGTGAAAACAACACGTGCACGTGCACGTGTCTTGAAATTTCTCGCGCACGTGTAGCGAAAAGTGCTGCCAGTGAAAACAACACGTGCATGTGCACGTGCAGAATTCGCAATTTGATCAGTACAGAAAAAGCGACTTCTCAGCGTGAAAAATGTCTTGCTATGTTATAAAAGCAATGGGCAATGTCTAGCGTGCGTCTGCCTCCATCCAATTCGGGATGCACTTGGATAGTTGGGAGAGCACTTAACGCCATGCAACGATGACGAATAAGTTGCAGAGGGGGTGTCACACGTTTGCAACGTTTTTCGCAACTTGCAACGCATTCAACGACTGCCGCCATCTTGAAATCTCCCGCGAGCGAAAGATGAGCTCTGATTGGCCTATTCTGACAAAATTACGTTGCAAGTTGCTGAGGGGATGTTACACGCAGCAACTTGTCTCGCAACGTTGCGAAAAGTAGAGGGTCGTTCTACTTTTCTTGCAACTCGCAACGTTACAATTGCAGTTGCAAAATGGGGCGTTACACGTGAATTTTTTCTTGCAACTTGCGACGCAACGTTTGTTGCATTGCAAGTTGCAAGAAACATTGCTTCGTGTAACATGGCCTTAGGTAGCTAGAGATGCTCTCGGCTGCGCCTCGAGCATCTCTTACGTTACCTTCGTGCTCTCCCAACTATCCGCGTGCATTCCGAATTGGAAGGACACACGCTAGACATTGTCCATTCCTAGTTCGGCTGGAATTGAGATCGGCGTCTGAATCAATTCAGCCGGTCTAAATTAATTTGGGTCGGCCTAAATTCGAATTTGATTCGGCTCATGTGAAGTACGGCGTCTGAACCGGGCCTAAGACAGCACTTAAATGCTCTAGACAATTCTGATAAACAAGAAACAGTCAGCCTATTGACTTTAATGTGTTCACTTCTTTCACTTAGCAACTGATCATGAGAAGGATGAATTACTTGCACAAAACCAACGCGATGGAGGTGGTGGACATGGAGGTGAGGTTCTTTGAACTTCTGAAAAAGTTTGTTTAATCTGAAGAGCAAAAAAGGAAAAATACAATATTCAATCCGTGATGAAGGCCATTTAAAAAAATCTGAGTTCCCAGAATGAGTTGAACCAATGATCGTTTTTATAAAAACTGAATGCTTTTTCACCAAGCAACTGGAGACTCCCTGCATGTAGCTGGGCCACAGAACAAGGTTTAGATGTGACAGACTATAAATGACCATTGGAGATGATTTAAGCTGCTCCCTTGGGGATTAGAGGACTGTGGATTTAATTCAAATTCATTTTATTAGGGGACTGCAGAAGGATTGGGGGCTTAAAATTTATGCTCTGAACAATCTTGACTTATTAGAAAGTGGAATACTTACAAGTATTACTAGGGTATCTAAAAGATAGTAATGCTGCGGCACATTCTGTTGATAGTGACATATTTTACGCAGCGATTTATCTATCTGTGCGTTCCAAGACTTACAGTAACCTCTATTTCTCAAAGTAGTGTCAAATTGTGCTCTGTAACTTAAAATCTGTCCTTGTATGCATCAACTTCAAGCATGATGACGCATCGATGGCGAGGTGTGACAAAAAAGCACAGTGATCTGAACTATGTTTGGACATAAAACGATTTAGTTTTTTTTCTACACGCTTTAGTAACGACGAATTTCTCTTCGTTTACGAATTCGACCAAGGACGCGAGACTGCTAAGAAATGAAGAAGTTAAAATTAAGTTGTCACAATTAATCATCCAGATTCACAAACTTTCACTTACTGCATTTAAGACAAAAGCAAGAGTTGTGAAAGTCAAGCACGATCTCCTTCACATCGTTTCACAGGCAAATTAGAGCAAAACAAACCACTAATCTTTCTCACTGAAATCTACGCGAATCAAGACGACGGCTAGACGGTGTGACATCCTCGTGTTGCTCGTGGCGCAATGCACTCTGGTAAAAGGTGACGCAGTGCACTCTGGTTAAATGCAATGCATTCTGGTAAAAAGTGATGAATTCGAGAATTCGCATCCCCTTCTATATATTCTTCCTAAATCCTGTAAACCATAAACTTTTCAATCTAAAATATACAAAAGCAAAACACTAGAAGCAGCACGTCGACGACCAGTTTTAGAAATACAAACACAAACGTGTGAAACTCGCGAACATAGTGTCTGTCACGTGATGCAAGTTTACTTCTCGTGACAACGTGTTGACAGCTATCAATTAGAGATAATTAATGGCAAGAAACGTTTTCTGTTAATAACTTTGCTTAGGATCAATCTTTTTTCATAGAATTTTTTTAAATGAAAGATTGCAATACGATCTATCTGAAAAAGCGAAAAATGTTTTTTTTTGGAAAAATGATCAAATTTGGGGTACACTGATACCTTAACCCAGAATGGTATTAACATCTTAGTATTAGCTTCCGCTTTGAGAATGGGAGTGCTGATAGAAGTGAACAAAACTTAAATGAAAAAGTAGAGAACGTATATTTGTTTTTCATCGTTTACATTTTTTAGCTATCATTTATTAAGGAAGGTTTTAAGAGCTTATTGGACTCCAGTCTTTAATTTGCTCTTAGCCCCTTCTTTACATCAGTGAAGTTTACTTTCGTTAACTGCAAAAGTCGTTTTCCTTTTTTTCTTCTTCTGTTCTTCTTGTACACGATTTTAATATTATATGATCATGCATATAATATTAAAATTTGGTTACTTGACTGACCTAATTGCTATTAAGGTACAGACACCGTTCAGCTAGCAGTCTTGCCTTAAATCATCCAAGTGTAAAACTGAAAAAGACTTTAGGGGATCGCGCTTTTTCATCGGCGGCCCCTACCTTATGGAACAGTCTGCCCCTTCATATCCGCCTTGTGGACAATTTTGAACGTTTTAAATCTGTACTTAAGACGCATCTTTTTAAATTGGCTTTTGACATGTGATGTTTAATTCTTATGGTCATTTTATTTTTTATTCTTTCCTGTTCTTAACAATATTTTTTTTAAGTATCAATTGTTTCGCGCTTTTGATCATATTTGCATGGAAAAGGCGCGTTATAAATTTTTAATTATTATTATTATTATTATTACTATCAGGATCGAAAGATGAACAATTGATTTTTCTTTCAAGTTTATTGAGTGTTTATCTAAAAATTTGTGCACTTGTCTTGAAGCATTTTCTTTTCCTAATGTGCTGTCATTGTTCACATTCTTGACTATTCCTCAGCCTACCTGTTGATAAAATCAAATATAAACAGTACATTAGAACATGTCCATGAGAATATTAAGCCAACTTGACCTTGTGCTAGGTAATGCATACTGATTGTCGTTCACTTTTACCTTGTGCAATGTCAAAAACACAATAATTTTCCATTTCAATATTAATTCAGTTTCCTTCGTCCGTGCCATATTGATTGTCCATTGTCAGAAGTTACTGTAACTTTTAATTCTCTATACTGATTGTCACTATTTTTTATCTTGCCCAGTATTAGAAATATAGCAATCCTCTAGTGCAGTTTTATCTTCTCTAGTGTCAAAACGTAAACAGTAATTCCCCATACTGATTGTCATTCAGTTTCATATAGTTTCATAGTCCAGTGACAAAAGTGAAATCCTCCATACTGATTGCCATTCCTTTTTTCTTCTCGAGCAACAGAACTGAAGGAATTCTCCATATTGCTTGTCATTCCATTTAACTTTTCCAGTGATATTCAATTTTATTTTGAAGTGTTTCTGCACTTGTCTCGTAGCCAGATCAAATGTTAATAAGAATCAAATGTTGATGATACATTAGAACAAATGAACTAGAATATTCAGCCTCCCCGACCTCACCCTCGGTAAATGTCACGTATACATTGATTATTACTTATTTTTACCTTGTTCGATGCTGGAACTGATATCAATAGTAAATCCTCCACACTGATTGCCATTCATTGTGTATCTTGTCCAGTATGGGAACATACTTTGTAATTCTTAAAACTGTCATTTGTATCTTGCCAGGTGAAAGAACTGAGGTGGTAATCCTAACAACTCATATTGTAATTAGTCATACTGGTGCTGGTGCAAACCCTCCATATATACTGATTGCCACTCATTTCTATCTTGTTCAGTGTTTTCTCGTCATTCATTTTTATCTTGTGCAGACAGAGCGGAAATAGTAATCCTCCATACTGATTGTCATTTAATTTTATCTTATCCATCACGAGAACTGAAGTAGTAATTCTCCATACTGGTTATCCTTCAGTTTTATGTTCAATGTCCCCCAGTGCCACAACTGATATTCATGTAATTCTCCAGACATGATTCTCAGTAAGTTTTTTATCTTGTCCAGTGTCACAACTGATGTTGTAATTCTCCATAACTATTGCCATTTATTTTTTCTTGTCCAGTGTCAAGACTGAGATTGTAATTCTCCATACTGATTGGCATTCAGATGTCAAATGATATTGTAATTCTCCAGACTGATTGCCATTTAGTTTTATCTTGTCCAGGGTCACAATTGATATTTTAATTCTCCATACTTATTGCCATTCAGTTTTGTCTTGTCCAGTGTCAGAAGTGATATTGTAATTATCCATACTGATTGAAATCATTTTTATCTTCTTGTCCAGTGTCCAGTCAGTTTTATCTTTTCCAGTGTCAGAAGTGATATAATTGTAATCTCCATACTGACTGCCATCATTTTTATCCTGTCTAGTGTCAGAACTGATATTGTACTCCACCATACATGCAAGTCAGTTTTAACTTGTCCAGTGTCACAACTGATATCATTGTAATTCTCCATACTGTTTGGCATTCATTGTTACTTTGTCCAGAGTCAGAACTGATCTTGTACTTCTCCATAGTGATGTGATTTTCTTGTTTTAATTATTAGACTTGATCTAATACTTTAATTTGCTCTTTATTGTTTTAGAGTGTCTCATATTTTAGTTTTTTGTATTATAGCTGCATATTTGGGAATCTTTCTGTATTATTAATTTTTAATAGCTCACCTTTTTCTGTACATACTTAAATGAGGGCCACTGGTTTTACAGTTACTACTACTGCTCAGTGTTACCCTCAATAAATATAGTTGATTATAATTATTACGATTGTTATTATTATTATTGTTATTATTATTATTGTTACTATTATTGTTATTATTATTATTATTATTATTATTATTATTATTATTATTATTATTACTATTATTATCATCTAAAGGTGCAGGAGGTCCCCCAAATCTGGATACAAATGGCTTTCAAAGGACCCTTGCTAGCAAGTCATTCAAGAAGCCTGGCTCTAATTTGTGTGAGGCTTTTGCAGCTCTGATCTGCTGATTGTGCGCTGAATACATTGATCCTGTGACCATTGAGCCAATTCTGGCAAGTCATCTTATCCCGCTGGATAAGGGTAACAGTGAAGTCAGACCAATAGGAGTGGGCAAGGTAATTAGAATTATTGGAAAGTGCTTGACAAAGGTGACAAAACAAGAGATACTAGAGTAGAGAGGCTTGCTTCAGGTTTGCGCAAACACATATCCGGGAGTGAGGCAGCAGTGCATGCAATGAACGGTTTATTCCAGCATGAGAAAGCCCATGCAGTGCTGCTAGTGGATGTTTCAGAACTGAAATTGTAATCCACCATACTAAATGCCAGTAAGTTTTACCTTGTCCAGTGTCACAACTGATATTATTGTAATTCTCTATACTGTTTGCCATTCATTGTTGCCTTGTCCAGAGTCAGAACTGATCTTGCAATCCTCCATACTGATATAAATTTTTAATTTTCTTGTTTCAATTATTAGACTTGATCCAAATGCTTTGCTCTTTATTATTTTAGTGTCTCATGTTTTACTTTTTTTGTATTATAGTTGCATATTTTAGAATCCTCCTGTATTATTGCCAACGAGCCAGCCGAGCGAAGACGCTCGGCTGGCGAGGCGGCAGAGAATAGTGCCGCGCGAAGAATGGCATATGCGAAAAAATTCTCGATCGAGCTCTCAAAGTGTAACTGTAAGGTGTAAGATGTAACAATGGCTCAGTTTGAGCCAATTGCAAGGACGGAACTATTCGAGCTATTGTAGTTTTTAGCCAATCAGGAGGCGCGTTACATCTAGACTTGTCTCGTGGAATATCATTGTTTTCTTTGCTGTTGTGTTTATCCAACTGTGAACAATTTCAGTCTCAGAATATATCGAACCAGTGTGTTTCCTCTCTCACTTTATCGAAATGAAAGTTCAATTGGGGAGCGTACCCTTTACAAAACTCTTCTTCTAATTCGAATATTCAGGAAAACTGTCAGACAAGAGCAAATCCAAGACACAAAATCGACACGAAAACGAACCAGCGTGTTTACCACAGAATTGAACGAGCGTGTTCATGAATCGAAACAGTGTATAGGCCTTATCACGGTTTCCGACGTCATTTTGACGGGTAGGCAAAGCGGTCAGAAATTACAGTGTTTATATGGGAATCCAATGGCAAAGAACTTTTTCCAAAATCGAATTTTACGCAATTTGTGAATCGCAATGTTAAAATATCAGGTGGAAGATAGTATTCACCAAGTTTGAAAAATGTAACTTAACTAGAAGACGCTCAGTTAATTTTTATAATTTAGCATACATTTGTCTGTAATTTTTTTTTCGGCGCCGCCGCGTCTTCCCAGCCAAATTTACAGACAAATGTATGGAAAATTATAAAAATTAACTGAGCGTCTTCTAGTTAAACTACAACCTTCAAACTTGGTGAATACAATCTTCCACCTGATATTTTAACATTGCGATTCACAATTTGTGTAAAATTCGATTTTGGAAAAAGTTCTTTGCCATCGGATTCCCATACAAACACTGTAATTTCTGACCGCTTTGCCTACCCGTCAAAATGGCGTCGGAAACCGTGATAAGGCCTATTCCTTCTCTGTTTACCTATATCGAACTGAAAGTTCCATCGGGCAGCTTTTTTGGAAAGATTGTGTTCACCAGTCGAACCACTAGAGGAAATCCAGTGTTGAAATCTAGCATATCGAACTGAAGGTTGAGTCGGCAGTGTTTCCGAACAGAACTGAACGAGCGTGTTTATCATACAGTCGAATTCAGTGTTCAAAACACAAATCGGATCTGTTTTGCCACAGAATTAAACGAGTCGTGTTCATCAATCAAACTAGCGTGTTCACTTTCACTTTGCCCATCATATTGAACTGAAAGTTCGACCGAGCAGCGATACATTCCAATACTCTTGATATCCAGGGACTGCGTGACGAACGTTACCGGCCGGTAAACGCGTAATAATTTTCTCTCGGTAATGTTTGCAACAGAAGAGAACCAAAAATCCGTTATGCTGTATTACCGGTAATAAACCCCTTATTATAGCACAAATTATTCACTCGTTGGCACTCTATCGATAGGTATACCTAGTTAATTTTTAATACCTCACCTTTTTATTCTGTATATATTTAAAAACGAGGGCCACCGGTTTTTCAGTTACTGTGATACCCTCAATTAATAAAGTTGATTATGATTATTATTATCATCATTATCATCTAAAGGTGCTGGAGGTCCACTAAATGTAGATACAAATGGCTCTCAAAGGATCATTGCTAGCAAGTCATTCAAGATGTCTGGCTCTAATTTGTGCAAGGCTTTTGCAACTCTGACCTGCCGATTGTACACAGAATACATTGATCCCACAACCATTGAGCCAATTCTGGCAAGTCATCTTATCCCGCTAGGTAAGGGTAACAGTGAAATGATACCAATAGGAGTGGGCGAAGTAATTAGAATTATTGGAAAGTGTGCGACAAAGGTGACAAAACAAGATATACTAGAGTCAAGTGACTTGCTTCAGGTTTGCACCAAACACAAATCTGGGAGCGAGGCAGCAGTGCACGCAATGAACAGTTCTTTATATATAGTCATGGAACAATCTACCACTTGTCATTGAAGCAGGCAGTTTGCCAGCTTTTAAGAATAAACTTGTAGTTCACCTATGTATGGAAATTGCCAGCATATGATTTTATTATATTATTTTATTGCTCTTTCTGTTTTTCATTCATGTTTGTAATTCAATTAAAGGAAGTTTTCAATTAGGGCCAACCTCAGTAACTTCCTTTTAGGCTGCCCATTTATTTTTGATTGTTAGTCATTGGGCATTTCCTTGATACATCTTTTAATTTGCATCCTGAATAACCCGTTATTGTATTATTTGTATTGTATTCCCTCAGTATCACACAAGCCCTATAATTGGTGTGAAGTCTACAAATCTGGATCTAGAAAGAGTTTCAAGTCCAGAACCTATAATTGCTAATGTACCTCCAACTGTAATTATAATAATAGTAATACTATTATAATACCTCATTTAGTTGATCAAAATACACATCAAGTTTTACATTCAATAAAAGATAAAACGATTAAAAATGCGTCTAAAAAGCGTTTGTATCACAAATTTAAAAAGGGTAAAATGATAAAAAGGTTAAGACTATATATTGCTAATTTATACTTAATTAAAACATAACCTATTGATAAATTGTATTTTTTAAACACCCAGTGTTTATATGAAGAAGCTCAGACTGCTCTTTCATCTTTTACATTAGCTTTGATGATTCTTTTACTCCAGGTGACAACTTGTGATACAAAGTTAGTTGGCAATCACACCATGATCTGATTAGCTCTGATAATTCTCTTAAAAATGCTCGTCAGACCTTGAGCAGCCGGATTTTGAGAAAACTGATCTACTTCCAGAAGACATTAAATTTCCAAGGACCAATGTCTGAACTTAATTAACTGGAAATTGAGATATATCCAGCTAACATTAAGATGAATGACATTGGCAGTTTGGGTAAGAGTTATTATTCTGTGCAGTTATTTTAAGTTTCAGTTTAATGATACTTTTCCACATATGTGCCAAGACAACAAAGCAAAAAGATGGTGGGATAGTAGCAGGGTAAAACTTAATTTCCATTTTATTGCTGAAACAACTTTACAAAACAAAATCGAAAAGGAAAAAGAGGTTGCTCAAGAACAACTGATTTTAATATCTGATCTCTATAACCATTTCGAACCAAGACAAGCAGTCATCCCTTTGGCAAAAAGGAACAGCATGCTACAGGAGGCGTATGGTACACACTTTGGCCCAATTGGAAAGCGGAAAAAAACAGTGAAAATTGTTCAGCAGATCCTCAAGACTGTAGAACACAAACATGCAAGAAGCCGTTCTCACATAGACACACCCCAAAACATTCTTTGAAGGTTGCATCCAGCTGTGCCCCTACCACCAGATGCTCTTGTCCAATGATCTTGCATGAAGCAACTGACTGTCAACATACTAACCATTGTTGATCACTATCCAAAGCAATCAAAAGCTGTACTGCTCTCCTCCACACCTCAAGTTCTCAGCTAAACAACCTTGGCAATCCAACAGAATCTATAAACAGCCCTGAACCAATGGCAGCATTCCAAATACATGATTTAGTGTCCAGTCAACCAAGCCCAATGGTATTAAATAGTAAAGGAACCAGTGACTCACCCTCAGTCTGGATCAAATACCCAGTTAAGCCTGAAGCAAACAAACCTAACCAAGATCATATCAGGCTGTATGTCCAAACCACTATTGTGCCTAGACCTGTGAAGTACCGTTTCAGTCATCAGACTTTATATTCCATGGTGACATAACAATGTTTGAAAAAATGTCCTTTGACATCATTGATCTTTTGTTTATTTACTTCAAAATAATTTATTGTTTTATGCTGCAGACTTAGAACTTTCCATGTTTACTAATGTTATGGCTTCAGGAGAGCTATTTCTGAGCTTTCATATGTTGTTGGTATTATAGAGCTGTACTTGCTTTGGTCTACAATAATAAACTACTTTTCACCAAAAAAAGACAGAAAAGAATATGGTAGGTGCGCAGCACATCTTGGTTGTTAGAATAAAAGACTACTGCAAAACGCTCAACATCACATCTATTTTGATATTGTGGTTAAATATCATTTAGGTAAAGCAAGATTTCAATCAATGCAGCCAGCGGCTTTTCCCTCAACAGTATGTGACCTGTGGGGTGGCCCTCAGGGGATTTGCAGGGCTCTTTTGTCTCACAGTTATTTCCACTGATATCTTTGGTGATTTAAACAGCTCATGCTAGCGAATCTTTGTGGATTGTAATGCTCCCTCTCCTCCCTCCCTCTTGGTTCGCTGGTCTCTCGGTAAGCATTCCCTCAGGTAAGTTATTTCCAATGATATCTTTCAGTCCGATGGTGCCAGTCAGTGGCCGCTTCTTGGGGTGGTTCCCACTTCTAAGGTTGCCCTGGATACCTCCCTTCAGCATATGGCATTTGGCACTCCGCTAACCTTTTAGGCCCCAGTTCCCAAGGTCACCTATTTGCTGGTTCCCTGTCACTCCAGGAACTTAACTGTGGAGGAATCCATCGAGAAGCTTGTTGTACAGGTTTGATGTCTAAATTGACTTGTGTTTTTACTGGTAGACAGCCATACCAGTAAAAATGTCATCAAAATTTCTCACGTTTGCCAAAGGAGAAGTTCATAATATATTTATACTATTGTTTACTATTCCATGAGCCTAAAAGGACTGATCAGGTCCTTATAGATATCTTATTTTTGTTTGATGCTTAATGTTCAGCTTGATTGTGGAATCCAAAAATGACACCTTAAAAAGTGTGTTTCTGAGGCATAAAATGGTTGCTTAAATAATTGAGGAAAACAGAATCTTCTCATAGCGGAGCTCCGGCGGCCGAAGGCCGCCAAGCGGAGCCCCATACCCATATTAGGAAACTGAAGGGAACCCATGAACTGATTTTCTCATGTGTATCATGGCTAGCGGTATTGCTCGTGGGCGCGTACGCACGACGACGACGACGACGACGACGGTGGTGGAGTCGCGCAACATGGCGGCCACAATTGACACGTAAACCAAAACGAGGCTTCAGTTTTCGCGGGCTTTCCTTGTAGGTTGACAGAGCACATGTACCCTTGGGTTAAAGCGTCCTTTGGACATCCATGTTGCAGTCAATTGACACCTGTCAAAACAAGGAATCCGCTGACCAGTATCACGTGACCATATCGCGGGCTCAAGTTCAGGGCTCATCGAGGTCACGTGTTTTTTTAAAGTTGACCGCTGCCCAAGTGCTGCTTTTTTCGATCAGATCGCGGGCTCATGTCAGGATTAACTTGCTGTAAACAGCGTAGGGTTGGTAGGAAGCCGGTTAACGCTAACCCAGGATTAAAATTTAACCGAATTATAACCTTTTCTTTTGTACAAAGTTTTTTCACTGCTTTTGTTTTGCGTATTTTGCTTTCATTAAAATTCAAAACACAAAAACAATATACAGAAAATCTCACCGCAAAGTTACAAAACTCAAATCAAAATTCTACTTTATCCTCGGCTAGTTTGATCGGGCTCTGAACAACCCGGCCCAGGAGCTACGCTTTTAGGCTGGCCTAAATCTATATATTAGTGTTCCTTATCTGCATCGGTTAAGATAGCAATATTCATAACTTTCACACAAGCCAAAGTAAATCTGTCCAGCCCGTCCAGACTGTACTGGTAATATGGGGCGCCGTTTGTAAAAAAAAATGATTTAGCTCAATTTTGTAACTTTTTCCGTTATTTACTAAATAAAGTTTTGTGATATGATATCATAAGTTTATGATTTGATATAATAAATCTTGATTTCAAATCATACGTTCATGATTTGATATAATAAATCCTGATTTCAAATCTTGCATTTATGATTTGATATAATCAATCCTGATTTCAATATCATGTGTTCATGATTTGAAATAACAAATCCCGATGTCAAATCATGCGTTCATGATTTGATATAATAAATCCTGATTTCAAATCATGCGTTCATGATTTGATATCAGTGATTTCATGATTTGATATCAGTGATTTCATGATTTAAGTTAATAAAAAATGAAATCACTGATATCAAATCATGAAATCACTGATATCAAATCATGAAATCACTGATATAAAATCATGAACGCATGATTTGAAATCAGGATTTATTATATCAAATCATGAGTGCATGATTTGAAATCAGGATTTGTTATTTCAAATCATGAACACATGATTTGAAATCAGGATTTATTATATCAAATCATAAATGCAAGATTTGAAATCAGGATTAATATTATATCAAATCATGAACGTACATTGTATGATCTGAAATCAAGATTTATTATATCAAATCATAAACTTATGATATCATATCACAAAACTTTATCTAGTAAATAACAGAAAAAGTTATAAAATTGAGCTAAATCATTTTTTTTACAAACGGCGCCCTATATGGTAACAACATTAATGGCTCATTTGTTTTCATCTACCATTTTTAATCAGAGTAATTTTCAAATTCTATTTTATCTTCGAATTTGTTTTCTGTTTGGATTTAGGCACGATGCAAGTTTGTTGTTTTCTTAAACGTAATGTCATCAAGTTATTTGAAAACTACCATTACTTGCACTGAGGCCTTGCATTCGTGTATTCAAGCATACAATGTATGGTTGTGTGTACATTTGCGTACTCTGTGATCCACTCTTTGCAGAGGACTTTGTACAGCTTTAGACTATGTGGCCTAACCACTCCTCATATTTAACCTTCATGCAACCATGGAAATTTTATTAAAGGCCTCCAATATAAATCTGGATGTAAAGTCATTTTGAGTTAATGACAGATTCATGATCATGCAGAGAGTATTTTTGCTTGAGAAAATAATTCTCTTAATTAGGCTAGATTGCCTGCCCATGTTTAGAGCTGAAAGAAGAATTTTATTAATTATTTGATGTGATTATACTTACATGTAAGTGCGCTTACTTCTCTAGGTTGTTACATGTAAATAAATTCTTTTTTGTCTCCAAATTTGTTTTCTTTTTGGATTTAGGTACGATGCAAGATTGTTGTTTTTCTTAAATGTTATCAGGTTATTTGAAAAGTACCATTCCTTGCATTGAGGCCTTGCTTTCATGTATTCAAGCATACAATGTGTAGTTATGTGTACGTGTACATTTGCACACTCTCTGTGATCCCTGCTTTGCAGAGGACGTTATAGACTATGGCCAAACCATCCCTCATATTTCTCTTTCATGCAACCTTGCAATTGATAAAGGCCTCAATTGGCAACACATTAAATCTGGATGTAAAGTCATTTTGAGTCAATAACAGATTCATGATCATGCAGAGAGTATTTTTGCTTGAAAAACGAATCTCTTAATTAGGCTAGATTGCCTGCCCATGTTTAGAGCTGCAAGAAGAATTTCATTAAATATTTGATGTGATTATAGTTACATGTAATTGTGCATACTTCTCTACATGTAGGTTGTTACATTGTATAAGTTCAAATGTTTTTTAAAGTGCACCTAACCCCAAAATATTTTTTTCGCTAAAACTAATCTTTGCACCTGTTGGATACGCATAGCAGCCATTTTTTCCATTTTCTAACTAATTCTACCTTTTTATGGGCTTGAAAACATGCGTATCTTTTGTTCACGATCGAGTCAGAAGGGGAGTGGGTCTACTCCTGATTTGACGTCACAATCTACTTTGCATGCATGTTTACAAAAAGTTAATGCAATGTAAATCAGTTTGTGACGTCAGGAATAGACCCACTCCCCTTCTGACTCGGTCGTGAACAAACGTTGCTTGATTTTTTGCAAGTTTTAAAGCCTATAAAATGGCAGGATTTGTTAGAAGGAGGAAAAAATGGCCGCAATGCGTTTTGAACAGGTGCAAAGATTCATTTTAGCGAAAAAAATATTTTGGGGTTAGGTGCACTTTAAACACACTTTAATGTAACTGACAGAGAAGTCTCATAGAAACATG
>OZ026600.1:8245947-8258447 GCA_964020085.1 Micromussa lordhowensis
CTCCCCTTGGATGGGATGCTAGTCCATTGCAGGTGACCCCCAGCAATTTGTCAGGTTGCCCTCACTAATTGGCCAGTACCATTTACACTCTTGGGTAGAGAGAGACATTGCGAGGGTAAGGTGTCGTGCCTGAGAACATGACACAGCGACCCAAGTTTGGCTCCATTTTGGACCAATGGATCCAGAGTCTAACAGACTAACCATAAGACCATCAACTCTCCACCTCAACACAACCTCCCACTAACCCCTCCCAACATTGGCAAAAAAGGTAGTGTTAACAGTACAGGGTTAGGGTTAGGGTTAGGGTTAGGGTTAGGTTTACACACTTGCGATGAGACCTTTAACTTGGGAAGAAGTCTGATTCAGCATATCAGAGACCAGGCATACATCAATTTGGATATTCAAACAGCAAAATTAAGCCTGCCTTGATGCATGTAGTTGGTTAATATTAGCAGTGAGTGAACTTTGGACTTAATGCATGTGGATTAATCTTGATTTTTTTTCGCTGCATGGTTAATTTTTGGCAGAATAACCAGTAATGTGTTGTTTCTAGAGAGAAGAACTTGTTAGCCATTAGTAACTACCAAAAGGATATTGTAGTATACAGGTAATCTAGAACAAGGTTTACGTGTACTTCAGAGCGAACAACATAAAGTATTATACAAATTGTCGTTCTTCTGAGAACCCTCTTCTTCACCTATCTCTTTAGACTAGACTAGGTGTCACATAGGGCCTCACCCCTCTTGATTGCTGTAACTTACGTACAAAAAAATAGTATTCTGTTCCGCAACATATGGCTCTATTCCTGCTAACTTACACGCAGTATTCACTACCTGTTAGGTAAACTATTAATAATAGATCAATTATGCAATATCCAACAATCAGTGTGCAAAGGACAACAAACATGCACACTCGAGGCAGGAGAGAATTTTTTGCAAATCCACGAAAATGCGAGCAACAGCAGTGAAATGCAGCAAGAGAACTAGGAGCTTTGGAAAAAACATTCAAGCACTGACAAAACAAGTATTTACTTTCAACTGCGATAGCCTTATGATGGATACTTCACCGAGACTAAAGTTTGCCTTTCACTCAAGTTTACCGAATTGAAGATACTAGCTCACGAATGGTCAACAGTCTATCGTGGGAACATATAAATTTTCAAAGGAATGAAGCCTGGCTTTTTTTCACACGTATCCGTTTTCACTAGTTTATAGCCATAGCGTACACAACTAACAACAGTTTGTGAGTTTACCTTGAAATACCAAGCACAACGTGTGCTTCTCGCTGCTTTTTTTCCGACGAGCGTTGCAAGCGCTGTAAACAAGTCTAACAGTCTTCAACAACAGCTAGTGACCTGGCGAAACACGGATATCAAACCTTGACTCCCTCAAACTGACTGCTAACTAAATATTAGCAAAATGTTTGGCCAAAAGGACGATTTAAACGGAACTGTAGCTTCAAAAAGTCCCGCGCTGACTTCAATGAATTAATTTTCCCTCGAGAGCTGAAAAACTATTGCGCATGTCACTAATTCGCGTGGGGAAACTGGGGATGATAAGGTGAAACCATAGCAACATGTTAGTAAAATGGCGGAATTTTTGAAAAAATGAAAAGCGCCGAGTGATTTTACTTCAGATAACACGTGGGTACAACAGATAAGCTTCAACCTTTCATAAAAGACCGACCAGTGAGAGTGCTAGGACATATCTCCTGAACACTTAAGTTTCATACCTGAACACCTAGCGAAATTTTAGCGGGAAGTCAAGGGTCCGTGCCGCCAAAAATATGCAGCTCGTGCAGCTGGCTGCGTTATTTGTCATGTTGATGTATCTGTTATCCACGGAAACTTCTGGTGCGCGAACGTGTTGGTTTCATAAAAGAACAAGAAGGGGGTTGAGAGCATGCGTGGAGGCGGCGTGTGGTGGCACGATTTTTGAAGGAGAGCTTAACCCTTCCCGTGTTTAAAGTTTACAGTAATGTTGAGCGACCTAGAGCACTAAAAGTCAACCATTTATGCTAACCAAGTAAAACTGAAGCTTATGCCTGGAGGAAAATTAAAGCTTGGTGGCAAGCATAAACGCGGAGAACGTGGCTCCGTTGAAGAGGAACTGACGTGTAAACGGTCAAACATGGCGTCCGAAGAGAGCGAGTCCATTGACGAGGAAACAATTATTACTGAAGCTGAAGAACCCACGCGGCTGGAACTCAAGGAAATGTTAGTAGATATAAAGATTGAACTCTCAAATATTGTCCGAGAGAACAATAAGCTTGTAAACGAGATGGCGAGGTTCAGGAATGCAATACAGGAGCAGAAAGTGGAATTGGACTCCTTGAAATCGTCGATTATAAAAGTAGAGAAGTAAACTACCGCCTTAGAAACCGAGTTGAACGCCGCAAGAAAAAAGTTAGACGAACAAGAAGAGGAAATAGCCGAACTTTATATCCTCCAAGATAATTTAGAGCAATACACAAGAAAACAATCTCTTGAGATTTGTGGTATTCCAGACAGCGCCTATTCCTCAACCGAAGATGCTGTACTTCAACTCGCCGAGACATAAGACGTACCATTGTCACCACTCAGGAGACATTAACATCTCTCACACAATCGAGAGAAAAGGCGCAGGTACCAACCATCCTAGTGAAATTTCAGAGTCACAAAGCGAAAAGCAGATTCTACAAAGCAAGAATCAAATTGAAAAATATCAGGCTTCCAGATGTATTCCCAAACGTCTCGACTGCCACACGCGTTGCAGCGGGACAGGGCCGAATTTTCATCAATGAGAATCAGTCTCACAACCTACAGAAAGGATCTTCTAAGGAAAGCTAACGATAAACGCAAAGACGGATTGGTAATCAGCGCCTGGTCACAGGATGGAAAAATTTTTGTGAAAACGTCTCCGTCAGGAACGCCGATAAGAATCTACGAAAAAGAAGACTTGGAAAATTTATAATACAACTAGTTAGGAATCAATCGCTGGCTTGTGTGGATAAAAGCTTACGACTTGGTTGTAGTGTAACGACTAGTGTTAACTAACGTTGTGTTTCAATTGACCCGGGAAAGGGACATTAGGGCTTGCTGAAGGAAACTCTCTTTCTTTCTTTTTTTTGTTGTTGCTGTCGCTGTTATTATTGTAAACGTTGTTGGGTGTTTTTGTTTTTGTTGTTTGTTTTTGTCGGCGTCTTTTTAAATTATCAGTACTTTTTCTCTGTGCGTGTGTTTCATTGCGTGGATACGTCGCTCGCTTATGCACAACTCGGTAAATTTAGATATCCTTTCTTTGAATGTTCGCGGAATTAGAGATCTAACTAAAAGAAGGAGTATTTTTTCGTTCCTGAAAGATTTAAAAGCAAATATATATTTTCTCCAAGAAACTTACTCCGAACCAAATGACGAAAATATTTGGAAAAATGAATGGGGAGGTGAGATATTCTTTTCCCATGGTACGAATCACGGCAAAGGCGTGTGCATTCTAGTTAACCCTTCTTTTCATTGTCAGGTTGACTGTTGTTACAGCAACAACTCCGGGCGAATTGTGTTAATCAATACCATTCTCGGCTCCCAGAGATTATCGCTATGTAACGTTTACGCGCCAAATAATCCAACAAATCAGCTAGAGTTTATGCAGGAGCTAAATAATTGCATAATCGATAAAACGGAATTGACTGCGTTAATCGTTGGAGGAGATTGGAACTGCACGCTGTCAAATAAAGACAAATTAGGAGGAATAGCTTGGGCACCGACAATTTATAGGAATTTGGTCCTAGCGTCAATGGATATGTTTGATCTAATAGATATTCAGAGAGCGCGGCACCCTAAGTTAGGTAAATTTACGTATGAATCCAAAGCAAAAGGTATGAAATCTAGGATCGACTTCTTTTTAATGGCGAAAAACCTTACGAAAAGTGTAAAAAAGACAGAAATCTATCCATCAATAGCACCTGATCACAATGCAATTTATATCTCATTATCTTGGGTAAACGAAACCCCTAGAGGTCCGGGGTTTTGGAAATTTAATAACACCCTCCTAAAGGACGATAAATACGCTGTCATAGTTCCAGAAACTTATACTAACACTCTACGATATTACCATCAAGTTTCTGATAAGCGTCTCCTGTGGGAGCTAATTAAAATGGAGATTAGAAATGCAACTATATCCTATACGAAGCACAAAGCAAAAGTGTCCAGAGACCGTGCAAAAGATATAAGACAACAGCTGGAACAGCTGGATCTTATTATTTGCAATGATTTTTTCGCCCCAGATATTGACCAAGTCCTACAACGTTATGATAGTCTCAAATCTGAACTTCAATCTTTATATGAAGATAAAGGAAAGCATGCTATGTTCAGGGCGAAATGTCGCTGGGTGGAGAACGGCGAACGCCCAACCAAGTATTTCTTTAACTTGGAAAAAAGAAATTATAACAAAAAGACCATCAGTGAACTCCGTCTGCAGGATGAATCTACGACATGTAATGAAAAAGAGATCCTTGACTAAATCGAAGTTTACTTTAAGAACTTGTACTCATCCGAAAATACTCTCTCCCAGGAGGAATACGACCAATTTATCCATAGTCTAGAAATCCCAAGTCTTTCAAATGGGAATCGAGACAGTTTAGAAGGCCCTCTCACGCATGAAGAATGTAAACAAGTACTGGATTCTTTCCAAAACGATAAGACGCCAGGAGTAGACGGATTTACTGTGGAATTCTACAAATTATTTTATGATTTACTAGGAAATGACCTGTTGGCGTGCTTAAATGAGGCGTATGAAAAACAAGAACTTGCCATCTCGCAACGAAGAGGCATAGATTACTTTGCTACCGCAAGAAGATGGCTCGCTACTTGATTTACATAACTGGAGACCGATAACGCTTTTTTAAATGTTGATTCAAAGATAGCACCGAAAGCAATTGCCAAGCGACTAGAAACAGTTTTGCCAAATCTAATTCATCCGGATCAAACAGGCTTTATAAAGGGTCGCTACATTGGGGAAAATATTAGACTCATTAGTGATGTACTGGACCTCACAAACAAACAACAAATCCCTGGTATCTTAGTAGCTCTTGATTTTCGAAAAGCTTTTGATTCTCTCGAATGGCCTTTCATAATGGAGACTCTTAACTCGTTTAATTTCGGCACAAGCATAAAACAATGGATCAGTACTTTTTACACCAACGTAGAGAGCGCAGTGATAAATAATGGATATTCAACCAATTGGTTTCAACCATCGAAAGGTGTGAGGCAAGGATGCCCTTTATCGCCGTATCTATTCATCCTCTGTGCTGAAATAATATCATCTATCAAAATCCGCAGCGAACCGACAGTCAAAGGGATCAATTTGTTTGGAAATGAACTCAAACTTTCACAATTTGCAGACGATACAAATCTATTCTGCGCCGATTTAACTTCAGTGGAAAAAGCCTTTAACATTGTCAACGATTTTGGAAAGATGGCTGGTCTACGGCTAAACGTGAAAAAGACGAAGGCGATCTGGCTTGGGAAGTGGGCAAATAAGAAAATCAACTCACTGAAAATTAAGTGGATGCGCAGTCCGGTTAAAATCCTAGGGATTCATTTCTCGTATGATGAGAAAAAAAAACAATGATCTTAATTTCAATCTTAAATTAAGAAAGTTACAGACAAGACTGGATATGTGGAGGGCTAGAGATCTGACTCTATTTGGAAGAGTCCTAATAATTAAATCCTTGGGTCTCTCAAAAATTATTCATTCTATCTCAAACATTGAAGTTCCTGATGGTATCGCAGGCGCGGTGAGAAAGAATTTGTTCAATTTCATATGGAAAAATAAGAAAGACAGAATAAAACGAACCTCCCTGTATCAGGATCTAGAAAAAGGGGGAATACGCATGACGGACGTAGATATTATGTTTAGATCTTTGAGACTTGCATGGATACCCCGACTCTTGACCGCGAGAGACTGTAATTGGTGCACTGTGCCATATCATCTTTTCAGAAAATTGGGGGGCTTAAATTTTCTCTTATGATGCAACTACGATCCAAAGTATCTCCCACAGCTGCCAATTTTTTACAGGAATATACTCGAATTCTTCAAAGAATTAAAAACATTATATGGGTACGATCAAGGAAGTGATTTAGTTTTATTTAATAACAGAGAAATTCTCGTGGATAACAAATCTGTATATTTCAATAATTGGGTAGAAAACGACATTATTTCGATTAAAGATCTGTTGAAAGACGATGGAAGTTACCTCTCATTCCAAGAATTTTCAGAAAAATTTGCATGCAAAACTACCTTCCTCCAATATTACCAGATCATCAGTGCCATACCGAATCAATTACTATTGAAAGCGAGACAAGTGGATTCGGTCAATAAAGAATACTTTACAAGTAATGACCATTTTTTTTATTTTAATAACAATCTCGGAATCAAACTGGACAAAGCGAAATCAAGAGACTTTTACCAACTACTCATTGCCAAAACCCACACAGGAGGCCACACTGGTCCCAAAAGATGGAGCGAGAACCTGTCTTTAAATGAAGAGCACTGGGGAAAGATTTTTAAGTCTCTGAGAACAGTATGCAAAGAAACGAAGCTAAGAGAATTTCAATTTAAGTTTATTCATAGAACTGTAGTGACAAAGGGAGAACTTTTCAAATATGGGATTAAACCGGACGATGAATGTTGTTTTTGCGGGGGAAACGATTCGATAGACCATACTTTCATCCACTGTTCCTTCACAGAGTCTTTCGTACAAAAAGTAACACTTTGGTTCAATAAAACAAACAATTCTCAGATCTCCCCAACTAAAGCTTCTGAGGAGCTGTTATTCGGCATTACCACCAATTCGCCTGGAGATAACTTAATTACACAACACTATTCATGCGCTACTACATATCTATACTAGCAAATTAAACAACAAGGCTATTTCTCTTCACGATTTTATAGCTGCTGTACAACAAAGATACGTACTTGAAAATTCCTCTAATTAAACAGGAACTGAAATGTGCACCTTCTTTTGCTAGTATCTCTTCTATTTCCAAAGTCATAAAGTTTAAATAGTACGGTACGATAAAAATGTAAGGTATAGTAAATTATTCTTAGCATTGACATTGTTAATAATAATAACGATAAAAAACTTATATGGTTATGCAATTTATTTATAATAAAAGGAGCAATGTAAGTAGGTCAACTGTAATTTAATTAGCGCTATTGGATTGTAATATACTTATTGTAAGTGGTGCGGCAAGCTTAAGTAGAGTAAGTATAAGTATAGGAAGTATAGTGTAAGTGTAAATGTAAGTTTACAATATTAGTACTGTAAGTAGTGTAAGTGTTCTGTAAACAAAAATTGCAAAAAAAAAATGTGTGTATGAAGAATAATACTTTAGATAAATTTAATAAAAAGTGGCTAATAAATAAGTAAGTAATTACGCTAATAGCAAAGCGCGCGAGTGACGTCATGACTCAGACAAGACTCAGACAAACAAACCGGAATGGTGGACGATTTTCCTAAAACAGTTTCTAAAACAGCCGGTGTTCTTAAAACACATTTTTTAACGAAAACTTCGCCTGGATCCCCTCTAGTTCTCTCAGAATACGCCGATGTTGTGTGAGCCTCCTGGGGGGTATAATCATTTGCATTCTATTTTTAGTTCTCGCGCGCTTCGCTATTGCAATTGACTCTGAGAAGTAGAAACATCTGTGTTAGTATTGTATAGTATAGTGTAGTGTAGTAGAATACTGTTAAAGTAGTAGTAGTGATACTCAGTAATAATAGTAGTGGTGTAAGTATGGAATTGTAAGTAGTGTAAGTAACTGTTGCTGTACTGTAAATAATGTGAGTAGCCGTATTGTACTGTAAGTTACATAAGTGACTGTATTTGTAATTTGAATCAAATAAAATTCTATCAATCAAAAAAAAAAGAAAGAAAAGAAAATAAAAGAACAAGAACATGTGAAGAATGCAGAGGCAAAATACGAAGATTCAATGCCGCAATGGCGAGGTATCTCGGTGGTGCTACGGAAGATTGGGCATGCACTCGACACTGGACCAGGGCTAATCGAGAAGCGAATAAGTTTTGTGCATGTCCACTTCCTGTGCACTCTAATGACATCCATTCCTGCACTATACCGGAAAGGTTCCACCAAATGTTTGACCGCATCGGGTGTGTGATGAGCGGCTACCGTCTTGGTTTGCGATGGTGTTGCCGCTGTAGAAATAAAGCGGATGAAGTGTTTAAAAGTGAAAAAGATTACCTTCCTCCCGAGCAGGTAAGTTTATATTGACGCGCCTGAAAATATATACACATACATACATAGTTTATTTCAGCAGCTCCACATTTTGTACAGTAACTGACAAATATCAGATCTCGTACAAATAAGTTACTTTATATTTTCAGAGAACAGTTACATCCAGATCCCACCACAAATCATCCACGTCTAAACAGGCAATAAAAGAATCATGAATAATTCTTACTGAATTTGAAATAAAATTTTACTCATTTCAAAATAAATCTCCTATAGCCTTTCCAAAAATCTTCAGATCTTCATCGACAAATAATTGTGCCTGGCACCTCAGAAAACAAGGACAATGAAGAAATTTAACCTAACACAGGTAATAAATGCAACTTCACTACAACTAGTTTGTCACTAATTTTTATTTCCCTCAAAATATTCATGAGCAGGGGTTAAATATCAAGGAGAAAAAATACGCATCCCACTTGAAGTAGAAAATACACTTAGACCCCAAATACACTGGTCGAAGATAAATCAATGTAGGCTGAATTCTATGATGCGCTGAAAATTAAATGTGATCATGAAGGAATCTATTGAAAATCTCGATCTGATTCTATTCAGATTAAGCTTGATTTATATTCTAAAAAGTCATTTAATTTCTGCTCAAGATAAAAACTGCTACGCACAAAAATAATTCACACATGAATTTTAACAATTGTTCGCAAAAATTGAAGTTAAAAAACATTAAACACATAATATCAAACACGTTTTGGAAAGAACATTTTACCAGGCGTTTTAAAAGCAAGGTATAAATCTTGATGATTGCCTTCTTGACTGTACAAATAAGTAAAGAAAAGTTCTGTGTTTTACAGAAGGGTTTCATTTCATAGCTGACTTTAGAACACTGCATGATTAATGACTGACCCCGATATGACGTGCGTGCACCACCCCCTCACCCCCACCCTTATATGATGCTGCACGCGCGCTTCGGGGGAGGGGGAGGGGGGGTGTTGCAATCCGGTCATTCCCTGTACAAAGTTTCATCTCAGGAGATATTCTACACTCCATAGCTTTAGTGAGAACTATTGCTAGTTGGCAATCTAGCCTTCCGCGTGCCTTCCGCTAGCGTAGAAAACAAAACAAAGGGAGAAAACGAAGACCAGATAGATATATATCTTACATTCCATTTTATTAAAGCTTTTCATTTCAGCGAACAACTAAGCTTACAAGAGTAAAGGCCCAGTCGCTAGCAAACCAAACCACTTTGTTCCAGGATTACTAGCGATCAGGCAAGTCAAAAAAGGAAGAAAACAAAACAAAAAGCGTAATAAGTAAGATTTATCACTGGTAAGATTTGAAATTTGATCAATTCAGTAGAGGTAGTGAATCCTGGATAAGAAGATTCTTGCTTTGAACAACAAGGCCACGTAGGTCTCTAACTAAAAGTTCGTTACCAATCAATTCGTTACGTTTCTAGAAGTCCGTTACCATTAAAGAAGTTCGTTATTTGCCGCGTATCGAGAAGTTCGTTGTGTCGAGAAGCCTGTTGTTATCAAGGAGCTTACTACATACACTATTATAGTTAAAAAAGTTAGTTTCTCGTGATTCCTCGAGCTCTTCCAAAACTGGAGTTGACGTTTTTCCGGTTCTACTTCACTAGGCTTATAGGGTGGTCTTGATGGGGGCTTTCATTTTGGCGTTTTCTCGGCTAAAGGAGTAAAAATTTCAAGCCATTTTTTTCACCTTACAGTTAAAATTCTTGACCAGTTCTAGTGGCGGAGCCAGACCTTGACCTAAGGGGGGGGGGGGGGGGGGGGTCGTGATTTACTTGCCATGGCGGCCATTTTCCCTTCAGTCATTTCTTCTTTTTTTATCCAAAATAAGGGGGGGGGGGGGGCGCCACTGAATTCTCAGCTACAAGGTTAAACCCTTCCAGGTACTTTTTATGAGACAAATAATTCGACTCATTATGGTGTCCCTTCCGTTTAGCGTTCGAGAAGACCTTAAATTCTAAACAAAATTCTCTGTTCTTTTATCAAGGCAAACAACAGATATAGTAAATTCCCCAAACTCTTTGTACAAATATTACAATATATCCCTGAACATTGAGGGGTAAAATATTATTTTTATGCCAACCCAGGACGAAAATCCTAAGGTTACATTCCCCACAATGGTCTTAGAAGAGACCACATTTAGAAATGGAAGCCCTCAATAAAATGACTTTTACTACATTTCGTCAGACTTTACCGTGAACATTTAACGCAAACGAAATCAACTGCATTTACAAGTATCTCATCTGAGAAGTTTGTGTTCCACATTTGATGTCTGCAAAGTTAAGACTCATTCAAATTTCAAGGGGCGAGGTCAAGCCCAAGCCCAATATTTCTAAGTAAAGAATTTCTTTCAATCGAAAGAAGAAAGTAGAAGAAGACAAAAGACGTACTAGAGAACCAGAACCAAAGCGGGACAAAGACGGTTAAAGTTAGGAAAGATCTAAAAAAAGTTTAGGCTAAATGTTTCTTGCTAGTTTCTAGTTCATTCATGGAATTCACGAAGGCAAAAAATCTGTTTACCGAATAAGCCTTTTTTTGTTACTTTTCATGTGACTTGTAATCAAATATTGATGTGATTCCCTTGAATTTTGCATGTTCCTTCTAGATGTCGATATTGAGACGGCCAAGTCTAAAGGTCTCAATGTTATTTTAAGGCAATTTTTTACAGAGTTACAGCCGGTTTAATATTTATACAATATTAATATTACTGGTTAAGTCTTGGTATCTTCAGTACAAATAGAACAAAACTGCAGAAAAAACAATAAAAGCCAAAAAGGCAACTACAGAGCTGAGTTAATACACTTGGTTGAGATCAAAATGAAAACAAAATCCATAAAAATTAATGCGATAAGGGTGCCTCCTTGGTCAACTTCCAACATGGAGACGATATTCCAGTTTATCTGTCCTCTGGTGTAAAAGTAGCTACGTGTAAACTTGTGTAAAAAGACCAAAGAAAATCAGTTGTAAGAAGACTTCGAAACAACTGCACACCCCCCCCCCCTTCCCCCCAAAAAAGACGTCTTGATAATTGGGTGATTAATTTTAAAATAGAAGCCATCTCTAAAATGAGAAATTTAAGTTAAACCAGTTTGTGACAGTGACATCAATGAGAGAACTCGGAATAGAAGAGAGGAACTTAAAAATAAAATAAATTTACATGTACAAGCAGGTAATAAATAATACATAAAGTTAAGACAATGCTGAGGTTCAACTTCACATCTAGTAAATGTTATATGCCTTTTGTAAAACTACGGTAAAATTTAAGAATTTTTTTTAAAAAAATTGGGCATGACAGAAGATACCAAAACTTAAAGCAAATGATCATTCCTACAATACAATTAACAATTATTCACCGAAGTGGAGGTGAATAGTGGTGGATATTTACCGACACTGAGGTGAATAATTGTTTTAGTATATACCACACAAGCTGAATAACTAGCAGCCCAAAGAGTAACTTCATTAGTTAAAATATAGCGACAAAAGCCACTTTGTTTTTCTTTGGCTGCTTGGAGGTGAATAGTACTTGGCTAATCACCTCCGAGCTAGCCAATCAGCGCGCGCGAAAAGTACTATTCACTTGTGTGGTATATACTAATGTACTATATTTGTCGGCCTAAGGTACAAAAACTTGTCTCTTCTCATGTCAGAGTTCCATATCCTGTGCACTAATGGAACTTTCACTCGATGATGACATTTCCTCCTGGTCTTTCAGTGCTTCCTCCATTGCATATTTTTTAATATATTCTAGTAAGAACAAAGTTGTGCACAATGAACAAATGAAATCTTCTGCAAGACTTTGGCCCCTTTCAATGTTAGTATCCATAGAAGTCAACTCTATTAGTTACGTACCTTGTACGCCATTAGTTACGTACCTTGTGCCTCTGTTTCAAAACGAGTCTTTGTGCAAAACCTTTCATATGAAAATGAGTTTGATTTGCATGAAAATAAACCTGTATGCAGAACTCATTTTCATATGAATGGTTTCACATGTAGACTCATTTTGACAATGAGGCAAAAGGGAACTCAGAAATGGCCTATTCTAGCACTGGTATTTGGCCTGGTTCCAAGAATTTACTGGTAAACCAAGGGAGACAAAATACAAATATTCCCTACATGTGGCATGCACGATGCCCTGCTCAAAGCCCTGTGGCCGAATGGACAGTGTACTATGATGTCTGGGTTTGAGCCCTGGTCAGCATCACTAAGATATGTTCTTGGGTTCACAATG
>OZ026600.1:8263447-8463447 GCA_964020085.1 Micromussa lordhowensis
ATTTTTACAGAAGTTCTAAATTTAACGTTTGCAAATAATAGGAAAAAATAAATATAAGATGTATAGATTGCAAGACTTTATTTAAGTTGAAATTTACCTTGAAGAGAGAGCTCTTGAAGAGGACATTCCAGCTGATCCGAATCGTTCGCCATATTATTGTTTTTAGGACATGCAAGACTACCCCTCACGGGTTTCAGGGAGGCCTTCGAAGTAAAACAGTTTTGCTTCTTTTCTTGGAAAATACGAAACTAGGTAACAAAAAAACTAATGCAAACTGTAGCGACATAATTAGCAATGAGTTTCTGTGAGTTTCAAGCTGTCGAATGAAGCCAAAGCCGAGAAATTCGTCGATGTACGAGAAAACGACAAGGATGTACGAGAAATCGACGTACATCTGGCAGAGGTTCTCCGCCTGATCGATCCATTCGACTTTGTGCCTGCGGTACACTTCGCACAGCGGATTGATATAACGAATGCTTGAACCTCTGCGGAGGAGAGAGTGCCTGAACAGCTGAGTAGAAATTGTGTTATGATGCCCAGGACTCGACCGAGTGATTGCGAGTACAGTGTCGTTTGTCAGCGGTTTGTCCCAAAGGAAGGGTTAGTACTGATTGTAACAGTCATACAGTGGATTACTAGTTATTGTGAATCTATCGTCCATCTGTGGCAATTTTTTTAAAAATATTAATTGACAGCATGACCGATCGGATCACAACCTTACTCCTTCAATTTACCATGACGGCCATTTGTGTTTTGTATTGTTTCTAGAAATTATCGTGAAAGCTCTATTTCCGGCTTAACTGACTGAGGAGAGATCTCGTCAGTCCGTAAACAGCCTCCGTCCGTAAAAAGCCTCCTACTCTGCCTACTCAGACCAAACACAAATAGTTCTCACTTCAGGGTGCAAACGGCCAAATACATAAAGAGATAAAGCTTTTGGCCATAAACGTGGTTCTTAAACTTCACTGCTGCATGTGTTGTAAATTATTGAAGTAAATTTAATAAAATCGCTTGAAGTCATTTGACGTTGCGGCAGGAACACCGCTGGTGTTGCACGATATTCAACTTAGATCGCTATTAAAAAGAGCGTCTCCATGCATTCGGCTACAAAGTAACCCAGGTATAATTTGGTTTTAAAATAAAACCTCGATTTTCATGGCAAACGGCGATTAAAAGCAGAAAAAAATAATGTTAAAATGTAAAAGACAATGAAGGTTTGTCGCCCAGCTTAAACAGTTTCCAGCACTTTTCTAACAGCTATACTTTGAGGGACGAATACTGCCACTGTTTAACAAGTGATGCTACAATAATCGTATCATACAAATTCCCAATCATTGGTAAACAAGTTGCAGTTATCTATTTTGCATAACAGGTTACCATAGCAACAATATTTCCTGCTAAAATACCCTTAATTTTACCTTTGGGCGCTTATAACTCAATAACGAACTCGGTGACCCCTATTTTTGTTATCGAATTATGATAAGCATGATAAGATGCAACTTTTTGCAAAGCTTTAAAAAAATTCTGTGGAGTGGGTTCAGGGCCACCTTAAATTTTCGAAAATTTAAGGTGGCTTTGAACCCACTCCACAGATTTTTTAAACTTTGCAAAAAGTTGCATCTTAGCATGTTTATTGTAATTCGATAATAAAAAAATAGGGGTCACCGAGTTCGTTTTTGAGTCATAACCGCTCAAAGCTAAAATTAAGGGTGTTTTAGCAGGTCATATTGTTGCTATGGTAACCTATTGTGCCACAAATTTGACAGCGACATGTTTACCAATGATTGGGCAGTTTTTTGATACAATAATTTGGGGATCGACCGATATAGAGTGGTTTTAATGATCCATCAAATTCTACCTCTTTGAAAGTGCTGGGAACTGTTTTGAGCCAACGAACGAAAATGCATCTTCTGATCTTTCGGCCAGATTTAAAACAACTTATTTACCAGATAAAGATAGATCTAGGAAACGCCTTTGTGATTAAAGAAACCGCGATCAAAACCTACCTCATTTAACTCACATAAGCCAAACCTTCAAGACTACAACAGTTACGGCCAGGAGTCCCTGCAGTACGGATAAAGGTAACTGCTTGTATTCATAGTATTCCTTACCTCCGCAAGTGGTAACAACATATGTAGTACTCCTTGAAAATGTCTCCTGTACACTGCAGGCGTGTCTGGACCACAACCAGAGAAGGAATGTTAGAGATATACCGTGAAATTCCGTTTACAAGGCAAGTTCAAGTTATAAATAACCTTCTTCCGTTTACAGGTCCATCTACATGTAAACTAAACTATTCCATTTATAAGCCTCCCCCATTATAAACTCCCCCGGATCGGATATACGTCATTCGCTTCTTTTTCTTGTTTCGCCAATGTCGTCACTCTCACAGAATAAGTAAAGCATCGTAAAATATATATATCTTTTATATCTCGTCAACTTGACTACTATTAAGGAAATTAATTGGTGTTTCTAAGTGTACAACAGTTCATTAAAATCTGACGTACGGAGCAACTCTTAAGCAGGGGTAAAGACACTTGCAGTTTTTACACGCGTAGTTTACACGTGTAAGGTCCGGCTTGTAAGTACAAGGATTTAATGATATTTTAATAGTATTTTCTACAGTGGAATTTACACGTGTATTGCGAGTCAGGATACAAGTGTAAATTACAAATTTTGTCTCCACTCCACAACAAATAACAACACAGCATCGCTGAACCAAATAAGTTTCTTTTGGGAGGGCCTGGCGAGAACCACCCCTTGTTGTATCTCGTGCCGACAAAATAGTTATTTCAGCCTCATTCGCTAGCTCACTCGTCAGAAATAACATTTGTAGCCTCCGCTTGAATGCACATGTATTTTCAGTGTTTGTGCTATACAGTGTAAATAAAGGACAATCCGAGGTTTCCGCTATCCACGGCTAATTTTAGAACATAAACGCTGCAAGTTCTATCTTGTTTATCTCAGCAAATTTAATTTTCCTTTGAATCTCTTTACTCACTTCGATGAAACAGCCAAACAATTCACTTTAAATGCCTAAACCCACACGAAATACTCGCAAAATTGCAAATAAATTAATGACTGTCGCTTCTGGCGAAATAATAATTTTTTTAGTATAATTAATATTCTCTTCGAATCCAACGCTTCGATAAAACGAAAAGAAAATACCTTTTAGATACATTAAGTTAAAGAAAACAGTATCCCTAACATTTTTCGTGTATTAATGCTTCAACAGCTTTCAGCGAATAAACATGACAAGTTGCGCGATTTAACATTTCGCCGAGTGGGAGTTTGGGTCTGGTGACACAAAAACTACAAGAAGTTTCTTTTATTACTTCCATTATACCTATCTGGGTTTGATAACTTTACGGCCTCACTGCGCACCCTCTGATCATAGTTAGTAACTATACTCTGTTACGCTTATAAGACACACACTGTTAAGAAATTTAAATCGAAATGGAATCTTTTCAAATGAACTGTCACTTTAATCTACCTTTTTTTTAGCAGCTCCCCTTTTTACCATTTACATTACTTTCAAATTTTATTCTCTATTCTTTCAAAACCTTACACCAGCACTGGCGGCCTCGTTCGTTCGTAGTTTGTTTATTTTGTTTCTTTTAATTTCTTTTTTGTGATGTAGGTTTAGACCAGTAATTTTGTAGATAAATGTTGTAATGTAACTGCGGTGTACTGTTAAGTAACGAATGTAACGTAATAGTATGTAGGTAGCCTAAAGGAAAAATAATTAGCAAGTATAATGTAAAGCGTAAATGTCAGTAAAACCGAATAAAAGTTAAAAGATTAAAAAAAAAGTATTAGTATTGTAAGCAGCGTGAATTATCGTATTGTATTGTAATAAGTAGTGTAAGTATTAGTATTGTAATTAGTGTAAATAAATTAATAAATGACCTTTCTGAAAAAAAAAAACAAAAAAAAAACTATACTCTGATGCAGTATTCACTTGAATAATGTTCTATGTATTTCACTTTTGTCACAATTTCAGTGTCTTTTGTTGAGCTTTGTTTGATTTTGTTTTTCTTTGTTTAACTTCAGTCGTTTTTTATGTTAGGACGAGCAGGGTAACTCGTCACCCATAAACTAGAACATCAGCTGAGGAATCTTGGACCCTACAGACTGAACCAAAACGACAAAACAATTACAAGCGTTTCCGAAATAAACGTCAGAACATCTATCTTCCCGTTCCTTCTCTGCAAGCACTCCTTGTTGATTCACTGATGACTATAGACACAAAATCACCTCATCAATCTATAGCACAACAACTGACAACAACGACTACACACGAACTATTTAAGCCTCTTATTGCACCATCACTTGTACGTGTTATGAAATCTCCGATTGCACCATCAGTCGTACACCAATGACGTAATGGCCTTAATCTGGAACTTAGATAGATAGATAGATAGAAACTTTATTAAAGTGTCAGAGGCCATCTAGCAAGGGTAAAAGAATCCCCTACTAATTTGGGGACACCAATTAGGAAAAAATTAACAAACTAAATGCTATATAAGTGATAGGTAAAATATCTACAGTTATCTAATTACGGGATTTGTAGTAAAAATATACAGTTATCTAATAAAGTTAAAATATACAGTTTTCTACAGTTATCTAATTACGGGATTTATAATAAAAAAATATACAGAAGTCAAGAAGAGCAGAGGCTACAGCCTGCGCAGCCATCATCTAAAAGTTCTTTTATATTGAGTTGGCGTACGACATTAGGGTTGTGACGTCCCTAATACTCTTGGGTAGCTTTGTCCATAGCCTAGGCCCTAGATATCTAATAGAATGCTTGCCGTAGGTGACTGTTTCATACCTGGGTACAGAGAAATCTGCCTGCCTCAGATTGTAATTACTATTTGGTTCTTTAAAGATGTTACTTATATATGCAGGGCACAGTTTATGCTTTACTTTATACATAAGGATGCACAGATCCTGTAAGCGTCTATTTAGTAGGGTAGGCAGATCTGCCTTCTCTAATAATTGTTCTTAACTGGAATTATTGTCCTTGAAAACCGCCCTAAGTCCTCTTTCTTGTAGTGTTTCAAGCTTTCGAGTGTCGCTCGCTTTGCAAAAATGCCACACTAGATGACAATACGTGAGGAATGGAAATATCGCGCTTTTGAATAATATTAACTTAGATTTCATAGGAATTAAATTACGTAATCTCATTAGAACGCCAATTCTCTGGCTGGCCTTTTTACAGATCGAGATTATATGCTCAGAGAAATTTAGCTTGGAATCTTACACTACACCTAGAAGTATGATATTATCTGTAGTTTCGATTTCGACATTATTCACGCAAATGTTGCTGTCATTTTGCGTGAAGCCCAAGTTCAAAACTTGGTACTTTTTGAGGTTACCCGCCAGCAAGTTAGGGCCTGATTACATGGCGAATTTCAGCCCGGGCTGAATATTAGCCTCGGCGCCAAAAGTGAAATTGCGCGCGAAGAGTCTCAGGAGAATCAAAAAATGCGCCGAAAACGCATATCCAAGCTCGCTTTTCAGCCCGGGCTGAAATTCTGTTTCGATTACATGAGATTTTTTCAGATTTTCTGGCCCGTTTGCCCGGGCTGAAAATCCTAGCCCGGTTTGAGCAAATTTGATTTTAAGAGGATTTGTTTCAGAAGCGGGGCTGAAGTTTCAGCCCGGGCTGAAATTCGCCATGTAATCGGGCCCTTAGAATCATACCACGTTGTTGTTAAGTTGGCACTATCCTTTAATTGAAAAGTCACAGCTGCCTGGTCTGCTCCTGCGTGGAAAATTTGGTGGTCTTCTGCATACATAGATAAGTTCGCTGTTAGGCAGTAGGATAGATCATTCTGGAAAACATTCCATAACAACGGGCCAAGCGCGGAACACGACTCACGAATCGGCTCGAACTAACATGACGGCTGATCTTTAATTGATATTTTCGTTCATTTAAATAGTTGAATAGTGCTTTCCTGAAAACCGTACGCTTTGAGCTTGCTCAGAAGTAGTGACCCTTGACATGTCAGTTGAAAGTATGCTCACAGCCTGTCTTTGATCCCTCGCGAGTCTCCAATCTTCTACTAAATTGATCAATCTTCCTTCGGGATATGTTTAGGCATGAACGATACGAACGCAGGAGCCCATTGGGCTCCTGACGAACGATACTATAAATGCTATTAACAACAGCTTTCTTAAAAGTCGCGATTGAATTTAATTGTATTTTTTCATGAGTAAAGGGCTAGCAAAGTAGTCACACGAGTCACATAATTCAAGAATTACGTTGTCCACCTACGGTGATTATTTCCCTACCAATGACGTAATTCTTGCACGCTCTGACACGTTCTTTGCTTAGCTTGCAAATGTTTCTCTGAACTAAAACAGCACAACAATTCATTTCTCTTGTCTCAAGTCGAAAAATGCTCGGAAAGTTACAATTAGATCAATGACTGTCACTCAAGGCGACATGAAAGTTAAAAACAAGCACGATGTTATTCAACATGCTGCCCAATAGAAAGTTGCAACGTCAACACATTCCATGAATGACGTAATTACTTTTTATGTATTCAATACTCGCTCCAAATCAAGCGCTTCAATAACACAAAAAGGCAATATATTTTGTACTAAATAAAGACTAGAATATTCATACGATTTTCAGTACATTGGCGTTTCAACAGTTTTTAGCTAAGAAACATAAGTTGCGTGATTCGACATTTGGCCGAGTGGGAGTTTGGGTCTGGTCGCGCGCTTTGCCCATGGCCACGCCGTTAAAAAAAATAAAACAAACCCCGTGCAGAGCAAGAACCGCGCTCGGCCCATGGCCGCGCGGTTAAAAATAAACCACGGCGAAACCATGAACCACGCTCGGCCTATGGCCGCGCGGTTAAAAATAAAATAAACCCCGTGCAGAGCAAGAATCGCGCTCGGCCCATGGCCGCGCGGTTAAAAATAAACCACGGCGAAACCATGAACCGCGCTCGGCCCATGGCCACGCGGTTAAAAAAAAATAAACCCGTGCAGAGCAAGAACCGCGCTCGGCCCATGGCCGCGCGGTTAAAAAATAAACCCCGTGCAGAGCAAGAAGCGCGCTCGGCCCATGGCCGCGCGGTTAATAAAAATCAAAACCGTTCAATAGATTATGTCCAGAATCTGAGAAAAGAAAGAAGGTAAGTATGCAAAGACTCTCGCCAAAATTCAGATCACAATAATTTTTCTTATGCAAGATATGCGGAGAAACTTTTTACCCGAATTTATAGAGATTTGCATGGAGGCGCCATGTTTGTGCCCATCCAGATGGGCACCAACATGACGCCGGAAACCAACAGAAACAGAAACAAAGGCGTGAATTTATCTCTCGAGGAACCGAAAAACATTAAAATAATAATTTTTTTTAATACAAGAACTGTTCAGATAGCCAAATTCCCCGAAATAAGTCCCGAAATAAGTCACTTTTTAACCAACACGGCCGTCATGTAAATGTCGCGTCACGCAAAAGCTTAAGAAATTCAAGCGTGGTCTATCACAAAACCAAGAACCCTATTCTGAGGAAAAATGTTTATGGATATTAGTTTTATTTCAGCTGCTCTTATACATCATGATAGTAAAATATCAGGAGGATCAATAGTTTTGTAGTTTGAATTTTAGTGACGCCATGTGAAAACCGGCAATTGCTTGAAGGCTAACTAATGAAAACCAAATTCATTTATTGTGTTATGCTATATGCATTGAGTTCAAAATTCAACATTTTTGATAAGCTTAACTGAAGGAATCTAGCTTTTCTCTGCGTTTATATTATAACAACCCAAGTCCAACTGACTTCGTCCTAAGGTGTAGTTGCCCGTGTGTGGTGAATATAGCGCTGACTAGCAATTGCCTTTCTTTCGCTTCAGTTGTGATTATTCCTTCACTCCAACCCGGTGGAAAAGTTTGTGTCACAAGTGGTCATGTGACCAGCTGCAAGCAGGGTCTTTGTGCCAACGACAAGGGCGGGGGAGGGGGGTGGAGGGGCAGAGGAGAGAGAGAGCCTGGGAGCGAGGTTGCACAAATATATGACTACGTTAGGTTTAAGATTTCTTGAATATAAACATAATGGCTCTTTGAGAACAAGGGAAATTCCTTAATCGCCAATGACACCAAAGCTATAACTTGAGTCGCGAAAAAAACTTCCATGCTACTTTAAACGCACGCGTGCGTGATTAGCGTTACGCACGCGAGTTGAGGACGTCATTCGTGAAGCGTCATTCGCCTCTGAAAAAATCTTCGGGGGCCCAAAATTACAAACGAAAAATCTCGAGTTTTCTCGCTCGGGTTAGTCACAGGGAGACCAAGACAAAATTAATCAGCGCGCTCGTTACTCTCGAACGCAATAACATGCAATAGATATGATGGAGTGTGCTCAGTCAAGTGGTCAACAGACATGCAAATTTATTGGAACAAAAGAGAGTGTTTATATAAGAAAAGAGTATGACTCCCACAGGATTGGTTCGCCGTCGTTACACCAACAATACGTCATGAAAAAAAAAACACTCAGTATAATACACCATGCAGACAGTTCTTTCTGTGAAACCTGATGTTCTATGTAGTTAACTACCAATCCTTCCTGCACATTACAGATAATAAAGCTTTTTACTTAAATAAATTTAAAGAAGGTATCTCGCGTCTTGCGTTCAGTGCACGTGACTCAAATCGTGACTCCAAATATTAACAACAAGAGGGTTTTCCAGAACTGCGGAATCTTTGTGTTTAAATGAAGTCAGTAAGTCCCAAGTTTTAAATAAATCAACGTGAACGAGAAAAATGTGATTTGAAACTTTTTTGCTTGCAGTGAAAAGCAAAGAAGCCGGAGTTCGTGAGTCCAGCACTGTTTCTGGAATGCCGATTGTTCAGTGATTTCGTTAAGTAATAATATCGTGCATTTTGCATGGTTAACATTGTCACAGCAAACAACAGTCTTTAAAAATATTTCGCAATGCACAATTTTACACTAACTGAATCTTACTGTTTCCTCAGAATATTTTTCTCCATGTTTAATTTATTACTGCCTGATCAGAAGTGTACCTGTATGTTATTTCTAAGGGATTGTACTTTGCTTTTTTCTTGGACTGTTCAGTCAGGGATACAATGAAAATGAGACAACTTGGACGCTTAATTCGCATGATACCACTTTTTGTATAAACATCCATTTTCAATAACCTCAGTTTAAATATGTTACACTCGTAATTTAAATATATTACAAGACCCGAATTCTACATTTGCATAAATATCATTTGTCGTACATTTGAGTTAAATAGTCTGTTATTGAAATACATTACATTCTTTTCAAGTCGATCGCTTATACTCTCCTCCTACAGAAAATAGAAAGTTGTACAAGTAAGCAATGCCATAACTGTGCAGTATTGTTCCTTCATCGAATCAAAGTGCGAGTTCCCTTGAAACGTCGGCCGCAAACTACAAAGTTTTGAAAAGAATCTTTCAGTATTTCGTTAGGAACCTCTTGCAGGGCATCGCAACCTTCAAATATTGTTAGATGCTCTCTTGTGAAGCCCTATTCGCCATGTTGAATTTCCTGTAGTCTCCACGGCCGTAAATAGTTCGTCCTGGCTACAGACATCTTGATTTTGTCGACTTGGTTCACTGCCGAGCCTCGCTAAGATCTCAGAACTGCTTCGGTGTGTCTCTTGTATCAGGGTATTATAGAGCACTCTAACCATCTGCTTTGGAAGCTGCTCCGCTATGGAACGACTTGTTTTTCGTGTTTGTCATAGTGCCGCAGGTGGAAAATCCAGACGCAAATTTTGGGTAGAAATTTCCAAGTTGGAACTTCAATTTAACCGTGTGTGGCAATCAAATATTTGTGAATCGACTTTTATAGGTTCTTGCGGGATGCGATTATGAAATCACTGGGGAGTTTGGGCAGTAAGATAAGAATGCTCTTTCAAGCACTAAACTGCTTGCGCCTTATAAACATATTGTTTTGCAGTTTGTTTTTTTCTTCTTTTGTCCTGCATCCAAACAAAAGCCTAGACTTTAGAACAACTGGCTATAACACCATATATCACTGAAGTTTTACACGGAAGTATTATATGGGAAATTGTTCAACAAGTGGTTCTAGTAAGAAGATAAAACCCAACTTACTTGCTCCATTCGTATTTGTTCTAGTACACAAGCTACATTGCACTGTACAAGCTACATTGTACTGTACTCATTCTTCGTGAGTGGGAGTTAGCTAACAAAGGGTGTTAGTTGATTTGATTGTTTCACGTAAAGGATCACCCCTTGCGTGCTACAAGGGGTAATCTCTCTCTGACAGCCTACGTCAAGTAGGTATACGTCATTGCACGGACCTCCGTTTGTGGGAACAGCATAAAGACTGGGAATGCATTAAATAAAAATATAGCTGATTTCTGGTGGTGAGTTTTTCATATCTTATTTTGCCAACGAAACCCAACGAATTCTAGGGAATCCATTATTGGCGACGTGTACTGCTGGTTTTTTTGCTCGCTGTGTCTTGCGTGTCCCTTTGCAAAAGTTTAGTCTTGTCTTACAACATCTCTGGGCGCGTGTACGTAGCTAGTACGTTCGAAACTAATCTTGGATTAACTCAAGACAATTCAGTTGACGCTAACACTACACGGTAGTTATCCTGCGAAATCGCGCGGAATATTCTCTGATACTTAGCCGACGAGGCCGTAGGCCGAGTCGGCTAAAATCAGACGATATTCCGCGAGATTGAGCAGGATAATTGTTTTATTATTCAACAAATTGATAACAAAACAGCCTAACAATTTTAAATCTCTCTGTAGACATTTTGTTACTTCATTTTTTCTTCCCACGTACGAAGCTACGTTTTCCGCCGGATATCTGTTACCTGAGGATGACAGATATCGAGAGCATCATGACCATATTTGGATAGTGTTACAAATTGTTGAAATGAAAGATATAATGTACACTTTGTAGCGTGGGGCCTGAGCCCGAGTTTGGTTGGGCATGCGTAGTTTTAGTGTTTGTAGCGAACATGTGCTTGTAAGTTGTCATTCTCGTCCCCAGAGCCTCCGTTTCTTTTGGTCACGTGGTCGGCGAAACGGAGGGCTCTGGTAGCAGCAATTACCGGATGTCCGTAAATCACGGACATCCGGTAACGCATGCGTTATTTATGCCCGCATATCTGCTCATGCTCAGAAACTAATCCTGAGGGAGGGGAGAGAGGTAAGAGTGAGCTTCAGTGTTGACACGCTTCGTGAGAGTCCAGAAAGCATCGAACGCCATCGCTTGAAATACGATTGGAATATGGGCCGCCGTCACCACCAAAAATACAAACAATACAAACAGTCTAGCATAAACAGAAATGGTTTAAACGTCCTTTGTTAGTTGATACAGGTTATATGGAAATGATGCAGTTCCAATGCACTTGGACCGGTTGTCTTTGGTGGAATCAGGAGCCCATCACTAGGAGCGTGCAACTCCCATACTAAGCCTATGTCACGGCATTTTTACAGACCGGTCTATTTTTAGGCATCTTTTCCCGCGAAATAGGTCAGTTCCGTTCTACACGAGCGCACATCGGTAAGGGAAACAATGGCGGCTTTTCCTTTGGATCTTCCAGTGAAAATGCCGACGTCAATTAAAGAATCAAGTCCGCGCTTATGATTTGTCACTGTTGTCCCTGCGGGAGTCTGAATTCGCGGTAAATTCAAGCTAAAAATAGACAGGTCTGTGAAAACGCCGTGACAGGAATATGGGGTAGTTGCTGGCTCCTAGTTATGGGCTCCTGGTGGAATGGGATACTCAACCAGTCAGCCCTTGTCAAAACGGTACAATGAACACCCGATTGATTCAGTCTAAATGTAAGTAGTTTAGATCCAGTTTGTTAAATGGTACAACATAAAAAGATCTGGTCATGTCAAAGAACGAATAGGCTAGCTATCTCTGTTCAAGCGGCACAGCATAGTTTAAACTGGGCTAGAGTGATGTCAAATGGGATAGCGTTACATGAAATGGCAGAGCATAGTAACAATTGATACAGGGTAAGATGGAATAGCTGAGCATGAAATGGCACAGAGTCGAGCGAGAACTGGTCACTTATTTCAATTTAGCCAAGTTAAGTATCTTCTACTGGAAGAACTAGATTGGAAGTGCTACAGAATCCTCCGTAGGAAAAAAGACGGCGACTGGTATATTTACCCACAGTTCTTAGCGCAGGAAAACTTTAAAAACGTTCATTAAAGGGTTGAAAAATCTTCAAACCTACTATACACAATGTCCTTAGTACAGGGACAAATATTGTAAAAATTTGGCTTTCCTTGTGTCAGTATACGCTGTAATAGGTTCGCAAGGTATTGTGGTAAAATGTACAGCCGCCATCTTTTTTCCTACGGTGGATTGTAGAATGCAGTGACAAAAGGCTGGTTCACACTAGCGACGGAATCGGAAGCGGAGCCGGACCAAGAAAAAAATGGCGGCTCTAGAGGAAAAGCTGGCAGAGGCTGTGGGACAGTTCCCCGTTCTTTATGACAAGTCCTGCAGGGACTTCAAAGACAACAGAAAACAAAACCACCCCAGCGTCTTCATAAGGTGTTACCCAACGAATCGCTGATACAGTACGGTGAGAGTGAAGTGTCTCCTGTCAATCAGTAAACAACAGAATGAACCTGGCAAGAACTCGCACGTTTTAATCGTTAGATTTACATCTTCACTTCATCACTAGCCTTTTATCAAAGTACGTTCATGTAGCTTTGATAGTTTAGGATCATGTCAAGTTTTAGCTTTATATAACTCTGAGTTTCATTTGAAAATGGAGAGGTAAAATATGCCAACTACTGCTTGATGAAGACTGACTAGATTTCCAAAAACCTAGTAAAACGAGAAATACCCAATAATATTGAATTTTTAAGACCAGACTATATTTCCTGCTTTTTGACACACGACAATTAAAGCACAACGATCTCGTTTAATATGACAGTTAGTTTCTAAATCTGCACTCAATTCCTAGACAGTTTAGCAAGCTTGGTATAAAAATTAGCATGACAAAAGGAAAAACTCCATTTTTACCCTTTCAGCCCCGACTCAAAATATTGACTCTTACTACATAAAAGCTAAAATAGAATTTTAAGCCATCTATATATTTCGCATCGTGGTCACGAATTAACATTACTTCTTTTAGTCTTAACATTTTTCTTATGGTATTTTTAACTTGCGACCGAATCCATTTTCTTGTATTTAATAAGCATTGCAAAACACTTTTTGAGCGGCGGCAAATTTCCATCGATCCTTTCAAATCTGACCTCAATTTCTATTCTCACGCCCCGTCCACACGTATTCGGGTATTTTTGAATCCGCAATATTTTTTCCGGATACGGCTTCCGTCCACACGCATCCGGCGAATTCGGCAGCGAATCCGGATATTTCCGCTCTCCAGAGTGAAAAAAAAAAAAAAATCCGCAACGAATCTGATAACGTGTGGACGTTTCGAATCCGATGACGTAGCAAAGTCGTGTCCAGTCTCTTACCGAACAATAAACCAATATGCCGGCACAATATGCAGGCCTAGTTTCTCTCGAGTGAATCCGGATACCATCAGATGTGTGTGGACAGGCGAATTCAATTTGAATACGCTGCGTATGGACAAGAAAATTTTTGAATCCGGAAAGAAAATATCCGGATCGATGCTTGTGGACGAGGCCTCAGATAAACCTTTGGTACAATCAGCGAGTTTAGGAAGGCAATATGCGTGTATATACATATATTTTTTTTCTTTGCATGTCTTTTGCATTCTTGTTGTAATTAGGTAAGCTATTTAATTTGGTAATAGGCGAGCAAAGTTTCCAGACATTCGGTCGATTCTTTCGCGATGTCGAAAATCCAACCACTTCCGGAAATTGGGCTAATGTAACCTTATTTACCGACTAAGAAGAGATCAGCCTTGTTGGAATGATAAAGATTCAGTTAATGGAGTAAAAGAAAAGAATTAAATTGAATCCTCTGCTTTTCAAAAATAAATGCTGCTTTATTTATTTATTTATTTATTTTTAGCCATGTTTTTTTAAAATTCTATTTGTCAAAAAGAAATACCATTCTCGGGTAAAAGAACCCGCCATAGATTTCTGATGAAACTTGGTATGGTGTCATTACAGTACAAGGAGATGTTAAAAACGTAATAAAAAGAGGGGGTCACCGTGCTTGTTTTCATGCCACGATGCTGAGAAATATGGTTATTTTGGTGACTTTTGGTTATCTCAGTGCGCAACAAATAAGCTCGATTATTTTTCAATGCGGCGTGTTATATCTCACAGAATTCGACTGTCTTTGATTGCTTATTCATCTACGTCCCAGAAGAAATGGCTTCAAATACCCTGCATTATTAACTGATATTTTTATCCTTTAAAGGAAACATAATTTGGACTTGCTCTAATGGGCCCGTTACGTCTCTATCTGTGGCATTTATTTCATTTGCCAAAAAAGTAGCAGTAGCCATAGATTTCTGCCAAATTTTTTCTCAGTTATTGCGGATATTGTTCTCATTGAATTTATAAAATAAAAAGTGGGGGTCACCGTGCTCATTTAAGGTGGGGCTTTACCTGAATTAAAGTGAAATTTGAGGAAGTTTAAAGAGAGATTGAAAGGGGGAGAAAAGGTTATGGAACACCACTGGTCTGTATCTATCAATTTTTAACTTCAAACTCTAATTTTAAAACAACACCAAATCTTCCAAATTTCCTATTTCCATAAATTTTACTAATCCTTTGAGAAAAACTATCTGTCTCCAAATAAACCTAAAAATCCCCCAAAAATTTACAAAACGGCGCAAAACATAGATGTGTGTAATGAGTGAACAGATTCTTGATTGCTTGAAACGTAAACGAGATATTTGCATTAAGAACATAATACCAAGCCAAAATACGGCTTTCAGGTAAACCCCCGCCTTAAGAGGAAATTAGCTTTTATCTCGCTATCGAGCTTAGTTTGAAGGAAATGTTTTGTACGCGCGCGCGCTCATGTGCGCGCGCTGATGACGCAAAATTCGTGCGCAGTAGGAATGCGCAATGCAAAGCTCGGGAATCACCTTAACGTTAAAGTTACTGACCGATGGTTATTCTATGATTGTTAATTGTATATAAGGGAATGTTTTGCAATGCAGGACATTTAAGTTTTGTTTCGAATAAAACGTATAGAACTTCCATTTTAAACGAATTTCCGAATCGCGAAGATTGTCCGACCGTCGAAACGATGGTACCGATGATTACCGAGGGATTCCGACCAATGTATGTTGGGATACTTATCCCACTCGAATTGGATCATATTCATATCCTCGGTACTGGACTGGAACTAGCTGAAGGCAAATAGCATTTACTTCTTTTTTAACAGTCCAACACCGACGCAGTGATTGGCTAGGTAGTATATCCCATAATAATTGGGTTAATCGGCTTAGGAGTTATCACCCAGAATAATTGTAGCGTTTGACCTCAAAGTTATTCGAACTCAGTGCAAAACAACGTTTCAGTGTCCCTAACGAGATTATAACGAACGCTAGAATTACAAATACGGAAAAAATATTATGAATTAAGAATGCCTTCCCTTGATTTCTTCGTGTTTTAGCTTTACTGAAAACCAGTGTAGCTAACAATAGTTGCAATCGCTTGAAACGCCTCAACCTCGACAACAACATATATACTCAAAGGAAGCCGGGAAAACATTTTTTTCCCGTATGAAGCAATAAAGTTAATAGGTCAAAGTTAAAAGTATTTGAGGCTGCTGAATACGTTCATGACATTCCTAATCAATCTCTTCGTTGTTTCGCAACGTCATATAAAGACACGAATGTGGTCATAGACACTAACCAAACACAATGAAACAATAGCAAATACAGTTACCATAATTATAAAATTCGCCTTAGTCAGTACTCAGTCCAAACATTGTAGCTAAATTTTAATAAACCACACAGCGGGGAAAGCCTAACAAATCATTTCCCTACAAAACCGTGAACAAGATCAATTACGCTGATGCCTCAAACAGTTCTTATCCTCTCTTTGTGTATGGAAACAGGTCTTATGGACTTCTCAGCTATAGTCAATACAACACTCAAAAACCCATTTGTTGTCATAGACACTGGGCAAAGAAACCTCGCATATAAAGCCAATAAAGAAAATTCCGAGTTCGTGCACGTGAAATGTTTTCCGTTGGCTCCTCGCCAGGTCACGGTTACAGGGTAATGGTTTGAGCAAAGAATTGCTTGCTATACTTAGTTTGTATTACAAGGAATCTCGCGAAAGCCGGAAATACAAAATTCCGTTTGCATTTCAAAACACGCAGGCAGCCTATGGTAAGCTCAAACTCTATTCTTTGTTAGCTCCCATTAAAAGACTGAAAATTAAAGAAGAAAAATACTTTCAAATACATGTGAAAAAACAGTGTACTTTGTGCTTGCTGATTGAGAAGACAACAGACAGACAACTTAGCTTAAATGACATCTTTTGTGTAGTAGATTACAGACTGTTAATATTTATTTCTTTATTTCTTTATTTTATTACGTCCCTTATTACGCAATTGGAAATCCTTATGCGATATAAGGCCAGATTGCCACCATCATTTTGATGCTAGAAAGACTTCAAGCGCGATGTTTGACGAGTTAGCTGAAAGGTCTCTGATGAGTGTCTTGGCAGGGACGAAACGTATGCAAGGCTAGTCATTGTAAAATTCTCACACTATTTTTTTGTGCAGAAACTAGTCAAATGATTCAAACATTCGCTGGAATAAACCTCACTTGGCTAACTGTTTTTTTCTTTTTTTTATTGAGTCATGATTAGGGAAAGTGGTATATAGGGCACATAGTTTAAAATTTAAATAAATGAAAAGTCCCAGACCTAGAAAGTCATTAGTGCTACGATTACAACCATTTAACTTCTTGCATGAAGTCTTATGCGTGTACAGATTATTTGAGTGGGCAAACAACATCCCCCAAGACTGATCTTATCTGTTTATTATGCCAAATAATCTCTCCTAAAATCTGTTTCAAAATTACATGATGCTATCATGAATATTCTATCAGTATTATACAATTAATAACTTCATTAAGTGGTTTTCCTCTCTATCTATATAACTTTTTGAAGGCATTCATAATTCAAAGTGTGCCTAATTAATTAAACTGTTCAAAATTTAATTATAATATCGTACAGTTACTTCAACTTAACACTTTTGTTCTAAATTAGATTGAAAGCTCAAATGTCCTGAGAATTTATGAACCTTTCTTGTATCAAGGAAAAATGCACGTCGTGTTCTTCTCGAAATCCTTCCTTACTCTGTGAACCTCCAGCTCATATTATTTCATTTCTTTCCATAGACACGGCGCTCCCCTCGTTAAGTTAGCTTTGTGTCGTGTAGTCCTCTGTCGAGCTTATTTTGTTATCTTGAATACGTGTCTTTCGAATTCAATCTGTCGCGTCTATGTGAATTGAAATCTCAAAATTCAAATTTGCAAGGTCAGTTATTCACGACTTCGAGTGGCTTTTAATACTAAGTTCACTTGTTTGGCATAATTTGCGGCCCAAGGAGAGATATATAGGTACAAATTACAAGATCGAAGGAAATTAAACCGACCGTCTCAACTCCGCCAATGAAACTTGACGAAACTACTTGTGTTAAGGTCAGAATACGAAAAATATAATAACGATATCGATTAGGTCATGGTAACAAAGTGCATATATACTCGTTAAACGCAGTGTTGTAGCCTCGGTTTCTGTTCAGGTATAGTGATTCTTATTAAAGGATAAAGGCTCCTAAGGCTATGGCAAAGTTTATAATCATCAAGTATCATTACTTTGTTGGAAATTCGCCATGGTATTATTGGTGACTACGCATTCCGAGTTAGCCGTTTCCTTCCATCATTTCCATAGTCATGGCAAATAACGGTGCACGTAAAAAATTCCAGACTCTACGGTGGTGAGCAATGCATTAATTCTGTAAACGAAGAGCACAAGTTGTCTCTGTCGATGTACATTTTTTGTTTACTCTCTACGCATGCCTGATTTAAGTTCTGTACCTGTTGTAATTTTGGTAGCCAGAAATTGTAATTGAAACGTTGACAGGGTCCGTATCCTCGGCTATACGTCTTTTATGCCGTCTATGCAGTTTTTTCTTCCAGTTGGCTTGTTCCGTGTTCGATTTCTCTTTTGCGTGGTGCTTATCTGCTAATCCCGCTGGCGGCCTTGCGACGGTCACGCGTGTAGTGTTAGAATTATCCGATGGGACGTCAGGCGAAGGTCGTTCAGGACGATTTAGTTTCGTTTTGTGCCCCCGCCTTCGCTTCCTTTCGCGTGGTAATCCATCGTTTTGTGTGACCAATTGAACTTTTCCGCTGTGTATTTGAGGCAATTTTGGAGCGATGTCCTTGCTTTTTTGGGAGCTTCGGAGTATTTCTGTCATTGTCATAGGAAGGTGATTTGAAGGACTCAGCGAAGGCAGTCTTATAGAGTCTTCTACCAGTTCCTCGAAAGTTTTCTCGTCTTGATGTTTGGTGTTTTGTTTCGCATTTACGTTCGAGTCTTCGTATTCCGAATTGCTGCTCATGATGAAGTCGTGTTCATTCTAAGCCAACGCTTATGTGTCATAGCTTTGCGTCGTGTAAGTAAGCGCTTGTAAGCTTGTCTCCAAACTGTTTGCACTTCTCATCGAAATCAACACCAGCGTGTTTTTTGTTGTTTCTGACAAGCGTTTCGAGGTCGATGTGGCACTAAACACGCAGTTTTTCATCGGAATCCGGCTGAAAAACTTGGCGAAGAGGTTGCGGAGCGAGTTGTTTCCATTCTCGATGGCATAGATTCAGGCTGGCAAGAGAACGTCTTTATACCGACGCGACGAGTCGAAATCAAACACCACCAAGAATTCTGTGAATTACAATTATTCACGGTTATGACAGACAACATCTCTTACCCATGACCTCAGCCATGACCCGTATTCTACTGTTTGTTCGGGCTCTGGCTCATTTAGCTCTCAAGCGGATCATATGCTTGTTGTATTAAAAGATCATAAAATGTTAAGCTACAATAATGTTGTCGATCATATAGTGCAAAATTCTCGCTCAGTGGGTGTCGTTATAATTATCGTGTAATCTAATTGGGCGCGAAACGCATTTTCAGTGCTTTTACTCACCAAGAGGGCAAATAAATTGACGTGTAATTTAATGTATTCCCCTCTCTTATATACACAAAACAGCTTTTGATTGTGTTCTATTTACTTGTGCGTACTTCGTTCTTGACAAGAGAGAAAGATCCTTATTTGAACTGAAAAAGCAAATTTTGTTAATGACACTTTTCAAAAGCATTAATTCAGTGTGATGTAAGCTTGGGGTATTTATTCAAGACAAAAGAAAATTTCCGTATTAGCTTGTGGTTAAAGATTCCTCAGTTTCAAGTCCTATTTCCCCGCCACATTTTCTCATCGTTTAAGTCCTTCTGAGACAGTCATGTTCGCGCTGACATCTTGTCGACTTCATGGGAGAAATTTCAGGGTCAGGAATAAAATTTTTAAACGCAAACTGAGATCATGGGGGGCGGAGTACAAAGGGGAAAATATTTTCTTAAAAAATATTTTGCTTCGTTAAGCGGGCTAACTTTATTCGTTTTGAGCGATGAATCCCCCTCTGTTACATAACTGTCCAGCATTATTTCTATCTAGCCACGAAACTTTTCAGTTTACTTGCGACAAGAACTGATTACCTTTATTTATAGCATTGACACATTCAGCAATGAACGAAGATAAGTGGACAATCTCATATCATTTACGATCCATCAATAATCTTTCAGCGTGGGCAAGTTGTTTCTCGCCTTATTTTGCACCAAAGAATTTATTCCCGCAGGGTTTCCTTTTTTTTTGTTTGATGTTTTAATCCTCAATTACAGGCTGCTTATCACCTTTTCCAACACCACAAAAGATCATGTTTTATCCATTGACCTTGTTTATTATATATCTTTATTTTGTCAGTCTGCAACAACACGAGCCCAAGCCTCTCCGCTCTCGACCCAATGGCTTTCAAGGTCTACGACGACGAAATCAAAGAAGTCCAGTTCATCCTTGTAAGTGATGATTGCCATTTACGTCAGTCACGGCAAAAGAAAAAATACCATAACGCGTAGCGCTAAATAATGAAGTCTCAACCAGCGGATCTAAAATTAGAAGAAGCGACGCGACAATATATTGAAATCTTCTCGTCTTCCATCGCATAACGCCGCAAACTCTAGTGATGTGTTTAATTGAAAGACTACCTTTCCCCCAATTACAAAGCCTGACTCAGCCTCAGCCGGAAAAAAACTATATTCTTGATGTACTACTTTTATTCATATAAGACTCTCTACTCTGAAATTCCTGTGGGTTTCCGCCTTTACTATACAAGCTGACATATTTAATCATGCAATGTTGAACTTTTGTTTTCAATACAGAATTGATGACAACCCCATCCTAGAACTTTATTAGCCCGAAAACGCGACTAAATCGTGCTCAGGAGATCGACTTAGCTGGTAATTTTGAGTCGATGTGCTTCAAGGACAGATCATGAACTTAAACAAGGAACACGGCTCAAAAATCTCGGCGTGGATTTTGCCTTTATGTATGTTACCTACGCTTTTTGTTTTATCATATTACAGTCTTGTCATTCGTTTGCCAAAATTTGTTAGGGTCTGCCATTTGTACTGCACTTCGATCCTAACTTATGTTACCCAACCTTTTTCAGTCCTCTTTGAATTATTGTTAATTCTCTTGTGTCTGTTTTTACCCGATGCATGTTGGTTAAGTTTTCCTCGATTTGAAGCTAACTCATCCAATCCATACATCAGATTATTTACAGCGAGCAATAGAAATGTATCTTGTATAAGTAATGTAAAATGCTAAGTCCTTGTTAATCACGAACATCGGATGAGCCTGTTGACTTACTGGCGCCGGCTTCCAACGCAGGTCCTTTAGCACGGACGAAACAAAAACAACTTGCTTTTACCCGTTTATTCCTAGGTGAACTGGCCGCGCACTGTGTAATTGATTTGTCCAAGACTTACAACGCGACAGCCCAGGTCAGTGCTCGAACCTGGAGCGCTCAAATCATTCAATATCCAATTAACACTAAAGAAGAAAGTTCATCGCGCCTCCCACAGATACATAACATATTCATTCATGACCATTTATGGTGACTTGAGTTAAGTCTGAGCGGAATTAATTAATCACTCTTAAATCTTGCGCCGTAATAGTCTTTGGCGTTTATAATTATATACAGTCAGTGTAGTCTGGGAGACGAGAATACCCCACTTACTCTGGCAAACAACTTCTCCATTTAAATTTATATCATTGCACGTTTTCAGCAGTACAGCCATGGCCAGTCCCTGATTCCTATAAAACAGTCCATAAATCTTATTATATTATTATTCCGCCACATTCTCGATTTTGGGATCGATTCAAAGCTTCGTGTCTGAAATTAACCGTTTTGATATCTATGGTGTCCGGGATAGACGTGTTTCTGACCGTCCCTAAAAAACAGTTTGCAAGGGACACGGAAGAGAGTGATTTGGATTGTAGAATATCTTTTATTTTTTCTGAATTTTAAAGTTGCTTTACTGGTATCTATAAAGAAGGCCACCAACATGGCTGTCTCAATCTACACTCTCCCAAAATTATTTCAGCAGAAGCTCATGTCATGAAGTATATCAGAAAATTAAGCCATAACTTAACTCTAAATCTGTTTATTTTCGTATGCCGTGTAAACAAGCAAAAAGCCATTTGGGAAAACCATCAATATGTAGAGTTAATGCACGGAAGTTGGGAGAGAACTGTCCGTTAAACGGAAAACAGAGCTTATTGCACCTGAAATGCTAGCTGGAAAAACTTCTAAATCATCAAAAAGACAAATTATTTAATCTAAATAAACAATTTATTGACAGTGCATTACGTTAAAAAGTGGAGTATTTGTAACGGGTGATCATTTTTGGCCCTAAAATTCTTTTTGCCCCTACTTTTCAGTTGACAAATGTCAGATATTTACTCTGCAAGAATCGTCGCTTATACTGCCTATTCCAACAGCAAACGAATTGCCGATAAAAGCAAAATCTTAGAGTGTAGATACTTCTAGTTATTTCATGACTGACTGTTTCTCGACCGAATATCTTTTATGATCACTCCCTGGTTATCAGAAGCCCCCGTGCTTGTCACTTTTGATCCGCATGGACATTATCCCCCTAGTTATTTCAATGCATTTCTTGTATTGTAGATTTTACGAATTTACTGTCGTGTCACAAGTTCCTAGACTGTTCTCTTTATTTGCTCAGTCAGTCAACTGTCTACCTTTAAGTTGGACGGACTCAGTAGGAAAATGTTATCCGATGAGATTTAGACATAATTCTTTTTAAATCTAAGTTCGGATTTCAGGCTTTGGTCTTTTCATGGCTGAATTGTGGTTAAAAACTTGTTGATGTTCGACACAGTCTGTCATCACACTAATTACAAGAGATTATGATTATAATCTCTTGTCATTATTATTGCTGAAAATTTGTTAAATTTAGTGCCAGATATGCATAAAAACAAGTTAGTCGTCTTTTAGGCTTGCCAGATTTGCGCACAGACGAATATATGACAGACGGATTATTTCTGTTATTCGTCTAAAACTCGAATTTATATTTAGACGATTTAACTGAATTTATCATTGGGATAATTTGTCTGAAGCAGTGAACAGAAGACAATTGCAAGCGATGACAGAACGAACCTAAATTAATGGTCAACATCGATTATATATTCTTCTCATTTAATTTACAAAAAAGCGAGATCGAGTGAGAAAGTGGCCGGGTTCAAGTTAGTTCGTTTTAAGTATGTTTAACGTAAAATAACAGATTTCCCAGTTTTTGTTAAGTTACACTTCGAAACAAGTGAAGAATTTCCGCTGCGGTTGTTGGAAACAGTATGTAGGGTTGAAATCGACCCGGCCAAAGAATTATGGGATCGACATATTTCCCGGCTTTCCCCAGACCTTCAGGTGGATTATCCGACAATTCTGTTCTTACGGAAACTGGCCGGACTGAATGGAAAATCTCCATTCATGGTTTAATCCTTAAAGGAGCTTTGCCAAGTTGAAAATTTCTCCTAAAAACACGCCTGTATTCTTTTTCCACCATGTTTAGATAGAATTTAATATTGTAATCTAATTACTTCTCAGGATCATGTGCTGTTCAAAGAGGCAAATAGCATATTTGATAGGGTTTTAGATGTCAGTAAGGAATTCAAAACAAAGTTCGAATACCACTGAGAAAGAAAGGGTTGATTCAAAGACAAGGATATTATACGAAATTAAAAGCAAGCTCTTTATTTTTACTTTTCGATCTGACTTACAGCTTGAAAGCTCTTAGTAAAACACCCTGTTCCTAACGGTCTAAGTAATTTTGAATAACGACTGTGAAATTCCGCGGCATTCTTGTTGTTCGACAACAGTATTTTCTCCCTCGGATTTTTATCAAATTTTGCAAACATTTCTTCTTCTTCTTCGCCCCGTTCACTGAAGCCGGAGCACTCCCACGTGTAATTTCCAGATGCTCTGTTTGTTTCACTTCTTTCTGTTTTTAACTCTGGGCGTTGTTTCGCGGACATTTCTGAGCTTAGTATGCCTGTGCCTCTTCCGCACAACAGATCCGGACTTAACAAGTCTCTTCTTCCTTCACGCCAGCTGCTCATTTGGAGATCGGCCATTGGTCTGGACAGAGAGGATAAAGAGCAATGCTTCCTGACAGGCGTAGGTAGACGTCCGTTGAAGTAACGGTTTTGCGAGCGGTCCATTTTGACCAGATGAGGGCTCACATTGCCATCCATTCCTGCTGTCCAATCTGTCTGCTCCGGTATAACACTAAGTTCGGCCGCGTCCAGAAACATTGACCTGAATCTGGGATCAACAAGCTTGCGATCCAGGCGCTCCGTCTGACGTTTGTTCTTCAAGGCGCGTTTGAAAGCAAGATATCCCATTGATACCGAGGACATTGAGTCAGAAATACAAGGTTTCTCCGCGGCGTTACGAAGTTTAGAAAGGTATTCACGCTCGATCTGGACTGACAACCGCGGCACCCCTGCCTCGATGTTCGGTAATTGACCCAAACGGTAGCACCATTGGCGCACATAGGGGGCGGCATCTCCCGAGTCTTTTCGACTGTGATTCTGTGCTAGTACCGACATCCTTTCCCCACAAGACCGCCGCATATTTGGCTCCGTGTGTCTGCGTCGGGTTGCACGTGCTTCAGCCCTTCCTGACGATCTTGGCTGTACCACAGATTCGGTGGAATTATCTGAGTCACCCACAGCATTTTCCACAATTTGCAGTGTGCCATCCTGATTCTCTCTGATCACGTCAAGCCGTGGTTTAAACACACGATGGATCGTCTTCAGCTCGTTCAACACTTTGTTTTTCTCGTAATGGCTTGATCTGATAATCTTGTGTTTTTCTCGCTCTATTTTGTCGCTGAATTCTTCCAACCGTGCCTGCGATGCCCGGGCAGTTCGACGTACGGAATCTGTGTTTCTGTGAATATTTCTTTTGTGCATACCGGAAGCTTTCCACCACACTACTTCAGTCGCTCCTCTCTTGCTACTGTCGTTTGCTTCAATGTTTGCTTTTCCAGACTGTCATTGGCAAACTGGACAGGTTAGAAATTAACAATCAGAGGACACTGCGTTCTCATGAACCGATTTGGCTCTTGGAATTGTTGGTGTTCCACGATTCATGGCAACGAATAAAAGTGAATATGATATATGCTAAGATATACTTAAAATTGCAACAAAAGCCTTCCCTCGCAAGTAGCTGCTAGTTTGTTTATTTATGCGTCTGCCGTCTCTAGCTGCAATGATCACGCAACTCACCGATTACCACTCGAGTTTGTTTTGATACGTTGGGTCAAAGTTCCGAAAGGCGCTTACCTTTAGGAAATCTTATGTTATGTGCAGGACTGAAATCTGACGCAGAGCCCGAGGATTAAACGAGCTGCCATAAAGAGTTACTACTGAGTACAAGACCTTCCTCGGCAATCTTAACACATCGGCGATTAAAGAGGAAAGGTGCGTAGGATATTGGGAATGAGCAACGATTCTTTGTTGATAACCATTCTCAATCGGATGCTTTCTTCGATTAAAATGTATACAACACAGCGAGGAAATGACTAGGTGACAAACTATAGACAATCGTATTCTAAACTTCATACCCATTAGAAAAGGCATACATCGGAATTTAACTTGTTATTATAAACTCAATAAAACCATGCATAGGAGTGAAATAATTCTCTTTGCTACTGGAAAGAAAACTTGATAAACAATCATAAACAACAGAAAAAAAAAATGATGATGATGATTTTTAAGCGCTACTAAGTAAATTGTAAAGGTTTCTAAAGCACGTAGCTGTTAACTGGAAAGTCAAAATAATTACAAAAATAAATGCTATCCTTTATTTTAACGTATTTTTATTGCGCCAGTTTGCCTCGTTAACTCTATCTTCCACAGAAAATAAATTAGATGCCGGGAAGATTGCTTGATTGGCCAAGTCTTTTTTAGCTGATAAACGGAAATGCGTGCACTCTTCCCAGTCTTATACAGATACGTAGAACACAATATTTCCTTTTATGTAGAACACAATATTTCCTTTTATCGTGTTTACAGTAAATGTACGCAACATATGTCCATTGCTATGACCAGATGACAACATACTATTCCGAGATCAATAAATGGCATAAAATTACTCCGTGATCAAATCGACTCATCGCCAATGAAATCAGTGTAGCTCGATTCTGAGGACATTTATTACACGATCAATCTAGCGAGCAACAACACAACGATAAAACCGACCCTTGAGCGAATATTATTCTATAAGTAACAAAAAAACTCTTTCGTTTGAATTGCATCCGAAATAATGCTCCGTTGCCGACATGCGCGGTGGGTTCGTTCATGGTTTTCGCTAATTGCTTTCCGTTGTCGCTATTCTCGTGAAAACAATGGTTTAAACCCAATTATATAATAACCCAAATTATTCTCGCATTTTGATTGATAATCGCCTATGATCTATTAGAGGACAGACGCACGATTGACGTCATCATTACAAAGTTTTTCCCTCTGTGTTTTAAAATGGCGGAAAGTTTTAAGAACTTAAAAAAATATTTTACTTGACTGGGCGAAAGACAAGGTACAAAAAGTGTTTTCGAGGCATTGAACAGGTACGAGAAGCAACAGGAAGAAAGAAAAAGCCCTTTCTCTTTTAGAAAATTACTCAGAAAAAATGCTCGAGCAGTCTTAGCAGTCGGCAGTCGAGCGAGACTAGACCAAACAAATCTCTCGAATGGCCTCCGGCCAGTGTTGACCGCAACCGCAAGGTTTTGGAGCGTATTTTTCAACCCCTGCGATCTTCAAGGTAGCTTTTTCGGCTCACATGGCTGCTCTGATGACAAAAACTGACTTGACTTTCCCAGCGTTTTCTTTAAGATTTGTAGACTTTCGCAGTTAAGTTCAATTCTGTTTTCGCTGTGAGTGGCTGTAAGTAGCTATTGACATAAAAAGATAACTTCTAAATTGAAAATAGGATTACAGAAGTGTGTAATGCTTTTCTCTGCTAAGCATGCAAATTTCCATTGTTTGTTTTCATTTAAAATCCGTTGGGCGGTAAATTCAAGACAAACGAGTGACAAAAGCGCCGGAACAAGCGAGTCGCGCGTTCTTTTAGCAGAGATTTTCGCTTGCCTTGAAAGTTCAAATCTCCAAATGGTAATTAAGCTGTCTTTTCGATGCGGGATTTATATTTATGTTTCTTCTTAAAAGTAACAAAGCGGTGCTAAAAAATGTGTCGAAAAATAGAAAAAGCGATTTGATGTTCTACATTGAAACGGAAAGTTTGATTCGACACAGATCAGGGACACAGACACAGCAGACACAGATCAGAGACCAGTGACTACCTTAGTATGAATATTCGAAGCTTTATTACTATGACCAAAACGTTCTAGTCTTTTTGTACTTTTTCACCCAAAAGAACCAATGGTTTCGCATCTATTTAATAATTACCTCTAATCTGCCAATAGGGCTTTTTCATTTGAGTGTGGAAAATATTTCGCTTTTGCTTTGATTTTGCATTACCACGCTACCTGATTGGCCTAAAAAACACATGCTAATTATTTGTAGTTCAATCAGGTGTAAAATCAAAACCAATCATCACTCACACGTAAACGTTTTCTCTCGCTTCGTACCAACTTCATGTATTTTCTTCGAGTTTTGATTGGTTCTCTGAATTGTGATTGTAGGGCTAGAGTGATAAAGTTAGTTCTGGTTTTATGATCATGTGTATTAAAACGAATACTACTCTATAATGCTGAATCATAATGATTTCTGCAACTAGTGCCAACTATATACAGTCAAACTCGCCCTGTAACGGTAACCTGTCGTAAGCACTGACACTGAGCCATGTTACCAGCTTCATAAACTACACTTTATTTTCTTTTAGACGGAACCCCTCTTCTGCTTCTACTTCTACTTCTGGTCGCAAGGGTGTCTTCTTCAGTTCAACTGTACAGGATCTCCTCGAAGATAAACATTCAGCTGCAATGACATGCTTCAAAGAGGATATGGCAAATGCATCACAAATTATTGAAACAAGTTGTATTTTACGGAAGCTGATTCCCTCAATAGTGAAGGATATTTGCAGTTCTATCGTCTAGTTTTAACCCTGTTAAGGGAGGAATCTGTCCATCACGAACGAAGACGTAAGAAGGATTCTAACGGAGTTCATAGCCTTTAGCGGTATTACAAATATCGTGTTAGTCAACGAGTTCTATCCTCATTTCAACCCTTTTAAGAAGAGCTATATTGTTCTGTTTCCTGTACCAGTATATTCCTGTAATAGGGAGACCTGTAGGGTTGTACAGTCCATTAAGATTGGTTTGTGTGCAGGATTTATACCACCAAGCGCCTTGATGATCCACAGCGCAGTTACTAGACGGGTAGGTATCAAAGTCTTTGTCTTTGGTGGAGAAAGCGGCGCCACGATTGTAATTAAGCGAATCTATACATGAACCTGTAAAAAAGAACAAGAATAAGATGGCGACCAAGGGTAAATTTTTTCAGAGTAAGCAAACAAGCATCTTCGCCTGTCCCGTTCTCCCGCGACAAAGAGAGACAGACAAAAAGAAACATTCATAGTGTTTTTGGTATGAATTTTGGCGCGAAAGTAAGAACCAGTCATGATAAGAGAAAGAGGACGGTCCGATCACTGTCGAGCTTTTCGATTAGTATGGTATTTGTTAACTTTTGAATTCCTGATGTATTGAGGAGGGAAAAAGATGGCTACCTATAGTCTGGAGGCTGAGAACACATAAATACCTTGATAAAATCCAAGACGTGCCAGTCGATATCTGTCATCTTCACCATTCACAGTAAAGTTATCATATTCCGCATAACAGGAGAAGCCAGCAGGGTCTTCTAGCTCTACTCTCAACTTGTGCTGGTTTGTCTGATTGGTCAGGCGGTGAATCTTTTCAAGACCGAGCCAAAATGTGCCATTTAGGTGTCCGAAACCTCTTTTGTAGTCTTCCCAGTCGCGGTAAAAGTCGACCGAGCCGTCCAGTCTTCGTTGAATCACGGCCCAGGCTTCCCCGACATTATTCTGTTTGCAAAAGATTTGGAAGGCTCCCATACCATCCGGATCAATCATATAAACGCCATCTGTTGTGCCTCCGTGTTTCTTTATCTCTGTGCAGCTTCTGGGGTGAGCTCGAGCTTTATTGAAAAGAAGATTGGGAAATTGTTATAAGGTAAATGATTAATAATGGTAATTGAACTGAGTGGAGTGCAATTTGGTCTGAAATTTTCAAAATCGAACGAGCGCACAGCGCGAGTTCGATTTGAAATCACAAGTATGATTTCAGACCAAAATTGCACGACCCGAAGTTCAATTACCTCTTTATTGGATCCATTTTTAAATCGCACAATTTAATAGCCCAAATACAGGAACAAGATTTTGGTCATGACCAATGTTTATTAAACCAAGCTGCCAAATTTGCTAAATAATGGCTTTTTTATCTTTTATTTTCCTGCAATGTGATTGGTGAGTTTAAAAGAGCCTTTAAATCTGATTGGTCGTTTTGTTTTACTGTCCCATTCTTATTGGCTGAGAAAAAGATGAGATTTAGAGCAAAAGATAGTGCAATTTGTGAATAAATCGCACCGCTGAGAACCAATCATATTACAAGGATAACCAGTGATTTCAAAATGGATTTGATAAAGATCATTACCACACCACCTACTACGTGAAAAAAATCTTACTTACAATTAAGTGGCCTGCAGCCTCTATAGAATTTCAAGTTTGCAACCATCGTTATGTCCTCCTTTGCGTATTAGGCAATGACCCTCACCTTTATCACAAAACCTCCCTGAGTAACCTGGTCTGCAGTTACATGTAAATCGTTTGTTATTGGCTTCACAGATCTCTTGGCATGTTCCACCATTGAGACAAAGACCATTCCCTTGACAGCAACCATTGTAGCAGTGTATACATTTCGTTCCTACCTTTAGGATAGCAAATATATTGAATATTAGTAGATCAAAGTGCAAAGACCTCAAATAGCGGAACATGGATTGAATTCTTCATAATTGTTTTGCTTAGACATGCGATTTTTTCGCAAGAAAATCAACCACAACAATGGTAGTGACGTAAACTTGAACACGATATAATTAGAACCTTCATTGATGCGATTATCCAGACCGCTCACCCTACCAATCAGACTACATATATTCTTTATATGCGTGATGTGGTTTAAAGAGTGACCCTCTTAGGAATGTTCTAAATTCTAAATGTCTAGATCACAAAGAGAGTCAAAACTCTTTGAGTTGCAAAACTGCGCTTTACCTTGTTAAGAATGTCGTTAACGTTTCATGTGATCTGTCATGATACCTCACAGCTTCTAACAATCCCTCTGTCTTTTTACATATAACCCCTCTGTCATGATACTGTCGTGCTACCTATAGGGGAATCCTTGTTTACAATATTTGCCTCATTAGCATAAGCAATTCTGTTTTTGACAGAGTTACAAATAAATCAGTTCTGAATATTGAAAGGTCATAGTACGATTAACTCTGCCAGTGAATATGAGCCTGATGTATTGAATACTTTTTGTGCAACACGGGTTTAAAAACTCAAAATTTAACAAAGAATGTATGAGCTCATTAGCGCTTTTGCCACCCAGAAATTTTGCAGTTTTTGAAAGACAATTTATCCCTGAATATTACACCCAAAGAGCTAAAAACTTCACCATGTACTAAGTTTCACTAGCTCTTTAGATGCCTGAAGTCAATTCATATCTAACATGTTGCCTTCTGTACGCAAAGCCGTATGCAAATGAGCAAAAATGTAAACAATGACGTCAGCATGAATCCGCCTATACTAGCAACCTTTCTGCCATGTTACCTAAAAGCCTCTCTGTCATTTTACATGGTAATCTTTACGTTACGTTGCCCAGCAACCTGTCCGTCATTACACCTATAACAAATCTCTGTCATTTTGCTATTCAACTTCTGTTTCTCCCATGACCTATCGATTTCTCTAGACAGACAGTATTTTGTAATTTGTTTGCAGTGTAGCAATTTCTTTCTCATGTCACACATAACAAACTCTTTCTTATGTTACCTAGCAACCTCTTTCTGTCTTGTTACCTAGCAACTTATCTTTCACGTAACCCTGAAACCTCTCTCTTATTTTAGTGTCGTATGGGTTTAGCACTGTTGTGCTAATTGGGGACACTATAAATAAATAAACAAATATTTCAAATAGAACATAAACTGTTACGAATCCCAACTGGTGGGAGGCTGACCAGATTACACAACGCGGTCGAGGAGTTGAACTCGGGACTACCGAGAACAAATCGAGATAGTGGTAGGGTGAAGGGTTTGAACCAGGGACCTCCAGATTTCAAATCCAGCGCCCTAAACCACTCGTCCACGCCACCTCCTGTCTGTTATGTTTTAAAGCAACCTCTCGTCAAGTTACTCAGCAACTCTTCACTTATCTTACCGCCAAACCCTTCTCTCATATTACCTATAGCAACGGTGCTAATACCTTACAAGCTGCTGTCATTTTGTTTAGCAGTATCTCTGATAAAAAGCGCATAATCGATTAACCAAACTTGTGTTTCTCGCACCTTAACGTTATAATCAATTCCAATCTCGTGGTAGCTGTGTCCGTCTCTTCTTTTCAATGCCCCGGGATTTAGATGTCTGTTTTCCTCATTCAGTTGACAATTGTCCTTGTGCGCAGTTATCAGATAGTTAAAAGAGATGCACCGGCAGTTCCACGCACAATGCTCAAAGCAGTTCTTGTGGCTGCTAACTGTAAGGTTCTTGAAACTGTAGCCACAAAGAGCGAAATTTTCCACACTGTCTCTTTCTCTGGAGAAGTAATATTGTTTCACTGTGCAAGGCCTAACCTGGCACGCTGCTGTGAAAATCAGGTTGTGGACAAGCCAAAAGATTACTTTTGAGGAGCATACAAGAGGCATCCTAAAAGAAAAATGCAAACAACTGCAAGTTTTTCATGTTGCCATAAATTTTCCATTAAAAATCACGAAGACATTTTGAACATATTAAAAAAAAATTAATAAAATCCACAGAATTTGCACGATCATGGTGCAATTTAGTGTATTAAATTAAAGGAATCATAGATTTCTCAATTTACGCAAGTATATGACCTATTTATCCAATGATCTCGATATGTTTTCTTCTCCATTATCTTGTTGCCTGCTGTTATCCTCTGCTGTCGATCTTGTACCAACACAGACAGGCTCACGCAAATATCTTCTGCAATATCAACTTGACTCCAGTGGGGGTTTTTATTTCATAAATTTTATAACTGGAAACCTAAAAGCTATAAAGCAAATACGAGATGGCAGTTATGGATGTTCTGCCCTGATCAAATTTAGTTTTTACTCGACACTTTGCGACATCAAGCGTTTTTCGAAAAAAGTGGCTTCGTTAACGAAGGAAGTTTTTGTCCTAACAAAGACTAGAATTATAATAATAACAAGATAACCGAGTTGCTATTTTTCTAACATAATGATAAGTTGTGGAATATTAGCTTTATTTATGACAAACGCTTCATATATCCACTATGAGGCGTATAAACTGACAAGTTCTGGATCTCCAATACAATACATTATAGTTTTTCGATGCCATAACAAAAAGCACGTCTACCTTAATGTGTTTGTAACTTCTGTGAAATTCCCAGATTCTTTTGTCTCATTTTAAATGCACTTGACAACCTTTCCTGAGAGAAAATAAATACAATAGTATTACTGTTAAACGTTCAGTAAGACATTGTTGCTTTCAGAGACTTGGGTTGAAGTTTCTATTTTTGTCACAACTAGCTTGGTTATTTATGAACTTGAAGCTGATAGAAGTAAATTAACCCCCGAAGCGTTCTTTTCAAGCATTTGACCTTACTCGGTGTTTCTTTAAGCTGCCTCATTCATCTTATTAATTAGCAAAATAATTTTATCTGCGTTTTGAACCTTTCACTGCCACCTTGCTAATGTTCTCACCACATTTTAGCTTACAATAATAACACTACTTTTTGTACTTTTGATCCTCTTAGATAAATTCAGTTATTTCATTGCTCAGCGTAATGTACCAAAGCGACGAAGAACCACAATTTTCCAATAAATGTCACAGTTAACGAGCATCTAGTCTTCGAGCTGCCATGAACAGTAATTAGCTGAGCATACGTAACACGCCAGGATTACGTGGAAGACAATATCTGATAAACTGACATGAAATGGAAATTGCCTTTTCGTCCTTATTTCTATAACTCGATAGAAACACGGAAAAGACGGCTTTTTCCCATGACTGAACGGCAGTAACATCTACGCAAATTTACACTGAAAGCAAATTCCCGATAACGTTTTGCATAGCCTTGACATTTAGAGTTTGAAACTATGAATATACATAGTAAGTGATAATCTCAAACATCATCCGATCCTTGATCTGTTGCACACAAGAGAGGACGTTTGGGAAAATTTAACACCATATGACGGTGAATCTGAGTCGGAAGTGTTGGAACTTTCGAATTCTCAGCAAGATTTTTAAGAATTTAAATTAAAATATGAAAACAATAATAAGAAGCGGTCGAGGCTAATAAAAATGACTTTGATATACATAACCCTTTATGACAATGTTAGCGCACGTAATCTAATCAAGATTTAAAAGATGGAAATCATGATTAGAAAAGTAATTTCCACGTCACTTCCTAACTCATCACCTTGAAGAGTTTTTATAAAGCAATACATCAGCTGGGGTCTCGTCTATTTCGATTTATTTAGATAGTGGGAATTTTGCCTTTCGGGTTTTAGTTCGGACAAACGTTTCTCTTTCCTGTTACAATTACAACACTGCTAGAGCAACAATTTTAAAATTAAATGTCAAACCTGTAAAAGTTTCACTAGCGCCGTGCGTAAGTTGGTTAGCCTTGAGTTAAACGGCAAATGTTTTATACATGTAGTATTTCCCACGAAAAGGGAGAGCAATACTGGTGGTGCACAAGCGCAAAAAGGTGATAAGGTTTTAAGCAAATGCTTTACAAAAGATGGCAACGATGATAAATTTTGGGGTGGAAATGAAAATGCATGAAAGAAAGTAAAGCTATGCATGCTAACTCTGATAAATTCTGAAGAAGGTACCCTCTTGACAGTTTTCAATCAGCTACGATTTTAGTGTCACTGTTCTGGGAAAACAAGACAAAACCATGTAAAAGATCGAATCGCCCGTTTACCTTCATCTTTTCACAGTATAAAAGCTATCCAAAAAGGTCCAAAATGATTAACAACCACGGTATTTGCCAAGGTAGGCGTTTGTTTCGTTTTGTTTTTGTTTTTTCAATTTTATTTCAAATATCAATATATCAACTCATCATCTCAAGCGGTAGAAAAGTGCCAAAATTTCGGGTTATTTTAGGCGACCTTAAAGGTACTTCGTACTTCCCTTTAAGACCACAGTTTTCACGAGGTGCCAAATGTTACCGCCGAATGACATTTAATTTCCTAAGTAAAAGATTTTTCGATAGTCTCTTGCACTGTTATCAGTATCCAGTTTGGAATCTACAAGCAAATCGGCTTAAATGGCCTCGTAAAGAGCAATGAAAATCTTCCGTCAGAAATATTCCCGCCAAGTTCAGTTTAGCGAAGAATATCACTTTCTTTCGACTCTCTGCGAGTTTAATTCATGATCCACTGAGAGTTCCCTCTGCAATATTTAGTTGGTCTGCAGGAAAAGAGTACTGATTTAAGCCGTGACATCGTTATTAAACAAACGTACAAATCTCAAACTCACCAATTAAATCCCTTTCCAGTAAGTTAACTAAATGTACGTTCCTGCGAAAACTAGCTCTATTTTTAACGCTACGCTACGTGGAAAAAACGAAATGGATCTTCGACCAGTTTGCTGGTTTGTTTTGTGTAAAACAAAGTACACGTTATTAATGATCGAAGCTCCACCCGTTATTAATTTTCAGACTTCTGCAAACACTTTTTTTCACATTGAGTTGTCGTTTTCGACAGGCGCGACTTGTCATAGGCCTAGTTTAATTAACTATTTCAGGCGGCGGACGACAGGAGTTCGCAATGTCCATCTCTTTGAAAGGTCTTCCCTTGGTTTGAACCGCTCTTTCTGTCAGAAGAATCGCCAAGCAGTGTGAGGTTGGACTCGGGTCAGTTATTCCTCGATAATTTGGGTTTATCAACTGAGTTGATAATGTGAATTGGCTCCGTCAGAAAGAGATTCGAAAGCTGACGTTTCGAGCGTTAGTCCTTCGTCCGGAGCGAATCAGTTATTCCTCAATTATTTGCGTCCAAACGAGAAAGAAACCACATAATTTTACATCGTGTTGTGGTCTTTTTGGAGCAGCTGTTGGTAAATTCAGGTTAGGACTCCAATTTTCTGCTATCCGAGTCAGGATACGGTCACATAGGAGAGAAGAATTGAAAAATTATCCGGCCCAAAATCCTATCAATGTTAGGACTGTTGACGGTTACATTTCTTACACTCAATTTTCTCCAGAGGTCAGCGAATCGCAGTTAATTTTTCATCGTGTTGGTGTCTTTTTGGTGCAGCTGTATGTCAACAATGAGGAAATGCAGGTTAGGAAACTAATTTCCTGCTATCCGACTCAGAATCCGGTCACGCAGGATAGAAGAATTATATAGAGGATATTACACGGTGGAGAGAAGATATGAATTTTATGTTCGAGTGGCAAGCTGCGCTCACTCGTGAGATGTTGCTCTTGCCACGAGTAACATAAAATTCATATCTTCGAGCTAACGTGTAATGTTCTTTTTATTATATAAACGTACTGATAACGGCGTTTTTGATGATTTTCCGAAGATTTCCGACCATTTTCCGAAGATTTCCGAAGATTTTCCAAAATTGTCCCGAAGACCAGACGAACGTTTCCGAACATTTCCCGAGAATTTCCGAAGATGTCCGAAGATTGCCGAAGACTTTCGAGGAAGACCCGAAGATGTTTCGATGATACACGAATTTAAGTACAATTTAAGAGACAAACCTGATGCCACTGAAATCATCGATATCTTCACATGTGAGGATATCGTATCGTTTTTATGAATTTGTTACTACTCGCTATACCACTGACTTTTATATAATAAACATTCATCTCAAGACGTGCGAACGCTGCTATATGAGGACTGTCAACGGAAATCTTTCTTTTTCTCAATGTTTCTTCTGAATTTGCGCAGGCCACTGCAGTATTATACTGTATGTAGTAGAGGGTTTCACCCTCGGCATTTTTACCTAGCCACACGTTTATAAAGTCTTTGATTGATTGGTTAATTGTGTTGTTTCCCTCTTTACCTTCCTAGTTTGAATAACATTATCGACAAACTATAACTGTTTCTGGAAGTCGTTCGAAGTACCAGTTACTAGCTAGTCCTAAAGCTCGCCAAAAGTTTCCCGAAAATTCGGCTACTTTCTATATTACTTGAGAGACGTAAATTACGATGTGGCGATAATTCGAAGAAATTAAAAATACGAACGCTTAACTCGGCAAATATCACGATTGTTATTCTTTTCGGATAGCATTTGTATCGTAAAAGATGAAGGTAAACGGCCGAACTGCTCCTTTTCTCTGGTAATGATATTAAAAGCGGCAAACTTTTCCACGATTTTCTTCCGTATTCATTGATTCAACTTACATTTTGACCTTGCCTGAAGTCGAACATTCAATGCTCTAATCGAGACACGTTGTTATATGTATTGTTTTAAAAAAGGTTTTCAAAAAAAGTGTTGTAGTCAGATTTCACCTACTTACGGTAAAAATATGACAGAAAATAGCCTTCGCCCTCTTACATTTCGACTCTTGATTTCGTCCAACTACCGTGTACATGTCTTGTCCGATAGTCAGATAGCATTGTCTGACAACCTAAATACTGATTTGATTTTTTTTGGCATTTGCGTGATCTCGTAAATTAAGTAATTCTGAATGTGGCCACGTGATACCCTTGAAATAGCAAATGGACACAGTGAGTACACTTTAGGGAATAATAATCGGAATCGGATAAGGATAAACAAAGCTGATTTGAAATTACGAGCACGATTAATATTGCTCTTTGAATTGTACGACACAGCGGAAACATTAAAAAGGAGGCCGTTCAACTGCACAATTGACGCTCGAATGGTGTAAGTGTAAGTGGCAAGCAGATCAATAATTGATCTGCGAGACTCTGACATAAAACACGATATTATGCGATAAGCGAAGTCAACAATTGTTTTATCATTCGCTAACAAGTTTGTTTTCATATTTAAATCGTTCTGCATATGACAGCTCAGGGAAGCAATCTGCCATTTTTCACTTAAGAGCGTGGTTACAATTACGTGTGAGCAGAATATTATTTACAGCAAAACACAGTAGACGGTATTCCGTATCAGTAGGCTATTATTTGTAAGCAGGTATTTGCAGGTCACGTGATGGGCTCTCGGCCATTGAAAAGGAGGAAAAATGCATCGAATGAGAACAATCATTATTGTAACTGGACACCTGTAATTCGAAACCCACGTGATGGCGCGCCCATAGCCCTTTTCACGGTTAACATCACAATATAATCTAGCATGTATGTGAGGCAATTTCGGGCAATTGTGTAGTTTTAGCCCGAAATTTCCTCGCATCCACGTTGGATTACATTGTAATATAAATGAGATAAACTTATCGTGAAGGGCTATTACGTGACAAATGCGCGTCGAAGACCATTCACAAATAACTGCAGAAATTCTCGCGCGCTCATTGGCTAATTTTCATTGTCAATAAGCGGACAGACACATTAATTTATAAGTTATGTTATGCGTCAACGAGCGATAGCGGACAATATTTGACAATTTGCTATCGTAAAAAACAAATTGACGACAATGAATTTCGTCATAACGTTGTCAAAGTTTGACAATGTTATGACGAAATTCATGATCAATAACAGGAAAGACGCAGGAAAACTTGACGTCAGTTTGTTAATATTAATAAGGAAGCGGTGTAGTTTGTAGTTGCTTCAGAAGTAAACAATTTACATACCCACTACCAGTTTTCATGTACGTAGAGAACTGTTGAAGATAAGATATATTTCATAGTTGGTCTTATATACTAGTTCATTTCTAGTATACGTTTTGCTCGATTAGCAGGTCGTTCGTTATTTCAAGCAACTCCGCATTTAAATTCACGTTTCTTTTCAAGTTGATCTGAACTGAATTCGATGAGACTTTCCTTTAGCCTATTATTTGTTTGGAACAAATAACAGGCTGAGAAACTCATTATCTATGCCGAGGTTAGTGACGTCGCTTTCAATCAATCAATCAATCAATCAATCAATCAATCAACTAATTAACCAATTCAGATCGATCGATGCTTGATTGCGGAGAAACTTCTCCTTTCTGTACCTGAGTGAGTCACATTGCTTGTTATCGGTAAGGAAATGAAAACAAAACACGACAAGTTTATTAAATATTTCAACTTATTATATGGCTGTGCCTCACAAGGACTGGGAACTACCGAATTCTCGAATTTGATTGGTTCCAATCCACATTGAGCGGTCCGGGTTCGAGCCCCTGGCCGGGGACATTGTGTTGTGTTCATAGGCCAGACACTTTACTCTCACAGTGCCTCTCTCCACCCAGGTGTATAAATGGGTACCGGCGACTTATAATGCTGGGAGTAACCCGCGGGCGATTGACTAGCATCCCATCCTGGGGGAAGTAGAAATACTCCAGCCGCTTCTTGCTACAGAAACCTGGATTAGCTGGGCCCCTTACACAGACATAACCTTTACTTTACTTCCCTCCCCACCCGGTCATCATGCGAAAGCAAACTATAAAGAGCGCCAAATTTGGAACAACTTACATCTAGCCAACGTTGCTTTCAACTTTACAGTGAAGAAACGTACCTAAAGTGATGTTTCTCGACCTAGTAACGCCTTATTACGTCGAAAAGTGTTCGGGTGACTCAATGCTGTTCACAGTTACTGTGACAACTATTATTTGTTTTTCCTAGCATATCACTATACTGAAAGTAAAATGAATTTTTTTAGTCTCATGAAAATATCGATATATCAATGTTCTAACATGGCTTCGAGAATATCAGGCCAAAATCCATTTTTTTTTAAGAGAGACCGGCATAGATACAAAGGAAACACCACCAAATGTAGAATTTTGACCTGAAAGCCTCGGAAACGTATTAGAATACATGGCCTATTCACTTTCTTGGTAATAGCAAATGAGAAGTTTTCACTTAGTAAACCCCTGTTAATTTGCAATATTGTTGTTGTTATCTATGACTTTTTTAATCTGATTGTAGAAGCGTCAGTTTTCGACATGTTTGCAGAGTCGTCATTACTAAAAGCGTCCGTCGCGAAGCAATATACAAACGACCTTCTTAATTGTGTCGGGCGCAACTGAAAATTCTAATCAGTGTGATTTTTGCTAACTTTCCCTCGGCTAGTTTTAAAGTTAATGTATCATAAAACTGCCAAGAAGTCGATACGTCAGAGTTCTGTGGAAAAAAGGCGAAACAGACGATCTTAATTATATTCTCTTTCATCGCTCAAACTGCATTGAAATCAGGAAAAACAGTAATTACTATTTCTTCATGACATACCAGTTTTTCTTCTTTCATTTTTCTGTTCACTGTGGTAATTGTGGTTCCAAAAGTCATTTGTTCAGAATCTGAGACTCCTTCACAAGTTTCAATTTTTGAACATCATGGGGCTTTTGCTTTAGAGCCAGGGAAAAACTGTAATTCCATTATTGCCTGTCAACCAGGTCGACATCCTCATTATTTCTTCTCTCGTAAATACGTATACGTTCATTGTCCATTATGGCCCGTTCAGCACTCCATTGCGGTGAAACATTTTTTTTCTTATCGAATATTCAGTTGCAATTTTGTAGCATCTCTTACTGACTGAAGATAACGAAAAGTTGTTTCAAAACCAACAAATACAGTTATCAAATGTCTCATGTAGTACTTCCAGATCAGTGTTAAACACGAAATTATTTTCCCATTTTAAGGAAAGTAATGTGAATTACACTTTACTGATCTATCTTCAGACTTCAAAGCGTTTACGGTTTCAATCTTGTAATGCGAGTTGTCTGGGATTTTTTTTTTTAACTTTGTCTAATGTGGCAGTTTTGGACTCAATTAATCACGGCTAAAAGGAAGACAGCAATAATAATAATTATACTTACACTATCCTTTTAGCTACGATCAAGCAAGGACAAGCGGGAGCTCTTTCTGCAAGCCTTCTAGCTAATTGCCGAAAGTATTTAGTTTTTCACGGTAATGAATTTCAAAATGTGTGTTTTACTGCACCTTGTTTGTGTAACTAATGGCAAGAAAGGTAAACAGAGATGCTGAATGTCAGAACGTATTTTCAAAGACTGACTGATTCTATAAACCGCGAATTCGAGCACAAATGAAATGTCTCACCATGTTCAAACACCAGAGAATGTCATTTAGCCTGTGTTTACTCGAGAGTGGAATAAAAGTACACGGTGAAGTTTGAAAAGAAAAATGTTTTTACCAATGTCTTAATCCCGCTGCAAACAAATTGCATTTACATTTATGAAAAAGATGAAAAAAAAACGTGTCACCAATATTAAAATATAAGTACAAAATCTTTAGCTGGTTTCAGATGAGAGCTTGGTCGGATAAAACTTTCATGTTGACGTTTGTGAATTGTCGATACCAACTGGCTCTTTCCAGAGCACGTTGCAAAGAAATTCCAGCAAATACCTTTTACTGTAAAATTCTAAGTTTTATTTAATCACCTTTTTCTTAATTAACACTCTTTATATTACTAAATAAATAATATTCAGGACCGTTCACTCATAAAACTAAAAACACTTACTATTAGTGGCCTTTTTTTCCCACTTAAGAATGGAAGATCAGTTGCATCAATTTTATGTAACTAGTCTACGTATTTTATATTTCAAAAGAATTAGTTTTTCAAAAGCCATTTCTTTCAAAAGGATGCAGAAGCGGTAAAGATGAAGAAGCAGGAGGCGGCACAAGGGGAGGGAGGGGGTTGACACATTGGTTGTCGTTAGCAACATTAATGACGTCAATACGACGCAATAGGCATTGTAAACGTCCGCCATCTTGGACCCACCATTTCTCTCTGTAAATCTATCATTTCCTCATATCTACCCATGCTTTAACATTATTCCATAAAAGAAAAAAACTAAACTTGTAGTCCTCCTGCTTCGTTCTCGAGGTAAATTATAGGACCATCGAAACATGGAACTACTATAATTTTTAGATCTGTACTTGAGTTTTGCAGCTAATCAGTCAGTCTGATCGACAACTCTTATCATCCGCACGAAAACCAATTGAGATATACATGTAAGATTACAATTTATACTATCAAATCGGCCGTATTTATGGCACAGTTGGCAATTGAATTCAAAGCGGTTCATTTGCTCTTCATTATAGTTCTGAAGCTGTTTTTTTGTTCTCCTTTTTCAATCCATTGTTGAACGAAATAAAGATTGTAATAGTTTTTGAGAATAAGTCTCTTTTTTCCAACTCGTGCTTGTCTTAGATCATTCATCGGAAAATGGTAAATTTAAAGTTAAGCTGTCTAACCAAGCTTGTAATTTAAAATCAACTTTGCAATATATAGACCCTTTTCACAAATGGCGCCGTTATTTGAATAACAATACTTAGGCTCACATCTACGTGAAAAATCCTGTCTGGAAACTTAACATAGGTACGAGGCTAGGGATGTACGAGGCTAAAGATGTACAAAGTATTGTTACTCAAATACAGGAGCCATTTATGCAAAGGGTCTATACATTTGCACTTGGCTACCAGTCCTTAGCAATGCCACTGCATAATTGTCAAAAGCGGAAGTACAAATAGGTAGTACAAGTGTATTGCGGCATCAAAAAAATTGTTGATATTTTGCTATGACTATGAGAGCAAGAGCCATGTTGTGCTAAGCCTTTCTTGCATCACTTGAACCTTTTTCAGTTCTCGTTATCCAATCGAACTAATATAATGTGATCACCAGAGAGTATTTCACTTGACTAATTTGTCACTCCAGAAATGCTCTCAAATGGTCTTTGCTCCCTTGACTGCATTATATTATCAAAATATTTTGTTCAAACCCTTTATATTTCTTTAGCTTTCATTTCTTCTTTTAAGGGTACACAATACACCTCCTTTTGGCCTCAAAGTCAGCCTCTCTTCATGTTTCATCTCGTCTTGACCTGGACACAGGCTCAATTCAAACTCCTGCAGCAATCTTGCCATGAACACTCGAGCCTCAAACTGAGCAAATGTCTGCCCAATGCAGGTCCTTGGACCAAGTGAAAACGGAAAGAACACAGAGTGTGGAATCTCGCCTTTTACTGCAGCTGAAAATCGATCAGGGTCAAACTTATCTGGTTCCTCCCATGCTTCAGAATAACGGTGCATTATAAAAGCACTAATATTTACGGAGGTTCCCCGCGGGAGGAGGTAACCTCCGACGTTTTCGTCTTTCGTGGTAACTCGTGTAGTGCCTGCCACTGGAGGATGAAGTCTCAAACTTTCCTTGAGCGTCTGTCCAAGGAATTGAAGGTTTCCTAAGTCCACGTACTCTACAAATTGACGGTAACCTAGCACAGCTTCAATTTCTTGAATAACTCTGAAAGAGGTGTTAACAGATGTTAGAGTGCTCTGTAAATACTATAGTCAGATATATATGTCGCTCTCTTCATAGCCTGAGTTTTAAACTGTAAAATTCTACCCTGATGTCATGGCTCTACAGGGCTTAATCCTGAGCCCCCAAATCCCACCACACCCCTCTCCCCAAGTCTTTTAAACATGCAAGGTCCCCAAGCTGGAATCGTGATGCCCTTGAACATGGAAAAATTGACCATGTGAAGGGGATGATCATCTGGCAATCATTTACATTAATGTTCCAGTTCCGCTTAACTAACTTAGTTACTGTAAGACCTAATTAATAAAGAACAAAGACACGTTTGGCGTAATTAGGGGGAACACCGCTCAGTGGTTGGCATGACAGACAACTTCCCATAGCGTGACAATTAAAAGGCACTACGAGCTGCAAAGCAGCAACGCGCCACGACAGATAACATCTAGGAGCGCTACGAGCTGAAGCTTAGGCCGGCCACGCGCTACAGTGAAGCAAAAACGGCTCGAACCTAAAACCAGCAACGCGCAAAGGTATACGAAACGCCGACCGATGAAGCCTCACTTATCTCCCCAGCAGTGCTGGATCGGACAAGAGTATTGGCAGCTAGGTCGAAGGACATAAAACTGAGAACGTAAACAAATACAAAGCGAGGCTTGGGGAAGTCGCTGTGGAGACTTAACCGAACCAAAGCTGAGAGAGGTGACCCCGGTTTATTGAATATAACAGAAGAACAAAACCCCCCAAGGGAGGGAGGGAGGGAATTGAAATACAAATTCACTTAAAATGTGAGTAGTAGCTCAGGCGCAGCTAAGAAAATATGACTTAATGGACCTTGAACAGGGACTTTTATAGCTAGACAGAGCCTGAAGGGGATGATCATCTGGCAATCATTTACATGTAAAGATCAGACGACCTAACAATGCAAGAGGCCTTGTACACAAATTGAAAGTCACACAAGCTATATTAATCTAAATTATTACTCTGTTCAAATAGTACACAGGTGTTGCACAGGATGATGCCAAATTCCTAAACTGATGTGGTTATTTTTCGTACCTGTTTTCAATATCAGGATGTTTTAGTATTTCATAAAGGGTGAAAGACAACTGGTTTGATGTAGTCTCTTGACCTATTTTAAACACAAATATACATGTAAGCAATATTAAGTACATTGTCACATGAATTAATGAAATGAAATCCATGAGTGACTTAGTGACTGACTGGCTGACTAACTGAATGATTGATTGACTGACTGGCATAGTGACTGGCTGGCTGATTGGCTGACTGTGGTTGGCTGGTTAATTAAAGTACTGACTGACTGACTGACTGACTGACTGGCTAGCTGGCTAGCTGGCTGGCAGGCTGGCTGGTTGGCTGGCCGACTGACTGACTGGCTGGCTGGCTGGCTGGTTGATTGGCTGGCTGACTGGCTGACTGACTGACTGAAGGACTGACTGACTGACTGACTGGCTGGCTGGCTGGCTGGCTGACAGACTGACTAACTGATTGACTGAATGGCTGGCTGACTGGCTGACTGACTAACTGTCTGTCTAGCTGAAAATGTCACAATGAAAATGGAGCATGTAGCATTTGAAAGTAAAGCCTCTTTAGCCCAACTGGCTGATAGCTCTTTGTGCTTAACTCAAGTTTCTGTAGCGAGAAGAAGCTAACAGTATTGCTACTCTCCAGGGTGGGATGCTACTCCATCACATGTTACTCCCCAACATTCTGTCAGGCTCCAACAATTTGACGGCAACCATTTACACTTCTGGGCAGAGATAGTTAACTGCCTTGCACACGATGCAGCACAATGTACCCGGCTCAGACCACTCAATCTGAGGTGCAGTGCACTGGCAATTAGACTACTGTGCCTCCTGTGACGTAACATTGAGATGTACTAATAAACATTGTCCATGGATGACTGACCATAAAATTGAGGTTGCATAAGATGGAGATGCATAAATGTTTTTATACAGATCTTGTACTGACCCCTAGAATTGAATGTTGGGACATGCAGAAACTACATGCTGACTGTATATGAAACAGGTTTACTCAGATACAGTAGACAATAAGATAGATTGCTGCAAGTACATGTACATGAAGGGTGGAAAAAAAGGAAAATTAAGACTCAGTACATTCTGTATGACACAAAATAAATATTACCAGCAACAAAGAAGGTGGCAAAATCGTCTATCAGATCTTCAACTGTTATGCTTGGTTCTTTTTCAGCTACACTTAAGATATGGGCAAGAATATCAGGTGGAGTGTTTTCTCCTCGCAACACAGCTTCCTGTCGCTCAAGGATCACCTTCCTTGCAAAGTTACGAATAAACTGGCAAGCTTGAGTCACACTTCTTTGGAATGGAAATGTTGACACTGAGATTCTCCAAAATGGACTGCGCAGGCTTTGTTGCATCCCTTCTAGACATTTGGAAACTGCTGATGGAAATGGACTGTTGGCATCTCTGATTGTATCAATATCAACATTGAATGCAACCTGTGTTTACAAAAATGTAACAAATCTTACTATACATGTACGTCACTAAAACAAAGCCTACAGTAAATGTAAAAAATGTATCCAAGCATTTCATTAGTGAATTCACCAAGAGGGCAGCTGGTTTTCACAAAACCATTTGAACTACAGACTTCTAATATGAGAAAAACTAGATGTATAATTTGAGTATCATGTCTCCCATTACAACTTAAGGAGCGGAGGTTGTAATCTTGTTTAACCTTCAGAACCTTCCTATAACAACTGGTACTACCATAATTCTTTCCAAAAAAGGTTACACATCTATGAAATAAACTTGCTACATATATTAAACAGTCACCTAATTTAAATGAATTTCACAAGAACTTAGAAACTTTTAATGTTCTAAAATTCAGGGCTAGTTGTAAATGTGATTACTATCAATCTTAAATTCATTTTTTTTCTAATAATTATTGTTTTATTAGCACTATTGAGAGATGTCACAGTAAATATATCTACAACACAGTAAATATATTGTATAAGTATTGCCCTTTTATTTATAATTTTATCTATTTGAATGTTTTTCTCGTATGTTTTTCTTTTTGTCATGTGTTTCATACATGAACCTCTGGCTTGGATACCAAGGACAACCTCTTCCCATGCATGGCACTAATAAATTGATTGATTAAGATGGTCAAAACAGGCGGGCAAACTTGTCCTCAAAACTGGTCAATTTTCCCAGTGCCTGCCCTGAATGAAACCCTTGTGTTATGGGTACAGTATGTTACTGTTTAGGGGACAATTGATTTTATTACTTATTACCAAAAAAACTTAAGTTACTTACATCACTATCACTACTTACAAATTACAGTACCAGTCAACATTGGTTACAACGCTAACAATATAACAACCTCTTTAACAGGAGTGAATACAAAATAACAGTGATATTACTACTTATATTACTTATTAGTTACATGTAAGATGAGTGAAAAATATAGGGCCATGAAATACTACCTTAAAGCTGTTCAAATGAAAACAAAATAAAATGATTGTGTTCTGAAAACAGTCTTGGAATGATTTTGCTTCCAGGAGTTCATTGCATTTTTTAAAAGCTATGCAATATTTTGAACCCCATGTTTTCCAACTCTCAAAGGAATAAATAAAAGGTTCAAATTCCCAGGCATTTAAGATGCATGAAGCAAATAGTATAACAAATTTAACATAGATGTACTTTGAGTTAGGAGATCGTGATGAGTTCAAGATAACTAGGTAGCAAGGTTCAAGTCCATTTCAGCAAAGATTTCTATTCCAGTCTGACATTTCTTTTCCATAATAATAATACTATATGTGGGTTATTGACCAAGCATGAGGTCAAGATGGCTGGATATTGACCAAGTTCTTTTTCTCTGTGTTTATGGAAATGTTTATCCAGTCATCTTGACTGAACAAGCTTCGTCAATAAAGGATTTATTATATGGAAAAAGTACACTATTCTCTTGCGGGACACAGCAATCTTACTTGTGGGATGACAGGAGTAGAGCTGGAGGGCCATGCAAGAGCTGATATTAATTTATCTGAGGTTTTAACAAAGACTCTGTATCCTTAAAGATGATTTCCAGTCCGTACTGTACACTTTCAAGAGTTTGTTTGCATTTTTTGTTTTGCTTCATGTAAGACATCACAAAATGTAAACACTTTGCAACTACTTACATGAGGTATATTCAAAGTCTCAAAACAAACGCCATTATGGATGCAAACCAGTCAAGGCTTTATGCTTCGTTCTTTCTCACGTCACTTGACGAAACAACTTTGCAGCTGTAAAAATCAATAACGCTGTTGGATAAAGAACTTGAAAGGTGTCAAAGATTAAGACATGAGGTTCATAACGAATATCGATTCGCATTCCATCGAGTGAGAACTTATGTGTATAAACATTAGGGTGCTAAGACTGTGCAGTACGGACTGGAAATCATCTTTAAATGTAACCAGTACCTTGCCAATAACATCAAGGGTTACTCGAGCAAACTCTTGCGCCATATCAACAACAGTTTTGCCATCAGCCATTTTTTCCAACTTGGCAAGGAACAAGTCGCAGCTGCTGTTAAACGCAGGCATCAGGTTCATTAAATAGCGGCGATGAAATGCCGGGTTAAGAAGTGCTCTTCGCCTCTGCCAAACTTCGTGATCGACCTCGTTCAGTACACCTCGCCCTGCCATGCGCTGCCCAAACGGATAGGCCAGATGATCGTAGACGACACGATTCTTAGGCAAATTAAGATTGATCAAACACTTTCGTACGAGTTCAGGATCAGATACAAAGGTGAACGGTCTATGGTACGCCCACATTAGAACTACAGGGCCGTATATACGATGCAGGTCGTCCATTACTTCGTGTACAATCTTCCCTCGCTCTCTTTCACGCAAAATGTGAGGAATGTTACCTGAGAAAAAACCATCTCTCTTTGGACCGGGCAGATGGCTGTACTTCCAGTGGAGGTAGGCAAAGTAAAGTGAAATTGTCGCGATTATCAAGGATAGCAAAGAAACAACTGCAATAACGAACAGGGAAAAAACTACAGCGAACGTCGCCATGTTGTGAACAAAATCAACCAGGCGTTCATTCCCAGGAGTTTTCAGCACGTGACGGATGCCACATTGAAGTCTCGTGACATACACGCGATAGAATCGATAAATCAAAGGCCGTATGAGCAAATCCGTGAATTTCCTAATGGATGATGATTGAAATAACGTAATATTTCAATAAAAAACAACAAGCAAAAAAAACGAACAAACAAACAAACAAAACAAAACAAAACACAACAAAACAAAAAATCAGTTATGTTTTAGAGAGAGAAATATTACAATAAGGAAAAACCAAAGCTTCTTTCACTGAGATGAACGATTTTGACAGTAATCTTTCACAACGATCTTTTCATCACAATTCATGCTCACAGCAGAAAGGTTATTTATAAACTGTTTCGCAATACCACAATGTGGACAGAATTTAATTTAGCCTTTTCGTGACTTGGACTTGGAAATGTTAGTTCAAATAGCTCAAATGAAATGGCTGTTAATACTTCTGGTATAATTTGTTGATCAGGGAAAGTGTTAATGGCAGCTTGTAACTGTTAGCTCAAATAACTCAGATTGATTGTGTGTCAAAATTTCCCGTTCGTTTGTTGAGTCTCCCGCGGCCGTTTCTCGTCACGCAACGCTCCTCTGGGGAGGAGCGTTGCGTGAGGAGACTACAAACGGCTACGAAGGAGACTAGGGAAAGTGTTGATCTCAGTTGTTTGGGCATACGTCACCCGAAAGGTGATGTAGTAATATGCCGACCACTTTCTAAAATCTATCATCATTGTAATGTAGTTTCACAAGATCATGGTCTGGATTAGTGCGCGCGACATGGACAAATTAGCTAATAGAGTGTGTGCGGCTGTCACGCAATAAAAAATAAAATAAAAACTATGCAACGGACAAAGTAAAAAACTTGTGATATTGTAGACGATAAATAAAGAAGACAGTTCTCCAAGTTTAAGCTGTGTGCGTTGTCCCAAAGCTGAGATATTCGTCGAAATGTTCCGCACAAAATTACAGAGCGTAGTATGGAGCCGCCATGTTGGAGGACCTCTTTACTCCTCCAACATGGCGGCCAGTAAATAGTGTAAACATCTGGAACTTACTTTGGCTCTCTAGTCAACTGATTATCTAAACCGAACCAAAAAATATTTACAAAAACACTTTTCCTGATACTTAAACTCCTAAAATGGACGAAAATCACGAGATAAGTGTATATGTTTCGACAAAAGCGAGCTTCACATTATGTCACGCACCGTCATAACTTCGAAATTCAAAATGTTATGGTTTCCAAACGAAGGATGCTATTGAGCTGGAAAGTTGTAAACAGAGCTAAATTTGGAACCTCTTAAGCCTGATGAGGATAAAACATTTAGTGGTTCTTTAGTTTTTGGATTTGAGAATTTGATGACGTCATCCGCACACACTCTATATATTTCTCAGCTCACCTATCGTTAATAATAAAACTCTCAGGTATCTAGTCAGTTTTAAACCCCCCATCCGAGTTTTGAAATGAAGAACTCATTATTTTAATGAAGTCGCAGTAAGAAAATGAAATTAAATTTGGTGTCCACTAAGAACTAGCTATAGAATTTGTAAAATGCTCTCCGACGAAACCTTTTTACTGAGACTAAGAGACCGGTCATTATTTATCGCCTCCAAAGGGGGGCGGGACCTCTAAATGTACATGCCCATACAAACTTGGTGGACGGCTATTCGGCACAAGTAACTTTGTAGTTTCCAAGCACTTGGGATGGTTAGATTGCTGGTATGTCAACTGACATCAGTCACAGGGTTCTTAGTAGAACAGCGGAATTCCACCGGCTGTAAAATCGAATGTAGCCACCTGTTCCGGTTATTAAACAAAAACACGATAAAAATCAGTTAAGACTTACAGACTGACAAGTTTCACTAGGTGAAAGAGCGCTTTTTGCTACGTCTGATTTTACCAGTCATAAACAACTCATTTTGCGCCTTACACTTTGTCCCCTAAAATGCACGAAATCGCGTCTTTGGCAACCTCCCGTCGGGATCCAGACGAGCAAAAGACACGGATCAAGACACAGCACCATGGCGGCTTCATTATACTGTAAGTACATCATAGTTAGAATATTACTTTTGTGACAGTTAAAAGCGAACTATGTGTGCGACGACATTGTGGGGTGGGGAGGGGTGTCACGAAATTTATCAATAGTTATGAGGGGGGAATCACTTTAATGAAATAACATCTAAGAGGGGATCAGCTAAATGTTACTGTCTTTAGCCGAAAGCCCTCCGCGTGCCCCATCCCCAGGCCATAAATAATAACAATAATAATAATAATAAAACTACTTGTATAGCGCTTATCCAGTCCTGTTCTAAGCGCTTTACAAAAATAGAAAAAGAAAATCATAGATATAACGATATTAAAAGTAGGTCCTAAGTTAACGTTAACAAAATTTGATATTCATAAAAACGGATGTCTAAGATGTAGGCATTTGCCAAGGATAAGAAAAGAATTCATGCATATTAAAATAATTTTTAAAAAGATGAGTCTTAAGTCTATGTTTAAAAAGATTTAAATTGTCACAAGAACGAATGTCATCAGGTAGTTTGTTCCACAGTTCAGGGGCCGACACAGCAAAAGCTCTAAAGCCATAAGACTTGAGATGAAAGTTGACAGGATTCAGGCGTAATGTTGAGGATGACCGGAGCGTTCTTGAAGTTGAATAGCGGCAAATCAGGTCTTGAATGTAGATAGGAGATTGCTGGTGAAGAGCTTTATGGGTGAGCAGAATTATTTTGAATTTAATTCGCTCAGAAATTGGAAGCCAGTGCAGTTCGAACAAAATAGGGGTGATGTGGTCGAATTTGCGAGAGCTTGTAATAAGTCGAGCCGCTGCATGTGCACTGATTGGAGCTTTTTAATAACGTATTTCAGTGGGGTCGCCGTATAAAAGAGAGTTACAGTGATCCAACTTGGAGGTTACAAAAGCGTGGACTAGAGTCTCGGTGGTTTTAGTGGATAGTAATTTCCTTATACGGGAAATGTTCCGAAGATTATAGAAGGCAGATTTACTGACGGATTTGACATGAGGGAGCATTGACATAGTACGACACCGATATTTCTGGAAGATGAAGACGGCTGAATTATATCAGAACCAAAATGAAGTGGAGGTAAAAACTGTTGAGGGTTATGCTTTGAATAAAGGTAAAGGAGTTCAGTTTTGTCTTTGTTTAGCTTCAGCTTGTTTAAGGCCATCCACTTGTCAAGATCGGATAAGCAATTCTCGATTTTAACAATGCTCCTGGTTAATTCCAGATCATCGTTAACGGAAAAAGAAATGTACAACTGAGTGTCATCAGCGTAGAAATGAAATTGCATGTCATGGAAACGTAAAATGTCGGCAAGTGGAGCTGTGTAGAGTAGGTAGAGGATCGGTCCAAGGACGGAGCCTTGAGGTACTCCACACTTGAGCTCACGAGACTGTGACTTCTTCCCATCGATTAAGAAGACTTGCGTGCGGTTAGTAAGGTAGGAGCGGAACCAGTCAAGTGCAGTGCCACATATTGCGAATTTCAAATTAAATCTTTTGAGCAGTATTTCATGGTCAACAGTGTCAAATACAGCGGAGAGATCTAGTAGCAGGAGCATGACCGCCAATCGCGATTATCGATAGCAAGCAAAATGTCACTTTGAACACGGACAAGGGCGGTTTCACAGCTGTGGAATGATTTGTAGGCAGATTGTAGCGGCTCTGTAAGTTGGTAAGAGTCAAGATAAGCTTGAAGACGCACTGCCACAACCTTCTCAATAACTTTCGAGATAACCTTGAGGTTGGAGATAGGCCTACAATTACTAAGAACTTCGTGGTCCAGGTTCGGTTTCTTGAGAAGAGGGGTTAAGACAGCGTTTTTAAGGGCTGAAGGTAGAAGACCAGATACCAGCGACAAGTTTACAATACCACAAATAGATGGTAAAAGATGGTCAAAATGTTCTTTAAGTAACGTAGCAGGTAAAGGATCGAGACAGCATGATTTCTGCACAACAGAGCGAGCAATATTCGATAATTCAAGATTTGAAGTAGGTGAGAAGTTGCTAAGCTCACAATTAGTGGTGGAAATATCCAGTGAGGAAAAGAAATCAGGAATTTCTGAACGAGGAGCTATACTTCTAATACGGGTTACTTTATCTTCGAAAAAGGTGGCAAATGTATTAGCGAGTTCTTCAGCCGATGAGCTGGTTGGAAAACTTTTCTCTGTTTTCCTGTGGAGGAGACGGTCAATTAAACGAAATAGGGCTTTGTTGTCGTTGCCAGCCTCCGAAATAAGATTAGAGTAGTAACCCATTTTTGACATAAAAATGGTGTTCTGAATAACAGTGCGTTGATTAGCATAAGGTCGATAGTCTGATTCAAGTTTGGAGCGTCGCCAGCGCCTTTCAAGCTTGCGGCAGGTTGATTTCTGTTTTCTGATTTCCTCGCTATACCAAGAAGCATTAGGTCGCAAAGTGATGATTTTTGTGCGCAGAGGTGCATGGTTGTCCAAGATTGAAAGTAAAACCGAGTCATAAATAATGACCGGTCCCTAACAACTGTCCCCATTTCCCCAATATGCAGAACATGTTTTTCTTTTTTAATATAGAAAAGTAGACTAATAGTGGTTTTTCTCTTTTGACTTTTTCGCATCATACATTGCAAAATGGTGCCACAATTTTCATATTTTACGTTTTCTCTCTGATCTTGAGCATAATTAACTTAGCATTCTTTGGGTCGATCACAGGGAGCACACAATCTTGTTGAATAGGATGGGAGTGAATAAAGGAAAAAAAAAAGAATGAAATAGTTTACCTCATGTCTTGTTGTGTTTTCTTGCGCAATCTTACAGGGAAAACTGCTACCTACAAGTCCTACGTAACACTGTAGCACCCAACTCATACCTAGGCCTTTTCGCGCTCTGCAAAACTTATTCATAGTACTGACAAGGGAGGCAACTCTTTGCTCAAACATTTTGAAAGCAATCCGAAAATTCGCTCGAATCTCTAAATTTCGTTGCTACCACGAAACCAAACAAACACAAAACGAATTTGACAGGTATTTTATAACTTGGCTGAATTCATTTTTGAATACTTTTAACGATAGTCTGAGAAATCGCTTTTCGCAACATCATCCACGCCGTACCGTTACCCTAACCCCAAACGCGAGTCATCCAGCGCGCACTTGAGCTCCCATCCAGCTCCCACACATATTTTTTGACACGGCAAACCTTTAGAAAATCCTTCCCTTGTTCCCAATTATTTTCGCGGAATCTCGCTAATACGCTGCAGGTATTCGCTCGCGACAATTTGATTCCGTGCGGACAGTTAGGCTACTTCGGACGCGCAAGAAAAACTGCGAACCGGGGATGAGGTTTGTAAAGATTTGTCGTGTCAAAAAGCATGTGTGGGTGATGGAGGGGAATTAGAGCGCGCGCTGGATGAGGTGTTCGGCTTCGACTTTCGTGTTCTGTTTGTTTGGTTTTATGGAAGCTGCGAAACTTAGGCCCTGTTTATGCGTCACACAATCGTCGAATTTAATTTGGACGAATTTAATTTCAGGACGTGCTAGTAATTAAATTCAACGACGTATAAATCGAATTACATTCGTCAGATTAATTAAATTCGTCCAAGACGTTGTATCCGTTTGCTAGGACGGATACAATCCTCCGTAGGAAAAAAGATAGCGACTGGTACATTTACCCACAGTTCTTAGCGCACGAAAACTTTAACAACGTTCATAAAAAGGTACAGAAGAGTTATAAAATCTTCAAACCTACGATACACAATGTCTTTAGTACAGGGACAAATATTGTAAAAATTTGGCTTTCCACACGCTGTGTTAGGTTCGCAAGGTATTGTGGTAAAATGTACAGCCGCCATCTTTTTTCCTACGGTGGATTGCGAAAGCGCGTCTTCAATTTAGACGTCGGGCAACAGACGCATCCAATTAAATGCATACATTATTACAATGAGCCCGTGGTAAGCCCGTGGTTCGTTTCGTTCATGTCGCATGCGCAAATAGTGCCTTCGTTCTCACTTTTCTCGCCCCTTTCCAACTTCGTATGTTTCCTTCGCGCGAGTTATGACTTCGTGGAGGAAAAATTGCCTTCCGACTGCAAAATTTGTAAAAGGAATACAAAGTATTCGTGCATAACTTGTGGAAAAAGTGTTTGTGTTAGAGTTGAATGTTTTATTGCTGAGGAAAAAGAAGATACATTGGGGTGGGAAGCAAGCAGAAGCGTTGGTTATTGTCTGCCGTGTGCTGGAGCTGCTGCAGGTACTGCTGGGCAAAACGAACAGCGAAAACCGTTACACTTCCGATTTAAGTGGGCCCCGCTTACATTTTCTAGCGCAGGATTTTAGTCATATCCTGCACGTACTTCTTGTGGGTGTTTTGTTGTTCACACCCCATAGTAGGAGCTAGCTTTGTACTACAAAGATTTAGTATAAAATAAGTTCCATTTCTGTATCTTGTAGTTTCTGATCCTGACGAAGTCTCACTAGCAGACGAAACCGGTCGATTAATAAACTCAGTTGTACAAGATCACTAGTTGTTGCTGCGTGCTGCCCACAAGATTTTTTATTTTTAAAAAGCTTTGGTAAGCCTCGCCATCTCGTTTTGGTTTTCCCGCTCAGGTTTAATCTGCGCGTTTCATGCGTTTTTTAAATTCGCCGCTGGTTAGATAAATGCGGTAGGCTAGCAAAATATTAAATTCGTCGTCTAAATCCCCCGTCGACTGATCGACGAATTTAATTTGAATTAAATTTAGTTGATTTTAATTGATTTTAACGTATAAACTAGGCCTAATTAGAGACTCGGGCGAGTTTTCAGAATACGTTCAAAATGTTTGGGCAAAGAGTTGCCTAGGCTCGATTACCAGCCGCTATTCGGGAAAGTAGCCTCCCTTGTCAATATTATATGTAAATTACACAGAGCGAAAAGGCCTAGCCACAAGTTCAGCGCTACAGTGTTGACATGAAAGTAGCGGCCAGCTGTTTTCACTGCAACGCTGCGTAAGAGATGACAACAGGAGACCAAGAGACAAAGGTAAGCTATTTCATTGTTTTCATTCCTTTAATCACTCCCATCCTATTCAACAAGATTATGTACGGCCTGTACATGTGGGTCGATATATCTTTCATGGAATATTTTAGCTCCGTATTGTGGCACCGATTTTGTTTAAACTTTATGAACTTCTCGTATAGATTTAACTCCTCCGCAATGAATAAAGTACACGGTATTTCAGCCGGAATAGCCAAAGTGGTCTGAGCTATGATCAATTCCAATTAATTCATTACATATTCCACTCTTGTACGTTGTTTATTTTGTTCAGTTTCAACAAACATTCTATGCAGGTTGCAATATGCAAACCGTCTGACAGATCGCCAATTACGATATTTTCAAAAGACTTCTGCTTGGCTCTTGGGAAGAGAATATTCAATTCGCGAATTACACTGCAGAACTATATGTTAGCTGTTATATTCGTATGTGCTTGACTGTAGAATGTTCCTGTTAGTCATGTGCCTATGTGAAAACGACGAAATGCTCTCGTTATTGATCAATTGGAGGTCATTCTGGCGCTGAAATGAGAGGGGCAAATTGCCATTTCTGAACGAACAGCGTTCGTTCTTCTAGTTTCAGTTTGAAGGACTCATAATTTAAATCTTAGGTAATTTTACTCGGTTAGATTTGTTATTGGAAACGAGCTCTGTGTCTGGAGCTGCAGTGACATTCAGTTTCGGAAGTTTTGTGTTGATAGGAGGCAAGTTAGACTGCGTTATAGAGTTCCCTCTCTTTGGTTCAGCCACAGGGACGTTGTACACAATGCTATGAATTGTATTTGCCCGCACTCTGCTGGTATCATCATCTTGGACTCCTTCAGCAGAGTCATCTGTTCCTTTGCTGTCAGGTTTTCCTTTCTTCTTTTGTTCACCGTCTGAAGGATTCAACGCTTTCACCGCGTTCTCGATTTTCGGCAACCCGAATGTCCACGTGAAATATTCGGATTCGTGTGATAACGACCTCCGTAAAATCTTCGGTACGTTTTTCTGAGTGCAGTTCAGCTCTGGTAGAGCAAACTTTTTCTCGAGCATAATCGCCGTGGCGCCTCTGTTTCCAGGGTTCTTAACTTTCATTTCTTTTGCAATGTCATCAATGCTTCTGTTGTCTCGTTGACGTTGTTTCGCCTCTTTGGCCAAATTTATCTGTTCACGTCTAATTCGAAACAGCTCGTTTCGCAGTTCTCTCTCTTCTAGCTTGTAAGAGATGTAAGTCTGCAGTTTGGAACGGTCAAGATCTTTCTGAAGTAATGACAACTCTTTTTCACCCTCATGAGAGATTACTAAAGCTTTTTCGTAGACTGACTGTCTTTGCTTGCCGGAATAATCCCCAGAAGGCATAATACACACCAATGAATTCCTCGAGATCGGTTGTGGTTACGTCGAAAATCGCCGGCTTACATTGCAGAAAAGTTAGCTATGTAAAATTATACATTGCAGCAAGAAGTCAATACTGTTCAATTTTTTTCATTTTCTTCCACGTCAATTAATTGAACTAAGTAAATCCAGCATGTATCTTGTTATTAAAATTAAACAAATTACCAGACTTCTGTCGGGAAAGTCATTTCCTCCAGTGGGCCCTAGCTAGCAAGTGTACATTTAACAGACGTAACCGTTGTTAGTGTAAATTGTTGGTTTTTTTTTTCCTGGCCGTTTGCTTAGTTCATTACCTTTGCTTTTGTGGTCTGTAAATTGCATTGTTCTTCTCGCTGTCGGCTTTGAAAAAGAATTGAAAGCACTTTTCTAGACAATGTAATCTTCGTTTCCACCAACACGGATGCGCGCATTCTTTATTCAGACTGGTGTTCCATCTCTGCGTTAAATCAACGGTGTTAGAAATCGTTTTATTTTTCTCTCAGTGATCCGAACTTGCTGCAATACTGATATTTGTTTTCTGTTTCCGTGTTTTCTAGCGGGTTTGTTTCAACAAAAGTAGATCACTTTTCAGTTTCAAAAACAAATAGAATAATTAAAGAGAGCACTTACATTATCCTTTCGGTCGCAAATTGGAAAAATGAACAGTCGGTGTCGTTTGTGGGATTAGCTCGTTTGTTTTGAAGCAACCTTTGGAAATTAAAAGCGAAAGAAATCCACCGGTGATCAGATCACAACTTGACAGTGCAAATGCAAAACACGTTTACATAATATTTTCTTTCATTAGTGCTTCTATGTTTTTAGTAAGTCAGGGAGCTTGTATCAAAGACTACTAAAACTCGCTAAAAGTTGCTGGAAGACGATTTGAAAATAAAAGCCGTTAAAGCTAATATTTTGAACTCGAAAAGGCTTCGACGACATTTAATTTTGCACAGTGGTGTAAATTGCTTACAATGTTTATTTGATTACTAAAGACATTTCATATATCGACTATAATTTTAGAAAGACATTTGCTAATTTGTCAGAAGTCTTAGAAAATGTAATTACCTCCACAAAATTAAACGTACGTCGGGTTGTTTTGGGCATTTGAACCAATTACTGCGGAAAACTAATGATTTTAACCTGTCCACACTACGGAATTTAAAAACGCAGCTATAACCCGTCGTTTTGAATTTGTGTTTAAGTAAACTCGGGCAGTGAAATCACATGATTATCTTGAGGCAAGAGATTGCTTGAAGCCAACGTTTTCGAAAAGCTCCTTTTTCAAAACTGAAACGAAAAGCTGACGTTTTCAAATTCTTCCGGTTTGAAGAGCATTTTCGAAAAGCTCCGTTTTCGCGACGAATTAGTGTGGACTTTGGGTCGATCGTTTCCAAGTTTCTCCAGCGAAGTGTGGACGGTGCTTCAATTTTTTCATTGGTTTTTGATAATGTTCTTTATTTATTTCAAACGCGAGAATAGGTAAAACATTTAAATAGAGGGCGCTAATCAAATGATAATCGTAGGCTTCATTGCCCACGAACTTCGATGATGAGTTAACCATAAGTGTAGACATAATGATGTTGGACATCTATTACCATTGTATAAGTGCATAAACTCTTGAACGCATTGAATTAATAACTTTTCATAGTTTTATTTACTCCGCTAAGCCTCTGAAGTTTCACTGAGGACAGCTAATTTTTTGCCATGGTTACCATTGACCCAAATTTAACAAAGAGAATCCGAGTACAAAGAAAACGTGCTTCGACGCCTGCACTGCTCCTGTTACTAAGCTTAGTTAAGCCATTCTTCGTGAATGCGAGTCTCCCTTGTGGATTACTTGTGGTTGCATCATTTGAATATATTTGACCGACTGTAAACTCATTAATTAACAAAAATAGTGTTTACAAGACAAAGCACATCGAACTTTACTAGATAAGTTGCGTGGAAATTGATTCGAAAGATCATCGACAGGAGTATAGGGTTAATTGCTCATAGCTCTTTTGTCAAATTTCCAGCGGCCCTCAAAGTACACGAGGAACAATTAACTTCTTTCTGTGAGCGAACTGTACCTTGTAAAGGTCCTAGTTAAAGTTGTTTACAGTGACGAAAACAAACTTGAAAGAAAAGCAGAGAAAGATCACAGAACAAATGCATTTTAAAGATTCTCACGGAAAAGCTAAATTCTTTGGAAAATTACTCTTTTTAAGTGCTTTTAACTTAAAAGTACACACAAAGGAACCACAGTGACGACGAATTCACAAGCTGCTGATCGATTGAGGTTGAAAGTTACGTTGTAGTGATGGCAACCAAAGACTCAGTTACCAATTCTTCTTTGCAGAGTTCGATTGCCTTTCTTGAAATTCAGAAAAATGCCAACTTGAAGAGATCCACGTCAATGAACGACGATGTGTTCAGGATTTTTCGACAGACCGGCCGACGCATTGCTTTGATAAAGAAACAAGTGGAGCGGGAAAGATGCACATTCTTAAAAGACTCGTACACCGAGAAAAATCAACTTTATAAAGAGCTGGCGGGTATTTTTCATTCCAAGAAAGCGACTAACAGCCAACTAGGAACAGACGTGCTGTCCGTCGCGCCCTCACAAGGGGTAAAGTCGCGGGTTGGCCCAGCAGAGAAAGCTAAAGAGGCTGGCCATTGCAGCGCAAACAAGTCGCCAAAGGCGGATTTGCGTTCCATTAATGTCAACGTCTTGAAAAGATGCGAATGTTGCCGACGAAGAGCATTTCGACAGGTTGAAGACGACGATGATGACGACGATGGATTTGACGAAGAAGCCTTTCAGTGCGAGAGCCAAGCTCTGGACGACAAGTCAAATGACAAAACTAAGCCCAAAGTTCCCAGAAAGACAAGCAGAGCTTCCAAGTCGTTAAGCGACAGCACAAAGGGAAAAAAAGAACGAAGCACGAGCAAACGAAAAACAAAACTTGTTCAATTTGGTGGATATGACGATATTAGAATACCTGCCACTCAGAGGGTGCAGGCAGGAATATGGGCTTTGAAAAAACAAAATGGCCGACCTCGTGAGCAAGAGAAACAAAGGAAGTCAGTTCATTTTCAAGCTAATAATTTGCCTGCTTCCCCGTCTCGTGAGGTGAAGGTTGCGTCTGAAACGCCAGGTCTGAGTTCAGTTGGAAGACCGGCGCTCAAATCCAGGGCAAGTATAAAAATCGAAAGCCAGAATAACAAAAAAGACAAAGTACGCTTGGATAGCAATGCCTGGGCCTCCCACTTGCGGAAAATTCAAGAGAAGAAAACAAATGATAACAACACGATAACTGGCTTATCAAAGGCTTACTGTGCATTTAAAAAGTTGCTGAACAAAATGGAGGAAGAATACGAGGCGGAACAAGTACAAGACGGAGAACAGAGAGCTGAAAGTCGCTCTGAGTTGCCAACTATAAGTCGACCAGGTTCCAACGTGTCCAGAAGTGATTCTAGATGGGTACCCTTGCGTCGAAGCTCAGCCACACTTTCCATTCGTCTGAATTCTTGGGCAATGGGAAGTCGCGAGCCTACATCTATGGAAAGCTTCAGTGAAAACAGCAAAGAAGAAGAGGCTTTGGATCTGGGTAATGGGCAAGGTGAGAAAGATGGCGATTGCCTGCATGAGGTGCACATTTTAGGGAACAATTCTCTACCAGCTATTTTACAGAATCAAAGAGACCCTATGAGATGAAAATCAGAATGCTCCATTAAGATCCTTTGTAAATGTTTATTTCAGAATAATAAACAAAAGATCTACATTGTAATTAAGTCAACATGTCCTCTGTCTATTTGTAGTGCCACGCATGAAATCTCGGAGTTTCCTTTCCTTTTTAATGATGATTCTCTTTATATGACTGAAGGGTGAAATGAGAAATTTTTATGATGTTATATGTTGTGGATGAGATGGTAAATTTATCGCTCAACTCGTATATTATTAAACGTTTCTCTGTTGCGGTAGCAAGATCCCTTATCGCCGTGATTTTAATCGCTGGTATCAATCAATTATACATAGCTTTGAACTGGGCGGGCAATCATCTGTCATCTTGAAAAGTTACCGGCTTGCTTCAACATCGTCAATGTATGCGTGATACGAAAGGTCCTATTCAGTCCTAGCTTTAAAGCCGTAACTTCAATAGACCAATTTCGATATATTAAAATTCAACCTAACACAATAGACCTCAGCACGAGGCTCTGGGAAATAAACCCCACAAACTCTTTAGTTATTCCCAAGAGCCTCGTGCTGAGGTTAGGGTTTTAGGCTGAATTTTAATATATCGAAATTGGTCTATCAAGATTGCATCGTCGAGAGAACATTTAAGCTGACGCAATCACAAAAGGTTTCCATTGCATATTCCGCTTTACTGAAAGCAGGTCTAACTACTTCCTTATAAGGTTTATGCTGAAATGCTGACTCAAGTTGAACAAATCCGGCGTTAGAAGAAGTAGTTTTATTTTCGTTACATCCTTTATCATAAAACTTTACAATGCTTTCAGAAATTATCGAGAAATAATCCAAGGCATGCAGGGTGATTTTTAGACGCAAGCTCTCTTGGGCTTTATAAAGATCTCTCGTATAATACAAACCAGTAATTAAAGTAAATTATTATGTTAATGTGAAGATGTATATGTATAGATCATTTCACAAAATTTCTCAATATTATTTTCACACTGTTTCACAATTGCGCTGTGCCTTAGTCACTGTTTCGAGGTCAAATAAAAAAAAGAATTATTTCATTCTGAATATATACAGCTTCCAACGAATTTTTAAAGTTATGTACGATTTTGAATCCTATATTAACTTGTAAACTGTTCCAGCTCCTTGCTACATCAGATACATGCAGTTCCTTGTGTAACTACCACAATCTTTTCCTTGGTCACCTATTATGTTAACCACTCTATAAAGAAGGAAGGCCTCTCATCTCGTGGTTGCTGCTAAAAGCTATTTTCTGTGGTTGCTTAAAGAGCCAGAAGCTTTCAACAAGCCGGTTTTATTTTACCGCCGATTTCATCAACGACCCTCTTTGATGCCGTTTCAACTTTTATTTCCTCTTTAGCCTACGGATGCTGTAGAGGAGTTCTCGTTTTGTTAGCGAGTTCAGTCTAACAAAACAACTGGGGCCCGCCTGCCAGACAATAAAACAACAAGAAAACAATAATTACTTAACGTTGTACATCAGTTTGCAGTTGTTTGGACTGGTGGCATTTGTGCACATCAATTCAGTTTGTACTGACTCAGTTATATTAGGCTGGACTGACTCGAAAATCCCGACGAACTAGAACTTTTTCTTGACCAGCTTTCCTCTAAATTATGATCGCTATCGTCATCTTCTATGTTCAGAGTTCTCTTGTGTTTTTTAATCTGCCAACTTGAATCCTCGTTACAGGCAGTAATGCCTGTTTTTCGCTGCCCTGAAGCTGAAGACCAGGGCGCACTTAGCCTTCGTGCAACCAAGTGGTGCCCTTGAGCATGTCGAGAGCCGGAGGAAGAAGCGTTCTCTTGCGGTAAACTTTTTCTTTTTACTGGAAAAGGAGCTGTGTTAAGATCGCTTCCAGGAAACCCTTGACTCCTGTCATTTTGACGGGTTTTGTGAATCCGCGACAAACCATCCGGCTCGCAATAAACAAGATGTCGCCCGCTCCCAGTCACATCGCTCGATAACCTCCGCGCAGGAATCTTTGGAAGTTTTGTTGTTGACGGCTGGCAAACTGAATTTCGTCCTGTATACCGGTGTACCCCATCAGAATGTCTTCGTTCTAACTTTGCATGGCCGGCCACACTTCCTGGCGATAAAGTGCATGCAACGCTGTCATCCGTCATGAGATCTTCGAATTCTTCAACTGCGTTTTCAGAATGTCTAGAGCGCCCAGGTATCGCAGTAGCTCGCTTATCTTCCGAATCAATTTGGAGTATGGCAAATTTACCTTGAACTTGTTTTGTTTCCAAAGTAGGTTCCATAGCGCTCTTAGCTTAGCTAGGCGTAACTCGGCGATATAACGTTTTTAAATCACCTTCTAGACGTTGGACCCTTTTAAACACATTGGCCGAACAAAGATCACCGGAAAACAAATCACTTGTTTTAAGGCCGATCTGGCAATAGAGAGCATTCCACAAGTTTTGTTTTCTAAAGAAAGACAGTTAGTTTGTTTAGAAATACTTTAGCCTCTGGTATTGATCTTGCGATTTCGCGATTCATCATTGTGAAAAGCAATTGGCCCGTTACGGCTTAAGCGCGTGGTAGTAGGGATTTATGAGCTTAACGTTTGGTATTATCACTAATGTAGGGGTATTACTACACATATAGGCTACATGCATGCAAGCTCATTTGCGTTAACACTAGTCAATCTCACTGTCCGACAGTAGGATTATTGGTCAGAGGAAAGCATGCACGCAAGGTGTTTGGTTAGAAAATAACATGCCAGGGCGGTACATAGGGGGGTTTGGGGGGGAAGGAGAGGGGGGGTCAGTTGCCCTCGCCAGGAAAATTTTTTTTTTAACATGGTGTTTGATTTTGCTGGGCTATTACTTGTAGCTATATTGGTCTGAAAGCCGACTAATTGCCTGAAAATCTTCCTTCTTTGTAAACTCCAAATAAATAGTTTGGAAAATCTTTCGAGGTCAAAGGCAATACGAGTTTTCTTATGAAAATAATGATTATGTAATTTGGGCTGCCTGTGGTGTAGAAGTTGAATGGAAACGCGTGTTTCTTGCTAACGTTTGCAAAACGTTTCTCCCTCAATCCGAGAAGAAAGCGCCCGGCTCCCGCTCAACGAGGTATAATGCAATCTCGTTCCCAGAGTCTTCGTTTTCCTTGACCAGCGGTCGGAAAACGAGAGCTCTGGGAGCAACCATTTCAGGCATGCGCCATAGATGCAGACTGCGCAGTGAAACTGGATGGGCAGAATTCGGTTTTTTCCTTTGTTATTCAAAATGGTTGCTCCCAGAGCTCTTGTTTTCCGACCGCTGGTCAAGGGGAACGAAAACTCTGGGAACGAGATTGGGTATAATGGACTTCTTTGACGCCAAAAAAAGGTAAGTATCAAACTACAACGTGTCATTTAATTAATACATCAGGCTAATAGTTGCCTTGGTTTCTGTGTTCATTCTTAGCTTGTTGTAGTATGAAAATCGGTGAGCCACTTCACAGTTTTGTAGATTGAACAAAAAGAAAATTGACAATTGAACCCTCCACTGCCATTGAATATTCCGCTATAAAATCAAGCCTAACATTTCAAAATTCGAAAGCTCCAATGATGAGACTGAACAACGATGAGAACAATGATGAGAACCAAATAAGTGCCGAGGAATCGACTAGCATGGAGGGTACGTTTAATACAATTGAAAGAATTTATCATTTGACTTTAGATTCGGTTTTCGCAAACCATCGCCGGCAGCGTTGTGCAAAATAGTGTCAAAGGTACTTTGATTTTTGAGGGCTTATTGATATGATTGACTGAAGAAGCTAAGTTACAGAATCTATTTGTAATGGTTACGTAGCAATTAATTTACTTTTACATGTATAAGTATTTTCATAGGTATTTTCCTTTTAGGTGGAATCACGATAGATGAAAATCCCTGGCCCGTAGAGGCACGACCGGTACCGTCAGAATTTAGACACTTCATTTCATTCTGTTTTTGGGCATGGTAATCATATAACACATCTCGGTTTTCGTTATCCCCAACGACAATTAGGGTGCAGAAATCTGATAGAAAATGCTCTGAACGATTGTGTCAGCCTTGTTCACTTAGACCTGGCACATAACATGCCAATTTTCACTTTGTATCTGTACAAAGCATGCCATGTTTAAGATACCTTGACATAACAAGCTGCCAAAATGTAAAGGAAAGTACTTTAACACTATCCCTTAAAAACAAGAGAGGGTTGCAGGTTTTAAACATGGGGAATTGTTTTCAGACATAGAAGGAATTCACTCGTTTCCATAATCAGGAGTCTGCCTGACGTAAGGAACGTAGTTGCCAATTTGCGTGGCTCAATAACAGTAGAACAAGCCCGCGATGTTTTGAAACAGTGCAAACTGTTGGCGTTTTCATTTTCACCATGCTGGCGGCCTCCTAACTTGTGGGAAGAATTTGTACAAGATTTTAAACATGTAGAGTTTGGGGTAGATCACGTCAAACGAGTACACCTCTCGGGATTTTTGTATGATGATGAAGTAGAATAACTAGAAGCTTAGGTGTAATAGGTTCTATGAGAAATATATATATCTTATTAGACGTTTTGGTGTGTAGTATCGCTGTATATTTTTACGAGTTGTGCGGTATTTTGACGAGCCCGTAGGGCGAGTCAAAATACAATCAACGAGTAAAAATATACAGCGATACTACACACCAAAACGTCTAATAAGAGATTTATTATCCAACGATTTCTTTTCCCAAAATTCTGACTTGCCAAGGATTTGAACTTCACGCGGCCGGGAGAAATGAGACGAGTACAAATATCACACGATATTTGTACTCGTTTCGCGCGATATTTGTACTCTAGGAAGCAGAGTTGGATAATAAGGAGTAGTAATGGCTGAACAAAGAAAGTGTTAATAAAAAAATGTATATATGACAGCTTTGTTTTTAATAATCAGTCAGTCGCACCTCGCGTTTATTTTATTAATTTATTTGCAGACCCAAGTCCATGTGTTAAAGATTCCAATGACGCAGCGAGTTATACCGGTAAAACTTTATCAGATGACCAAAAGCTTGAGCATCTAACCGTAAGGTTTTGCTTTCTGCACTGATTCAAGTTTCCAACAACAGCCGCAAGGCGTTTCCAACTATAATGGATGGAGAAGTGGCCGGCCATGGCTGCGCGACAGCATTAGAAATTACCGGCAGCTCGCTGTATATGTTTTTCCAACAATACTGGTCCAAATGAATCGCCATTTATCTCAAAGGGTTCAGAAACTGGAAGAAAGCAGGCGATGAGCGCCTTGACGCCCATGCGCGCAGTGAAGAACATCAACTTCAGAGGAAAAGATGACTAACTTCCTAAAGACACGCCGCCCAGACAATGACATGAGTGCAAGCCTGCAAAGAGAGGCAGCCGAGCAACAGCATCGCACAATGAAAGGCATCCTGTCTTTTATTGATGTAGCCATTGCATTGGGACAGAGGAGCATTCCATACAAAAGGCAATTGGGATCCTTCTAAAAGAAACGAAGATGAGAATTTCGCCTTCTTTGTAGACTGGAAATCCAAATATTATCCAGAACTCAAAGTACACGTCTCAAAGTACACGTCTCTGAGGATTCAAAATGAAATAATCAATTGTGCGACAGTTTAATTAGAAACCGTGTCTGAGCATCAATACCAAAGTATTGAAGTGTAATGGCCGACGAAACCCAAGATTGCTCTACAACTGAACAACTCAGTATTTATGTGCGATATCTCAGCAGTGAAAGTGAAGTCTGTGAAGAATTTATTGGATTCGTAAAGCTTGAAAAATTCTATTCCCAGACCACTGTGGACATTTTGTTACACGCACTACAAGAATGGGGCTTTAGTATTTCCGGCTTAGTTGGCCAACATACAACAATCAGCCATCAGACTAGTACAGGATTAACGTGTTCTATCCATTTTACTTAAAAACTGGATAATTGGATAATGCAATTCGAGAGTTTTCATTGGCTTAGCCATCATGGGCTATGAGCCATTACACTATGCTCTACGAATATGGTAAGCGTACACGTGATTTTTTTGAGGCGTTTTTATTTTTTTTAAGTTTAGCTTGCTATATTTTTGGGGCGTTTTTAATAAAACAATTATTCCACTCGCCCTTGTTGGATATGAGATGATTATAGCCAACTCGGCGCTATGCGCCTCATATCCAACGCGCGCTTGTGGAATAATTGTCAAATAGATCACGTTGTCGGTGAACTTGAAACGAGATTTTCAATCCAGCAGGAAGGCCTGATTAGGGACCGTTCATTTTTTATGGGGTAGGGGGGGCTGGTGGGATTTGGTAGATAGTCTCTGTAGCATATGATGGCCCCCCCTCTTAACCGGATATTTTTTCCCTGGCCCCCCCCTCATAAACCTAAATTTTTTTGATGGCACCCCCCCCCCCAAAAAAAAAAGAAGTCAAAAGCAAAGCAAAAAGAATGATCAAGTAAAGTTTACCTTATAAGTTAAACACAAAAACTGCAGTTTCAAAAAGTTCTTTCTGAATCACCGTTTTCACCTATGGGATATGTCCTTTGTGTACGTGACTATTTTTAACCCAACAAGTGCCCTAACTAGGGGGGTTCGGGGGTATTCTCCCCCGAGAAAATTTAGAATTTCAGAACTTCAGAAATGCTACTTTACGCCATTCTGGCAAACATTTTGTAACATTTGTAGATTCATTTACTGTAATTTAAATTGAAAATAGTAGAAATAATTTTTAAATATTTACATGTGCACTGGCCATGGTAATCTGTCTTTTCCACTGATAAACAAGGTACTGTTTGTTGTTGGGAGTGAACATTCTCAAGTAGTCTTGAATTGATATTGTTCCATCCATTACAAACTAGGGGGGTCCAGGGGGAATGCTCCCCCGGGAAATTTTAGATTTTTTAGAACCTCAGAAATGCAATTTTAGGGCATTTTGGTAGAAAATTTTGCAGCATCATAGATGCTGTTATTACAACATTTTAGGGTAATTTTTTGAGTGACCCCCCTTCACAGACAATATTTTTTTGGCTGGCCCCCCCTTTAAGGCCAGTTTTTTTTTCATGGCCCCCCCCTCAATCCCACCAGCCCCCCCCTATCTCATAAAAAATGAACGGTCCCTTATTGGTCAAAACCTGTTCCCTTTGTACTTAGCGGAGTTAACTGACACGCATATCGAGAAGATCAATGAGAACTACTTCAGCAAGCATCTAGATTTCTCGGAGAAGTCTAATTTTGAAGCAGAGCTGGCAAGGTGGAGGATGAAACACGCGATGGAGCCAGAGTCAGAACAAGAGGATGCCCTACGCCGTCTCAGCCCTACGCCGTCTGAAGCTATCGACTCGGTCATCAACGACAGAAAATCGATTAAGTGGCCTTTCTATGCTGTTAATTCATCGCGAAACGGACTTCACTCCACTTAAAGAGATCTATGACATGAAGTCAAATTGGAGAAGAATCTAGAACAACCTATAATAGACTCGTTTTTGAGACTTGGTATTCTGATACCGAAACCTACAATTTTAGCTCAGTTCTTTCAAGCCAATCTCTGTTCAAACTAACGAAGGCTTTTCAACTCATTTTTGAAACCATCCATACAAAGTTTTAAACTAAGATAATTTGGTTTTATCAACTGGGTTGATAATGTGAATTGTCCACCGTAATTGTTCATCTCTTTACGGTGGACAATTCACATTATCAACCCAGTTGATAAAACCAAATTATCTTGTAATACTCCCACCGACGCAGCACCACAGTTTCTTTAGAAACTCGCCCCTTTATAAAGTTTTAAATTGCTGTTCACAGTATAGCTTCAGTTTAAGATGGTATATAAATCATCATTGTGTAGCAGAGACATCGGGGGCAACTTCAAATTAAACAAGGTGTTTATGCCATAATAAATCATGACAATTTAAAACAAAGAGCATCAGTGTGGTTTTTGTGTGGGGATGAAAACAAAACGTCGAACTAGAAACCCTGTCTGTATACGGGAGACCCCTGTAAAGGTGTGCGGAGTTCGCCCCCGCAGACAAAAAATCCTAGGTACCTGCATGCACGAATTATCCGATCCAAGGTGTTTGGTAGGAGAAAAATATGCACGACTTAAATATGAATTATCCGGTCCAATGTGTTTGGTTTGGTGGCTTAATGGCTGTGAATCTGACTCCATATCCACAGGTCTCCTTTGTTCTAGTTCCTTTAACCCTTTGACGCCCAAGGAGCCATATAAGGCTACTTAATGGTCGAGCTATTTGTACCACTTGTGACGTCATCAATTTAAATGTCACCAGATATTTTTGATAAGCAGATGGTAGAGCTATGATAGAACCCTATTTCTTCACTTGTCACAACGGTCTGACAGAGCGGTAAGTGTATGATATACAGATTTAGCCAAGCCTAAAGGCAGAGCTTGGGCCGGGATGTTCAAACCCCGATTAAGCTAACCCAGGATTTTCATTTGAGTTTTGTAACTTCACGGTGAGGTTTTCTGTTTATGTTGCTTGGCCTTCTGTTTTGAGTTTGAATAATCTCAAGATCCTTAAAATACACAAAACAAAAGCAGTGAAAAACATTTGTATACAAGAAAAATGTATATTTCGGTTAACTTTTATAACTGAAGCTCCGCTATTAGATACATTTAAATAGCTTCGGCCTCGTTAAGCTACCTGACATTGTTAAATTATATATCCGTCAACTATTTTATGATCACCTAATTGATAGAAAATCGTCCTTTCTCTAGTATCTACTGAGCAACATAATTACACTAATTGATGAGCCCCCTTACAGCAAAACAGTGTGTCTAAAATCTTTCTGAAGAAATATAATATTATTGGAATGACATTCCTTTACCTTTATCTATACTTACTAAGCCGACTAGAAAATATCTAAAAACGCACTTTACCAGTTTTATTTTGCTCAAAAGTTTTCAAACTGTTCAATAAAAGAGTCTGCGCCGAAAAAAATACCCTAAAATGATCACGTAGTGTTGAATAAGTCAACAAATATTAATAAGTGTAACTTGAACTACTTGCTATGTGTTAAATCTTTCCGCTTTTATACGGCTTTTCTGTTTTATCCTAAAATAAATGTATCTAAATATAGGATATCGTATTCAAGTCGTCAAGTAGACAAATCTAACAAATACAAATACTGTCAACTCTCTCGTAAGCGGACGCCCTCGAGAATTGGAAAACGTGTCCATTAGTAGAGCTGTCCGCTTAAAAGGATTATTCTCATAATTATAAGAAAAAAGGGGAAAAAGGTAAAAATGGGAATTGAAAATTCCGTAAATAGAGCTGTCCGCTTACGAGAGCGTCCGTTAGCGGAGTGTTGACTACGTTGACAGTTGACATTGGCTACGATTAAGCCGCGAAAGATCCTCATTGATTCTAGTCATGTACTATTAAATAAACACGAGTGGAATAATTATTTTCAAGTAAGGGAAGGAGCAATGACATCTTTCATTTTCCAGCATATGTTTGACTAAATCTTGCGTCGATTATTTTGAAAAAGCTACTTTCTCCGGCAAGGGGTGTGATCTTGGACGGTAGAATTACAAAAATTAACCCTATTCAATTGCGTGTGAGATATCATTGGTGAAGGATTAGAACCAGATGGGTGTGTGGGATAGGGGAAGGGGCTGGGAGCAAAGAGGTCTTCGTCAACTTAGAACGCTTGTAACATAACATAATGAAATCTAAATATGATGACTTATCTGGGAACATTTTCATACGAAATATCATCTATCAGGGATTTCATGTTTCCATGACAACATATGTTCAAAGGCATGTATTTTCGAGTCTTAAATGAAATAATTTTTTAACTTTCATTGCAGTAACTTTTCAGTTTCAATTTTCTAAGGAATATTTAGTTAGGCTTCTGTTTCCTTTATAACTATGTTAGGTTCAGTTATGGCAATTTTCTGGAGTTTTGAAGGAAGCATAAATTCAAGATGGTGGATCTAAGATGGGAGGTTGTTCCGGATAATATTAACGTCGTTCGGCACTCAGAGGAAATAATTGTGTACGTGCTATAAATCTTTGACGTCATAAGCTCTATAACACTAAATGTTCAAGGGTAAGGGCCTCTAATATCTTTACCAATAAATCAATTATCCATACTGTATATTGCTTCTTTTTTTAATTACTTAAGATCTAACAGAGCTAAAAACTACAAGGAAATTTTGCAATATTAAATTCTTCGAAATCTACTGAGTTAACCTGCTTATTTTTTGCCGGTACATCTGACTGTAATGATATTTAGCTACAGGTCTGGTGACTTTAAAAACAAAGAAAGTCAGCCATCTCATACTTTTAGGCCATAGTCAGTTCACCAAATGGTGGAATAAAAATTGCAATCAAAATATTTTTACAGTTTGTTTGGACTAAAATTCTCAATGAATACATAAGGCATAAAAAATCGCCCTAATGCGGGGGGTGATCATAGTGATAAGCTATGTTCTAGACCTCATAAAAAGATATTACTCTTTTAGGAATAAGTGGCTAGATTTTGTCTTATTTTTTTTTTCAGTTATGACTAAGAATAATTCCGCCAACGTCTTAGGAGAAATCTTCCTCGATCGAAAATAAATCAGACTGCAAGTTTCAGCCTACTTGGGATGGTTTCTGTAAGACTAAATTAACATTTCTAAGGGGGTAGCAGACGAGCTGTGTTTTATTTTTTTTTTATTTTCCTTTCATCGCTGTTATATGATTTCGAGGACAACGTCATTCTACATTGAAAACAACCTTACAATTGCAAGAAGCGTCACTGTGAGAAGTCCTATGGCAAATCATATTACTTAGTCTTGGATTTATAACCGTGATATGATGTTTGTAAAATTGCTCTTGTGCATCGCAAAACAAAGCTTAGCAGAAAAGAAAGCAAGATAATATCAAAAGCAACACATTTCAAGTTCCATTGCAACGCGTGCGCGATGTTTTGCCTCCTCCTGCAAGAGAATCCCTGCGACCGATTCTAGGAAATAAATCTCTCGAATCTTGGGCTAGGCTGGTAGAACTAGAAAAGCCAGCAAAACTGGTTCGACGAGTTTGAATGTTGGGGTATTACCTATCGTTATCGGTGCTTATGTCAAGAGACCGTTTATGAACCTTTACACGCCATTCGGAAGACGCTCTTCTCTGGCTTGTACCCAGTGTGCCTCTTGACTGGTTCATATTTAGCGAGGTGCCTAGTGAGAACCAGCGTGCCCCCGGAAAGGTTCCTCTCCGCTTAATGGCCATCTTGGTCAATCCATCAATATGGCCGCTCTTTCTTGCTCCTTTCTCGGGAATTTCTTGAATGCTCTTTAACTCACCTCCCATTATGTTTCTAGTCATCTCAGTGGAAAAGGATTTAGAATTCTTCATTTTCTTTGGAACATTGCACTGCATGTCAACAGCTACAAGTCCTAGGGAGGGGAGGGACTTGCGACGATCTCTTTGCGGCGCTTTACTGAACTCCATTACCAGGTCTCCTGGTGTAAGCTCGGTCGAGGTTCGTCGTCTGTTGAGTAATCGGCCCGTGTCGATGTTTTCACCGAAACATTTTTTGGTTTCCTTCTCTTGAGTTTTGCCTTCGTTTATTTTAAAGGTGGAGAAACCGTCTAACACGGCCTTGAATTCTGAGCTTGTCGAAGAGCTACAAGAGCTCATGCGTGCAGATTGTTGTCTCCTGCCATCCAGATTATGCGATATGCCTGATAAATCTATCCGGAATGGAGACGATTCAACCTTGAAAGAGATATCCATTAGGTCGAGTTCATCGCAGAGGATGCTTGCAGCACTGAAAAGTTAGAAAAACAAAGTCGCCCCTTAGTTGCAACAACCTCATCAAAACAAAACATGATATCTTCGTCTTCTAACGCGATGTATTTAGGAGAAGCAACAATGGGACAAAAAGGCTGCTTTCTTCTCCAGGAAGAAAAGATAATTGCAGGGAAACCAGCGAAAAGATAATTGTTGTCAAAACAAATGCTGCATTTACATACAGCTTTTAGCATACTTTCAATGTAGCTTTGATCGACGACAGGATAATCAAATTTTTGGATTATCATGTGTTGTTTGGGAAAAGCAGATTAGCTGTGGTATTGAGTACAAGGTCACGTAGCATGGGTCCTGAACAAACTCGATTCATACACTTCACCAACCTATTCATCATTCTTTCTTTTGTTACAAAATACTTAAAATTAAGCTCATAAACTGATCTCGAATTAAGTTCTGCACAAAGCGGCGCCAAGAATCTTACCCAGAGATCAAAGTAGGTTAACCACACGCCGAACTGCATTATGGGTAAATATTACATTGTACTTCAGTTTACACGATCTCCCATACTGTTCAAATCTCTGGCCAGAAATGTAAAACACAGATTGCACAAGCTCGGTAAAGCGTCCGTACACATACAGTTGACTGAGCAGTTACGCAACAGTCGAGATATAAGGATTTGTATCAGAAAAAGGGTTCTATTCGTAAGCCTACAAAATATGAACGAGTATGAGTAAAAATATACCTGCCTGGCTCCTGGTGTGGGTTTATTTGGCGTTCGTGTGTTTTCTAGGTCAATTTATGGCCAATAAGGTGCATGGTTTTCAAACCTACTGCCCTTTTGTCTATGTAACTAAAGACCACATAAATGGCAATTTATCGGCCTAGAAACCTCACGAGCAACAACAAAACACACGAGGTAGGTTTATTTCTATTCATAGTCGTTCATACTTTTTAGGCTTTAGAATAGAAGCGTTTTTGTCATACAAATCCTTATATTTCGACTGTTGCATAAACCCCGTCAGCTGTGTGTATAAGGACCTCATTTTCCGAGATTGGGTCAGCTGTGTTGGAATGTCAGGATGTTCGCCTATCTTTCTTGCTAGCTGAAAACGTATTTAAACAGTTGGCTCCAGCAATAGCTCTTATGCGAGACGATATCGGTTTGATTATGCGAATTGTAAATTTTATCCTGAAAAAATTCCCAAAGCAGCAAAGATGAAAAGAATACCACGTGAAAACAACACGAATGAAACGAAGGTTTAAGAAAATTTCGCGCAAACGAGGCTTGGTCGAAAATTTTGAGTATGTTACGTAATTGCCATTACTAGGAAATTAAAATACAAACGTTAACATGCATTGAACAAGCGCATTTTGAGCTTTTCTTTCAGTTTCCAAATCGTTTTATTTTCATCAATAAACAAATTTTAATCGCTCGAAAAATTATGCTTTGGGGGAAGTACGTGGATGTATGATTTAGTGTGTATACGTGCGTCGGAAAGTTCATTAGAATTACGTTTGTAAGCTCCCACTTCCATGCTCCGCTTCATTCCTTTCCGTGTTTATGAACCATTTGGATATTAGTAGACAAGAAATGTGCGTGTCCAGATTAAAATAAACAGTCGGCCCAGAAGCGGAAAACTTATTTATATGTTCACGTCATAGCTTACAGAATGCAAGCGTCATAGCTTACAGAATGCAATCGTGAAACTATTCCTGTAAAGGAATAAATTTAAATTGAAATTGTGCGACTAAGTATTGCACGGTGCCTGGGATATAATTTGTGTTTTTTTTCAAGCTTCTTTCTAATCAATATTTGCCCTCGCGATCAGGAGCTTCATCGTACCACCATAACGCTTTGTAGAAGAGAGCCTCTTCGTATGCGTTCCCCACAGGACAAAAAATTTGATCAATATTCGCACGTGTCACGTCACAGACGTCGCGCTGGCGATTTCCGCTGACTCGTGAGAAGAGTTAAGCTCCTCATGCAACTTACTGTTCTTAAACACCGTTTCAATTTACAGTTCTCACAAGATCGACGGATAAGGATTTTCCTTAGCGAGGCCAACTTTGAAATCGCCGAATTAAACCGCCGCACAATGTAGAAGAGTGTAGCTATCCCTTATGCAAAAAAGGAGGGGGGGGGGGGGGCAGTCGGTACGTTGCAAATCCCTCTCCCTACCCTCTATGTCAGGCTTTCCACGCCCGTGTCTTTATATATTTCCCTCGTTAAATACAGTAGCAAAAAGGGGTACAAACACATAAAGTTACAGAACAATTCCAGCCGCCATCAGATATTCTTGTCTTTAGAAGAATTGCTAACTCACCTTTTTGGTCTGGTGCAGCTCATCGGCATGTCTGTGGCTTCCAGATCAGTTTTATTTGCTAAAACACGAAAATCTACGAGAAAATATACTGCTTTTAGAATCAAATTAAGAATATATATTTTTCTTAGTAACAGTTGTCGTTGTCAGTGTGACGGTGACAAGCCAACACAACAGGTTGCAATACGACAAGAGTAAATCGATACAAAATCGTGGTACTCATACTAGTTCTAACACTCGGGTAGCCAAAGGACAAGTGCCTCTAGCATCTTGGGTAAAACAAACTTAATGCGCGGATTCTGTAAAGCGACTGGCAAATAAATTAGATATTCCTTATACGGACTTCTACATGAAGTCCTACATGACAAGATACCATATATGTCAGAGGCTTTTGTTGTGTTGTTTGGGGCCTTGGTCAAGCCTTTATCCGCACAGCTAATCGCAAAAAAACTTAGGGTTAGGGTTATATTTTTTTTTCTGCGCTATTTTTAACGAAGGCTGTCTGATCCTGTCGACTGCAAGTTCAATTATTACATACACGTGAGGAAAAGACACTTAAAACTTCGCCTCAATTTCTTAGGCTGATAGCAAACATAGAGTTTCGTGGGATATCTTGAATGTTTGAAGGTTCAATTCCTTCAAAAGCCGGACAGGCTTTGGATCAGTGACTACTCGCTGAGACTAATTTCAAGTGCACTTTATGAACATGGGTTCCTTACAGAGCAGTCCTTTTCAACGAGGTGCCTGTCCGGAAAAGTAAAGCTGTAGTAGTTTAAGAACTCGTAGCTGTTCGGCAGCATTCAGTGTCGCAAAGATTGCCAAACAATGGTTAAAACAGCATTTTTACTGCAAGACTCTTAGACAATAATAATTATTGCTTAACATGGCATGAAACAAGTTAAAAGGCAATCAGGAGTAGTGACAAACCAATACGACTTAAAAGAAGATTAACTTACAGGTACTTTAGGAGTCAGCAGCAAGTCTTCACTATATAACGTTTAAGAATAACGAACTAGTAGACTGCCAGTCGCGTGATCTTGTCACCGAGGGCTCTACACCTTGTTTGCGTCCCGAACTTGCTGTTTTCACGAGAAAAAAGCAAGAAAACAAAAGCTATCCGAAAACAAAAGCAATAACAGATAAATTCTTTTGTTGAGAAACAACCGTCAGTTGACGTCAAACAAAAGATCTTTTCATCAAATGTAGACTTTAATCCCGTGTTGAAGGAAGTGGAACTCCCTAAAATAACCTATACATCACGGACAGGCGATTCACGAATAAGGCCTGTTTGTATGGCTGGAGGTTTGTAAAGGGTAGGGATTTCATGATTGAAGAATAGAAGGGAATGAAGGGGGTTTAATTAAGGGGCTACTCAGCAGAAAAGGTCGAAAACGGATGAAAGCTTTATGATGCGGAGTAACTTTTTCTGTCAAAACCCTAGCTTGCAGGTTTTGATTCATAATCAAGGCCGAGCCTTGTTGTTGAGTATCCCTTTACCCGCGTTTTTAAGATTTAAGATTTAAAAATACTTCCAGAGACGAACCTTAGGGGGTTTGATTACGTAACCATGAGATGTTTTGCTAATTTCATATTCTTTGTTTCGACTTCGACCTTCAAAAATCACGTATCAATGACCACTAATTTAAGTTTCTTTCTTCCAAAAGAATCGGAGTCACGCTCAAGGCCGAGCCTTGTTGTTGAGTATCCCTTTACCCGCGTTTTTAAGATTTAAGATTTAAAAATACTTCCAGAGACGAACCTTAGGCGGTTTGATTACGTAACCATGAGATGTTTTGCTAATTTCATATTCTTTATTTCGACTTCGACCTTCAAAAATCACGTATCAATGACCACTAATTTAAGTTTCTTTCTTCCAAAAGAATCAGAGCCACGCTAAAGGCCGAGCCTTGTTGTTGAGTATCCCTTTACCCGCGTTTTTAAGATTTAAGATTTAAAAATACTTCCAGAGACGAACCTTAAGGGGTTTAATTACGTAACCATGAGATGTTTTGCTAACTTCATATTCTTTGTTTCGACTTCGACCTTCAAAAATCACGTATCAATGACCACTAATTTAAGTTTCTTTCTTCCAAAAGAATCGGAGTCACGCTCAAGGCCGAGCCTTGTTGTTGAGTATCCCTTTACCCGCGTTTTTAAGATTTAAGATTTAAAAATACTTCCAGAGACGAACCTTAGGGGGTTTGATTACGTAACCATGAAATGTTTTGCTAATTTCATATTCTTTATTTCGACTTCGACCTTCAAAAATCACGTATCAATGACCACTAATTTAAGTTTCTTTCTTCCAAAAGAATCAAAGCCACGCTAAAGGCCGAGCCTTGTTGTTGAGTATCCCTTTACCCGCGTTTTTAAGATTTAAGATTTAAAAATACTTCCAGAGACGAACCTTAGGGGGTTTAATTACGTAACCATGAGATGTTTTGCTAATTTCATATTCTTTGTTTCGACTTCGACCTTCAAAAATCACGTATCAATGACCACTAATTTAAGTTTCTTTCTTCCAAAAGAATCGGAGTCACGCTCAAGGCCGAGCCTTGTTGTTGAGTATCCCTTTACCCGCGTTTTTAAGATTTAAGATTTAAAAATACTTCCAGAGACGAACCTTAGGGGGTTTGATTACGTAACCATGAGATGTTTTGCTAATTTCATATTCTTTATTTTGACTTCGACCTTCAAAAATCACGTATCAATGACCACTAATTTAAGTTTCTTTCTTCCAAAAGCATCGGAGTCACGCTCAAGGCCGAGCCTTGTTGTTGAGTATCCCTTTACCCGCGTTTTTAAGATTTAAGATTTAAAAATACTTCCAGAGACGAACCTTAGGGGGTTTGATTACGTAACCATGAGATGCTTTGCTAATTTCATATTCTTTATTTCGACTTCGACCTTCAAATATCACGTATCAATGAGCACTAATTTAAGTTTCTTTCTTCCAAAAGAATCAGAGTCACGCTCAATAAAGGCCTTTATCTGTTTATCAGAAGGAACCCCCAAGAAACGGGCTGGCTCACGAAGGCGTTACGAAAGCACGTTTACTCTCTCTCCCTCTTGTTAGGCTTAACGGCAGTTTTATTACCAGTTACTGAAAATTTTGTGGCCAAAGGCTATTATTCGTGATGATTTGACAAGGTTTAGCCATTTAATACGGGTTTTGTAGTTAGCCCGGCGCAATCGTAGTATTTTTTCGATTGACGGACCTTTATAAAACCTAGCTTAACACTTGTTTGGTCATTTGCCAATGTGTGTTTCAAATGATTTTCTTGGATTGTGCTGAAATTTGTAGAGTCCATTTTTTTGGTATTCGAACCATTACAATAGAATACAATACAACACAAATTTTATTGTCAACTATGGGGGCTTTTCAGAGACAATGATAAAATAAAAGTACTAAAAAATTATCGATATAAACTGTATTGAGAAAACTATTTACATGTAAAATTTATGACATTAAAAATTGAACAGAAAGTTCATTGCAAAGGACTTTTCTCTTTGATGCTTGTTATTGGAAGAAATGCGTCAGGTGACATACGAAATTTAAAAGCTTTCAATATAGATGACAAGTACCGCATTAAAATGCAGAATTAGCCGGAACAGAATGCGCCACCGACTGCATGAATTTCCATTAGCCTCTTTCTGAAAGCGAGTCTTGATGCCCATCCTTTCATATGAAAATGAGATTTCATTCAAATGTAAATGAAACTCATTTTCATATGAATGGTTGTGTACCAGGGCTCACTTTGATCGAGGCTTAGTTTAACTCGGAAATGAGCCAACAACTAGTGCAGAAAATTGCGCTAATATAAGAGCCAAAGTTTTTGTTATTTTTACGCGAAATGCTGTGCTAATTTGTTATAATTTCAATCCATGTAGTATTTTTGAGAAAACGACTGGTCATTTTCTCAAATTCTCAACCAAGACTTTGGAAAAAGGGAAATTAAATAAATGGAGGCCGTAAATTAAAGGTCCAAAAAACCGAGAGTTCTAATGTTCGTAATAGATTGAAATTTGTCAAGATATCTCGGAAAGACCTATTGTGAACGAAAATGTAAATGGATATCGAGAATTTGATCATGGCTAGGGCCACTTTAAGATGTCGATAAAACAAGGAAAAAGGCAATCGAGAATCGTGACTAACCAATTTACTAAGGGTTAATAATGAAAAAAAAAAAAAAACTTACATGTACTTCAAGAATCAGCAGGAAGCCAGGGTGTGACGTTTACGATTATCGAAGTAGTCGACAGCTGGTCGCGTGATCTTGTCATCGATGGTTATACAGCTTGTTTGAGTCCCGAGCTTATTGTTTTCGCGAGAAAACAAAAGGTATCTAAAAACAAAAGCTATGAGAGATAAAATCTTTTGTTGAGAAACAACGGACAGTTGACATCAAACAAAAGGTCTTTCATCAAATGTGGACTTTAATCCCGTGTTGATGGAAGTGGCACTCCGGAAGATGGCTATACATCACGGGCAGGCGATTCACGAATGAGGCCTGTTTGTATGGCTGGAGGTTTGTAAAGGGTAGGGATTTCATGATTAAAGAATTAAAGGAGAGGGAAAAAATTTCGCTAAGCTACATTTATTTAAAAGACGTTTTCGAATGTACCTCCAATCGTATCAGTGAGGGAGTCTCATAAGGGGCTGGCTGAACAGAAAAGGTCGAAAACGGATAAAAGCTTTATGATGGGTTACCTTTTTTGTCAAAACCCTTGCAGGTTTTGATCTCATAATCAAGGCCGAGCCTTTTCGTTTCAAACTTTGTTGAGTATCCCTCCACCCGTGCCTTTCATTGTGTTATGCGGTGTTGTTAAGATTTAAGATTTAAAAAATACTTGCAAAGACGAACCTTGGATGTTTGATTACGTAACCACGAGATGTTTTGCTAATTTCATATTCTTTATTTCGACTTCGACCCTCAAATATCACGTATCAATGAGCACTAATTAAAGTTTCTTTCTTCCGAAATAACCAGAGTTACGCTCAATAAAGGCCTTTATCAGAAGGAACCCCCAAGAAACGGGCTGGCTCACGAAGGCGTTACGAAAGCACGTTTATTCTCTCTCTCCTTGTTGTTAGGCTTAACGGCGGTTTCCTGACCAGTTACTGATAATTTTGTGACAAAAGGCTATTTTATGCCTTCGGTTAGGGATTTTTCTTGATGATGTTGAATAATCTTCTGGCAAGGCGAAGGTATTTGAAAGATCTCTTGCATTTTGATCTATTATTCGCAATGATCTGAAAACGTTTAGCCACTGATGTAAAACATGTTTTGCAGTCAGCGCAATCGTAGTATTTTCTCGATTGACGGACCTTTATAAAAACAAGCTTAACACTTGATTAATTACTCACCTGTTTCAAATGATTTTCCTGGATTGTATTGGAATTTGTAAAGTCGATTTTTGGGGGGATATTCTTGGTTTTCATGTGACATCATCATTTTTTAAAATAAAAAAAAATTATCAATCCTTGTGAAGTTTTTGTTTCATCAGATGTAATAATCTAACAAACGTTTTGCAACGTTTAAGCCCGGCAGGGTTCCTCATTATTTAATAGAGCACGTTTGAATTTCCAAGTTTGTTCCTTGCGTGACATTAAGGACGTTCGCGCGAAAAGTTTCTAACACTGATTTTTTTCTGAACATTTTACCGTTGAAAGATGATGAGTTAGTGATGTCAGAAATGTAAAAAAAAAATGGGGAGTCACCGACTTTGTTTTAGAGAGAACATGCCCGGAAGAACACCTAAATTTGAGAAAATTGGGCTTCGTTAGCGAAGAAGGCCACAGTGGCTGCAAGCCCCAAAATATTGCAATTAGAGCTTTGAAGGGGAATGTTCTCTGCCAAATATTGTTTAAATGGACCTATTAAGTGAATATAGTCAACTGGTGAGGTTCCTCAAAAAACAAGTTTGCATTTAGCGACCACAATTTCACGCGCCTTGCAGCCGCACGCTGGCAGGATTCGATGTCTCGCGGACAGAAATCGTGAATTTCTTTTACCTTCCCACACTGATTTTTTGTTCATTTTTGGACAATGTAGAGATAATTGTAAATTAAATGTGTTTCTGGAAAGAAAAGTAGGGGTCACCGACCATTTAAGAGCGTAAATTGCGATTGAATTGTCGTCGAATTCCAAAGTCATGCTGTTGCGCGACCTGTTGTGCGACATGACGGAGCAGGACTGGAATCCACTGGCTGGTCGTGACATAAAGTCAACGGCGCGAAGGAAAACAAGAGATTCGATTTTGTGCTGATTATTTTTTACTCGGCGAGGGTCAACTATGTGTACTTTTGTAGCTTTTTGACATTTGTGGATTACCTGAATTACCCTGCTAAGTCTTTGAAGAACATTAAGGAGACTTTTGTGTTCATTCCATTGCTCCAGCTCAAGGTGGAATCAAGAAGGTTAGAAATTTTCCTCTTGGGAAACAAGAAACGGTACAACTCGAACCTTTTCAGCGGATGATTTTCGTCGGTTTAGTTCACCTCCTTTTATGAATCTCCCACTTCTACTTCTTCTTTGACTTTGCGTCGCGGACGCCATATTTGTTTACAAACCTTTGCGTGACACTTTTCCTCGCGCGGACCTGGCGTACCCGCGCGCGCAACGCTTACGTTAGATGCGCAGAAAACTTTCGCAGAAACAATTAGCGCGAACGTCCTTAAAATGGCGGCCTGATAAGGTTCTCGAGTAGGTCAAAAGATGAATTATTGCTCAAGTTTTTGCTAACTAAAACAGCTTTTGCTCTAGAAGAAGTATTAATTTCAATGTGTCGGAGCCGGCTCTAGAGTAATAACTTTTCGTTTCCATGGCAAAACTCAATGACAGATGTTTCTCTCTTACGTCAGCCATGCCCCTCCGAAGGGCACCAACATGGCGTCTCCATACAAAGCTGTATAAATTTGAGTGAAACACTTTTCTGAATAACGCGCGAATGCCGAATAACCGCACAGATCTAAATCTCGGCGAGGTTGTTTATATATCAATCATCTTTCATATCCCCATATCCCAGCTTCTTGACTTGGTTACGATGTTATTTTTGATGGCGTGACACTGCAAACCAGCCATTTGAACCATTGTAAAGGACTTTTCTTTTTGATGAAACTTGTCACGTGACATACGAGGTTTAATAGCTTTTTGAGTTATTTTTTTGTAAAAAAAATACCTCCGCGACGGGTCAATGGGTGAGTGAGTCAGTGAGAGATGTATATGTCACACCAATCAGATTGGATCTACTATAAACAGCCAATCAAATTTCTTGTTGTAAAGGTAAATGGTATATGAGAAGATCTGATCCCGATATAGTTCAGAACGGCCATATTTATTCTTCCATAAGAGAGGAGGACGTATTCATATATTGGATTTATTTCGACGTCTTCTGTGGGTTACGCAGAGGATTTTGTGGGCGGGTTTGATAATCATTCGCAATTGGATAATCAGTCAGAGAAAGATAGTGTTTGGCATGTAACTACGAGCATGGGATGAAGGGTTTAGCTTTTCCCATTACATAAGGTTTTGAATTTAATGAGTCTTAGCCGCTCTACTTCTAGGTTTAAGATGTAAATGAAAAAAAAGTTGATCAGTGTGGCTTCTTTGACAGGAACAATTATATTTTAGGGGCGCGGAATGTGCTACTGGGAATTTGAAGAGGTTGCGACCAGGTTCAAATCGTTTGCGTGTTGTATTTAAATCTAAATGTTGCCGCAGAGTCCGTAACACGTGTTTCGAGCGTGTCGTGAATTTCAGTATCCATTAATAAGTTTCAATGTGAAGAGCGAAGAGACTACAATTAATTTGGTCAACAGAACAAAAAGGTATTATTCTGTGACAATTTTACAATTGGAATGGTTCTTGTTTACTACTGGAACGAGAAGATAGGTTTTAAATGAAACTACATCATTTCTTTTCAATGTTATCAGGGTTTTCGCTTTTTCACAGTAATAGCCAGCACGAATTGTAGCAGAAGAAAAAGGAAGTTATTTTTGATCAAGATAAGTTGAGTGAGGTATATGAAGTCTTGGACGTTTTATTGTGTAAACATAGGGACTTTGGTAATTGAAAATAAAGATTGACGTGTATGTTGCCGATTTTTAGTCCGGTTTGGAGGGGAGTGTGACAGTTACGTACATACTTTGGGTTGTTTTAGAGTGCATAATTTTCAGTGTAATGGTGGCTAGCAGTGGCGAATCTAGCGGAGGGGCCCTCGCCCTTTATTTTGGGTAAAAAAGAAGAAATAACAGAAGGAAGAAAAGTCGCTGGGTAAGTGAACCAAAAACGGTTCTTCTGTAGCTCAATGTCTGGATCCACCACTGGCTAGTTATGAACGAGATGAGTCTTGAGTTTTGAAGCAGCTCATGAGTTAGTAGTACGCAAATGGCACGAGATATTTTTAGTTACAAAGGGTAACTTGATACTTTTATTTTTCACACAGAGTAAATTCAATTAGAGGTCACGAATCGTCGCTTCTAGTTCTTAGGATATGTTTTAGAGGAGACGAGACTATTTAAATTTGAGACAGTGCTGATGTTTACAACAGTAAGTGTAGGTAACGATTGTTTTGTTCTTGTTGCATTCAAATATAATGAGATATTTTTATTTTTTAGTTACAAAGGTTAATTTGACACTTTTGTTTTTCACAAGGGAGTAAATTCAATTAGAGCTGACAAATCGTCACCACTTGTTCCCACGAGATGCTTGCTATTTTTAGTTACAAATGGTAACTTGACACTTTTGTTTTTCATATGGGAGCAAATCTTTCGCACGAGATGTTTGCTATTTTTAGTTATAAATGGTAACCTGACACTTTTGTTTTTCATATGAGAGAAAATTCAATTAGAGCTTACAAGTTGTCAGCTATTGTTTCCATGCAGGGTATTAAAAAAAGCATTCGTTTCCAAAATTTTGATTGCTCATTAACTTTTCGTTGGAACAAAGGATTGAATGCACTAATCACAAGCCCCCTTGATGTGATATAAATGGTACTGCCTAATCATCAATTGACTTCATTGCCTGATGAAGACTAGCAGGCTGAGTAGTTGATGCGTTGCAAATGTACGTCTCTATTGACCTCATCATGAGTCAAATGATAATACCACAGTCCTCTTTTCACAACCATAAAGAGACAAGCATCCACAGCCTTTTCAAATGGGAGTACCTCGGCTTGGAGTGTGCAATCAATTTATCAGGTTCAATAAGCTCTGTTTAAAAACCTAAAAATTTATATATTTGTCTTTTAGCATGTCTAATTAAAACTGTAGAAGTTACTTAATATCTGTCTGGATTTGTATGCTTCTGTTTGAAACACGCTGGGGTGGACCACAACCTTTCAGGTGCCAATCCAATGGGTTAATTCATATCAGTTTTCTGTTCAGTCAGAATACTGAATTAGGACAACATTTGTGTTTTGTGCATCTCTCCTGTTTCTAAGTGAGGCCTGCTTACTTGGAAACCAAAAACAGGATCTCTATTTTTACATTCAGTCCATGTACTGTATGATCGCAGGTTAACAGTAATCAGGTTTCAAAATTCTCTAACTGACGAAATAATGTACCAGTCAAATCGAAGCTTCAACATCACCCCCCCCCCCCCGGGCAACCCCCCGGGCATTTGAATTTTTGGAAAATTTTTGTTCAAAAAACCTCCCTCCCAGGGCCGAAGAGCTGTTCAAATGCCCCTACCCCTGCGGGACTTTGGTATTGTATTGAATCATTGTTTATATTGTAAATACAATTTAATGTGCTTAAATATTGAAAGATACAAGTAGATATTCAAAGATACAAGAAGCTTGACGTCTTCGTTGGCCCAGGTAGCCCTTTTAAACTTCTATAAATACTCAAAAAAAAAATATAAATCGTTCCTAAACACCTTCAAATACGGAACAAAACTAGTGTAGGACTTTGGTTTTCAACCAATCTGCCACGAATACGTAATATTTTCCTTTGAATTAATCAAAGTTTGTCTCCGCCATGATTTATCAACCCATGTGGAGTCAGCGCGACTCGTAACGTGAAATCTAGGCTAGGGATCAAATTCCCCACCCCCTACGAGTGGTGATCAAATTCCCTCCCTCCCGGGCAGGAGAAGGCGTCAAATGCCCAGGGTATGCCCGGGGGGGGAATGTTGAAGCTTTGATTTGACTGGTACATAATCACAAATTAAAATGTCAGATGTAGAAACACCCTCCACAAACAGCCATACTTTCCACCCATGTGCGACTGCTACGTTTTAAACGAATTTACCTCCTATATAAAGAAAATCATCGTTGAAATCACAGAGACCTGAAAGGTTTCTTCCAGTGATGTAATATATTTCAATTTCCCCTAGGCCCTGACTCAAGACTGACCTTCATGATTTTTCTTTCCGCTGACGATTTCCTAACCTTTCAAAACTCCGTAACCCTTAAAATTCTAAGGACGAAAACAACACCCACATGTCATGTAAAACAACATCAGCAAGGTGGGCTTCAATGCTAAAAATTCCCACAAAACAACTGATCTTTAATATCGGCTTCTCATACTGACAGTAAGGAAATTGTACACATCATCTCCATTTACAAAATAAAACAAGCAAGCAATCGAAGATAACCTGTATTCATTAATTTTATTACTCATCTTTGACAGAGTAGTTTTCAGCATGATCAGAAAGGCTCACCAATCCATGTGGTCGATTCTTTCGTTGTTGATATCGTACGCCATATTGTTAAAAATCTGATCCACTCAAGTTTATTTTGACCGAATCTTTGCCTGATTCCAATGGTTCGAACTTTCATGGCTGTATTTGGACATTTCCAGACCAAAAATCAATGTCTTCATCTCTTTTACACATCGGCTAGTCAATAAACTTCAGAAAACCTTGAACCAAACTCGATTATTTCTCGAAAGCCTCAGAACCTCTTATTGCCGGATTTCATACGGTGGGGGCCTGGGTACAAGTCCGTGTATTATGGGATTAACAACACAAGACCCATATAGTCGGAAAGAGCACACTGAGTTTTACAAAATCCTCAAGTTTCGTGTTAATTGGGCCAATATTGAACATGCAAGATACAGCCATTCAAAAACTGAAAAATTTGCAAAGAAATGTATGGATTTCCGGACAAGTGTCCGGCAATCCATACATTTGTTACTAAATTTTTCAACAAAAGAAAACTTGTCCAAATTTCGTTGCATTTGACCTTTAATAAGCAAACCACAACGGCAACGGCAACGAGTACAATGGCTGTGTAAGCGTGCGTTATAATTCTTTGTTCATTTTTTTGCCGTTACAAAACAACAACGTGAAATAGCCACATTCTGCACTTTCGAAAGAACGTGAACTACGATGGCCAATTTTTTAAATTTCTTTTTCGAATTTTGTCTTACATATTCTTACATAAACGAAAGAAACGAAACATAAACAAATCCTCCACAAAAACATCCACGCAATGTGCGAGTAACATAACTTACGAGGGATTACCTTGGATGTAAGGTCTATATGGAGGATTTAATCTCTTCCTGGAATAGAATAGACCATTTCCGAGTCTAACTACCCATCCTTTTATATGAAAATGAGATTTCATTTGCATTCAAATTAAACTCATTTTCATAAGAATGGTTGTGCAACAGGTCTCGCTTTGATAGAGAGGTTTAAGGCAACTCGGAAATGGGCTATTTTGTAGCACAGCTGGGCTAGGTTGATGGGCTTGTGTTAGTACTTACTTGACACTTACTTAACACTTACATATACTTAACACTTTCTTAACACAGACAGTTAACTCAGCTGTGCCTCGTTATTTGCATATAGTATACGAGTAAAATTCCACTAAAACACGAAAGAAACACAGAGAACGCTGCCTATTTCTTAAATTGCATCATCAACGATTTTAAGATTTTACAAGGTCAAGGGCAAAGATTGTTTCTTTCCTGTCTCGTCTATTTTACTTCACGGTCTAACTGGCTCAGAGCGCAGTTCCCGGGTTTTTCCAGCACTTTTATTTACCTCCGAGTTAATTCTCTGCTTTCCTATTGCAACAAGCTGACGTATCGAGAGAGCTAACTCGTCGAGCAGTCTTCCAACAAATCGAATTTATATCTAGCTCTATATTTACATCATCATCAGTGGAAAAAATAAATCCGCAACGAATCGGATAACGTGTGGACGGTGAATCCGGATACTTTCGAATCCGATGACGTAGCAAAATCGTGTCCAGTCTCTTACCGAACAATAAACCAATATGGCGGCACAACATGTAGGTTTAGTTTCTCTAGAATGATTCCGGATACCATCGGATGCGTGTGGACAGGCGAATTCAATTTGAATACGCTACGTGTGGACGGGGAAATTTTTGAATTCTGAAAGAAAAAGATGCGGATTCAAAAATATTTTTATATGAATGGCTTCGCACGAAGACTGGTTTTGACACAAGGGCAAAAAAGCAACTCGAAAAGGCCCGTTTCATTTGCGTTTGCTCTTAAACATACACGAACTTGGTTATAGCGCTTAGTGTAGACAGACCTCATTGACCATTCGCTCAAAGCTAATTGCCTGCATGACTTGTTCTCCTAAAATCTTGGGCAAAGTAGAACTCCTAGCAGGAATATAATACTACTTTCCAAGACGATTTTGGTAATTTCGTCTTTTGAATTGAAGTTTTATCCCAAAGATTTCAAAGATCTAAAACAGTGTTGCCTGGAGACGTTTGTCTTCTTGCCAAAATTCTTTAAATAGACGAGAAAACAACAAAACAAGATTGATTACTCCTGGGAGTTAATGAGCCGTAAAATTGGCTTGCTTTTCTCAAGTCTTGTTTTTAAGTTTGGCATGGAACTTCTGAGAAACTTGAATTCCTTTGTGATTGGCCACGTCCTCATGTTTTTCAAACATTTTAGCCTTACTTAATAGACGTTTAAAACAGTTCAAGCCATGCATTCGAGAGGCTTCAGATACTACTTTGCCTGAAGATAGAGTACCTAACCCTAACCCTAAGATCGCTTAGTAGGTTAGCAACTGGCGATATCAGTAATTCAAAGGACTTAGGGTTTATAAAATGTAAAACAAGCTAAGATGACGGTGAAAATGTCACATATTTATTGCAAAGCTGTGAAGTGTATCTTGAGATGACAAACAAACGCACCACTTTACTGTTGCATACCGTGTTGCATATGAAGTGTGACAAATAAACAAGCTATAGAACAGAACATCAACTGAAAAATGTACCAATAAAAAAATGTTGTGAAATTGTAAGACTAATTCCTCGTTCCAGTTGGTTCAATTTGCTGAAAACAGCTTAGAGGATTTGCCTTCGTACCACAATGTCTTATGACGGTAAGAATTTGAAATTATTATTTTGTAATAGCCCCGTTCTACTTTGGCAACCTTTTGAGTTTCCAGCTCTTAGAAGCTGCCATAAAAACGGCATTTTTTCTTTCCTGTTGTGAAGTGACTTCGTAATGTCTTTCAGCGGCGGTCTTCGTGTCCGTCAGAGTCAAGGGAATGTTATAAACGATGTTGGCTACTTTTGAATGCCTTTTGATCGCTGTTATTGTCCTCGGAGCCACCCTTTGCTAATCGTCCTTTTCGAGGTGTACGTTTACCAGTCGAATCTTTGATTTTTGGAAAACCAATGAGCCAATTGTGAAATTGTGACTCTTTTGAGATGGATCGCTTCATAATTTGCGGAACGTTAGCTTCGGTACACGTGATTGCAGGAAATGTTTCGTCGCTTCTTTCAGTGCTAAAACGACGAAGTAATCTTTGTTTCTCTTTTCTTGTCCACCCTTCATAAGTTTTCTCCCTGTTCAACGAGGGTAACTGTTGATTTTGCGCCTCTCTCGCAAAGCGTTTCCTATCTCTAGACATCTTTATCAAGTCTTCTTTAACTTTTCTCTCTTCAAACTTGTTATCGATATAGGTTTGCATCATTTCTTTATCGATTTCTTGCTCGGTGACTTCGAGTTTCTTGGTCCGTTCTTGAAAACTTTTCAGAGCTTTATCGTAAACAGATTGATGGCCTCTCGTCATGACCTCTTTGCAAATAAACCATGTAGGGCTGTTGTCAGTTTAACTCCAAATGATAAACAATCCGTCAGCAACGACACGAAATGAATTTCATTCGTTGTGAATAATTCCGTTGTTCTTCTTAATTAGGTCTTAAACATCAGCCATTCAGTTGCCCAGTCTTTGCTGCTAAGTAATCCACTTAAAACTTTGCGACCTAAGTTAACAATTTAAGGGGCGTGAGTAATTTGCAATACGGATTATTTGTATCACATATGAGCAGCGTATTGACAATTAACTTATCAACCCAAAAAGGAGGCAAGTCGCGTTGCTTGTCAAATATTCACTCATTCGTGATGAAATGAAAATGAACAATAGTCCAAGAAAAGGACACAAACTTGTAAAACGTCATTAACATAACAACAAACCATTCCTGAAGTTTATAATGATCAATTAACTTCTTCGCGTATTTAATCTTGTAATTCCATAAATAATGTGTGCACCTTTCAAAAGGCAAAACGAAAAGTCCTCACTGGTAATTTGAAAACTACGTTTAAAGTAGTAAATAAGTGCTGGGTAAATGCAATTTTTATTACCTTATTATTCAAATGTGTCCCACCGAGTCTATTTTGATACAGTTTGCTGAGGTAGACCAGCATGTCACTTGTGGCGGACAACGTCGAAGTTTGCTGCAAAATGTTGCTCTATGTTTGCACTTCAAGTGCATACTAATTAGGAGATGATGCCATTTGCGCCAGGGTGTTTTTGAAGCCCCTATAGTCGGCCTACTTTTTTGAGCATTTTCCCTTGGTCCCCCCTTGGCAAAATCTCTGAAAATGGCCGATTTAGGTGTCCTCGCCAAATTTGTCATAACTCGGCTATACGGACACTTATGGAGCCGCAGTTTGCAGCAAAATGTTGCTCTATGTTTGCACTTCAAGTGCATACTAATTAGGAGATGATGCCATTTGCGCCAGGGTGTTTTTGAAGCCCCTATAGTCGGCCTACTTTTTTGAGCATTTTCCCTTGGTCCCCCCTTGGCAAAATCTCAGAAAATGGCCGATTTAGGTGTCCTCGCCAAATTTGTCATAACTCGACTATACGGACACTTATGGAGCCGCAGTTTGCAGCCAAATGTTGCTCTATGTTTGCACTTCAAGTGCATACTAATTAGGAGATGATGCCATTTGCGCCAGGGTGTTTTTGAAGCCCCTATAGTCGGCCTACTTTTTTGAGCATTTTCCCTTGGTCCCCCCTTGGCAAAATCTCAGAAAATGGCCGATTTAGGTGTCCTCGCCAAATTTGTCATAACTCGGCTATACGGACACTTATGGAGCCGCAGTTTGCAGCAAAATGTTGCTCTATGTTTGCACTTCAAGTGCATACTAATTAGGAGATGATGCCATTTGCGCCAGGGTGTTTTTGAAGCCCCTATAGTCGGCCTACTTTTTTGAGCATTTTCCCTTGGTCCCCCCTTGGCAAAATCTCAGAAAATGGCCGATTTAGGTGTCCTCGCCAAATTTGTCATAACTCGGCTATACGGACACTTATGGAGCCGCAGTTTGCAGCAAAATGTTGCTCTATGTTTGCACTTCAAGTGCATACTAATTAGGAGATGATGCCATTTGCGCCAGGGTGTTTTTGAAGCCCCTATAGTCGGCCTACTTTTTTGAGCATTTTCCCTTGGCCCCCCCTTGGCAAAATCTCAGAAAATGGCCGATTTAGGTGTCCTCGCCAAATTTGTCATAACTCGGCTATACGGACACTTATGGAGCCGCAGTTTGCAGCGAAATGTTGCTCTATGTTTGCAATTCAAGTGCATACTAATTAGGAGATGATGCCATTTGCGCCAGGGTGTTTTTGAAGCCCCTATAGTCGGCCTACTTTTTTGAGCATTTTCCCTTGGTCCCCCCTTGGCAAAATCTCAGAAAATGGTCGATTTAGGTGTCCTCGCCAAATTTGTCATAACTCGGCTATACGGACACTTATGGAGCCGCAGTTTGCAGCGAAATGTTGCTCTATGTTTGCACTTCAAGTGCATACTAATTAGGAGATGATGCCATTTGCGCCAGGGTGTTTTTGAAGCCCCTATAGTCGGCCTACTTTTTTGAGCATTTTCCCTTGGTCCCCCCTTGGCAAAATCTCAGAAAATGGCCGATTTAGGTGTCCTCGCCAAATTTGTCATAACTCGGCTATACGGACACTTATGGAGCCGCAGTTTGCAGCGAAATGTTGCTCTATGTTTGCACTTCAAGTGCATACTAATTAGGAGATGATGCCATTTGCGCCAGGGTGTTTTTGAAGCCCCTATAGTCGGCCTACTTTTTTGAGCATTTTCCCTTGGTCCCCCCTTGGCAAAATCTCTGAAAATGGCCGATTTAGGTGTCCTCGCCAAATTTGTCATAACTCGGCTATACGGACACTTATGGAGCCGCAGTTTGCAGCAAAATGTTGCTCTATGTTTGCACTTCAAGTGCATACTAATTAGGAGATGATGCCATTTGCGCCAGGGTGTTTTTGAAGCCCCTATAGTCGGCCTACTTTTTTGAGCATTTTCCCTTGGTCCCCCCTTGGCAAAATCTCAGAAGACGTAAGACATGTTCATTGCGCCAAATGAACTTTTGAAAATTAATCGCTTTTTGCTTGTCTACTGTCAAATCTATCCTAAACTTTTTCAAATATATAGCTGTTTTGAAGTGTCGTACAGACAGCATATTCACAGGACCTCAATGGGTGGTGGCTTTTTTTCCTTACGCACAAAATCGCCTTCAACTTAAAGGAATCCTGAAAATAGTAGTTCACTAAGATAGAGAAACGTCAAAGAGATAATAATAAACCATAAAGAAACAAGGATGGTCAAGGATGGAGAAGATTGACACGGATTACAAACGATAAACTTAAAACATTTAGCCTAAACTCAAGCCGGATGCGCAAACCATGACACAAACCATTGCTTCAAAGAGAAAAGTTATTTTTATTGTTTAGGAAATTAGAAATTTGTTTTGATTACCGTGAACACATTTAAGCTTTTAAGACCATTTCGAACCATTCCGGGTTGGTAAATGGTATTAGAGAGTTTAAGGATGACGTTTACGGCAGACGCAAACGGCAGAGAGTACCTCTGATTTTTTTATTATTTTCTTGTAATCCTTAAATAAATCACACAAAAATAGAAAAATGTCTCCTACTATTCACCGCAAATACAAATATTTTCACTTCGTTGTACAAACAGCTGAAGACGGACGGCAAAAGTTTCAGTTTTGCCGTGGAACGTTATGTTTAATCTCTCTAAAAAAAATCATAACTTTTACGCCTAACGGCTAAATGTTTGGCCCGTTCTACGGCTAAGGGTTAACCCCCACTATTGTGTCGACTTTTTTAATCTGATGACAAAACCTATCGAAATAATGCTCATGATAGTCCCTTTGAAAACGAGACATCAAAACATTTAAGTTTCCTGCTGTCAGTGAGTGCGCCTCTTTCTCATACTTACCAGAGGTCAAGACCTACTTTAAGCAAATCTGCTAACAGTTTTCTGTCTATTCATCCAGATTCCTGGTGAACCAAGTGCTTGGCAATGACAAAAAACAAACAAACAGATCAAAACAAATCAAAACAAAAACAACAAGGGAAAAACATTGCTACAAAATTCGGTAATCACCAATAGACCTTTTTACCGATACGGCGGCCATCTTGAATTCTATTGTTTTGTCTGAGAAATTATGGGCTGCCGAGGGGGCAATCGCTGGAAAATTTATCGTATACACAGCTTTCAGGATAAATTTTTACTGCTTGTCTCTCATATTCCATAACAAATATTACAAGCGTTACATTTTTCCGTCACGATATTTGGCAGTTGTTCCGATGGTTATCGAAAAATTATTGTTAAACGTTATCACGCCACAGTATTCTTTTTAATTATTGCTCATCTGCCCCCTGGGCATCCCATAATTTCCTCGGAATTCAAGATGGCCGCCGTATCGGTAAAAAGGTCTATTATTTTATGGGAAAGTGGGCGTTCATAGATACTTGAGACAACAGCAAGGTCTCCCTATTCTCAGCTCTCTGCGTCAATTTGATTTATTCAAACTCCGTGAAAAATAAAATCAATTAATTATGTTAAGAAACTGAATTTCATGCAGCTTCAAAGCTAAACAATGGGAAGTTCAGCTCCCGCAAGACAGCAATTGTCTTCAAGTTTTACCTCACTGGGGAGGCTACAATGAAAATGTCAGAAAGAAACGTAATTTCATTAACATCTCTTTGTGTAAACGTACCCGCCATGTCGAAACCGCTTAGCCGAGGGACATTGAAAATCCAAAATGCCTTCAAAATGCAAAACGTTGCTTGCTTCTAAATTGAATCGATTTCTGTGCATTCGATTTTCTTTCCTGATAATTGGTGTAGGTTTCGGCCTGCTTATTTACTACGGAGTCACAGAAGTGTTACCAGCGGCCAAAGCAAGACACTTTCAGGAGACAAGCTGCTTCGTGAATAACAGCACATTCGACGGTGAAGAAGTCTGTGATTGTGGAGCTGGCTTCCCACTCAGCTCGTGCTATCCATGTCTTAAGATTCACGTTGAATTTAGAACAGAGAATACTGGGAAAGCTACTGTAAACGCTAGCATGGATGGTCTACAGTCTATTCTGTACGAAGATGTTAGCAGTGTCAGCGATAAGGTACTCAATTAGCTGAACTTGTAAACACCGTGCGTGTCATTTAACTCTCCTGAATTGGTAAACTCTTGAACAGTTATCACAGTAGGAATGAATGATGTAGCGTGATCTTCAAAATATCTTATGGCGGAGTTTTTTATTTCAATTCCAAGTGATGATTTATAGTTGTAACTGCCTACACCATACTGCAGTTTGCTTTGGGAGTGTTAGCTGGTAAAATTTTGCCAAATTAACAGTTTCCCCTGCTGCTTCACAGATACGGGTTACCTCTGTAGGTACCGTTCACAGATATAATACCAAAAAATAAAAGACAAGATACAATACTGCTCTAATATACAAAATAACGAGATACAAAGTTAAACAATGCGATTCCTTTGTATCCAGTACTCACAAAAAAAAACCCAACAGATACGGGGCACTGATGACTGGCCTCAGGAGAAAATCACTTAATTGGAAACCAACTAAGCACTTATCATACTCAGCTTGTGAAATTCCATCTCTCAGGGCATTCCCCTAATCTCTTCTTTTCTTCCCTACTCTTATATTAGTACTAATACCGTCGAGGCTATCTAGAGCAAAGTATATTTTGCAGTGCTTCTTTACAAACTATCTGGAAAAACACCTGGACAGAACAACTTCAATACAGCTCGTATTCAAAGCACGATGAAACGCCAGGGCCCTAAGCCTTGCCCATCCAGCTTATTTTAAAATGGTCTTCCCAATTCTGGCATTCTTAACGTTGTAGTACTTATTTTTAACATGATATTATTAGATGTTAGATGATAGATACTACAGTTGAATTCATCTATTTCAAACTCTCAGAAGAAACGAAACATAGTTCGAAATAGCTGATAGTAAAAGACTGAATCCATGGGAAATGGTTTTGAGTTCGAAATAGCGGGAAAATTCGAATTAGCCGCTAATTCGAATTTCTCGGTTGGACCCCAACTGTCTACTGTCCAACTGTCCCTCCCGTTATCTGACGAGCTTATTTAAAGCGGTATTACATATATAACTCTTTCCGATCGCTGTTCAAGTTAATTTATAAACTGTCAATACGTTTAAGTTATGGCACGACAAACACTTAGCGCTTAGATTTTAACTTTGTTATGTTTACTTTAACACAGTGCACTTTTAGACCGCCATCTTGCTGCTCCCGTTTCAAAGGGGAAAATCAACACCAAGTCCGGGACTTCATGGAAAAGAAAGGACGGAATGGTTCAAGGATCGTCTGCTACTACAACAAGTTCAACCACACCGAGGTTATAGCGACCAGAGGAAACTATCAGTTAATGACATTTATGGCGCTATTCTGGCCATTAGTAGTAATTATTTCCGGCTTCAGTTTGATGAAATACGTAAAACATCTCCAGCCAGAAACAGTGAAGACGAAATCAACAGAAGACAGGAGACGTATTCTGGTGTTAAGCACGCTGACTGCATTCCTTAGGGCTGAAGGCCAACCTGCAGCTTACCATTCTCACACTGTGCCTGGTTCACGAAACAGCAGTTTAGTGTAGTTTAGTATGCCCTTGTTGATATAGTTACACGTTGACGCTTTTGAATTACTTACAAGCTGTTGTCATGACACTAGTTTTATCTGTCTATGTCAAATGTCAAATGTTTGTTTATAGTGGACATGCACTTAGCTACACAAGCTAGTTTACAGGCATGCCACTCAAACAGCTGAAACAAATAATTCAAATTTAAACATAACATTGTTAAGAATCCCAACTGGCCGGAGGCAGACCAGTTGGCTATTTACAAGTGTGGCCGAGGATTTGAACTCGGGCGTTCCGTGAAACAAATCCAGCTAGTGGCCAGAGCGAGACTCGAACCCGGGACCGCTGGTTTGCGAGTCCGACGCGCTGACCACTTGGCCACGCTGCCTCCTATCTGCTCCCGGTATAGTCAATTTTAATTTCCCCGATTTATGCAGGACTTTTGCTTTGGTGAATCATTACTACAACGTTTTTAGTGGATGCTATAATGAAGACAGGAGACAAATGCCCAATCACTGGTTAAAAAGTTTGTCCTTTCTTGACCTTTGAGTTTTTGTTACCATAACAACATTATTACCGTGGACAGAAACCTTTAGTTGTAGCTTTATGTGCTATTATTCAAAAGAGTCTGGTGGCCGCTACCTATTTGAAAAAAAAGTTTATGAATCACTTTCATTTTCCAACTGAAAATTTTAAGCTGGCCACCCTTCCTCCTTTTTTCAAAAAAAAAAATTGCGAGACGTCAAATCTTGAAATTTTGGTCATAATTCCACAATTCCTACCTCAAAATTTCAGGAATAAGAAAGTGGCTCTGATTAAACATTCATGTAAAATAAAATAAAAGACTGCAATACAGGTTTTTCGCACACTAGGAGAATGTGAGATTTTGCTTCTTTCAAAAATAGCTCAAAATTATCGAAGGGTTAGACTGGACATCAAATTAAATCTTTAAACTATGGTAATCACTGCAAATATGGATAAAGAAATTCAAAGATAGCATTTTAATTTTCATATAATTGTTTTTATTACTTAATTCATATAGTGAGACTATTATACATCTAAATGATTACTAGAAATGACATTATTACTGACAATCTCTCAAACACTAAGGTCAAGTCACAGAGAGAGACCTTCTATCGATCCATGAAATCAGCAAATGTTAACGTCACGTTTGCACATGAATCTTACAGCTTTTTACCAATTTCTAAATTTTCATTGTTAAACCTCTGTATGACAATAATTCTAACATAGCACCAAGGCTTAAGAAATCAAACCATGGGAAATAACATGGTGGTTGAGAATTGGATAAATGTTAGGATTTTAATGATAGAAAAATGGGTCTATTGAAACTTTTAGAAAATATAATTGGTAATACTTCAAAAATGAACTTTGAGCCTGTCTACATTTCACTGGCATTGCGCGTGAATGTGGAAACACGAGCTTCTTATCATACTATTGTGTGAAGCGTTAATTTATTTTTTTTCTAGCTACGAGTTTCACACGGAACGAAATATTGAAACAAGATGAAAAAATATATTTTTTACATAATTCTGTACGCAAGAAACAATGAAAAATTAATTATTTTTAATTCTTAACTCAGGACTAATAGTTAACCTGGTTTTGACCATGAAGCCCTTGCGTTCAATATTATAACAACCCATCTCTACAATTTATTATTCACTTATTTCATGATTTATAAAACGGAAATAAAGAAACTTTAATGAAAAAAAGTCAAATTCATGCCAAAAAATATAGAACTGAAAGAACTACAAAAGTGGTAAAACTAAAGAAAATAATATTTATGATAAAAATAAGTTACATTTAAGTCTTCTCGTATAGCAAAACGATTATTGGTATATTCCTAAAGCAAATTTAAACATATAATTTGAGCTGCATTCAGTCAGCCCAACAAATAAAGCCATATTTGTTTTGGAAGAAGCAGTGCGAAGGTTCGCCTGTCTGTGACCTAATAATTCTCGATATTTTGTAAATATCATTTTAATTTGGATAAAATTCCTCTGACGCTTCAATTTTAATTTAGTTATATAACAACTGGCAGGTTATTTCAGTGGTGTAACCCCGATATAACTTGGCGATATAGGCTCCCAGGAAAGTTGAAACTTCCATTTCTCTTTCTCTCTTAAAACTGCCCCCAAACAAAAGTAAACTTGTCGCGGGACACTTCAACAACGCTTATTCAGTTCTGTGTGCAACTTAACAATAACATATGACTGGAAGCTAATACATGTTATTAAAAACTGGATCATTGGATAATGCAATTCGAGAGTTTTCATTGGCTTAGCCATTATGGTATATGAGCCATTATACCATGATCTACAAAAATGGGGAGCGTATGCGTGATTTTTTGGGCCTTTTTGTTTTTAGTGTAGTCTAGTTTTCTATATTTTGGGGGCGTTTTTAATAAAACAATTATTCCACTCGCGCTTGTTGGACATGAGATGATCATAGCCAACTCGGCGCTACGCGCCTCGTTGGCTATCTATCATCTCATATCCAACGCGCGCTCATGGAATAATTGTTAATAATTTGGCTGGATCTTCATTTACGACACTAGGGTTTCACATTCCAATGACAGAGGTATCGTTCTGTTTTTGCTTCATATTCAAACAACTCCGAATTCCCTATTTTCTATTCAAATTAACAAACAATAATAACAACTTTTACTCCTTCGCGATAACATCAGTCAGAATCGCAAATTGTACAACTAACCGCACCATAATTTCCTAAGTTATATATTTTAATTCATGATAGTCCCTTTTGTAATTGAAGGCAATGAAAATAACATAAATTTGATATGGTCATGGCTTATTTGATAACTTGCCCGCCACTCTTTTGTATGCACAGATTTGTACGCTTTGCGTATACTAGTGCAACGTCATTGATAGCGACTAAGAAGGCAATAAAATGCCGTAAAAACTACTCTGTTGATTTTTGTTACAGCTTCAATGAGTGTTTTATTCACTGTTGTACAAGTGAACTTCGTGAAATAAGGCTTCGGGAAACAAATCCCCTATTGCCCGTGTTATTTACCAGATTGCAACAATAAGTTTTATAATCTCAGAGCGACCTGTGGTTACAGTGATTATAATCTCACTTATCCTCGTTGGAATACCGTGATCAAAGGGGGCTTGGTGTAGATTTGGTCTCTCCTTTGCCACACTACGAGTTTCCCGTGAGTGTTGACTGCAAAAAGCCTTTGGCTATCCTCTGAGAATGTCAAACTAAGAAAACAGAAAAGACAACCATATTAGTTTGCAAAATTAAAGTCTGCAATTCGAATCTTGGGAAACGGCTCCGACGAATATCAAACCTTATTTTCTACTCAAGCATGCCAGAAGTCCAGAGTCTCACTTCCTACGATTTTGATTGGTTAATTACGCACGATATTGACGCCGAGTCACGCACTCCTTATGGGAAAAAATAATTTTTGAAACTAGACAAACGGGACCACAGAAGTCTTCTCTAAAGAATGGCTATTGTCACCACAGACAAAGCACTGGAAATGTGAAAACACAAGTCATTTGGATATTAAGGCCTTGTTTTTCTCAAAAATACATTCATTCTCTTTGACAATGAATAACGTTAGTCAAGTTGTAGTTTACCGTAGTTTATCATTGAATCATTTGTAATTATTTCTTAAAATGGCATGATATCTAGCTATATCTGGCACGTTTTTTCCCACGGACCCTCGGCCAGCAAAAATACACACAGGTATCACTAAAATAAGCCCCATCGTTCTAAAAAAAAACAAAACTGTCTCACCTCGCTACTTGACACAGATGTTGGTCTGGAGCTATGTCACGGATGTGCCCCATGTCCCACGTGCTCCATAACCTGTACGAATGGGATAATTATAAACAGTAGTCTCAGTATACTATCAAAAGGCTGTTGTCATCACAAATAATATCAATTTTGTAAATTTGTAAATTATTGATTACATCATGCAAGGCGTGGCGGCCAAATGGCAATTGCTCTACACCCACGATCGAGAGATCTGGGTTTAATCTCTGGCCGCGATTGTGGAGTTGTGTATTTGGGTAAGGAACTTAACTCTTACAGTGCGCCTTGTCAACTAAGAGTTCAGATCAGTATCGGGAAATTGACACGGAAATATGAGGAAATTGTGGGAAGGGGAAAGGGGCGGGTGTACCTTGCGAGCGATGAAGTAGCATAACATCAGGGGGACTAAAAGGAAGAGTACATTGGTTCAACGTACAATCAAATTCTCAATAATAACGCGTTTCCAGCTTGCGACTGACGAATCATCTTTCAAATATCGCGTGACCTATTGCTCACCTGATGGCGCCATTGCTCAATCCGGTGGCTATCACATTAACAGAGATTCCCTCAGGAGCTGCAGAGAATTCCAGACAGTTGATCATGTGTTCACAAGTCACTTGGCCGATAAAGCTGCCGTTTACTGTCCACATCTTCATTACGCTTCCTTCTTCTACGGTGCTCTCTTCTGAGATGTAACTCACTGAAACACAGTAAAAGGACACAATATGAACGCTACTCATAACGTGGTCACTGACCGCTCTGTGTGGTCAAGAGACACGAGACTTTGTTGAAAAAGACTTTGGCGGCAACGACCAAGGGAAGTCATTGTCCATAAAGAGAGGAGGCCGTGGCGATGACTGAAGAACTTAACACTGTTATATAATTTAGGTTTTTAAAAGTTAAAAAAAGAGAAATAATTGGATTTCTGAAAGGTGGAGGCATCCTGCTCATAAACAGGCAAATTTATCAAGCGCATCTGTTTTAACAAAGTGAGCCTCGTCAGTTTCGATTAATTGTAGACAGTCAAGGAACAGCCAATGACTGTGTGAAAGCCCACGACAACAGGGGTGTGAATTTGTAGAACAGCACTCTCACACGACAGGAACCCATAAAAACTCCCAAAGCGAGGAAGAAGAAGAAGATACCTTTATTTAGCTAGGGTAACTCTTGCACTGAGTTACAAAAACTGATATCCTTTTCCTCAGGATGGAAAAGTGTTATACATTATGGACAAACAGGTTTTGTTCGAATTCGGTTTCATTAAGATTTGGCAAAAAAAGTTTTACCAACATAGAAGTCCTTTGCAAAAACTAAGTAAACCGAGGTAGCAGCTCAGAGCAGATCTCATGATACCAGCGATTCAATACTTACTTGTATGTGAGACAGTAACAATATCGCCTGTAGTTCTGCTGATGGAAACCGCTGAAACCGTGTTGCAGTGTTCCAAATATTTCACATAGCTTAACCTAAGAAAGAAAAAACACAACAATGTCCATAAAAGAGTGAGGGATATTTTAATACTAAGGGAAATGCAGTATGAGGGATATACAATTTATAAAAACATACAAAGAATTTGAGAATTTTTTCCAAACTTACCTGTAAATGTTACGACAGCATTAGGATCTGCGTTTTCCGTTTAAATAGACTTATTCAATTTAATCTCCTTAACTGATGTTTAACAAATTGACATCAGCTTTTCATGCGTCTGTCCTGTTTTTGATCATGAATTTCGTCATAACATTGTCAAAGTAGCTGTAGATCCACGAGGCGATAGCCGAATGGATATCGCAGACTACTTTGACAATGCTATCACGATGAACAAATTCAATGTCAATGACAGGACAGACGGATGAAAAACTGATGTCAATTTGCGTTTTACAATAACAAATTGTCAAAATGTCTACTTTCGCTCGTTGGCGCATCGCATAAATTATAAATTCATGTGTCTGTCTGCTTATTGGCAGTGGATATTAGCCATGGAGCGCGCTCTGTCCGCTTATTCGCAATGGATATTAGCCATTGAGCGCGCGAGAATTTCTGCAGTAATCGTAAAAAATGTGTTTGTTGCTGTTACGGCTTAACAGCTGCCAAATGATGATCAGTTCCACTCAGTCGTACCCAGTTGGCTAGAAAGATCACGGAGGATAAATAACTCGCTTAGAAAAAGAGTCTACAGAGTCGAGGTCATCCACGTGGCAAATTATAAGACACAGAAAAAGAAACATTCAAGGATTGTCGAACGCACTGGTAACTCACTTAAATAAAAAGAGTCTGCTGAGTTGAGGTTATCCGCGTGGCAAATTATTAAGACACAGAGAGAAACATTCAAGGATTGTCGAACGCACTGGTAACTCACTTAAATAAAAAGAGTCTGCTGAGTTGAGGTTATCCGCGTGGCAAATTATTAAGACACAGAGAGAAACATTCAAGGATTGTCGAACGCACTGGTAACTCACTTAAATAAAAAGAGTCTGCTGAGTTGAGGTTATCCGCGTGGCAAATTATTAAGACACAGAGAGAAACATTCAAGGATTGTCGAACGCACTGATAACTCACTTAAATAAAAAGAGTCTGCTGAGTTGAGGTTATCCGCGTGGCAAATTATTAAGACACAGAGAGAAACATTCAAGGATTGTCGAACGCACTGGTAACTCACTTAAATAAAAAGAGTCTGCTGAGTTGAGGTTATCCGCGTGGCAAATTATAAGACACAGAAAAGAAACATTCAAGGATTGTCGAACGCACTGGTAACTCACTTAAATAAAAAGAGTCTGCTGAGTTGAGGTTATCCGCGTGGCAAATTATAAGACACAGAAAAGAAACATTCAAGGATTGTCGAACGCACTGGTAACTCACTTAAATAAAAAGAGTCTGCTGAGTTGAGGTTATCCGCGTGGCAAATTATAAGACACAGAAAAGAAACATTCAAGGATTGTCGAACGCACTGGTAACTCACTTAAATAAAAAGAGTCTGCTGAGTTGAGGTTATCCGCGTGGCAAATTATTAAGACACAGAAAAGGAACATGTGAATGTACTGGTAAGAGTCTGCAGAGGAGGTTATCCGCGTGGCAAATTACAAGACACAGAAAAGAAACCTTCAATAATTGTTGAATGTACTGGTGATTTCAGAGGGAGAGATAAGAGACGCATTGCGAGGAACTGCAACGAATAATGGTCTCACCTGTTCAAGTCCCAAATGACGGCTGTCGTATCACGGCTGCCGCTTACTACAATACTGAATGCCTGACACAGTTCTATACATGTGATAGAGTCTTTGTGCCCGTGAAGACGAACTCTTGAACCTAGTACTTCTACTCCGGGTTCCTAGAACAGAAATGAGAGATGTTCAGTGCTATGTGTGTAAAGCGTGATGTGTGATATGCGATGTGCGATGTGTCCAGAAATGCACGATGTGATATTATTCGACCTGTTATGAATGCATGAATGCGTGATGCATGATGTGTGTTATGGATGACGCTTGATTTATGAATAGCTAGTGTGTAATGCGAAACGTATGTCATACGATATTTTGAACCACGTAAATTTAATAGTGATCTTCAATAAATATGTAGGAACTTCTTTTCCATGCCGTCGTAATTGGGATGCAAACATGAAGAAATTAAAAGAAAAGTAATGGCAACTTAAACACGATGGCACTCAGAACTGTAGAAGAGAATATTCGACATTCGAGCTTTCAATTCAACTTCAAATGTTTCGTTCGGTTTCCCCAAACTCCATGTGTGGCGCGTATTGTTAATCCTTTTTAAAGCTACAAGGTATTAACTATTTGTTGTTTGGGGTTTTTAATCTATTTATAACATGCTTAGCTTCTGTCTTTCACAGGAGAGACGCTAGCGTTGCGAACAAGTGGAAAACGTTTTTCAGGGTTGCCACTCATCAGAATCTAAAAGGTTCCCTGACTTTTCCGCGACTTTTTACTGAGCACTGAACAATTTTCACTGAATTAGCTTGGCGAATAATAAAAAAAGAACAAAAACCACCAGCAAAAACTACTATTCCAGCATGCGTCACTCAAAGAGTATCAAAATCAATCATTTTAAACAATGCTTTTCTGAAAGAAAAAATTATTCCCCGACTTTCACTGCCTTCAGTTAACAAACATCTAAGATTTTCTCTGACCTTTCACAAATTCCCTGAGACTTTCACTTATGTCCAGGTTTGACCCTAATTAGATGCACGGCGAATTTTGACATCTAACACAAAGTGTCCTTTTAAGTCTAAGCCTTTGCTACCTATTTCTAGCAATAAGGTTAGGGTAAAGGTTAGTGTTATTTTTATCTTAGGCTAAATGCAGCTGTTAATCCTTACTTGAGGAGCAGCATTTGGGGGACACTTTGTGACATTAATTGTCTGTATTCTTAGAAACAAGTGATGTTAAAGTTGGGGAGAAGAGCAAGGGGACACTTCATGACGCTTATTGAAATTCGCATGCATCTAATTAGGGTCAAACCTGGACATATCTGGAGACTTTTCCCTGACCTCGAAAAATTATTGCTTTTCCCTGACGTGACCGTGGCAACCCTGTTTTTCGTAACTAGTGTCTGCATAAAACATTGCGTGTAGATGAAAGTTTACTTATTTAGGGACTCACTGTTGTCGGGTTGTATTTGACAGGTAACACTGATAACGTGCCAGTTGATGTCCCGACAAACAACGATTCACATCCATCAGTCACGGCGCAACACGTGATCTACGAGAGAAAGAATCTGAATCAGTGATCAGTGGCCACGCTTTAGTACTATTACATAGCGGAGACGTCTTATCACTGCAGGGATCTGTGCTGCATCTCGTATCGCTGCGAATCACAACCTATACCAGGAGAAAAGGAATGACTTCTGCCCAAAGAAAATAACCTGTTTTACGAAGAACATTTTCTCCCAAGTTCAGGCAGTTACTACCGGTAGTTTGAAATCTTGTGTGTTCGTTCAGTGAGAGGTAACAGTGCAAGCCCAAAGCCGTCGTGATTGTGGTCTTACGTGGGTGAGATACATAAACTATTGCGGAGCCTCTCCTTACCTAAGGTATACTAGTCGCCTTATGCTAAGAAAGTAGTCAAAAGCAAACATCTTATGCAAATTCCTGTTTTCTATGCCTGGAAGTTTGTGGAAGCTTGATGGGAAACCACGCAGAGCCCATTTTTTTGTGAAAAAAAAAAAAAACCGTTATAAAATTGAAAGCAGTCATAAACGAAATTATTATTCAACAAATTGTAACACTATCCAAATATGGTCATGATGCTCTCGATATCTGTCATCCGTAGGTAACAGATATCCGGCGGTATACGTAGCTTCGTACGTGGGAAGAAAAAGTGAAGTGAGAAAATGTCGACAGAGAGATTTAAAAATGTCACGATTTAGGATTTAGGCTGTTTTGTTATCAATTTGTTGGATAATAAAACAATTATCCTGCTACCTACGGCCTCGTCGGTTAAGTATCAGACGATATTCCGCGCGATTTCGCAAGACAATTGTTAATTATGAGGCGGCAAAGAAGGTTTATAACAAATATCACAAGTCCTACCTATATGCAGTGCATCGAGCTTAACACTTCAGTAGTTGTCTTACGTATTGACATGAAAGTGGAGAATTTCAGAAAATTGAGACATTTATTTGCGCCAGTTTTGGCGGAATCTGCTCGCGTGTTATGCGTTTCACCGTTATGAACAAAACAAAACGAAAAAGAAACAAACTCGATTTTACTTTTTCTTAATCTATCCACAATAAGCGTCCAGACTGTTTACCTTATCTGGTGTATGGTGTTCCATTAGGCAGACCGGGGCACTATCAGGCGAGGTACACACGCGGATACATCCATCCATGTACCCCCAGCTCAGCACCGCTGACCACAACAATCGTTCCTCGCTTTGCCCAGGCCTCGCCTGGTGCACGGTCATTAGTGTGGAGTTGTGGCTCAGTACGAAAACATTGTCATTCTTGAGGCAGATTAGCGACCGTACTGACGCGTTGAGCGTTTGCGAGAAGCCCACCGCAGGGGCACCTAGAGCTGGGGAGCCCACGTATTGCCCCCATTTAAGGCCCTCGACTGTGCTCACCGGCGATGAAATTTCTGTGAAGACGCAAGTGTCTCGCTTAGTCGACATTATATGTGTTATTAGTATATACCACACAAGTGAATAGTACTTTTCGCGCGCGCTGATTGGCTAGCTCGGAGGTGATTAGCCAAGTACTATTCACCTCCGAGCAGCCGAAGAAAAACAAAGTGGCTTTTGTCGCTATATTTTAACTAATGAAGTTACTCTTTGGGCTGCTAGTTATTCAGCTTGTGTGGTATATACTAAAACAATTATTCACCTCAGTGTCGGTGAAAGTGGTGGATATTTACCTCCACTTCGGTGAATAATTGTTAATTATACATTGTAGTCCCCATCTGTCTACCCTGGGTGCCAGAGTTTTTTTCTCGTTAGGGGCGACAGAATTGAGTGTGCTTTGAAAAGGAGGTAGTTCCTAGGTCTGGTTTTTCGAAAGCGTAGTAACCCTTGAGAAAGAGGCTGTCTTTTTCTACTGACCAGAAATAATGAGGGCTCAAGAAAGTTGAATAAAAAAATAAAAAAAGTGGAATATTGAATAAATGATCGAATGTTCAATACAAAGTTAAATATAAAATAACTAATTGAATGTTGAATGATGATTTGAGTGCCAACTGAAGTATTGAATCGTGAAAAAATGTTGAACAATTAAACAAATAGTTGAACATGGGATATAGAATTGAATATAAATAAAATGAGTTGAATATTGCTGCATTTGACCTGCCATTTGTGATCAAGTAAACTATTGATTTGACAAAATGATAATTATTCCAAAAGGAGAAGGAAAAAAATTGTCTTCGATAATAACAATGAGTGCTTTACAAAGAGTGTTATTACCCCAGGATCTCTGGTTTTCGTCGGTCGGGTAGACCAGGTGTTATTGTCCGCGCATTGCTATATAAGGTACTCACTTACCAGTGAGCGTGTCAGCGGTACTTCCGACAATAGTCCCGGAATCAGATGAGAACGATGTTGTAAGCCGGCTCATAAGAGGTCCACTGTACGGGTCAGCTTCTAGGAACTTACGAGAGTTAAGAGAGACCAAAGAAATCCCTTCCCCGGGTGGGATAGGTTGCGGTTTCCGCAGTGGCCGAGAGCTGTGACGATATGTAAACAGTTGCTGAGGAGTCTGGCCATAAGTTTCTATCATGGTCTTTAACGCTTTCTGACGGACAGGGTCTGTGATGGCATTCACATCCACGCCATAATAAGTCTGAAATGATAAATTGTTGCTTTTTAGTTTTTATCCATTCTTAATTATATAAACGTTTCCAAAACTGATCTAAACTCTGGTCTTCGTTTTCCTACTAAAGGAACTAGAAAACGGAAAGAACCAAAAGTGCGAACAAAACCTAACATTGCAATCATTACATCTCATTGCATTTCCTTTAGCACTAGGCGCTTGTTCTATGTTAAAAGGACGAGGTGCCTGCCTTTTTAGATTTAACATTACACAAAAATTATTTCAACCGTAGAATTCTTTGTTAGCATCCATTTCCTTCATTAGAAAAAAAAAACTGCCGGTTTTTACGTCATCATTTTTCCAAAATTGAAAAATTACTAATCCTACGGAAAATTTAGTTTCATCAAATGTCAGACTCTCTAATAACTTGGCGTTTTACAACGTTTAAGCTCGACAGCATTCTTCATTTGGTAACAGAGCGCGTTTGATTTTCCAAGTTTATGCGTTGCGTGACATGAAACTGGCGGTCCGAGAAGGCTCTTGCGAAGGTCAAAAGATGAGTCATTGCGTACGTTTTTGCTAACTGTATTTCTTTCAATGTGTCGGAGCTCTAGAGTAATACGTTTTCGTTTAAATAGCAAAACTCAATGACAGGTGTTTCTGTTATTTTACGGCCGCCATGTTTGTGTCCCTCCGAGGGGCACCAACATGGCGTCTCCATACAAAACTCTATAAATTGGGGTGAAACACTTCTCTAAATAACGTGCGAATAAAAACCGCACAGACCTCAACCTTGGCGAGGTTGTTTATATAACAATCATCTATCGTATCCCAGATTCTTGAATTAATTTATTGAATGGTTACGATTTTTATTTTTTTTGATGGCGTGACAGTGCAAACCAGCAACTGACTTTCTTATGGGTCTCGTACGTCGCCCCCCCCCCCCCCAAAAAAAAAAACAACAAAAAAAACAACAAAAAACAAAAAAACGGTTGTTGGTATTCTTTGAGCTTTCGGAAACCATGATTAGATAGGACAGCTGTTCTTAGTCTAACGTACCGCGGGATGGAACACGTTAATAGCGTTCTCAGCTTCCTGTCCTGTCTGTTTGTAGCCAAACACAAGATCAATCCAATGGTTAAGGTTCTGCGACACGTACTCTGATTCTAACGCCTAAAGAACAACAAAGAACGTACTCAAGCCTTCAGTAAAGAAAAAAAACTTATGAAATCATTGAAGAGTATAAACAAAACGATCAGCTTTGTCCATGTTCTCCGAGTAACAAAACTCTTTCAACTAGCATCACGCGAAATTAAATTTATGCAACTCTTCCACACCATGTTCAAATCATAATTCATGATTTCAACATGCTCTTTACTAATGTGTCTATTGATATTGTTGTACCCTGAAAAAAACTGCGCATCAAATTCACAAAGATATGGTTATTGGAGTAATTCTCATTACTTTCTCCTTCTACTGTTTGCCATTTGTTACGGAGAAACTCGAGATTTATCACGAGTGCGGCCTACCTGTCTATGTATTAAAATAAAAAGTCTTGTGCTGCCTTTTGCCCACTGCGGAACTTTTACGTCCATAACACGCTGACCATTTTGACGAAGACCAAAATCGAATCCTGAAAGGAATCAATGATGGTGATAACGATGACGATGTAAAGCAACACTCAAAACTCTTGTAGCATCATCGAAGGTGTTAGTGAAAATGCTCTTTATAGAGAAGTACAGTGTGATTTGATAGAGGCCTTCAATTGTCGTGAGCAAATCTGTTTGATGCAGTGGGTCAAGATTCTCAAGTTTCCCCGACAGGAATGGAACCTTGCCAGTAACTGGAGGTTGTAAATTAACAGTCGAAATATTTCACTATTCAAGGACAGTTTTCAGTTTTCACATTAATATTCATATTCCAAAATTACTGACCAAAACAGATCAATAAGGCTCCGTCTATACTACGCCAGAGAAATTTGAAAAGGCAGCTTTACATGTATTTCTCCAGTTAGGCCTACCGTCCACACTAATCCGTCAGAAAATGGAGCTCCTCCAACACGCTCTTCAAACGGGAGGAATTGAAAATGCCGGGTTTTCGTTTTAGTGTGGACGGAAAACATTTTGAAAACGGAGCTTTTCGAAAACGCCGACACCACGATGATCATGTGATTTCCCTGCAAAAGGTTTCTTAAAACACAAATCCAAGATAACCGTTGACCGCAGATTGTTGTCTTTGTAAATGTATCCGACATAGTGTGAACGTGAAACATTTGATGTGTTTTCAGAGTGAAAACGCCGTTTTCAAATTTCTACGGCATACTATGAACGGGGCCTACAATATTATTTTCGCCGCAAAAGAACACAAGTGATCTCTTTTGTGAAATGTTACCTTCGCTGTTCTTGAGGAATTCAGGAAGAAAGAAGAACTCTGGGATAAGTTCTTTGACATCAGTGGCGGATTCAAACGAAGACAGACGCCACGTGGTCGCCATGGAGTGAAACGTCCGATCCGGGATATCAAAACTGCGATCTAGCAGAGACGAGGAAATTGTCGAGCGATCTGAACATTATGGATTACTGGATTATTTCAAGTGAGCCAAATGATGTAAGGACGAGAGACAATGGCGACAACAGAAAATACGGTAAGATTAAAACAAAATTCAGACTCGCGTTAGCATATTTGGTGAGGTAACAATTAAAAACACTTAAGTACTTAATACAGTACTACCCCAGTAACTCGGACTCGGATAACTCAAACCCACTGCACTGTACTGTATACTGAAGTGCTGAAAAATCAGCACACTATCAATTATTAACATCGCAAGTTGGATATCAAATCGACCCCGATAACTCGAACTGTTTTTCGTTTCTCTTCAGGGTTCGAATTACCAGGGTTCTACTGTAATTCGTGATTTCCCGTCGCCTATGGCGTCGCACTATGAAGGCCCTTAAATTGTCTCTAAATGGTTGGCACTGTTAGTTTGGTACTTTTCTTTTCGTCTCGGAAGTCAACAACTCACCAAAGAAACTTCACCGATCTCTGCTGTGGTTCCGCCATCACTATGGAAACACCACCCCCTAAACTGTTACCGGGGTTACCAGTGTTTCCACTTGTCCGGTTCCCCGCGGTTTATAGTTAACTATGTTGCCCTTTCGAGTTGTTTTAAAAAGAGAACAGAAGGTCTGTGAAGAGACTTACATCTCTCAAGGGGTAAACGGTAGTTGACCTATAGCTCTTTAAAACCTCTATTTTGATTCGTTGTTGTCGATCTGCACGTCTTTTGTTCTTAGGGCTAGATGTATTGTTTGTATTGGCCAATTATAAAGAACCTTGTAAGGGGTGCAGGGCGCCCCGTAGAAAGATAAAGCTTAAGGTGAGGGACGCTTTTGTTCTCAGAAACGTTGTAAGTCTGTGTTCACTGTGGTGCATACCTTGATACTGTAAAAACATCTTGGTAAATGGAGGCAGCCGCACCAGGAAGTGAAGAACAGTCCCACTGTTGGAATAGTGACATCCGTAGTGATAGGGAGCTGTCATTGGGTCCTCTTCATTCGCACGTTTATACTCCTCTTGTAACCACTATCAACACAAACAATGTCACGTCACACACACGCCGGAACTAACGAGTGACACCATAAGGCCATCAAAACACATCATCAAAATATTCCACAGGTAATGTGCACTGGGACATTTTTCCTCATACTTCCATTCAATCAAGCAACAAGAAAACGATTCGATAAGTAATGGTAATAGGGCTGAGTGGAGTCCAATTCGGTCTGTAACCTTACAAGTGATAACAAAATCGGACGACCGTGCAGCGGAAGACCGATTTGTTTATTACGAGTATGATTACAGACCGAACTGAACGACACGAAGTCTTATTACCAATTAATCATAAAAATTACAATTTCCGAGAAAAAAATAGCCACGTTATGAAAGAAAGGGAAAATTTGCATTAAAACACTGACAAAGGAGAAATAAATTGTTTCATGTCACTCTAAAATTGAGATTGGTTGATTTAAACTACAACTTTGAGTGTGATTGGTTGATTTAAACTACAACTTTGAATATGATTGGCTTATTGAACTGTCCGATAACAAACTGTCTGATAACAACTTGGCAAGTGAATTAGGGAAAAGTAGGAGTTTTTTAAACCAATCACAATCGAGGAAACTGTTATTTTTATGATAAAAGTAAGATTCAACCGCATTGCAAAGTATTACTGCCCGTCATATGCGAGGTTATGATATACTAAGTGGTTAATTTTTTTCATGACCGTGACGGTGTTTGGACATCTGAACTTGATCAGCATAGAATTTTACGATTTTATTTCTCCGTTTTCTCCTTATCTTAGTTTCGATTGAGAAGATATATCAAAAACTCAAGACAGTGTTTGACCACACTTCATAACACCTCGAAGTTCGTCAAAAATACCTCGCTACGCGTCGTATTTTCAACTCTCTTCTCGCGGTTGGAAATGTGGTCAAACACGCCTTTTCGTGTTTGACTTCAATTAAAGGAAAACACCGTATTTTACCACGTGCGTGAAATAATTTCCCTTTTAACTCTTCCAGGACGATATTTAATCTCTCACCAGTGCTTCGCTGTTTGCTCTTGCTTTTAGCTGACTACTTTATCTCGTAAAATAATAAGAATACTTACTCTAAAGTTTTCTCTGTATTTGCGTTCCTTTGATTGATTTTGAACGGCAATCGGACGAGAAAGGTCACTGAAAAAAAGTCATAGCTCTCTTTTAACGAATTTACTTAAAATAAATGAATAATTAGTAATAGGACCAATAAAATGTTTTACGTTTAAGTCAAGATAGAACCAAGTTTAATCCCACAAAGTAGAACGTTTTGAAATATTGCTTTCCTTCACAGGTTGAAATAGCGTGATCTTTTAAGTACAACACTGAAGAATGTTTATTACTGGCAGAGCGAAACCAGTAAAATGACAGTACCGGAAACTCTTGACGTCAGTGAGGTCTAGCACCTCGTGACCAAAGTCCGCCAGCACGAAAGGGAAGACGGGATACTGCATGAGGTCATTGAATGAGCGGCCCGCCATCTTGTTTAACTCGGTGAGGTACTGAAAGTTGGTCATTTGGCCAAAACGCCATCTGGAGAAAACAAACGATACGCAGTTAGACTGACTCATACACAAGGACCGTGGAATTTGTAATATGCAACAATCCGGACAACGATATCATCGGCTGGTCTCAGGGAAAATTCACTAAGCCCGCATATTTTGGCGGGATTGCAGAAAAACACCTTGCATCTCATTTGCACCTCATTAAAAAACAAAAGAGCTCATTGTATCATGCCTCGTTCTTTTGAAAACTGAATTAATTTTCCGCAATATCGCACCTCACTCCATATTTTATCCTTGGAATCGCTTAGTAACGTAATGTATGCTCATTGCGTCATGCTCACGTGACAAGTACTCGTAAGTGTAATCTAGCCAGCGTTTGAATGGGTGATAAGAATCGAGGACTCTTCAAGCGGTACGACGATTTACTTAATTGTATAAAAGGCTAATATAGCGAGTAAGTTAACACAAATGGGAAAGGACAAAATACACAGACGGCTTGTGTCTTGAACTTGAAAACGCACCGTAAATCAAATCTAAGCAAGGATCTCGGGACAAGAGAAATAGATCAAGAAGGAAGTGAGTGCCATACCAGCGAAAAGGTTCAACTGGGTTTCAGAAATTGCAATTCACTTGTCGGAACCACGTCATATTTGTAGAGGTAACGTTTCATGGACAAAATTGGCTTTGCGTTGATAGCCCATGTAACCTTGCGGCAGTGGTCATACCTTTGCGTCAAAGCGAGGAGTTGTTCTTGTTGAGGTGCTTCATAACACGGCAGATTTCTTTGTTTAAACTGCTCCAGCACGATCTCGCGATCCTACAAGGAGTAATTGTCATAATAATAAATACTACTACTACTATTAATAATAATAATAATAATAATAATAACAATAACAACAATAATAATAATATTAAGACAAATAAAAAAGTACATAAAACAAAACAAAACAAAAACACACACAAACTAATAACAACAACAAAACAACAATCGTTGATATTGAAGCCGTAATACAAAAAGAAAACAATGGCATTGAGTCATCTCGGCCCTATTCCCAAGTTACTTTTGGAGCACTCTCGGTTTGGTAATCTAACGAGGGTCTAGGAATAACCAAAGAACTACGGAAGACCTGTGTACCGTCTAGCATAAATTACTGATACGCTAGGTTCTCATAAGTAGAAGGTTGCAAACTAATGAGCTATGAATTCTTGTTAAAGTTACACAAAACATTGGTAACAAAATTAGCAAATCTATTGTTTCAACGAAAAACTTCATGAAAACTAGCAATAACTGAAATTGCGACTGAAATACCTGTCTAGTGTCGAACGCCAACAGATAGGTGCGTCCTGTGGTGAGGAAAATCTCCAACGCATTATCCTGTTCATCAGGTAGGACAGTCACATTAGTTTAGAACAAAAAAAACAACAACAACAGTTATCTTGACTAGCTTAATTATCACAAGGTGCTAACGAAGTGATGCAGATATCGGGAATTAGGAAGGACTTTACCACGGTAATGTGCAGTGTTTTTGCGGCAGTCGGTACTGAAGAATTAAAGCGCGAGCTGTTAGAACAAATCCATCAATGTTGCGTTGATGGTTTTAATTTTCACCTCAGTTGAAGACACTAACCGAATTAGAGGCTAACAAGTATAAGTAACCCGTGGAGAGAAAAAAGAAAGACGACAGGTGTCCATTTTCTCCTACAATAAAATAGACGTCTGGGTTTGAGGTTTCTGTAGAGCCAAGGAAGCGGGAAATCTTCACTAAAATACCAACGAGCTAGCCCTGTCCCATACCTCAAGTCTATTTGACACTTATCCCGGACGAGTAATGACAAATTATGAAGCCGATTACTCGCAATATTTCTACTCTTCCCGTGGATGAAGCCTCCTACGAAGACGTTCATATGGCTCGTCATGAACTCCTTCCTTCCTTAGCATGCTACCCTGGATGCGATGCGAGACCCTCAATGGTTAGCCCCAGACCTTAATTCGAAGGTACCCATTTATACGGCTGAGAAAAGACTGAGCCACTGTGAGAGTGTTTCCAGGGTTCGAACCCGGAGGAATGTTTGAAATCCACCTCAACTTTTAGTTTTTACCTGAAGGGAATGTCGCCGGGTTCGAATTTCTTGAATTTCTTCGTATGACCAGGAAATGGAAATGGCGTCTTTGTTACCGAGCAAAATCTACAAGCACAACGAAAAGCAAGGTACATGAACCTGAGTAGTCTTATTGGTCTAAATTTCCCCCCCCCCCCCACCCCCGATGGAAATCCAATTTGAAAAGGAAAATCTGTATGTAGAATAATTATGACTTCTCAGGGGCAATCCAACTTAACAACGAAAATGAAACACGTTTCAAGATTGCTCAAGTTTGTTATCACAAAGTGTCTCAGTTAGCGACAGGAAAACTTCAGTTATTCTCTCAACAAGTTCCTGAGTTTGTGTTTTTATTGTAGAGATAACATGTCAACGTTTGTAACCCGAGGGTGTTCCGGCTTTTCTTTAATTGGAGCATAGGAATCAGAAACTAAAACTTTGCCAACTGACTGCATGAAATCTGTCACAGGATACAGTATAACGAGTGATACCTGTGTGATGTCAGTATCTGCAATAGCTTCTTCTCCAACAAAGTACATGTGGCTTTCGCCTGAAAAAGAGTTGTCCAACCAACTTAGACGTTACTCCATTTCCCCACTAGGAGCTGGCGTCAATAAACACACTCTCACTACTGACCGTTGTACATGTCTTATAAAACTAGTGGGGAGAATTTTGAAATCATATCCGGCACGACAATTTATTTTGGATGATCTCACGATCTGTGTTTATATCATCAGGAGAAACTAGAATTGATCACTAATCGGGCTAACAATGTCTAACAGTAAACAAAACCACGAAATAAAAACTACAATAAAGATGGCAAAATTCTCCGAAAAAATGGAAACGGTGCTAGCCGGTGACCAAATGAATCTTTAACATAGATTGGCAATTTTCGAAATCCACCGCTTTAATTTATGTTGAATGCTCTGATGGTGTTGTAATTGAATTCTAGCCAGTTTTTGTACATGTCTTGATCATTCTTACGGTTACCGTATACCTTCAGAGGTGTCTCGCGTGACACGAAATAGCGTGACAAGAACTAGAGTAACATTCCCTCGAACCAAAGTTCGAGACATTTACAACTACTTACCAATCAATAAAACGCCTTTGATCTTGTTGTCCAGCGTAATATTCTTACAGTGATGAAGAAAGCTGCCAAAAGTTGTTTTAATAGAAGCGAAGGCAAAAAAAAAGCAAACAAAAAAGACAACCGCAATTATATTTTACGTTGAGATAAAAGATATAGCATCATTATTACAAACAAGATAAAGTTCGTTCTCGAATTAACGCACATTTTGCAGTCATTTGTTCACTATTTCATTAAGGTACAAAAACCAAGTTTGTTTCTTCCAAATGTTTTAAATTTCTTCTAAAAACAATTTCTAAACCCATGTATTAAGTAAATCCCTTCAGTCCAGTGTAAAATCTGTTCTGTGAATCATTTCGCAGTTTCCGAGCTCTTTGTGAAAGCTTCACAGGTTAATTATACGGTAAAATTGAATATCTAAATGAGCTCCTCCCTTCGAAGAAGCCATACCCTCCCTCACCCCCCCTCACACCATAAACGTACGCCTTGAATGCTAGAGGTAACGGATCACTTGTGATAGCCACTACTAACCGAATAGTGTCAGGCGTGTCAAAGATGTAGTACACGTTTTTCTTGCTTGAGGTTGTAGTGTCTTCAAACAGGTATGAGAGTGGGGTTCCTCTGCCTTTGGACTCTGCAAGAGGTAAAGAAGCGCAACAGTACTACCTTGGAGGACATTTGAAGACAGCTACAGATGGAGTACATTTAGCAGGGTATTCCAACGACAAAAACTGCGTTTATCGACGGGAAACCCCTTTATTTACTACAAGGTAAAATTAACAAAGAAACCATGAAACAACAACAAAACATGACATAGATAAACACTGCTATATGATAGTATAGCATACAATTATTTGCGGGTACAGTGCGAGAGATTTGCTTGCCAAAACCCTTGGCTCCAAGCAAATTAGGAAGACGCTGAAAAGAAATACCACTGCTGTTAGATCCTGGTGAGGTAGGAGACGTAGTACACGAGGCTTATGACTTAATGGCTGAAAACCTGCAGAGTTTTCACACTCGCCCTTTCCTTTCTTATCAGCTCAAACATTACTTCGCGTACCACAAAAGAACCACCAAAGCACTCACTTTTTCCGCGATAGTCCTCCATGAGGTATTTCTCGTCGACGTCCAAGTGGTACCGCTGAAGTCGACACCGCACGCGGCCTGGGCCCTCAGTTGGATCCAGTCTCCAAGAGGATGGGAAATGCTCAGCATCGTACCAAACAGATCTAAAGAAAAATCAAATCTATCCTAAGTCGCCGTCCTTTGTTCGCAATCCGAATGAACCAGTCTTCATTATTCTTCTTTCTGTATGGTTCATCGAGACCTCTTGAATGATTTCTCTTTTTTCCCCCCTACTTAAGTACAAGACGATAAAGTTTAACGTGATATTGCCTGTGGGTTCGGGTAACTTACACCCTCATGTAAGAAACACTATTTCTACTTTACGTTCACATCAATTTGAAAGACATCTTCTAAGTTTATTCGTTATAGTTCCTGAACCGAAATATAAACAAACGTTTTGCTGACGGCATGTAAAAGATAAACATGGTTTCTGCCTCCCGGAAATCCAGTTTGTCTTTCGTAATCTGTTATAACGCTGTTAAGATTTGTCCACATATAGTGTCAGTGAATCCTATTTTTTCTTCATTTTTATTCTTTATCAATAGTATGTATATGAAGTGTGACCGAGGATATCTTAGCACACTAACGTGCGGGGAAGCCGTTCTAAGACACTTTCCAACGGGCCTAGTTCACCGTTCTCCTAAGGTCTCTCATTACCGTTCTTATCGACAATTACGTTACGGCGCATGCCATACAATACCTCTCATGAATGAGCCGCTCGATCAGTTGGCGCCACTTTTTCCGGATCTGCACCTCGGCGGAGAGCGCGTCTCTTGTATGCTTCAGAAGGGCCTGGCGCTTAGTGTCCTGAATCTCTACCACTACTCGGGTCACATCTTTGGCTACAGACGAGATAGCTTCACTGAGGTCCTCCGTTCTTTTATCCAGCCTGGAAAAAAAAAATAGCTTTGTTCTCTTAAAAATGCAAATCTTTAAATCTTGATTTGGTTTATCCAGTTTTTGTTCCCACGCTAGCTACTGGTTACATATTTCCTCGCCCTTGCCATTGGCTACACGTTTTCCCGTGCTAGCCACTGATTACAGGTTTTGGTTATACCGCATCACTGGTAAGATACTTTCCCGTGCTTCTAAATATCGCTTGCTGCATGTTTCCCTCGGTTTCTTATTGGTCCTGTTCAGATCCTGCATTTTTCACTTGCCGTTGTTTTTTCATAGTAATTCAAGAGTGACATTTAACTTCGAATTGTTTTATGACCATCATTACACAACCATCCTGTCTTTACACAGTGCGTTAAAATACAACAAAAGAAAAGGAATACACTGGTAAACAAGATAAAGAAGTTCGTAGACATTTAAAACACAGCCTGCATGAGAGTCACACAAGACTTTGCATTAACGCATGCACCTTTTAAACAAGCAACGTAATGTTGGAATAAGAAGGTGTTACACGTTACCTTCTGTAAGCATCAGATCTCTGCTTCTGCCACTGCATCATGCCGGCTTTGTCTGCCGAGTCCCACAACTGCATCTACGATTCAAAACAACTTACTTCAGCAGCATGTCACTCCAAGGTGTGAAGCATCAACATACTTCGCTCCCCGCATGTTTTGCCTCCAGGCGACACCAACGCTTTAAACTTACGACACTGACAATATAATAAAAAAGAGACTTCTCCAGAAGTCAATAACCCTGGGTTTCCTCTCCGTAGCTGCCAGGCAAGGCGAGGATTCCACACCATGTCAATTTTATACATTACAGAATCGGCAGGGACAAATAGGGTGCCCACAATGCTTTGCGCGCACAACGCCCTGGGAACGAGGTTGAAAAGGCTGCCTCTGGTTCCGGTATTGACTAATTCCCAAGTTAAGGCGCTATTCTTTGATTGGAACAATTATTCAAAAGCAGCAGTTCTTCCTCCGACTGAAGGGACTGCTAAACTGATCCAGGGGTAACGAGAACAGGCACTTGTAAGTTCGAAGTTAATGAAATAGCTGCTGATCAAATAGTAAAAACTGTTAATCGCACTGACCTCCTCGTCACTAGTGATTTTATTGTCACCAGCGTTCAAGCGCATGGACTGTAGGTTAAGAGACAACATCATGGCTTTGAACTTGTCACAAGTTGTCATCTGCTCCTGAGTGAGCCCAGGATGAGCAAGAATCTTCAACAGATACACTGCTGTACGTTCACGCAGCTAAGGAAAAAATAATAATATAAAGCACATTGAAAGAACGCTGTAATGTGGCGTTTTGTACTCAGTACTAATTTAGTGGTTTACAGGAGGAGCAAATCTATTCTTTCGCCTGAACGCCCAAGCTGATCCCTAGTTCATTTATAGGTAGGATTCAATGAGATCACTTTCGACCAAGGAAAGGGCATCTTCGCGGTATCCCACAAAACTCATATCATTTTACCAGGCTTATCAGGCGTCGCCTCGTTCGTCCTGGAAAGTAGTATAGGGTCTGGTGACGAGTATATTTCTCAAGGACATGCTACGAGGCAGGGTCTTTTTATCACCTGCAAAGCAAGAACTTCACTGTAAACGTTCTTCTGGCCTGTTTTATATAGCTGAACAGTGCATGCTCGATTGTCGGGGTTGCGTTACCCTTTTGAGTTAATTGTAACGTAGCTTTGTTGTGTCATTTTGCTGCATTACCCTGTTGCGTGACTTCTGCCTTGTATAGTAACTTAGTTTTTATAGCCTGTCGTGTTACTTGCTTGCATTACCTTTGGTCCCCCACTGCTGGTCAAGATTGTTTCTATGATCTTTTTAGCGCGTGGATGATGAACAAGATGCAGCGCAAAACACGAGAGATCAAGGTCCCGGTTTGGGTTCAACAGGAACACCAGTAGCTTGCCAACCTAGACACAGGACAACCAATTAAAAAACCCATAAAAAGACTATAAATTTAAAAAGCGTTCAGTTTTCCATAATCTCGTCATAGAACCTCAAGTAATCAGCTATGATTTAAAGTACTGTTAATTAAAGAACAAAATGAAAGAAAAAAAGCTCACACAACAGGGTTTAGTGGGCCTCTAAATTCAACAAATAAGGATGTTCTGTTGGAGATTAAATAGCAAACTAACCCTGCTCTTTAGGGAACGGGAAGAGATAAAAAGACAACCTTTGAGTATTTGTTGAAAGCATTGCTTGACCTACTATCCTCAACTGCCTCTTACCTGTGCCTTTAGAGAATCCTTGGACACGATGAAAAGTTTGTAAATTTCTCGCTTCCTTCCATCCTGGGGAAAAAAAAACAAAATCGTTAACATAGTTCCAATTTACATCGTTGTACAACCCAAAGTTCTCGACTGAACCAACTTGCACTGCCATGGAAACCTAACAGCCTACCTGTCAAAAAAGCGTCTGGTCGCTCAATAAGCCAATTCCGAGCTACTGTTACCTCCGTTTCAAAACGAGCCTTGGTGCACAACCTTTCACATTGAAATGACTTTTTCTTGCATGTTCATTGTCTTGCAGCTCAAACTCATTTCCGTGGGAAAGGTTGTTTACCAGGACTCGGGGTAAAAAGGAGCTCAGAGATGGCTTATTCTTAGATACAGGACTGAACGAAATCACTGACTACATCAACGGTGTTAAACAAGTCTATACTGACTATAGATTCGACTCGCTCCGACGAAGGGCTAACGCTCGAAACGTCAGCTTTCGAATCTCTTTACGGTGGCCAATTCACATTAGCAACTCAGTTGATAAAACCAAACTATCTTGTAATACTCCCCACCGAAGCAGCACCACAGTTTTCTTAGAAACGTACCCCCTTAATACTGACTACACTCTAGTTTTAGACATCGCCTTAATGTTAAAATCACTCACCAAACAAGCGTCGAGAATTTCCAGCAGTAAACTGAATGCAAACTGCGCAAACTCCTTTTCTATGGCCGCTCCAGTGACTCGCACCATCCCAGGCCGCAGTGATTCATGGACATCCATGTCGATAAAAGGAAAATGAAATGCAACAAAGTCCTCAGGAAGAAAGAACGTCTTACAATAGACGATAGAGTTAACAGCGAGCTGGCAGGTGATCTGAAAACGCCGTGTCTGTTCGTTGGAATTTGCACTCGTGGGTGACTTCTTTAGCTGGCTAGGGTCCAGGCACGATTTGAACTGATCCCGGTCAACGTTGACCCAAGAAGAAACGGGAGTGAACGCGGGAACTGGGTCCGTGTTATTGTCAGGACCACGGAATGGTAATCTGCAGGTAAACAACGTTTCTTCACGTATAAGTCTCGTAAAGTCATTCTCAATGACAAAGAAGCTTGTTTATTTTAAACTAATCGACAAGGTCAGGACACGTTGGTGATTCCTTTCTCCCACAATTTCTACAATTAAGGGGACGACTTATAGCGTACATCTTGCTTGTCGGGTGAAAACCACAAAACTACATAGAAGATTAACACTGATTTCACCTTTAACACAGAACAAAGATGTCTGTTCTCACCTCAATCCGGATGGTTTTGTCTTTTTCGCTCCCACTGATCCTTCGCCTTTGCTAACTTCTTGAAAGAAATGCAGTGCAACTTGAACAGCAAACAGACGAAAGTATCGAGCGCAGTAGGATGTGGAAGGGTCGTGATCTACGAATAAAAAAACGACAAAATTAACAAAACGGAGGTAAATTTTCAACTAGTAATTCAAATAAGTAAGGCCTAGGACGCCGGTTCACTGAAAAGATGCCAATACAGTCGCCAACTTCTGTAATTGCCAGGCTAAATTTAATTTTAATTTTTGCATAAATGAAGGTCTGTGCAACTGACAAGATTTGATTAATGTTAAGGAAATCGTCCTTTAGGAGGGATATTGCCATTATGACTGAACGTGTTAGAACTTTCCCGAGCGAAATACACCACATACAACCATTTCTTTGTTTCAGAACAAATTTTCATGCAGACCATGCAGAAATGGCAGCTATTTTTAGTTCTCAAAATGATCGCTTTTTTCCGCTGCCACAAATGCCAGCTCACCTCTCTTCTTATGATCCTGTTCTTCGAAATTCTCCAATGCGATTAACAGATCTTCAAACATTTGGAAATAAAGGTTGCCGTTTGTGCTGCATGAAGAGTAATTATAATTTAGAAAAAAATTAACCTTATTGTGTCATGTGTATTTAGCACTCTTGTGCTTATTGGTGAAACTAACTAAATAAATAAATATTTCAAATAGAACATAAACTGTTAAGAATCCCAACTGGTGGGAGGCTGACCAGTTGGCTATTTACACAACGCGATCGAGGAGTTGAACTCGGGACTACCGAGAACAAATCCAGATAGTGGTTAGGGTGAAGGATTTGAATTAAATCGAAGAACTCAAAACAGTTCCATGAAATCGATCGATAATTTAAGGAACCAACTTTTTATCAACCATACCACGATTGAAGACTTCAAATGCAGGTAAGTTACGGCTATCGGTTTTGTCGTTGTCGGTATAGAAACATGTCATTGCCGTATAATTGCAGAATTTTTTTAACTTTCGTTAACTTAACTTACAGATAAGAGTACAAACCATGGAGAATGCTTTTAAATTAACTTTATAGTTTATTTGTGGCTCATATCAAAATAAAATACAGTATTGAAAAAGTATGCAAACTGGATACCTGCATGCCTTCCTCACAATGCAAACTATGAATTGCTGTAAATCTTCCATTATTGCATCGACGCTAAATACACCCAACGAGCCTTTTGCTAATCTGAAAGAGAAAAATCTCCGTTTTATTCATATACAAGTTAACTTAACCAAGAGATGAAAACTGCTACCGAGCATTCTTAAGCCTACACTGGCTGAAAAACAGTCCCAAACACAACAATCTTAAATATAGTTGACAAAGAGGAAACGTTTGGTACGAGCTCGCCACGCAGAAAGGTAAGGCACATTTCAAATTAAAACTGATTAGCGCGAAACTCGCTCTAATCTGTACAGTCCTGGCGGATATTACAGACAGTAGCGGTAACATAATCATGAAGAATCTACCTCTGTTTGTGTTGTAGCGTGCAAAGACCGTAGATCACATTACACAAAGTTTCAAGCAGCCCGTGATCAACAGCTTGAAGGCACAGGTCATCCACTTTGATAAATAACTGACACAGGTGCTGAATCAGAAGATGGAACAACGACGGCTTCAACAAGCTGTTCTCTAACAAGGCTAACAGAGGGACCACGCCCATGGGGCGAACTGATGACGTCAGGTCTCTGTCATCTGCACTTGAGTAATCACTGTGGATGGACCAAAGTATTTTATCAATGGCAAGTGTACATTTAAAAGGCCTCCACTTAACTCGGGTGTTTTAGAGTACGAGGATGCTACCAATATTGTTGTTTCCCTCAGATGGGAAACTTTTCAACGGAAGTTCCCGTTCTCTCACAATTCGTAGGTCCCGTTTAAACCCCTGGGTAAAGTTATTGTGAGAGTGAAGTATCTTTCCCAGGAACACAACACAATGAACCCGATTGGTCACCGTAATTGATACTACGCCTTTCATTAAGTAACGAGTGACGAGCTTTGCTTCAACGTAGCAAATTGCTGTACGAGTTGGTGTTCTTTACTTACTAGTCCTTTTTCAAGTCAACCTGTCTATCCACAAGCAATGACAAGCAGCCCTCAATCAACAGCTTCGTCACAGCGTGATCATACAGCTACAACAGAGACGCGAACAGCGCATCAGTACCAACAATTATCAATCAGACAGACAGACAGTCAGTGAGTCAGTCAGAAGGTCAGTCAGTCAGTCAGTCTGCGCGTCCCTCAGTCCGTCCGTGTGTTCGTCCGCCCGTCGGACAGTCAGTCAGTGAATCTGTCCCTCGTCAACCCGTCTTTTGAAAATAGACAAACACACGATATCATACTTTCAGTACCCAGCTTGAACTCTTACTTCTCCAAGCGATTAGTTGACGAATTCTTCGACTGCTGGAACTTGTCTTTTTGGCAACGTTGTGATATTCAAAGGAGAAATTAACTCTTAATCAGCCGTGCATATACCAGTCTCCAGTTGAACCGCTGACCTATTGCATCTGTGAGGAGCCGGAGTCACTAATACACAAAGTGGTGCAGCAAGTTTCATAACACCAAGCAAAAATGGTCTCTTGGCCATGTGCCACGTCGATAAGCCCGTATACTGTAGTGCAACGGTTGCTGTATATGTTTTTGAGAATCGCGTGAATGAGAAATTATCAGACCAAAGCGCCTCAGGAAAGCAACGAGTATTGAAAACAACTAACAAAAATTCAAGGTCTTTGTATCATCTACTATCGTACCTGGTTGGCTAACAGATGGAAACCATGGATCCTTAAGAACTGCTCGCAGCGCTTGGGTTCTGCTTTCTGTAAATACTGGAACAGAATCTGAAAGAATCGTGTCGCAAGAACATGCATAATGAAGTGACCAGTTGCATCACGGTGTTTACTGCTAAACGAAATTAGCATTGGTCTAAAGGTCGTGAGATTCCATGTTGCCGTGCGTCTGTTCAGTAATAGATCACAGATGACATCAAAATGTGGTAAGAAAAAAAGTGGCAGACCAGGCGAGAGATATTTTGCTCAATCATGTGAAATATTATCTAAATTCTCAAAACTTTCCGCCATTTTAAAACGCAGAGGGAAGAGCTTTGTAATGATGACGTAATTCGTGCATCTGCCCTCTAATAGATCATAGGCGTGAACCAATCAAAATGCGAGAATAACTTGGGTTATAGCGTAAACAGGTAAACAGTAGCGTAAACAGGTCTCAAGCCACCATAAACCCTTTACTTTTATAAGAGAAAAGTGGTAACGTTAAAATCTGCACCAAGCCCTAGAGTGTGTGTGACCATTCAGAAGAAATGCATTGAACATAAGTTTAGGATTAGGGTTTAATCCTGACTCTTCGTCTGTAAATGACACCCTAGCGAGTGACCTTTCAAATAAAAGTCATCGATGCGATGTGTTGATGTTCACTTTTCGACTCACTCGCTACAATGTAGGTTTAGGAAATACATTGTCCACACACGCTGGAGGAATTTGAGACGGAGATTTCACTCTGAAAACGCAGCAAATGCTTTCCGTCCACACTACGCCGGAGGAACCCAACAATCACCGGTTATTTTGGATTTGAGGAAAACTCGGTGAGGGAAATCACATGATTACCGTGACGCCATCGTTTTTCGAAAAGCTCAATTTTAAAATGTTTTCAGTCCACAGGAAAACGAAAAGCCGGTGTTGTCAAATGCCTGCGGTTTGAAGAAAGAAAGCTCGATCTGTTTTCGTGACGGATTAGTCTGGACGGTAGGCCTAACCGTACAAATAACGCGTCGTTTTCAAATTTCTCCGGCGTTGTGTGGACGGAGCCACAGTGTCAAGGAGTACGACTTACTCTGATGGCAAACTCCCTGACATTATCAGCATCATGATAAGCCCAAACTAACATGTACTCTGCCTTCAGCACTTCTCCAATCACCGCCGGTACGTGCTCAGATGGCAGATTAAACAGTTTCATCTCCAGTAGCTTCATGAGTCCCAGCCTCAGTTTAATCATGGCGTCAACACCTTGTGTGTGGCTGTCTGAACGAGTCGGGCAATAGGTCCTACAAGTCGATAATGCAACAAATTGATTTTTAAAATGGCTTTAGGATTTTCTTCATTTTTCCTCTTACTATTAGCATATTTAGTGTTCTTGATCTGTGTACACAAATTGTATTTTTAACCTGATGTTATTTATTATTTAGGGCCCCTGTCGATACCAGCCTTTGAGCTGAATGGGCGACCCTGTTTAAATAAAGGTTTACTCTACTCTTACTCTTAAGTCCCATTCCTGGGGACAAAGAAATCTGTCAGAGATTCCAGGTGCAAAAGTTACTATAGAGATGCGTTGTTACTAGGTTACGACTTTTCTTGAGCAGGTAACAACCCAAAGGAATGGCTCTCTGAGGTGACTTGTTTTTGATAGGGAACTCTTCGCCTCAATTTTCAGACACCTTTCTCGATCCAGATGGAAATATGTTTACAACAAAAGACGGTGACTCTTATGGCTGGCAACGTCCGTAAACGTGCCAAGTGGCCCATCAAGCCAGCGCTTATCTCCGGTTTCAGTAACAAGAGGCGATTAGGAGTATTTCTACTCCCCCCTGGATGGGATGCTATGTATATCACCGGGTTGCCCCCCCAGCATTAAATTCGCCGGTACCCATTTATACACCTGGGTGGAGTGAGTGCGACTTTTTTACATCCGTTGATGTGCAAAGAATTTATACAAAGAGAACTCCAACTGCACTTACACTGTACTTGACTGGATCCCAGGAAACCCTTCTACCACCAAATAATCGTCAGTCGAACTGGGATTAGCCACACTGCTGCGAATAGAGCTGAAATCTGATTCGCTGATGAAGTCGTACTCCTTAAGATCAACACTGGATTGTCCCTCTCTACTAGGCATGGACTCGTACTTTCTGATCACCACTGGTTTGCTGCCCGGGATACTGCGCATGCCTGGATACGACATGCCCAGGGGGGTACCGGGACTCCGTACGGGGGAAGGGGAATTTCTGGAGTCAGGCTCCCAGAAGTGGCTCTCATGCAACACAAGAGCATTGCTGCTCAGTCCTTCGCTTTCTCTGCGTGGTGGAATGGTGACAGTAAGATTTCTGTCTCCACCAGTCACAGCAGGCCCTTCTTTTGTTAAGGACTCCTGGCTTCCACAAGCCGCCTCTATGGAGCCACTCGACTGGAACACATCTCTTTCTTCTGTCACTAACAGTCGTAAACTTGGATCTAATCCTGTTGAAAACGACCTGCTAAGCTCGGTGACGCTGAGTGACGATGCTTTTGTAAGGCGCCCGTGTTTCAGGACATTCTGAGTGTCGCCAACTATGTTCGCACGTGTCTTCGACAAATCTTTGTTGCTCAGTGACTCAAGAGAGCGGCTTAGTGCGTTTCTTGATGCACTCTTTGTTGGACTGGTGAACTGAAAGGGATTGGCGGAGTGAATCGAACGGACCGGAGCGGTTCGAGGAGAAGGAATGGAACGTCTTACCAAGGGAGACGAACGGTTGGAGACTTGAACTTTACAATTGAAAAAAAAGAAAAAAAGGGATAAAATGGATGATTAGAATACAACTCTACCGAGGTTGCAACTAATAATAGCAGTTGTGATGATTTTTCTTTCCAATTGTTTATCCATTATTTATTTCTCATTTTTTAACGGTGAGAAGAATCAATGGTTAACGAAATAAATCATTTAGTCTTCATTGAGATGACGCAAAACGTGAAAAAATGAACCGATACTTCGCCAAGCAGAGCATTGCTGTTACAGTTTCTGATGACAAATTCATGTTACACAGCAAATACAACATCTCAGCTATTTTAACACCATTTAGTACAGTACAAGCCACCAATATGGAGCTACGAACTGCCAATCCACTGCAGAATACTTCCTTTGCGACAGTGCTAACCTGGGTCTTTCTTCGACCCGCTAATTTCAATGGTAGGGAAATGAGAGGGACTGAATCAAGAACCACACTCAAGTATAGTTCACACACTAGCGACATAACAACATAAACAATGAAGTTATGATGTTATGTCTGGAAGTGAACATCCTGACATAATAGCAACATAACAGCATGAGAATAACAAGATGAGGAAGAAAACCCTGAGCTTTTCCTTAAGTCCTAATGTCGATGTTCACATTACCGGCATAAGTTATATTATTATTCATTCAAACTATTTCCCCGTTTCTGATTGATTAAAACCACACGCACAATTTACTATAACCGGCTGCTGTTCACCAAATTTGGAAAGAATCTTCGCCATGTTGAATCAATGACGTGAAAAGTGCAGCCCGCTTCAGATTATTGAACCGAAGACGTCAAAAGTGCAGCCTGCTGCAGATTATTGAACCGTTGACCGAGAAAACCTGGGGAAGATATTATGTTATTTTTAGTGAGCGAAAAAACAAAGAGCGAGATGGCGAAACTCCTTTAGAAACGGGGAAATATTTTGAATGAATAATAATGCAATTATTGAATAACACCCTCCTTGTTCTGCAGAATTCTTCTTATCCTACTCAGCCTCATTCAATAATTGCTAAATGTCGTTATGTCATTATTGTGAACTAGGCATTACACTATAACTACACGTATCTACGAGCACGTACCAAAGTCAAGCGAGTGCTCCCTCAGATAGCATCTGCTCGGTGCATGCAGCCGTGTGATGTCATCTGTAGGGTGAACAGCGATAAGGAACTCACACACGGCCTTCAGCACTGTCAGGTCAGGGGGATTCCCCATGATGTTCTGAATAATGTTCACGTACAGAGAACTGATTACTCGGGGAATCTCCTTACACCCTTCACTCTGGCGCTCCTGGGGACAAACACAACAACAACTGTCAGTGAAGTCACGTAATTATTCTAGTCGAAAACATTAAATTACACAACTATGGAATTCAATGAGTATTTCGATTCACAGCTGTTTTGGGCTTTTGCTTGGTGTAGACGACACAGATGCCCTAAGGCAATAAGAACAAAAGGACAAAAGAACGAGCAAAATATTTCAAACAAGAGTTTTCTCGTTCTTTTGTCCTTTTTTCTCAATTGTTTCAAGCCAACTGTGTATATCTGCACCAAGTAAGAGTCTTGTTTCGGGCGAAGGGCCGAGTCGAGGACGTTTATTTACAACTTGCTCTCGAAGAAATGTCATTTATCACGCTAATCCTGCCTTAGCATGCATCATCGAATGATGATACTTACAGGAAGTTTAGAGTGCACGAAAGAAACGCAAGAGTTGCTCAATTCGCAGCCGAGATAGTGAAGATAAATTTCCAAAGCACGAGGCTCCGGGGAATAACTACAGAGTTTGCGGGGTTTATATTCCACGTAGCCTCGTGCTGAGGTCTATTGTTTTAGGCTGAATTTTAATATATCGAAATTGGTCTATTGCTGTTTACTAATGCCTGAAGACCTAACCAGTAGGAACATTTCGGTTGCGTAATTCATACATAGTGCATGAGCGCAAAACAAAAGATTGTGCACGTTCGTGGACATTCCAACGTAAATCTTAAATATATTCTTTCACGTTGTTAGTGTAAGATAGCTGTGTCGGTTTGTAGGTTGGTTGGTATGCAGGTTACATAATAATGCTAAGAAGTGGATACTTAAGGAGTTTATCCGTTTCTGATCACTTCATTCTGGAAATTCTGTTTTAGTAAAACTTCTGTGTTTTGTTTAGTAGATTTGTTGTAAAAGTATCTATTCTAGGGCCGTTTATGCTTTTTAATATCCAGTCTTTATTATGACTATAATTCAATTTTGTATCATTATTTCCTTTTAGTACCATTGGTGTTTTGCTTTAATATCGGGTCTTTGATTCTTTTGCATTTCATCCTTTGGCTTCTGTTTAGTGTGCCATAAATTGCAATAAATAAATAAATTGTATTAGTAAATTCCCAGCTCCGACTATTGCATTTCTAGCTTTTTGATTGGTTAAAAAACTCCGACTATGAGCCAATAGTCGGAGTTTTACGTCATATGGAAAGTAGCGCGCCAAGTTTAAACATTTTCCGCACGAAGTTTTCAACTTCAGCCCTCTATAATGGACGAAATATGATCGGCGGCAAAACCCGGTCTGAGAATAAACTAAACCAATTATTCCATTCGCATATGAAGTGATTATAACCAACTCGCGCTAGGCGCTCGTTGGTTATTTTATCACTTCATATCCAACTCGGGCTCATGGAATAATTGTTATATAAACTATCCTAGGGCCGTTTATGTCTGACCAGCAAACGAGATGCCCGCCCTCCTATACGGCTAGTGTTTTCTCACTTGTTCTAAGTTAGAAATCGTCTCACTGCAGAGTGATTAGACAACAAGCATAAAAATACTCACTTGACAACCAATCAGGATTTGTTGAACTAGCTGAGCTTTCTGGAATTGAATGATATTGAACTTGTAATAACAGTGGCTTCCGTGTACCAAAATATCTATGGTGGCCAATAGCATTTCCAGCACGCCTTGCTTAGCTTTCTCCCAGATTTTCCAGTTAAGCAGGAAATGCTGGAAAATGGCCACGTTGCGCACTACTGAAGTGGAGTCGATGTTAAGCATGATGGGGTCGTGGGCAAGATTTGTGGGTTTGAATACGTCGCCATCACACGCAGCTTCCATCAACACCTAAAGTGAGAAGAATGTAGCTTTATCAGAAATCTCCAAATATACCCTGTCATTGTCCTTAAACTATTCAAACAAATGGACAACGGCCCCATCCAGACTGCGCCGGAGAAATTTGAAGACGATGTTTTCACGCTGAAAACGCTTCAAATGTTTCACGTCCACACTAGCGCCAGATAACTCGGGAAGGAAGGTCACGCAATTGCCGTGACGCCATCGTTTTCCTAAAGAGCTCCGTTTTAATTTTTTTTTTCCGTCTACACTAAAACGCAAAGCCGGCGTTTTCAAATTCCTCAGCTTTGAAGAGCGTTTTCGAAAAGCTCCGTTTTCGAGACGGATTAGTGCGCACGGTAGGACTAACCGTAGAGAAAAAGCCGAGTTTTTAAATTTCTTCCGCGTAGTGAGGTTGGGACATAAAGAAACCCAGCAGCTCATCAGTGCCAAAGCTTTTCTGAAATGCCTAGGAGAATTGCTTCTTCGTCCGGACGGGATGGTAGCGTGATGAAGATGAAGATATCCTCTAGCATTTTATTGGATTTCTTAAACGGTTCGCCAGTACCCATTTATGCACGCGGGTGAAGAAACGCACTGTGAGAGCTCGAACCCACATCACGCGATTCGACGTCCAGAATCCTTATGACGTACATACCTTAAGAGTATGGTAACCAATTCTACACTCTGGTGACAACAGGATCCTCTTGAGCAGTGCAAACCCAGACTCCTCAGCCATGGCTCGGGCATGAAAGGCAGAGGAGTACTGGAGCGACAAGACAACGGACAGTGTGTCAGCTTGTGTTTTTTCGTTTTTCGTTTGTTCGACCACCTGTATAGAAGAGCAAGATACAAACGGTCTAAAGCTCATAATTATAATTGTAATTAATTGTTATAACAGGAACATTATCATTAACAAAGGAATTCAAATGTGACAAGTGAAGTGTGAGAAGAACTACAGCGTTATATTTGTATGAGATCTCTTAAAAGGAAAAAAGCATAATACTGAAGCTAATTACTGAACTAAGGGTTGCCTAAAGGCTTGATTACACTAGCGCATACAGGCATAAACATAAGCCGACATACGCAGAATCGGTATGATGTTGATAATTAGCGCCTTCAGTTTTGATAATTGCCAAACAAAAGGCGCTAGTTAGCAGCTCTCTACTGCGTCTGCGTATGTTGCTTATGCTTATGCTTGTGTGCTAGTGAGAACCAGCCTTTAAACCGAACAGCATCAATTACTAGGTTCACGTGATGTAGCCTATACACCAATAGACGTTATAACAGCTTGAGCGACTAGCAACGAAGATTATACTGCTCACCTCTGACGTACTCAATGAATTACACTGTTTTAAAATTACGACATGCATGTACAATTTGTTTAGGAAATCAAATGATTCCGAGTAAAATTTGAAATAAATAAGCAAAAGTATTCTATATCTTAAATTTCAAGTTAATTGTAATTTTCAGCACTGAATTTCAACGTTTTGTACTCAATATCAACTTCTTACGCTGTTTGGGATTAGTTGACTTGCTCTCAGTTACTGAATCAGCATGTTGAAATTTTTGGATGTATATCATTACATGACGGAAAGTTGTCAAGCACCCTTCCATGCTGTCAGTAAACAGAATTCCTTGTCTCTGCACTTGAACACAGGGATTCAACCATGTACCTACCTTAGCGAAAAGGTAGATAAAAACGCTAATTCCCCCGACATCATGGGCTGACTCTAGTAGAGTATGACGTCGTTGAGGTTCAACCTCGGACGTGATCTTGACGGCCACCTCCCTTGGTTCGTGCTCTCGTTGTCTCAGTTTCTGTTCTGTAGTGGATGCTGGTCTTCCTGGTCTATCCTCGTTGGTTAGCAGTTCAACGTATTGATGGAATATCAAGGGGAATGTAGGCGAGTACACGGCAGCGAGGCGTTTCTGAAATGTTAAACAATATACAACATCTCTTTAGAAAAAAGATATCATATAATAGAACATAGCCAAGCTTGAAGTTACGGCTGATCTACTATATACATCAATGGCACTGATAAAGATGCGATACCAGTGCTCAATCCCAAATTAATATTAATATGTATTAATATAATATGGCGGACGACTGACGAAGCTCGAAGAGCGAAATATATTTCGAACCATGCGGTTTACAGTTTTTACACAGTTTGTTTCTATCCGTCGCTTGCAACTACCTGTCCACACGCGTGACAAAAACATGTTCTGCTGGCCAACCAAATTTAAAGTTTTGACTTGGGAACGTTTTGGCGCTACTTACGCAACAACTTGAAGGGAAGCAAAGTCAGCAACGCGTACGGGCAATTTGTCTTTTGTAGTTTTGAAAATTACAATTTCGTAAATCACTTGACAGTGCAACACCTTGCTTGAGATTTCTGGCTAACGTATTTATTGTAAACGCCATGTCTTCAGTTGCCAAAACGGTAGATAAATCAGCTACGATCATTTGCGTAAGTGGCGACAAAACGTTCCCAAGTGCGCGGGTAAACTTTTAAGTTTGATTGTCAAAACTTTGAATTTTGATTGGCCAGCAGAACATGTTTTCGTTACGCGTGTGGAGAGGTAGTTGCAAGCGACGGTATATTTACTTTTTATTTTGAAGTGATTTTAAGTGCGTCGCATGTGGAGAGACGTTATTTCTTGTTCTGCAAATTTGGAATATAAGTCGTTGAGGCTCACGTTCTTTACTCAAGACACGGAAGCTGAAGTTCTCCAAAATACGCAGAACTTGCCGAGTTGGACTTTTCACGTTGTTGTTTTCGCAGAGGACAGTGAAGAAGTGTACACAGATTTATAACGCACGTGCATAGCCATTGTTTAGAAAACCTTTAGTTTGGTGACGTTCTCTTTGCCGTTGTTGTCGAGGTTTCCTTAAGCTGCGTGATAGTTGAACTCTAAGGCACTAGTTTATTGATTTACTTTTATTTAAAATACAGTCGAACCTCCCGTAAGCGACCACCCAATATGTCAAGCCCTGGTGGTCGCTTACGGGAGGTGGTCGCTCACAAGAGGTTCCAAATACAGTGATTTGACTTGGAAACTTTTGGTATTTTGGAAACCTGGTCGCTGAGGAGAGGTGGTCGCTTACGAGAGGTAGTCGCAACCGGAGGTTCGACTGTACCTTTTTCCGCGAGGTCAAACCTTATTGGAAAAATCTTCAGTTCAGGTTGTCAGTTAAAGCAGTAAACAAAATAATAATAATACTTCTCCAAACATATAACTTTCGTTCAGGCGAACTTTTCCAAGACACTCGCCGGTTTTTATCCTTTGTTTTGAAGGGAAACAGCAGTGAGTGACTTGTACTCTTAGCAGGTGTCTTATATTGTCTAACCTTAAGGGAATACTCGAGATCAGGAACAATAACATGAGGACTTGTGAGGAATCCTGGAGGAAGGTTTGCGGCAACGGCTTGTTCAGTGATGGCCACACGAGACCATAAACTGGCAGCTTCTAAAAACGGCTGTGTGCAGCTGAAAACAAAACACAATTCCAAAGCTTCAGTGTATAAAATAGACCAAATGGGCAATGTGAAAAAAACACAGATATTGTACCAAATAGAGCATGAACTTGTTAAAAATCCCAACTGGCATGGACGGACACAGATCAGTTGCCTTTTTAAAGCAAGTTGAACTCGAGAATACCGAGAACAAATGGTGAACAGATAGAAAATTTCAACCATTTTTTTCCAGGAAGTAGATCGGACAGACTGTTCAGGAACCGATTCTGACTTAGCTACACGCAAAAAGATGAATTTAAAATGTACATGGAAGCACGACGAAGGCCAGGCTAAATTCTACCATCCGTTGTGAGGTCGCGATTGTATAATGTAATGTTGGTAAAACTGGAGGGATTTCTGTAAAGGAAATCACGCAGGAATTCGTTAACTTACTCGTCTGAGGTCTGCGCCGACAATAAGTTGAAGTCTTTGCTCAGCTGCCCCATGCTCGCGCTGTTAGGACCCAAGGAATGCAAATAGAAAGCCTCCTCCTTCTCTACCAGCCAATCACTGCATGACAAAGATGTTGTCTTGCCAAGTTTTGAGCTTTTCAACGATTTCTCTGTTACAAAATAAATATGTCCACATTTTGTTTCATGGCAAACGAGAAATTGAAGTGCTGGGTACATGTCCACTATATTTAAAAGTTTGAGACCTTAAGTTTTTTCCAACTTTATTAAAATTATAATGTTGAAATTCAACTATCATAAGGTTATAGCTTGAAATGCAACAAACACATCTACAATGTAAATCTAATAACTAATGACAGCCAGGCTCTAAGTTTGAGGTTTTAGGCAAGTTAAGATAGACTGAAAAAAATGAAGAGGCGTTCTCAAGTCGAAATTACTCAGAAGAATACCGGTTGGACGCTCTAACCACTGACCCATGGAGGACTCATGGTAAGCAAGGTCGTAAACTAGGTTCTTATGTGACAAATGTCCTGCTAAAGAAGGCTCGATATGTCGAAATGACAAATGTGGATAAATGATAAGTGAAATGGTGACTTGGATAAAGTGAAATAAATGAAGAAGCGTTCTCAAGTCGAAATTACTCGGAAAATAAATTTTCCGAGTCCTCCATAGCTCAGTGGTTAGAGCGTCCAACAGGTACTCTGGAAGGCCATGGGTTCTACTCCCGCTGGGGAACTCAGAGAATTTATTTTGAGTAATTTCGACTTGAGAACGCTTCTTCATCTATTTCACTTTATCCAACTCACCATTTTACCTATCGTTTAAGATAGATTAGTGGTCTGCACTGACACTTCACGATTCTGGATAGGTTGTTCCTGTTCTTGGTTCAGTTTCATTGAATTGGTATAAAGTGACACGCCCTACCTGCAAAAACAAACACGTTTCCAATCTGGTATCCTCCGTGAAAGGACGCCTTCATGCTGGGAGATTTAGCGCCTTCGCTGCTAGTCACGTGGCCAAGAAGCAGCGTCGATAGGGTAAACTTAGCTTCCTCGTGCCATGGAAGGGGAGGGTCAAAGTCATGAACTGTTGACTCAGTGCCATCGACAACAATAAGGAGCTACAATAAAGCAAAATTGTGTCCTGGACATCAATGACAAAGTTACAAGAGACTGTATAGCTTAAAGTCAATAAAGACGAAAGAGTGTTTAGTTAATTCTCAAAAGAGTGATGATTTTGCTTCAAGCTGCCAGCAACAAGACGTATGACCGCCGCTAAACTCTAAAAAGTGATCTTAAAGGACACATGAAATTCACTTCAGAATTAAGTCATGTTTTGCGTTAAATTCTCTTCAAATCAAAAGGCATTTCGACAGACACCGTCAGAGTCTACTTAGGTGGCCAAACACCACAGAAATAAAAATTGAACACAACAAACCGAGGATGCCTGAATTTAAGGAACTTTGAGATGATTAATAATTATCAAACTTTTAAAAAAAATTCGCCTTAAGTTTCCAGGATGTACCATCCTTGATATTGTATAATAGCGGACCTTTGACGATGGCAGCCTTTCTCCTTCCAGTTTCTTTTGTTCTTCTGTTGAAACTTTAGGCTGCGTCAAGGATATCACAAGGTGATGCCATTGTCCTCTTGTCAGAGCAGGAACTCTAATCGTCAGTTCTTTCAAAACTACTAGCGAGAAACTGCTGCCTTTGTGGTTCTTTGTCCATCTGAATATGCACAAAATACTGTCAACGCGAATCAATGTATTTACGTACAAGCACTGAGGGAATCTGTCAGCACCAACTATTTCAACTATTTCATTTCCTTGCGAGCGTTTCGTTAGTGATTTTAAAGACCACTGCAGTCACTGGAATATTTTCCCTTTCGATACATCCAAACTTCGAGTAACATAAACCTCTTGTCTTTCTTTTGGATATATCACCTTTGAGTGCCGCCACTAGGTCAATCGAGATTTGTTTACCAAGAAACTGAAGTCCTGTTACTAAACCCTCTTTTATGCATTCTGCGTGTTTACCAGTAGCATGTTACAATTGACACGAAAACTATCAATGCCCACTGTGCCATACCTTACAAGAAGAGACTCGTCAGAAGGTGAAGTCCACAACTCGAACAAGCTTTTTCCAGAGCCAAGTGAACAAAGGTGAACAACTCTCTCCTGTCTTGAAAACATTACCCTCTCACCCGTCTTACTAAGCTGTCCTGACGAATTTCTGCTGACATGTGTCAAACCACCTTCATACTCATTACCCAGGTCGGGACAAGTCAAGCAGATCCACATTGCTAAACTAAAGCCCCGCTCAGAACGGGGCAGACTGCCATGGAATGGTAATTGAATAGCCCATACCAGAAACGGTGAAGGCAAATTCATCCGTCCTTCATTTTGCTGTATTTCGCTTTGTTCATATTCAGCAGAATCGCAAGCTGCAAAGTTGGAACTCCCACTTTGCCTACGTGTGGTCCGTTTTGTACCACCCCGACGCTGTGCTCCTACCATTGAGGATTTTGATTTCCTATGAATACTCTTTGGTTGCCTGCTTGGGCTCTCGGAGATTGCCAATCTACTGGTGCTTGGCGAGCTACCACTTTGCATGCTGTCTTCATCAGTAGACACATTGCCATCACTTCCTTGCGGAGAGTGCGATTTGCTGGATTAGGAAAAGTGTAAACGCATTTAACAAACATTTGCCACGAGAATAAAACGCATCTTTACGAGGCTTGTGCGTCCAAATAAAGTTATAAGGACATGTATGTCACAGTAGTAATAGCTAGAATAATGCTAGTAGTACAGTGGGGTCCGAATCAGCCCATTTTCACAATCACTTATCACAGAATAACACGACTCTAACGAAGCATGTGTTTTTGTATAACTAAATCATATGAAGAAAATACGGACATTTCTGGAGAACCGGAGAACCTGGATATACGAAATAGTTATGACTCAGCTTAACTGCACTCATTCTAGTGGTATAGTGGTGTTAAATTAGTCCATAGTAAATGGCAATAAATGCTATCGGGTGTCATATTTCTTTTGTCACGATTTCTTATAAATAACGGTTTGGCATTAGACTCTTCCATAAATATCAACTAACTGACGTTTTACACAAACATCATAGCCGAGTCACATCAGTTTGGCAGAACAAATCTACAGCTGCTAAATTAAATGCAAAAGCAAGTTAAAACAAGTCTGCGGACTCTCACTTGTAGGTACAGTAGAGGTTTACAAATTTTTGAGCCCCCCCAAAAAACTAGCTCAAGTCTTTCATAACTGTCATGCCTCCCACCAAATGGAGATTTCCTATGACATGTTTACAGTCACCACATACACTGTAGCCTTGAACAAATAAATCACCAGGTAAACGATCCATGAGTTTAGAACGTATCAACTTACATTTTAATCGATCTTTTTCCCTTCATTTGTTTCCATTTCCCACTGGCCATTTTACTACTTGTTATTGCAGTAGCCCTTCTTTCCACTCCCTTAGCATAGCAGGGAAATGACATCACGAATGCTGGACCACAATTGGTACTGGCTTTAGCAGCGACTTCAGATAACGCTTCAGACAGTAGTTGCTGAACCCCAAGAGAAAAACGCACAACAACAAATTTATTCACTATATTGGTCTCAACTCACTGTCATTACATTTTCATACATTCTCACATAAAACTGTTGCTGCATAACTTCTTAGAGCCCTGACGTAATTAACGCGACAGTTTTTTTCAGGGAGCTGCGATTTGCTAAAAGAGGATAGCAAAAAAGAACGTTTATGCAAGGGAAAATAAGTTTACGATCAATATGGGCACTGAAAGACAGCATTGGCGATCTCTGGATTGATTTAATCCCCTTTTTTTTTCTTTTCTCATGTTGTTGTTGTTGTTGCTTCTCTTTTTGTTCATAGCCTCAATAAACCTACTAGCTTGCCATAAATGTATTGCAAATCGCACAATGAGTAGCTCCCTACAAGGGTTGATGCAGTGAAAGCCTTCCCAGTAATACCTTCCGAGAATGATATTCACAAGACTTTTAAAACCAGCTAAAACGGAACTTGCTTCAACCGATATGGCACAGTCTGCATATACGCCAAGTGGACCATCAAGCCAGCACTTATCTCCAGCTTCTGTGCCGTAAAGTGACCAGGAACTAGTATTTCTACCCCCCCCCCCCCCCACTGGATGGGATGCTATTCCATACAGGGTTACCACCAACATTACATTCTCAGGTACCCATTCATACACCTGGAAGACAGGCACTGTCAGAGTGTCTTGCCCGAGAACACAACACAATGTCCCCGGCCAGGGCTCGAACTCGGACCACTCGATTCCGAGTCAAGCACATGAGGCCACCGCGCCTCGGACGTTTTAATAGGTACTATATGCATTTTCTCGAGATCATCTTACCACAGGAGGGTCTGGAGAATTGAAAAGTGTAAGGAACTCCCGTAGTTCCGCTGCACTAATACTGTTACTTGCAAGGCACACAAACACCTCAACAACAAGGGACTGTAGACCTAATAAAAAGAGACATTCAGTGCAGTAAAACAACGGTAATTGAACAGTTTCGAACAAACTTCAGCTGATTTTTACTGGACAGCAGAAAGACATTTTTATTCATTTTTTTCAAGAATCCTAATGCATTTGAGCGTCGGATTAAATCGTATTCAGTGAGAAAACTGTATTTCCTTACTTGTCTGTTGTTTGTTTGTGTTTTTAATGCACTCGTAATAATGAAGAAAGAAAGATCTTGCCTTTCAATACTTGATCATGTATGGTCATAACATCATGAAAGCACTCGAGCAAAATCCCAATGAGACCCTGTTTACAACAAAGAGAACAAAAAAGTTATTACGCCAAGTGATTCCCAAGATTTCTGTAAATCATTGAAACGTACTGACAAAATAATGATCACTACAGGCAATTCTCCTATCTTCTAGACCATACAACATCACGTAACTTACATGCTGACAGAGTCTTTTACAATTCTCTTCACAATCTCGTAGTAGGAAAAGAAGATTCTCAACAGCATGGAGCACGACAACAAGACTAGAACAGCAAAAGAAAAATATGTTTAAAAGAATGCTCAGGTGTTTACGCAACTAGTGTCGATAACACTACCGGTGATTGTTGTGGCAATAACTGTCAAGTGATACATCAAATCAAATAGATCCATTAGTCCACCGGAGAGGCAAATCTGGCAAACATGTTCCTACAGAAGGTGATTATGGTGTATGTGGCTGTAAAGAAGGGCAATGGTGACAGGTCAATCACAGCCAGCATTCCTTTCGAGCGAATCACGAGCATCATCAACACCACCACCCTCACTTTCACCATCACAATCAGCATCATCATCATTATCATCATCAACACTATCACCATCATCAGTATCACTCTATCATCGTCATTACCGTTATCATTTTCATCACCAACAGCATGGTATTGAATGGTAGCTTTATTTCATGACATTAAGACACCTCGAGGGTGCTTACATGTAAAACGTAATTGCTTACCAGTCAGGATCCCCAGCGCAAAGTCCACTGCCATAGCACACTTTCAACAACTGCAGAAGGATAGTAGAAATCTGTGGGTAAATAACGAGCCCCTTTTTTATTTGCAGTTGCTTTGAGTATTCATTATGTCTTCTCTGTTTCAGCTGCTTCTTGTTTTTGACAAGTTTTAGCTCTGTTTCATCACTCCTGTCTGAGTCACCTTCTTCTTGATCTGCATCATAACCCTCTTCCAGCATCAAATTGCCACTCCTTTCGTTGCCATCCGTCTCGTCATCATCATCATCTTCCAAAGGATGTGACCACTCCTAGGATTAGGACAACATGATTCACAAATCAAAGCAAAAGTACACACAGCATAGCCTTTTAAGAATAGAAAACATGGGCTGTGTTTCTATCGAGTTACACAGTATAGAAACACGAGTGAAAGTTTTGGAGAACGAGAAGTGCTGTGGGAACACGAGCCGCAGGCGAGTGATTCCACAGCTTTTTCGAGTCCTCCCAAACTTTCACTCGTGTTTCTATAACTCGATAGGAACACGGAGAACATGTTTTCTATTTCTTTTAGAAAATACCGCGACGGAGAAAAAGAAAAACAACTTGTTTACTTCGATCATCAAAATGTAAATTCTCTTTGTTCGCGCCATCATAACGTCAACAGCTCGTGCTAGTTTTGTGTTTCTATCGAGTTAAACACGGTCTTTAAACCAATCAGCGTGCGTATTTGCTTTGGGTTATTTCCTAATAGGTGTTACGTAGTGTATAATCAACAGCATAAATGTTTACTCTACAGAATTAACCCTAATGCTGTTCTCTTTATCTCACTGTAAGATTGTTGCTACAAAACATTTACGAGAAGAGAGAGACTGAGTAGAATTGAGCGGCGAATTCTCAACATTATAATCTCCCATACTTTAAAATGTCTTCTAGATTCAGTTAGTATTGAGCGAGGTCGGACAACACGAAACACACAAAAAAAATAAACAAATAAATAAATATAATAATAAATATAAAATAATAATAATAACAATAACAATAACAATAACAATAATACTACTACTACTACTAATAATAATAATAATAATAATAATAGTAACAGGTCTACTGACCAACCAAAGTCACACCAGAATGCCCATAAGGTTACGCTTTACTGATAGGAAATGAAAAAATAAAACAACTAGCCTTGGTGCACATACAAAAATATACTGTTGGTTTAGATAAACAGCTGGCATTTGAAGCGGTAGCCGTCAAACAGGTCAAATTAATAGCACACTAAGTTGACTCACTTCATCAATTGCTTTCATTGCAGTAAACACACGCAAATCTAGTCTACGCACATGAAAACTATGATTTACCAGTGTGCTGAAATGGCTTTTTTGTTGCAGCATAAAGGAAAAAAGGAAAGTTACAGTATACATGTACGAAAATCATGATCTACAAGTATCTACATGTAGCTCCATTTAGCAAACCTCTTGGCTGTCCCCATTGCTTGCTCTCCTTAGGACTGCATCCCTTTGTTGTTTCATCTCCAAGTTGAGTTGGAGTGAATTTACAATCCCATCCAGTTGCCACATTGACGCTTTCAGGAAACAATCACTTATTCCTTTGCTGAGAAATTTCTGCAAAATCCCAGATTCTGAAAACGTTTTCTTTGCTTCTTCTACCAGCTGCTCAAGACTTGGAAGTTTCTGTGGAACATAGCAAGTTACATTTATATCACGACCAGTCAATGTATAAGAACAAATTCAAAATATTTAATGTACAATTCTCCTCTGGCTAATCTCACATGCACTTAGGTAATCAGTGATAATTTTAGTATACGCAATTATTTTATACCATACATGTACACATACTTTTATGCTTTTCTGAACCTGCATGTAACTAGCAAGTGGCACACTTAACTGCAAATTCGGCACGCAATTTGCCACGTTGCCATCTTACCTCTTTGTTTTGCCAATATTCCATGTGTGCCATTCTCATGCAGACTGGTAAAACAGACTCAAACAAGCCCACAAGATCCTTCAAAATCTGGAAATCCCCGACCTGAACCTCGGCAGTAACAACAGATGATACATGACCCTGAAATGCCTCAAACAACCAATGCAGCAAATCGTATGTGTACACAACTCCATCATCCTGGAGGAACAGTTCACAGAACAATTCATTTGAAACCAAAAGCTGAAGGCATGATCTCCAAACTTTCACCCTTAATGATGATTCTACAGGATGGCATGAAGCCACCTGAGAGACTTGTGGTGTTTTGTCCTCCCCTTCATTTGCTGTCTCTACAAAGGATGTCGTGTACTGAAGCAAAGAAAGAAAGCATTTGCAACAGACTCTGCCATCACTTCTCTCTTCACTGCTTGTCTCCGGTGACCCTGTGCTAAGGTATCCTCCCTCTGCCTGGAGTAGTCTTCCAGTTGCCTCCTGATTTTCCATGTTGGCCAGGAACTCCAGCACATTAAGAACTGGTTCTTGAAGCTGTGGCAGTGCTAGAAAACACTGAAGCTCATTTAAGCCACCACAGTTAAGAAACAGTTCTCGTGAGTCCAAGCAGGTAAGAAGGGAGGGTAACAACAAGATGCAATGCTCGAGAACTTCCCTACAAACCCCATCTTCTTGCTGAACTTGCTCAGAAAGGAGAGGAATGCTAGCATCTTTCTGAAAGCCAGAAAAAGTATTTCCTCTGAATGACGTTACTCTGTTCTCTTGCCAGTCTGAACTGAAAGACCCAGACCAACTCCTTGCTCTGATTTTTCTAAGTGGCTCAGCAACATCTTCACTGAAGACTCCTTCACAGCGTAACATGCAAGGAAGAATTACCATGCGGAACAGTTCGCCCTTTAGATATTTTGATCCTAAAGTAGCCAATGGTTTAAGTGCCTTTACAACCTCGACAGCCACAAGTGTGTCTTTATAACACACAAGGGCACAGTACTGCGAAAGACACTTCCAGTTTGGCTTTCCATCTTTGTTGAGATCTCTAAAATTTCCTCTAAGTGCAATGGTACTGAAATCACTAGCTGAAAAGCCACTGTCACTTCGTCCAGGACTTTGTTTTGATGACTTGGAGCGGAATCTTTGCACTCTTTTAGAATGAAAAGTTTGAGACTGCAACAAATCAACATCGTCATCCATACAATCGATTTCAGTGAGCACCAATTGGTTGATGAGGCTGAGAGTAACACCTTGAAGGTCTTTTGATTGGTCAACAAATCTGAACGTAAAACAAAATGGAATGAATCACTGTCAGTGATAATGGTTTGAGAGAAGTCGCATGGACCATTCAAATGTACATGTACCAGCATTCCCAATGACGTTAATACGAGAGCATTAACACGTACACTGCATTGCAAAACCAAGTATATTTAAGAAAAGTTTCAAACGTGCGTACAATAAGAATAGACCCTTCTCCAAAATGGCCGCCGAAAATTTAAATAAGTCAAAATTAAAAACGAATACCAGCACTAGAAAGAGCACCTTAACTTTAGTAAACCTGCCAAGTTTAAGCATTTCAGGTGAAATAACAGCCGAGAAAATGTATGTTGAAAATTGAAAAATTTACAGACGTTTGTATGACTGGGGGTATAATGCATACCCCCAGTCATACAAACGTCTGTAAATTTTTCAATTTTCAACATATATTTTCTCAGCTAATATTTTACCTGAAATGCTGAAACTTGGCAGGTTTACTAAAGTTAAGGTGCTCTTTCTAGTGCTGGTATTCGTTTTTAATTTTAGCTTATTCTAACGTATTTGAATTTTCGGCCGCCATTTTGGAGAAGGGTCTATTAATGTAAATTAGGCACTTATCGTTTTGAGTGACATCAGAAATTATATCATAACTACAATTGATGTAGCAAAGCCATGCTAGCGATCTCAGTAAAAATTAATGTACAGCAAAATCCAATGATGCACGCTCATGAAGTTGACTTCGCTTCATGAGATAAATTTAATTTATTTCCATTGGCAACGTTATCATCTCTGTTTCACCGAGCTATAATGCACTTGGGAAGTTTGCATCTGGAGCACTCAAGAAGCTAGTGAGTAGAGTTACCCCTAATATCTACAGCGCATCAAACAACGCTCACGCTTCTTTCAGGCTCGCCAAACTTCCCAAGGGCATCGTAATTCAATAATGCATGCTAAATTTGCATTACAGACAATGAATATCCATCCATTCCCCATACACTACAGGAAGTGGTACATGTAATTAATTTGCAGGCCTTTGCAGCTTTACAATGCTGGCTCAGAGGACCAGCGGAATAAGAAAGTCATTCCAATGTAGGAAAAGGTGCTAGGATAGTGCAGCAGTGTCAAGTAAAAACAATGTATATAAAGTGCTAATTGTAACTTGTACATGTAGAGTTTGCTAGGCATTGGTTAAGTGTACTGATACTGTCACTTCTGTGCAGTGGAAGCCCTACAAGTACATACATGTACCTCCATCATGATGGTACATGTACATGATATTGATGCAAGTGTTAGATCTCTCAGTAAGATCACAAAATTAACAATGTACACCTTAACAGACTGGTCACGATACTGGTACATTGTAAATGTTACTCCTGAAGTAATTCTTACTTGTTTAGAAGAGTGGTCACTAGAATGTCAGGTGACACACAACGACAAATTCCAACTTTTTCAAGACAGGTAAGAATGCTCATCCTCAACTTTGGATTTGTGATCTCTTTGACAACAGTCAGAAGAGTAGTGGCAGGTCTGCACACTGTACAAAGGTCTTCTAAGTTTAACAAAATATAAAACAATGAATTAACTTATTATTATAGGAGAGGCATCTGATATGAACAAGACATACATGTACAACTTTATGTACGAAGAAGGTGTCACAATTGAAGCATTGGCTGGACAAGTGCTAGAGAGAGGGCAAAACTGCAATGAGCTTAAATCACCCACAGTGCAAGCCAAATAACAATATTCTTTGTATACAGGCACTTTTTCACTACTTTTCACTGGGATCAAACAAAACTTGAATTCCAGCTTCCCCTTTGGACAAGCAGCTCTCAAATTCTGCTTGCCCTGGGGAAATCATAGTTATATTTTACTTAATTGGAAGCCCTTGTCCAGCAGCAAGTGAGGATGAAAAGTTACCGGTACTTGCTTGGCAGGAAAATCTACAAATCTACTTGTTTAGATAACTGGACAGCACTTTTTTCCAGCCCTGCTTCACTGTCGATGAGGAAAAGCAAGAATACAACAAGTTTTCCATCCATTAGGCTGTTTTCCGGCAATACACTGTATTTGTTGAGAGGTAATAGTAGCCACAAGCACACAATTTATATGAGTGTGCTTTTTATAAATTCCATTTCGCTACATTCATGCATACCTGAAAACTGATCTTGCTTTGCTTTTTCAAACTCCATATCGGCAGCAGATTCTGAGCTTTCCTCCACCTCAGAGCTCTGGGGGTAGACCATACCCATCTCATAGTCATCCTCCAGAACCACAGGCCACCCAAATGCCACCACAGAACTTTTTCTAGCAACAACGTCTCTGGAAATTTTGCAACAACTCTTGCCTTTCTTTAACATGGAGATCATCCTGCCCAAGTTTCTCACCATCCGATTTGCTAGATTCCTTGGGTATTGTTCTATTCTCCGTGCAGATGAGGATGATGATGTCAACTGCCAATCAAGTTGGCCATCTTTGCTTTCAGAACTCAACTCCAGTGAGTAAACTTCATCCAGTTTTAGGAGCAATATGGCAACAAATTCAAAACCTCCATTAGACAAGAACTGCTCAAAAATCTCGTGACACAGTACAAATAAAGTTGAGTTGATCAAGGTGCCATAGTGGATGCAAGTCATCACAAAGAGCAAGAGGCCTTGTAAGAAGCAACCTAGGAGCAACTCCTGCTGAAACGTTCTCCACAAATCTGAACAAGACAACTTTGACTCAAAATCTCTTCCATGATAACCAGCTTCAGTGACAAGTTTAGCAAGTTCAATGTGCTGTAGAGTTGTTAAGAACTCTTTGTCAAGACAACCCCCAGAGATCACCTCCAAGAGCTTCTGGACATATGAAGTCTTTGACAGCTGTTTGGCAGCCTTTGGATTTCTACATGCAGTGTAGAGAATAGCAAAAATGGTTCTTAATAATACAAGCTGAATTGCAGTAGCTGCAGCAGGATCCCATTCACAAACAACTTCACCACTGTGATCTTTAGCATCACTAAGAGTACACAGAATGTTTATGAGCTGGCCACTTGTATGCATTAGCAGGTCGGAATCTTGAAGGGATGAACTGCTTTGACATGTCAGATTCTCCAATGTTGAGACAAGAAGAAGTGGCAGTTGAAAGTTGTTGATGCTATAATCACTCCCAGTAACATTTTCAGCAGTAAGACTAGATTGTGGAACATTGTCTTCTTTTACTTCAGTAACATGATTGAGGGGACCACTGCAGGGAGGCTTGGCTCCATTTGTCTGTGTGCTGCTAATTTCCACATCAGAACACTCGCTAATATTAGTACTTAATATGCTGTCAATGTCTGTCACACTTGTGAGACTTGTGAATGTGTCACTTTCTTCTGTAGTGTTGGGACTTTCAGATTTGCCCTTGACTGAAAATGGGAAGCCGAGAGACTGATCATCTCTTTCAATCACATCTTCAGCTGATTTTAGGGGTTCTTTATCAATGTCATGTCCTTGCTTTTGAAGATGACTAGAATTCACGTTTGAGTCAACAGGATCCTGAGAGGACAAAAGAATCATGTTTTTAACAATGCTATTGTGGCGAGATGTGCTCTTGGAGTCCCACCAAAGTTCATCAAAGTCAGCAAAGATCAAATCCAATCCTAAAAAATAGGAGAAAGCACAGAATCTTAGCAATTGTGAATCAAGCATGATGGATGCCTTTTACTTTGAAAAACAGTGCTCAGTTATATACCTAGACTTTCACCCAACAAAACTACATGGAGCACTGTGATTGGTTGATTCTTGGTCACATGCCCATGATCAAATTCAAATGTATCCCGACCGGGATACAATTGCGCAGTTGTTTCCTGCACCGTCTTTGTTTGTTTGTTTTTGCTATATGATTGTTTAAGGGAGAGTCTAAATATATAACAAAGCACTTACAGTGTAATGTAAGGTCCCTCTGGAAACTAATTGAGTTTTGTTTTCCCTCAACTTAATCTAGGGAAACATCAGGACTTTTGGGAAACAAAACTAAGTGCATAATGTTCTTCATCAGTTAAAATCAAAATTCTCTAAGTGACATGTACTGTATATGTAATGTACATAACTTACATGCATGTAGCTTTAAAATACGTAAAAGTTTGACTGTCTATTTTTGGCATGGCTGGGTGTACATTATTTGGCCAGACAAGAGACTTGCAGAAACTCAACTTGTGATCATACTGATACAGTGTACATGTGCTTGTACAGCCATGTACTTGTACATGTACATACGAGGTAATTAAAACACTTTGCAATGCATTACAGGGTGGCTTCAAAGCACATGTTCCCTCCATGGAGAGAACTATTGGAGAGTCCATTAAAACAAAGCAAAACAAGGATCTTTATGACTTTTGATTTTGACATGTTTCAAAGCAGACATACTCTGTGAACAAGATCCTCATTGCAAAAAAACTGATTTAAGTCATTTTCAATTGGTGCTTGAACATGATGTCCATTACCATACTACTGTATGTAAAATCAATCAGACAATTTTAAAATGTTTTTGCATAATGGCCGATGATGAACTGCGGTTACTTCCAGCACTGCCATTATGACTGTCAAGCAAAGATAATTTTCATTTTGAAACAGGCAGAAACATTTTGACCATACCACAGAGAGGATCATAATCTTGTAAAGGCACCTTGAGAGCCACAGGTAGCAGAGAAACTAGTAGATTAGAAAGCTCTAATCTACTTCCAGCAACCTGGAAAAAAAAAAGTTATATATGTAAATGTTAATGAAAATAAACATATAAATACACTGGAATTACAATTATTAATTATTACTTGACATGATATAGAAATGATGAGGAAAAAACAAAGATGCAACATACAATCATGTAATAATTAATTATAGTAAATGTAAAATTAATATTTGCTTATTAACAATACTTTTTATTTTAGTGATTTATCCGGTGGATAGCGTTATCCATGCCAGTCTTCGAACAACGGGGACAGGATAAATCACTATTTAGTAGATAAGTATTATGAAACAAAAACACCCTATCCGATGGACAGTGATTTATCCAGTGGATAGGGTGATCCACCTTTCGAAAAAAAAAAACAGGACTGGAGGTTAAAAATTCATTAATATACATGTACACGTATAAAGTTAATTTACACAATTACCTTGCTTGCAAGAATACAAAGCATCTGCAGCAGACGAAGACCCTGCCCATGACAAAGATATTCCACCAATGACTGTTCAGTTTCATCTTGACATTTCAGAAGAATAGCAGACTGGAACTCACTTGTCAACACATTGCTAACACTGTAAATATCACTACCAAAGAAACGCACTTGTAAGTACATGTACGTTTGCTAAAAAATGCACAATGATGCTGGCTTGATTAATTAAAATAATTTCAAAATTAAATGCTATATGGATTGAGTAATTTGTCCCAGAGAATTTTTGAGGAGTGCACTAAAAATTACTATAAGTTACCTGCCAATTCACTAGACAATTCCCCTTATTACAAGAAACCTTGAAAAACAATAACAGCACTATCCACCATTAGCTTGTACAGTGTACATATATTAGTGAGTACCTGTTTAATACAAAAGCTTCCACTGTACATAATGAGCGGTACCAACCAAACACACTAATTATTTAGAGCTTCAGTACTTGTACATGAAGGAACAGGTAGCTGTCTAGTCTAACACAGCTGGTGACAATCAGAACTTCACATGTGATCAATAACCTCATTATTCTTTTGCTAAATCATACTTCCGAGTAAGAAATCCAATGTTCAAGCTTGCGATTATTACTCTTACCCAAAGCTTGAAACCTTGTTCAAGTTCCCTTTTGCAGCACGATAGGCCTGTAAAAACTCCACCAAAAAAAGCTCCAGATGTTTGTTTTTTTCCTGAGAGTAAAAACAAAAAAGGCTAACGGCCTGCAGTAAAACATAAACATTTCCACCCTACCCCCAAATCGAATCAAAAATAAAATCAGCAAGGCACAGCTACACGTAGAAGACAATTTATTCAGCAGTGCAATTGCTTTGCTAAAAAAAAAGAAAGACCAAAAGACGTAACAAAATTATTTAAAGTAAGGAGTCGTACAGTGCCTTGAAAGCCTCAGAAACAAGGAAAGCGATGGATAATACATGTACTTACATAACTCAAATACAGCACGTACAATACCTGATGTTTTTCGGTCGAACTGCATCTCATATAAGCGCTCCAACGATCTCGAAGTTGTTGCAAAACTCCATCATCCTGGCTATTGCTTGCCATCTTCAAATTACAGAGCAAAATAAACTATTTATAGCTTGGGTCGTTGAGGCGTGTGAATGTTGTAGTTTTTGCATCATTCCGAATGGCAGCTGAGGTGGAGGCAAAGGCCCTCTCAACTCCTCGCATGAAATTTCGATTTACGACATAGTGCGGACGTAAGACACAGTTCTGGAAAATCTCTTGATATTCTTTTCTTTTAGACTGAATTTGCTGAAATCTGAGGTGTTCTGTAATCGAAAACAGTCGCTAAATTTCACCCAACGAAAATAGCCCAGGCGACAGCCCAGGCGTAGAAGTCTACTCGGAGAAGCCGCTGACCGGCTACTTCCGGTTACGCAGGACTACGCCATTTGTTTACTGTCGCCCTGTCGGACGATCCTGTCGGCCACTTCAATATCAACAATTTTTCGTATTTTTCATGTAAACATGACACCGCCGTCAACACCGTCTCATCACGCCGAATTTAGCCAATACAGTTGAAGCCCGCTATTTGGAGCTCCCCTCAGGTAGACTCGATTTCCGCCGCTCTCTCGTGTCCGGACACGTTAATAGCGGGAGTTCGAAAAACCGCCTCCTGGTTAGCTCAGTTGGTAGAGCGCCAGTCTGCTGTGCGGAAGGTCGAGGGTTCGAGCCCCAGACCGGACCAACACTCAGGGTCTTAAAATAACTGAGGAGAATGTGCTGCCTTTGTAAATTCATCTGCAAATGGTTAGATGTTCAGGTCTTCTCGGATAAGGACTATAAACCGTAGGCCCCGTCTCCTGCATCTTCAATGTTACATGGTTAGCAGGGGACGTTAAAGAACCCACACACTTATCGAAAAGAGTAGGGCACGTAGTTCCCGGTGTTGTGGTCTGGCCTTGTCTCACGGGTTGGTGCTTTACATAGGGATAACCTCATGCACCTTTCCCCCTTGGACAGAGTTGTTCAAGAAAAATGACTATGACTATGACTATGACTATGACTATAAATGACTGGAGGTCAAATCCAAGGGACATGGTTTTGAGTTCAAAACAACGGAGAATTCGAGTTCGAATTAGCGTGAGGTATGCTAACGTGACCTTCGTCACCAGGGTACTAATGAAAATGGCGGGCCGGGAAGGGGCCCAGGTACTGGTAGTTTGAAAATAGTTGAGAAGTATGTAGGTCTATGTAGGTATATGTACAAATTCAATATAAAATCACAAATACGTTAATCCGAAGTTGAATGCCAACAAGTTGATTCTGCAGATCGCTATTAGGCTTAACACAAAGAGGCATAACGCTATTAAGCATAGCGAAAGTAGGCATAGCTCAAAGGGGCATATCGCAGTCAGGCCTAACACAAGTAGGCTTACGTTCTAATTCACTACGTTCAAACAAACGTAAATTATTTACCACTTAAATATCCGTAAAACCAGGTACAACGAAGTATGGGTGGATCGCATGCGGACCCTAACACTTTTATTAGCCTTTTTAAGATACATTTCAAGAGAACAATATACCGGTAATTGACTATGGACTAAATTCCCAGATATTTCGTTACTTAAATATCCGTAAAACCAGGTACAACGAAGTATGGGTGGATCGCATGCGGACCCTAACACTTTTATTGGCCTTTTTAAGATACATTTCAAGAGAACAATATAATTGACTATGAACTAAATTCCCAGATATTTCGTTACTCTTAATCGGCTACCTTGTGGCTCTAATATGTACATGTCCTTAGCCTCGTCGCTTTTCCAGCAGCCGTGAAGCTTTAACAATCTCTCAGAAACGTTATGCGAGAGGTCGTTACTAACAACAGAGGTTACCCCACCAGAGTGTAAGCTATGGAGGCCATAATCTTTGGGATCATAACCCACGTCCTTTAAAGCGTCCTTGAATATCTCCCTACAACGGGTATAAGATAACTTTCCATTCCTAAGGGCATACCCTAATTTCCTCTTCGTTAATGGCCTGAACAAGGGCAACTGACTAGATAGGTCAATATTGGCTGCTTGGATATACCTACGCAATACCGTCACAGGACAATACATGATTACTGTCTAGCTTGGAGATATACACATAGTTCCCCTCCCTATACACATCTGTTTTACTTCTTGGTACGAATACTTTAACATACTCCTCGTGAAATAATATGTGGTTGGGCTGAATGTTAGCTAATTCATTAAAACGAAAAAATCCAGCAAAGCCTAAGGAGGTTACTGCCGCAATACGTAAGTCCTTCAACGATGCGCCTTCAGCACCAAATCTGTCGATAATACTTTTAACGACGTCAGCATCAACGGGCTTCTTCTTGCTAACTGGAGGGCTCCTTGTTCTCTTGGCGCACTCGATCATGCTTCTGTGTCATGAAAGCACGGTATTTTAACAGTATTTTTTTAAGTGTATTGTACTATTGTATTGTATTAGCACCTATTTAACACCTATTACGTAACTTGTATTCATCATTTGTGTAACTTGTTTTGTAATTAATCTTATACCAATAGTTTTCTTCCCTTCTATGTAACACCTTGCGTCTGTATATATTTGGGGATTTTGGGTGGATACGGTGTGAGGTTTTTTCTGTCTTTGAGAGAAGGACACCGGCGTCGAAGGTTTTGAAAGCAACGGAGACTCGTTCGGATCAGAGCACGTTTTCGTCACTGAAGAGTCATTCAGTAAAACCGTTCCTTTACACGACAAAGAGTTCATTTGCCGGGGAGCGTATGTGTGTCAAGAAGCTGGCCGAAGAAAGCAAAGAAGAAAGCAAAGAAAAAAGCAAAAGGAGAAGATTAACTTCTGTCAGACAGTAAGCCAGTGAAGATAACTGAGTCAAGGAAAAATCTGAGCGGAGACCGAATTACGAGAAGTTGGAAACAGGGATAAACGTGAGTTTGGTTTTGTGAATCGTGAGTTTGGTTTATCGATCGTTGTTGGTGGAGCGTTGTTGGGTTAAGGACAGGTCAAGGACAGGGACGCAAAGGTGAACTGAAGAGAACTAGTAAAAGTCGCATTTTTTTTTTAAATAACTCTCTTGTAAATATGTTTAGTTTACTGTAGTTTCTAGTTAATTGTTATATTCTTGTGAATTACTTAGGTACGAAATAATTAAGTTTATTGTATTGTCGTTTCTTTTGTTAGTTAGAGTAATTGTCTTATTAAATACTCTTAGTCTTATGTTAAGTTGTAGCGTGTTTTCTCGGGTGTGTTTATGTGTATTGCTTTTGTGTGTTAGAGGGCGCCCACCTTTGTGGCGCGGCACCGTCACAGATTTTTGGTGTCAGGAGTGGGATCGCTCTCTAACAGTCTGCATAGACACCTCAATAGGAGACACGCAAACAACTAGTGGAGGACTTATTATGGCTACTGCCGCCATCAATTATGATTCTTGGTCCTTAGAAGATCTTAGAGCAGAGGCTACCAAACGAAATATTTATTTTTCATCTAAGGATGGAGTTAAGACCTTAGCGAGTAAACTTAGAACATCCGATCGGATAGGCCAAAGTTTTGATGCTCAAGAAAGAGAAAACCTTGCAGATAAGTCTTTGGATACTAGTCTCAGTTATGACCAGAGATTACAGCTACAAGAACGTGAAATGCAGATGCTAGAACTTCGGCGAAAAATTAGTCAGGAACACAGGGAAATCAGAGAGTTGGAAAGGGAGGTAGAGAGAGAAAGGCGTCAGGCTGAAAGGGAGTTAGAGAAGGAGAGAAGAGAATTTGAAACTCAAAAAGCCCAAGAAGAAGAACGGCGTTCGGTACGAGAGGAGGAGAGGCTCAGAAACCTCAGAGCTGAAAAGGAAGAATTTGCCGCAAGAGAGTTTGAGAGGAGACAGGCGAGTAACAGTGAGGTTAAAAGACCCAAGTTTATAAAAATCAGGGAAATGAGGGAGAGCGAAGATATAGATGATTATTTCCGGATTTTTGAAATGACCGCAAGGGCGCAATCCCTACCCGAGGGGGAATGGGTTGGTAATTTAGTACCCAAGCTCACTGAAAAGGCTAAGTCAATTTATTTAGAAATTCCAGACCCTGCATGCCAGGATTACCATGAGAGTAAGGCAAGCATTATTAAAGCCTACCAGTTAACCGTTGATCACTATAGATATAGGTTTCGAACCTCGGAGAAAAAGCCCGACGAGGATTTCGTTCAGTGGGGGAATAGAACTCGAAGATATCTCAGCCGTTGGATGGCCGTTGCCGAGGCTACTGGTGATGCGGATAAGATAATTGAACAAGTATTGATGGAACGACTTCTTGATGCGGTAAGTCCTGAACTGAGAGCTTGGTTAAAGGAGCAAAAGCCCAAAACTGCTGAGGAACTTGGTAATCTTGCTAATTTGCATGTTCAGTCTAGGAAAGGGCCACTTGTTGAGGGAAGGTATGTGTCAACTGGCAGTAATGAGAAACTTGAAAAAAAAAAGAAGCCAGATGGAAAGGCGGATGATTCATTGTCTGAACTAAAACAAGACCAACACTTTGTAAGACCCCACAAACCGTTTTCCCCTCCAGCCCCCAGAACAACGAAACCTGAAATTAAATGTTACAAATGTGGTAAACCGGGTCACATGTCGTTCAATTGTGGTAGGGGCCGTGGGAAGCCTTCACAGGGATACCTTCTGTGTATGACACCCCTAACGTCAGAACAATCTGATTTTCCCCCTTGCAATGTTAGAGGTCAAATAAACGGCAAGATTGCAGAAATGGTCATTGATTCTGGTTGTACTAGGACTTTAGTCCACAAAAGATATGTAAGCAATACAGCTTTCACTGGAGACAAAATCACAGTGTTAACAGCTGCGGGAGAACGTCTTACAGTCCCCCTTGCAAATGTTGAATTTGACAGCAAAGAAGGTAAACATATAGAATTAGTGGGAGTGTTGGATAGTCTACCTGTAGATTGCTTACTTGGCAGGTCGTCGTTTGGACGAACACTTTCGAGACAAAATGTTTTGGACCAGTGGGAGAGAAATACTTTAGCTGGTGATACTGGTGGAGATGAGGCCTTCGTGATGACTAGGAGACAGAAAGCATTAAGAGAGGCCCAACTGAAAGCAGACGAGTTAATAGACAGGGAAAATTCACTCGCTGTCAAGAGTTTATCGAAGAAAGAAACAAAGCCTGAAGGTCCAGAGGAAGGAGATTTGCAAATGCTATTTGAGGGCATGATACCGGAGGAGACAGGTAAGAAGATTCCTGAGAGTGATACTTTGGTAACAGAATCTAGTAAAGATAAAGTTCCAGTAAACATTCTAGATAGGGACAGAAACCAGCTGATAGCAGATCAGAAGTCAGACGTAACTCTCGAGAAATTGCGCAAGGAATCATCTAAAATGGCACCAGAATCAGATGGTTACTTTTTCACTAACGACTTTTTCATGCACCGTAAATATCTCCCAGAAGAACGCAATGGGACAAGGTATGTTGATCGAATTGTAGTACCAGAATCCTATAGGAATGAAATCCTGCGTGTTGGTCACACAATTCCTTTATCAGGTCATATGGGTAGCAAGAAGACAGTAGAACGTATAGCTGCACATTTTTTCTGGCCTGGTCTGAGCTTTGATGTTCGCAAATATTGCGCAACCTGCCCGCAGTGTCAGGTGGTAGCCAGGAAATTGAAGTCAAAAAGGGCACCTTTGAGGCCTGTAGATATTGTTACTGAGCCCTTTAAGAAGATTGCCATCGACATTGTAGGAGAGTTACCCAGAACAACAACGGGTTTCAGGCACATTTTAACAATCGTAGACTATGCTACACGCTACCCAGAAGCCATACCCTTGCGATCAACAACCTCTAAGGCGATCGCAGACGCATTAATTCACTATTTCTCTAGAGTGGGTATCCCCGATGAGATAGTATCTGACCAGGGATCCAATTTCATGAGTAAGCTCATGGCCCAGCTGTATGAGCAATTGGGCATCACTAAGATTAAGACATCAGTATACCACCCTGAGGCAAATGGGCTAGTGGAACGCTTTAATGGCACTTTAAAGAGTATGCTGAAGAAGTTTGTCCGAGAGCGGGTTCAGACCTGGGACAAATATCTCCCATACATGCTTTTTGCTTACAGGGAAGTTCCTTGTGAGTCCACTGGTTTCTCGCCCTTTGAATTACTTTATGGACGTACGGTGAGAGGACCCCTCGCTGTTATCAAGGAGACTTGGTCGGAAGGATCGTCTTCAGGAGACAATTTGATAACTCATGTCCTTGAGATCCGAAGAAGACTTGCAACAATGCAACACGTTGTTCAAGAGAACCTGAAGCAAGCTCAGGGTAATCAGAAACGGTTGTATGACATCCATAGTTCAAAACGACGCTTAGAAATCGGAGACAAGGCCTTAGTCTTGCTTCCCAGCCCTGGGAGTAAATTAGAAATGAGATGGCAAGGCCCCTTCAAAGTCACTAGAGTATTAGAGGACGGATTGAATTATGAACTCGACACGGGCAAGGTGTACAAACAACATCGCACTTATCACATTAATTTGCTTAGCAAATGGCAAAGCAGAGATGAAATGGCTGCTTTAGTAATGGCGGAGTCCCCAGAGATGCCATTGCCACACGAAAACAATGTTTTCCCATTTGGTCATGATGAGTCTTGGGAAGATGTAATGATCTCTGATGACTTGACGGAAGGTCAAAGACGGCAAGTAAGAAACTTGCTACATGAGTATTCTGATGTGTTTTCAGGAACACCAAATTTAACCAATGTAGCGATGCATAAAATCGACACGGGCGATTCCCCACCCATTAGGTGCTCCCCTTACAAGATTCCTCAGAAACTTGAGGAGAAAGTTAACAAAGAAATTGAGAAAATGCTGGAAATGGGCATAATACGTCCTTCTACTAGTCCTTGGGCTGCTCCTGTTGTCATTGTTCCCAAACCAGATGGTACAATAAGACTGTGCGTTGATTACAGGAAAATCAATTGTGTCACAAAGATGGATGCTTATCCTATTCCATCCATGGAACGTTTGATTGAAAAGATCGCATCTGCTAAGTATATTAGTACAATTGATCTCACAAAAGGCTACTGGCAGATTCCCTTGGAGACCTCTACTATTGAGAAGTCTGCATTTATTACTACTAAAGGCCTGTACGAGTTTTTAGTTATGCCGTTTGGTATGAAGACGGCTCCAGCATCCTTTCAGAGAATGATGTCTGAGAAAGTCTTGCAGGGATTAGATTTTGCAGATGCTTACATCGATGATGTCGAAGTTGACACATCAACATCTTTTCCCCAACACCTTTTTGAGCTCCAACAGGTTTTACAACGTCTACGACAGTGCAAACTGAATGCTAGACCTTCCAAATGCAAGATTGCAATGTCAACAGTAGATTTTGTTGGTCACAGAGTTGGAGGTGATAGAATTCAGCCCCGTACAGCTTTGGTTCAAGCTATTAAAGAATATCCCCGACCAGAAACTAAAAAGCAGGTAAGATCTTTTCTTGGTTTGATTGGGTATTATAGAAAGTTTATCTCAAATTTTTCGGAACGAGCTGCTGTTCTTACCGATCTCACTAAGGGTAATATATAGATTTAGGCCAGCCTAAAAGCGTAGCTCCTGGGCCGGGTTGTTCAGAGCCCGATCAAACTAGCCGAGGATAAAGTAGAATTTTGATTTGAGTTTTGTAACTTTGCGGTGAGATTTTCTGTATATTGTTTTTGTGTTTTGAATTTTAATGAAAGCAAAATACGCAAAACAAAAGCAGTGAAAAAACTTTGTACAAAAGAAAAGGTTATAATTCGGTTAAATTTTAATCCTGGGTTAGCGTTAACCGGCTTCCTACCAACCCTACGCTGTTTACAGCAAGTTAATCCTGACATGAGCCCGCGATCTGATCGAAAAAAGCAGCACTTGGGCAGCGGTCAACTTTAAAAAAACACGTGACCTCGATGAGCCCTGAACTTGAGCCCGCGATATGGTCACGTGATACTGGTCAGCGGATTCCTTGTTTTGACAGGTGTCAATTGACTGCAACATGGATGTCCAAAGGACGCTTTAAACCAAGGGTACATGTGCTCTGTCAACCTACAAGGAAAGCCCGCGAAAACTGAAGCCTCGTTTTGGTTTACGTGTCAATTGTGGCCGCCATGTTGCGCGACTCCACCACCGTCGTCGTCGTCGTCGTCGTCGTCGTGCGTACGCGCCCACGAGCAATACCGCTAGCCATGATACACATGAGAAAATCAGTTCATGGGTTCCCTTCAGTTTCCTAATATGGGTATGGGGCTCCGCTTGGCGGCCTTCGGCCGCCGGAGCTCCGCTAAAAATCCCTCTAAGGTTCAATGGAGTACCAATCATGAACTAGCTTTTCAGGATTTGAAAGCGGCAATGCAGACTCCACCTGTTTTGAGGCCACCACACTGGGATGACGACTTCATTTTGCAAGTGGATGCGTCAAATAGAGGTCTTGGGGCCATCTTAAGTCAGGAAGATCAGGATGGGGAAGAACACCCCATAGCGTATGCCAGTAGAAAGTTACAGCCTAGGGAGGAAAAGTTATCTACTACGGAAAAGGCATGTTTAGGAATTGTTTGGGCTGTAGAGATATTTCGATATTACTTATACGGTCGTACTTTTAGGTTGCAAACGGACCACAATCCTCTTGTGTGGTTGAATCAGGTCCGTGACAAGAATAGGAAACTTCTAAGATGGAGTATTACTTTACAGGAGTATGACATGAAAGTCGAGCATAAGACTGGTAAACAAAATTGTAACGTGGATGCCCTTAGCAGGGCATAATTACCTTGTACTATTGTAATTTCACCTTTCAGTACTATTTTTGTGTTTTCATTTTCCCCAAAAATAGCTATTTAAGGGGGGAGGTGTCATGAAAGCACGGTATTTTAACAGTATTTTTTTAAGTGTATTGTACTATTGTATTATTGTATTGTATTAGCACCTATTTAACACCTATTACGTAACTTGTATTCATCATTTGTGTAACTTGTTTTGTAATTAATCTTATACCAATAGTTTTCTTCCCTTCTATGTAACACCTTGCGTCTGTATATATTTGGGGATTTTGGGTGGATACGGTGTGAGGTTTTTTCTGTCTTTGAGAGAAGGACACCGGCGTCGAAGGTTTTGAAAGCAACGGAGACTCGTTCGGATCAGAGCACGTTTTCGTCACTGAAGAGTCATTCAGTAAAACCGTTCCTTTACACGACAAAGAGTTCATTTGCCGGGGAGCGTATGTGTGTCAAGAAGCTGGCCGAAGAAAGCAAAGAAGAAAGCAAAGAAGAAAGCAAAAGGAGAAGATTAACTTCTGTCAGACAGTAAGCCAGTGAAGATAACTGAGTCAAGGAAAAATCTGAGCGGAGACCGAATTACGAGAAGTTGGAAACAGGGATTAAACGTGAGTTTGGTTTTGTGAATCGTGAGTTTGGTTTATCGATCGTTGTTGGTGGAGCGTTGTTGGGTTAAGGACAGGTCAAGGACAGGGACGCAAAGGTGAACTGAAGAGAACTAGTAAAAGTCGCATTTTTTTTTTTAAATAACTCTCTTGTAAATATGTTTAGTTTACTGTAGTTTCTAGTTAATTGTTATATTCTTGTGAATTACTTAGGTACGAAATAATTAAGTTTATTGTATTGTCGTTTCTTTTGTTAGTTAGAGTAATTGTCTTATTAAATACTCTTAGTCTTATGTTAAGTTGTAGCGTGTTTTCTCGGGTGTGTTTATGTGTATTGCTTTTGTGTGTTAGAGGGCGCCCACCTTTGTGGCGCGGCACCGTCACAGATCTGCAGCAGGCGTTGTCCAAAGGATTGGGGCCGTCATCAGGCGTGAAAGAATGTAGCCATTTAAGTGCGGCATGGACCAACACCATTGAGGCGGGGGGCCTAAGCTGTTGATCTAAATTAAATAAGTAAAGGGCGACCACGGGAGCAGAAAAAGGTATCTGAATAGAGATCTGTCTACTCTTACACCACACAAAAAACTTTTTAATTTCGTTGGTGTACTTTTTCGCAGTAGAATTAGCCCTGGAGTTAAGCAAGACATTAAATAAGGATTTGCGATCAGGCCTAAGAGCAGAAGGGAGTAACGTCCAAGCTTTACTTGTAATTACGACCTGCAAGAAAAATTATAGCGGAGCTCCGGCGGTCGAAGGCCGCCAAGCGGAGCCCCATACCCATATTAGGAAACTGAAGGGAACCCATGAACTGATTTTCTCATGTGTATCATGGCTAGCGGTATTGCTCGTGGGCGCGTACGCACGACGACGACGACGACGACGACGACGACGGTGGTGGAGTCGCGCAACATGGCGGCCACAATTGACACGTAAACCAAAACGAGGCTTCAGTTTTCGCGGGCTTTCCTTGTAGGTTGACAGAGCACATGTACCCTTGGTTTAAAGCGTCCTTTGGACATCCATGTTGCAGTCAATTGACACCTGTCAAAACAAGGAATCCGCTGACCAGTATCACGTGACCATATCGCGGGCTCAAGTTCAGGGCTCATCGAGGTCACGTGTTTTTTTAAAGTTGACCGCTGCCCAAGTGCTGCTTTTTTTCGATCAGATCGCGGGCTCATGTCAGGATTAACTTGCTGTAAACAGCGTAGGGTTGGTAGGAAGCCGGTTAACGCTAACCCAGGATTAAAATTTAACCGAATTATAACCTTTTCTTTTGTACAAAGTTTTTTCACTGCTTTTGTTTTGCGTATTTTGCTTTCATTAAAATTCAAAACACAAAAACAATATACAGAAAATCTCACCGCAAAGTTACAAAACTCAAATCAAAATTCTACTTTATCCTCGGCTAGTTTGATCGGGCTCTGAACAACCCGGCCCAGGAGCTACGCTTTTAGGCTGGCCTAAATCTATATATTAAATATGAATATAAAGTTCATAACAAAGGAAAAGGAAAGAAAAATAAGACTCGAGTCAAACGATCTAACAAATAAACACCTGAAATATATACCAAAGGAAAAAACTAAACTCTCTAACAGCGTAAACAGTGTAACGGCACTGGGGCATAAATTAGCCATGCCTAAAAGTTCTAACTCAAAAACAAATTTCCGACGCTCGCAGGGATAGACGAAATATGGAGGCCCTAGCAAAGTTATGCACCGCAAAGGAGGCAACATTTTGTAACGCCAAACCAATAGCATCGTGCAAAAGGCTGGCAAAAATTTTACACATGTTCGGCCACACAGTCAGACACACATTGGGTCGAAAGTCATCTCGTGAACATAAAACGGACGGACACGGCTGCCCTACATAAAGTCTCGTACAATGTGTATATAAATCCGACCATCTTGGCCCCTCCGGGACACTCAAGTGCTTCAGCTCACACTCCTGTAAGCAATGGCCGCTGCATATGACCAGTGTCATTTCTCTAAACACATCCATCCTTTTCATGACCAGTGTCATACGATTCTTGATCAGCGAAGTACAGTAACCCTTTCAAATAAACGAAACGCGCAAGAATTTCTCCACAAAAATTCCAGTCTAACGGCGACAACGTTGCCAGTAAAATTTACAGAACCCAGGAACGAATTCAAATTTCTTCCTAAAGTAAGGGCCTCAGATCCGTTCTGTTGGAAACAGCCTTTCATAAACTGCTTATAATGACTTGTAAGTAGAGGCCAGAAACTGGACGAAGGCCATACCGGTATCACGATGGTAGCCCTCGCCTTCTGGAGACTCAGATAATGGAGGGCGCGAGCAATAAAAGACACCGGAGGAACCACTAAACAGTTTTCAGACTCTAGATTTTGGACAAAAAAAAATCCACCCCTGATGTCTCCGGGTTCCAGAAGCGGGAAAAGAACCTTGGTAGTTTCGCTGTATAAAAATTAGCAAAACAGTCAACTGTGTGTGGACCCCATAACTCTTCTAAACGGAGAAAAAATTCCGGCGTAATCTGCCAATCATCAAAGTCAATGAGACGACTGATATAATCTGCTTTCTCATTTTCCGTTCTCGGGATCCACTGGACCTCCAAACAAATATTATGCTCAGCGCAAAACTGGAAAAGTTTGACAGCTAGCCTGTGCAGATCTAACTTCATGCTTCCCACTTCGACGATTTTCGCAGCCGACTGACTACCTGTAAACCACTTGACGAGAGAACCCTCCAGAACTGGGGCGAACGATTCGAGAGAAAAATCAATGGCGGCAAGCTCTCTCCAAGTAGAACTTTTGGAGCATTCGGATGGCTTCCAAAGTCTATGGCAGATATGTTCCTCATTAAGGGTGATCACTGAACCACACCCAGTAGCACTCGCATCGGAATAGACGAAACGTTGAGGCTTATGACTGAGGAAACAATCCCGAACCTTGAGGGAATTCAAATTTGTTCTCCAAAAACGCAACTCTTCAATGCAATACTGATCTAATTCAATTTTGTCCTCCCAATGCTGAACACTCAATGTAGACAAAACGCAGTGCCTAGTCATGATTCTGGAGATGTAGAAATAATTTGCCCCGTGAAAGAGGCCAAATTTCTAGCAGAAATAACGAAGCCAGAGTCAGCAATGCTGTCAATAGTATCGAGTATTTTGGTACATCTCCTATCGACGATTTCAATGGTTCCTCGAGCACTGTCCCATGTAAGACCCAACCAATCGATTCGCTGGCAAGGTTCCCATATCGATTTTTCGTCATTTGTGATAAAACCTGCCTCACCAAGATCCGTTTTTACTGCTTTAGAAACGCTACTACACACTTGGCAATCTCTTTCTATGGCCCAGCCATCGTCAAGAAAAATAGCAATGCATATGCCCTGATGTCTCCAATTTTTTTCCAAAGGCTTAAGAGTTTTGGTGAAAATTTGAGGTGCCGACGATAAACCAAAGGGCAAAACTGTAAACACGTAAAACTTCGTGAAATTAGAGCTGACATGCTTCCAAGAGAAACCAAGGTAGGTTTGATGACGCTCAAAAATTTCAATATGGTGGTATCCGCTCTTGAGGTCAAAAGAAAACATGAAGGCTTCTGTCATGAAGTAGGATAAAGCAATTTTCCAGTCTTCATATTTGACGCGCATCTTTCTCAAACACTTATTGACGTATCTTAAATCAAGAAGAAGCCTCTTTTTGCCAGTGGCTTGAACGGAAACTGACAAAGGATTAACCACCAATGGAGGTACGACAACTTCAAGAACACGACCCGACTCAACTAGCTCACGTATAGCATCATCAACAAATGCTGCATGGGCAAGGGATGATCTATTGTTTCTAAACACAGCTGGTTCCGGAAGACTAAGGAAAGGTAGCACATATCCCCTCCCTATAACATTTAGAATAAATTTCGAGGTTCCAATGCGTTTCCAAAATTCTAGTTTTCTACGAAGATTTCCTTTAACATTTACAAGCGGCGGATGGTCAGTCAACTCAAACTCAAACAAATCGTTTTCACAATGTACCTGCACAATATCGGAAACTTCCTCCTCAAACACTTCACTGTTTAGGACTGGGGTGGGGATGCATTCCCTGGCTGGGCTTGTTGGAGCTGTAAGAGTAGCTGGGGGCAAGGCCGGTTCCACGGTAGACGTTTCTGGGACTCGACCAAGCGCTTGTGCAGTCTCTTGCCCAGTGACCGAGCTTGAAACATCTGAAGCAACGTGCGCGATCCATGTAAGCCTCTCTGCCGCCTGGTAATAAATGAAAACAAAGGCAGTATCAGGCAATGGATAAACAGCAGGAACACTGTTATCTGAGATAAAGGAACATATCTGAAAGGGGGTGGGCGGGCGGGCGGGCTATACACTCGTGTAAAATAAAGAACGTGACCGGCTCGAAGGATAATAAGTGCGCATGCAGGGTTCCAAGCGAGAGAGATTGAACGGAACTGCCGTAAAGTATAAATAGAAAGAAACTTCCAATCACGACTTCGCGGTAAGCGTCCTCCGACACCTAACACAGAAAATCCAGTGCGGAATGTGTCGCTAAAATACCAGTGGAATATGTATATAACGCAAGTATAATGCAAAGAGGAAGAACTCAAGTAAATTGAACGCAAGTAGGCATAACGCAAAGAGATATAACACAAAGAGGCGTAACGCAAAGAGGCATAACGCAAGTACGCTCCAAAGAAGCATAACGCAAAGAAGCAATAGTCATAGCGGAGATCCTGCGCGCCGAAGTCGCGCTAGCGGAGCCCCATTCCTTAGAAAATTTGGTAACCCGTCAAGCCGAGAAAATTTGGTTATGACGTCACCGTACGAGCGAGTGAACGCCGTCCGTAGAGACTCTGGGGGAAGGAGAGGGGAGTCTCGTGGTAACCCGAACGAGGGAGCAGAGGAATGCCATCTTTTCTTGGCGGGATTTTTAAAGAAATGAAAACTGATTTATATTTGTCCGGTCAACGAATGATAGCGGAGTTTGACCTAACGTTTTGACCTACTAGTATATCGTACTCGTAGTCGTGCTACCGAAATTGTAACTTTAGATATTGTAAACAAATTTATCGATCCTAGTTCGAGGGTTTCAATTAACAATCTCGCCATGTTTAGCCAAAAAGCTATCCTAGAAGCATCCGTCTACTTCCTTGGAGATGAAGAGATTGACGAAGAAGAATTCCTGGCGATTTATGAAATTGCAACGAAGAGAAGACAACATCCTTACAAGCAGTACAAAAGGATTGACCAGCGTGTGATGTACAATGGGCACAAAAGGGTACACGCCCTAAAGTTTCAATCAGTTGTTTCGCCAAATGGTTTAATAGCCAATTTGTAAGGAGCAGTTGTGGGGACATTGTGTTGTGTTCTTGGGCCAGACACTTCCTCAGCAATTCCTCAGCACGCTGCTCAAACTCCCTTTTTTTGTTGCGCTGTTGTTCGTCTCGTTCAGAAGCTTTTCTTTCAATGCTTCGCTCCAAGAGCTCCGTGACAGTAGTGTGGCTTTTTCTCTTTTTGGGTGTCGTACCATCAGAGTTTTCTTCATCATCCGTACTGTTTTTTCATTTTGTTTCACTTAACTTCTCTGTTGCTCTTTTCCTCATCTCTTCGGCTGTTGCTTTTTCACTTTCCTCTTTCCCCTGCTGCTGCTGTTGCCAATCCACAATCTGATCATATATATTGGTCAGGGCCTGGTATATCTCGTCGTATTCAACAACCACCCCACTAGCCCTACTCTCTTCCTTTTCCCTTTTCTTGAAATCTTGGTAAAACTTATCAAAACTCTCTCTTGTTGATCTTTGAGTAAGTTTCATTCCACTCTCTGGCAAATGTTCGGCGATTTTAGTCCAAGATATACCTCTCTCTTTTGAAACTGGTCGATACTTGTAGGGCTCTTCAACCAGTACTTCTTTGAAATGTGATGTTTGATCGAAACATCGTAGAATCTTCCTCGGAATTTTTCGGAAAATGTTCGGAAACGTTTGTCTGGCTTTCGGTTAACTTTTTGAGAATCTTCGGAAATCTTCGGGAAGCGTTTGGAAATCTTCGGAAAATCGTAAAAAAGTCGTCATTAGTATGTTTATATGATATCATCTCGATATCTCACTCGTGAGATATCGAGTTGAACACGAGAAGATAAAATTTGTATCCACGCGCGGGCATGTAATACCCTCTGTATACACATGCTGAGCATGAATTACCAATTCTTTAGTAAAGCAAACACAACATACTGTTAACAGGGCATCTGACAGGATGCGGAAAAAAATAACAAATTATGCGGAAATTTTCAGGGGAAAAATGCGGAAAAAATTGTCGATTATGCGGAAAAAGTAATGAATTATGCGGAAATTTCAACAGTTTAATAACAAAATTGATAATAAAGCCTTTCGAACTTAGCCAACAACAGTGAAACGAAAAGCAGTTCAGTCTTCCCACAATGTAAGCTCTTTAATAGAATGCACATCATTTTCGCCAACTTTGACATATGTTTGATCTTTTTATGGTATTTTTTGACTACTTTTTCATTTACACAGTTTTTCTGTAGCATTTCAGCTCATTTTGCGTGCAGAGTTTGTTGTTTCGTTCGTAGTAGAATGTCCGTAGCGAGTCCGTAGCTTGGTAGCCAGGTTTTCCCAAGAAGGGACTGGAAACTAGTTTCCAGGCTCTTTGCGTAAAGTAGGTCGGAACGCCTGGGCCGAGTTGTTCGAAAGCCGGTTAACGCTAACCCAGGATTAAAAGTTAACCGAAGCATTGATTTTTCTTGTATAAAAATGTTTTTCGCTTCCTATTTTTCGTTTAGCTTGAGATTATTCAAATTCAAAAGAGAAGGCCAAACAATAGAAACAGAAAACCTCTCCGAAAAGTTGCAAAACTGAAATCAAAATTCTCGCTAACCCTGGGTTAGCTTAATCGGGCTTTGAACAACCCGGCCCTGGAGGTTAAAAATTCGTCACGAACGGACGGGCGTGTTTTCGTCGCTGTTTTTAGGAGAAAAACTGCTTTAAAATAATCAATTTCTTCAGAGGTTTGACTTCCAGGGCTGCGAGGCAGCTGCTTTATCGCTAACATGGCACATTTTTTCTGTTTTATGCGGAAAAATTCTCCGATTATGCGGAGGATGCGGAAGTTAGCAAATTATGCGGATCCGCATCGCCGCATCCTGTCAGATGCCCTGTGTTAAAGAGGTGCATGTTATTAATCTTGAATGATGTGAAATTTCAGAGAGTGAAAATATCATATATTTGTAATGGTTCTGAGGTGGAGGGCAGGAGTTTTTACAATGTCAATGGTCATCTGTTGGTGCGCAACGATCTACAGTAGAGCAATATTTAACCTAATAATATACAGTGGATATTAATTAACCAAATTATGCTGTTTTCAGTTGACCAACGCTAAGTAAAGTGATGTTAAAGGACAAATTTACAAACATGCCCAGTGTCAACTTGTCTAATGTATGAAATGGCCAGACAGTCTGGGTTCCAAAATTGTCTGAAAGTTTGCATTACCAGGCAAGATATTTCTTAAAGCATATTTCTCAGACATTGTTTTCTTCAAGAAAAGATTCATACCCCACATGGAGGTTTTTTCTTTAAGAGCTCCCTCCTCTTGACACAGAGCTCGAAACAATTGAATTCCAGCTTGCCCTTGGAACAAGTAGCTCTCAATTTTTTCTTGTCCTGAGCAAGTCTTAGTTTGCTCTTTTAATACTTCAGTTAGCAAACGACTTGCCTGATCCCTTGCCCATTGAGCAAGTGGGAATGAAAAGCTACTTGCCCAGAAATCCACTTGTCCTGGATGACCGGATGGCACCTTTTTAGAGTCCTGTCATACTTTGGAATTTCTAAAGACTGGCCATGTATGGGTGTTGGGTTTGAATATTTTCTTGAACTACAGATTCAGATTTAGTAAGCAAGAGCAAGATTTTTGGAAGCTGAACTAATATACAGTTGTACAGTTATGTGCAAAACCAAACAAGCTGGATAGCTCTTGGATCGTTCCGGTTTCTTGTTTAAAGCAAATTGCATTTGCTCTCAAAAGCAAGTCGTCAAGTTCATAACAGTTATATTGGATTGCATCTGAGGGCAGAGCCTGCCACTGTGAAAGTTTGGTGGGTACCATCCCCCTAGCATTCGATTCACTACAGACACTCAGCAAACAACTAACAATGAAGTACACTGTATATCAATGAAAGGCACGTCATCTGTTGGTGTACAAAGATTATAATAAATTTTAATTGATATGTGTTTGTATGAATAGAGTGGTGTTCAAGTAGCAGTACAATAGACTATTTCCGATATATTAAAAATATAACTTGACTCCGAGGCTTGGGGAAATGAAACAAAAGAAATCACATCGAGCTCGAGGGATGAATAATTTATTTCTTTTGTTTTATTCCCCCAAGCCTCGGAGCCATGTTAGAATTTTAATATATCGGAAATGGTCTATTACACCCCTGTTCCCGTCAGTCAATATATGAACAGTGTGCACATGAGCAGCCTGGATTGAAACATTGATAAAAGCTTTTCAAAGCAACCATGGCCAGGTGAGATATTTCTAAAGAAATATAAATTTAAGGTCCTTATGATTGCTTATAGGCATTGACATAGGCGTACGGGCACCTTTGGACTTGGGGGGCGGTGACTTTCTTGCTCGAAAAAAAAACCCGCAATGCTCGAAAGGGTGGGGCTTGAAATCGGGATGCAAACGATGAATAAATATGAATAATATGAATACAATGTTTGCCAAATGCAGTAACACTATAAATATGGGAATGAAAAATATCCAGTTCCGGGAGTCTTTACCAGATACCACATATCATTTCATTTAGGAACAATAAAGGCTGAAAAAGCAGTCAATAACCGGTAGTTACCAGCTGGGTGACATCAACTCGTATTATGTGACACCTTAATACTGAGATTTACGGATAGAATCGATCGAATACTCGTGTAGTATTGACCTTTCGCCGTGTTGACCTTGATGGTCGCTTGACTTGACGTTCTAATTAAGTTTTTCACTTGTTCTTGAACCTTTAAAGTCCACGGACTTCACAAAGAATCGAACGAATTAACTTCAATGAGGAAACCTTAAACCTGACCTTCATATGAACTCGTCAAAATGTTTTCCCGCTTTCCGCGAAATTGGCGCGAAAATTAGGCGCGAACTGGAGCAGATGTTAGCGTAACGATACACTTTACATTTTACAGTACACGATATTATTCAAATTACCAAATCACTGAAGAAACCACTATCGGGCATCTAATCAGCTGAAAAGTAATTAACTAGAAACGTTATTTACGACTTTTGGAAATCACGCCAACAGCGTTATTTTATAATGTTTTCTCCCAAGTGTCGTTGCCCGAATCAAGAGCGTTTTGTCCGAAAAATTACATCATTTCCGCAGCTGGGGGGGGGGGGGGGGCGCCCCGTACGCCTATGGGCATTGATTTTTATTGTAAACACTATCTTTCTGAGTGTATGTTCCCAGTGTGTACAAACTGTTGTAGAACACAGAGACCTGACTGTTATGACAGAGATATTTTAAATGTGTGAAAACGTCTATAAACGAATGCATCCCGGAGCAAATTAATTCATCATGGATGCAGCTTCTGAGAGATCCCCAATATTAATGGAACATACACTGTACATACGTATAAAAGAATTCAATAATTTATTACTGAAGATTGTAATGCTTCGTTTGGTTTCTCTGTATTTACAGACAACTTGGTGCAATTATTATGCTGCACTTAAGGTTCATTGAACAAACTCACTTGGAAGTTGATCAGTTCTTCAACCCAACCTGTGTGTAGTAATATCATAGCTGCAACATTGTCACAGTTACACTATTACATAAGAAACAAGTATATTAACTAATTACTTAAAGTGCCTGTTAAATTAATCAGTTTAAGAATTTGCTCATGGGCTATTTAAATAATAGACCTCTTTAGCTTGGGCAGTTTGTTTTCCCATTTCAGACCATGTGATATTCTCCAGAGAATAGTTCTTTTATCCATCTAAAAGTTGTCCATTCATATGCACATGGCTATTTAAAAATTTGAAAGCAAGAATTCTCAAGAGTATCATCACATGGTCTGAAATGGGAAAACAAACTGCCCAAGCTAAAGAGGTCTATTGCTCTTTTGGCTTTGGAATGATATTAATTGTGCTTGGTTTATAGTGCTTTTAAATTTATTTTGTAATAATCTGCATTGGCATAACTTAATATTTTGCCAACACGAAATGGAGAATTGGGTCTTAAGCAAAGTTGCAGGATTAGTATGTTTGTAGAAAGAGGGGGTTGAGAAATTTGTGACATTCTACAGACAGGCTTGACATTGTTGGATATGCTGGGCTGGGCTAACAAATGTATTTATGCCTCGTAGCCTTTAAGTGCATTTGGTTGTATAGTGCAGGCAAAATACATGTACATAATATAACTTACTCATAGTTTACTTATTAATTCTTGATATAAGTTAATAATTAATGGTCCCAGTCACAGCTCCCATAGTCCACAGTCTCAGTCGAGAAAAAGAGCAAATCACATTGAAATTGAATAATAAAATTATTTTTAGAAGCCTACTCAGGTATTCATGATCAACAACAAAACATCATATTTCCAGCTCATGCCAGAGTGATTTTGCTTATTTTATACTTATACTTTGAAAGATGGTGCAAACCTTTCCAGCAGGAGGAGACTCCATGTAAAAGTGAAGACCCGGACTAACTGTATCTTTGGAGCTAGATCAAGTTAGGAAACAAAACTTTCCAACTTTTCAGTCTCCATGTTAAGTAAGAAAGGATATACTGATAAATAACAATGTCTTTTCTTTCTGAATAAAGTAGGAAAGAATAAGAAATGTCACCAAAAAGCACAGAAGACAGTTCTGTTATGTGATCAAGATTTTTGGTGGCTGAAATCCTGCCCGTGAAATCATGGCTCCATTTTTGTCATCACACCATTTTCCACCTCAATCTGTGATGTAATCCTAGCTCATGTTGCAACTATAAAATTGTTTCCAATTTGCCTCACATACATATTTTCATTAGTAACAACATTCCAAAAAAATAACTGAGGAGCTCCGCTTTTAGGCTTCGCTAAATCTACATACGCTGTATTAAATTCAGCATCAAAAATTGAGCGGTGAGGTTTAGTTTTGTTTGAATAAAAAATATCGTGGAACTCTCCAGCGCTGAGCAACTATCATCAATCCAAATGAGAGACGTGTGTGGGTGTGTCTGTGTGTATGTGTGCATGCATGTTGATACCCCTATTAAGTGGTCAGTTGTCGACGTCCCAAAAATTGCTTTGGTCACCATCACCCCTTACCAAGGAGGCATTCACATGGAGACAGCCTTGCTTATTTATTAATGAAAATCTCACCGCCTATTGATATAGAACTGTGAAGGCTAATTTAAAGTGTTTGGACACTGGATGGAAAAGTGTATGTCAAAATGTCGTCAGATGGACTACCGATAAGAATCTGTTGCTGGAACTGTAAAAAGTATAATACCTGTGTAAGAGTATATCTCAGGCAAGGATCTGCAAATAACAGGACAAAGCAACACTCCTAACTTAAATAAGGTTTACTTTTCTCCCTTTTGTTTCTTTTTTTGCTTTGTTATAATTGTTTTGTAACTACGTGATTGTATTAATTTTATTAACAAATATTTGTTTGTAGCAAAATTTATGAGGTGAAACTAGAACATGGGTCATTTACTTATCTTTTCCTAGCCATGTATATCTTTGTTCTAGCATGTAGCCTGTGTGGCAGACACTAGAAATGTAAAGTGAAGGGGAGAACAGGCACGTGTATGAAGTGAGTGGAGTGCCGGGAAAGGGAGTGCCTGCAGCAATGCCATTGTTGTTTTTTTTTCATATTTCTCATCCCATTTTGGGATGAAAAATTGCTATTGGTCAGAATTAATTAAAGGTCAATCATGGACTTAATCTGGTGATCAGATTGGTCAGCACTGACACCACAACATCCTGATTAACTTGATTGGTTGTTCTCAAATAAAAAAAGAATGCAGCTGATAATGTGAAAGGAGAATGTGAGCATTGTTTTGTAAAGTACTTGCCTCAAATTTAACCCGAAAGAACAGCAGAAAAGGTGCTGAAGCAATTCCAGGAAAATTGAGCAAAATTGAGCAATTCCAGTAAAAAGCTTTCAAACAGCATCATAGCTTGATTGCATGTTTGTAGTTTTGTCACAGTGATTCAAATTAAACAAGGTCGATTCGCACTGCAATTGTAACTGGAAATACAGTCAAATACAACTCCTCTGCTGCCAGTGGTTGTTTTCCCTGACTTATTTGGACACAGCTTGGTGCACATTTTCTGATCACCACATAGTCTGCCATGAGTGACATGTTTTGAGTATGTCTCAAATTTACATATTAATTAGGAGGTGGAATGGTTGAAACAATAGCATTGATGCAGGCACTGCCTTTTCACTTCCCTCCCCCCACCCTTTTGCACTCTGTACACTCTCCCCTGGCCTCGTGCCTACATCTGCTTTACCCCACTTTCCCTTGGGTGCATCCATTCTTGCAGGCTCAAAAAAAGGTGGTTGCAGTCTTTATTATAAGAAGATTTCTCTGCCACGCAGGCTATGTACCCTGTCACTCCACCATTTCATTTTCATCATCAACCAGTCTTTTAATGTTACTGGAACAAAAAACAAAGAGGACAGAGTGAGTGCAACTAGCCATTAGGAACGTTTGTTACCTCATCAATGCCTCATCAATGCCTTTGTATTCAATTTCCTCCCCTGGCACTTAGCTGGTTCTAATCTAGAACTGGTAGTTCTTGTATACCATGCTTTGTATTCTTTCCTAAGCATTCCCTTGAGTCACTGAGTGTGTGTAATGGGTGACATGAAATTGGTCATTGGTGGCATTGTTTTGCCATGATCTTGGATTGATGTGTGGTTGTCACTTCCTGGAAATACTGACGGCTATGGTTATGGCAATGACCAAAGTAAGAATCCAATTGCAGCACTCCAGTGAAGTGGCAATGGCACATTAATTTTTTTTAAAGCACAGCTTGAGCATGTCTTGAGCATGTCTTTTAAAAACTGCCAGGCTTCAAAGTATAGGAAATGAGAATAGTTGGTGACAAGTTGACAAAGTCCAAGATTGTACCCAGTGATCACTATGGACTGTTTACTGTTATTGAACAATCAGAAAACACTGAACACAAACATGGCACGAAGGAGGTTTACTTTAAGAGGCCAGCTGGCTGGGAGAAATTGGTTGGACAGAAACTAAAAAGTAATTAAGACAGAAAAATATGTTGTGTAAAATGACTTCTTCAAATCTGAGCCAGCATCTTGCTACATATCGTAACAGGGTGGCCAAACTTGTGCAACATTGTGTGTCCAACAATGTTACAAGATGTCGCCTTGAAATGTTGCGATTGGCTTAACGTCGAGCGATCTCATGGTGGGACGATGTGACCATAGACAGGAGGGGAACACGATATCAACATATCACACAAACCGTACATGTGGAATTACCTTTGCCTTTGACTCTTTCTGCCATTGGAATTTCTTCATCCTCCTTCATCCTCACATATTTTGACCGCCATTTTACTTCTGTCATTGAACCCAGTGTTTCTCGGTCGATGGAAAAGTACCCAGTCTCCCAGATGGTAAAATTCCCTTCCAGATCAAGAACCAAGTCGACGAAGCAGTCTGATCGATGGCTTCGTTTTCTCGAGGTCCCGTCCTGGTCCTGTTAGTAGTGATAATTCTTGTATACGCTTTGCGTTACTACCTAAGCGTGTCCTCGAGTGGTTCACTTGTTGAGAGTACAGGGACGCGAAAGCAAATTAGTTTGCTGTCATGGAACATATATTTTCCTTCTGTCAAGATGCGAGAGAGAATGGAAGCCTTGGGACAGATAGTGCAAGAACTCGAACCAGACATCTTAGCTCTCCAAGAAGTGACGCTGGTAAATCTTGCACTTTTGCGAAATCAGCCCTGGTTTTCTAGGTACCACATGATTCCACCTGATATTAGCAACGAGATCGATCATTCTGTGGTTATTTTGAGTGTATTTCCCGTGGATAAGTGGTTTTCTCATCCGTTCAAGAAGGCTCCATATACAAATCGTAAAATTATCACAGCAGAACTCAAGAACGCTGTTTCATCACCTAGATTTGTGGTTGGGGTAACTCACCTGGTACATGCACGCCGGAACACCCTCCAACGTGAACTGCAGTTGAAGGAAACACTGCAAGTCCTGTCTCCTTATGATAATGTTTGTGTGATGGGCGATATGAACATACTGTCAGGTAGAGCTGAAGTTGACGGTGTTGTTGTTTTGCCATCATCTTGGATTGATGTGTGGCTATCATTTCCTGGAAATACTGACGACAATGGTTATACCTATGACCAGAGTAAGAATCCATTCGTAGCACTCAAGAGAAGGGGCAAATCTGGAATTCTTAAAGCACGATGTGATCGTGTGTTTTGCAAACTGTCAGGCTTCAAAGTAAAGGAAATGAGAATAGTTGGTGAAAAGTTGACAAAGTCCAACATTGTACCCAGTGATCACTATGGTCTGTTAACTGTTATTGAACAATCAGAAAGCACTGAACACAAACATGGCGTGAAATCACCAACTGAGAGGGAGGTTTACTTTAAGAGGCCAGTTGGCTGGGAGAAATTGGTGGGACAGAAACTAAAAAGCAATTAAGACAGAAAAATATGTTGTGTAAAATTACTTTTTATCTCAGAAAATCAGTGTTAGAGGTACTGGTATGAGGGGGAGAATTTAACATGCCATAATTGATAAAATTTGATTAGATTAAGTTGGATTAAGCTCATACACTCCTCTTATCGTAATATTCTCCACCAGATATCCTTGAATCCCGGGGGAAGTACTTTGGGAATTTCTGGGTGGGGGTGTGCCGCTGGGTCCCTGGAACCTTTAGCCTTTACCAGAGCTAGTTCAGCTGAATTTCCCTACCCTATTCTAGAGCCCCCCCCCCCCCCCATCTATTGACACTGTTGAGGCTGGTTTGCATAAATTAAAACTTGCTGATTTGATTTTTTATTTTTGAGTGGCAATTCCTGATTTTCTAAGTCTAGACAAAATCCTCAACCAACAGGTCAGGTCAGTTTTTAAAAAACTGTACCTTATTCTAGACCTAAAGGCTGTGATCGAGGAACCCGAGTAAATTGCTTGAAAACCATACCCTTCACAGTAGCACATACACCCCCCAACCCAACCCCCCCTCCCCCCCCCCCCCGCAGCCTTGAATTCCTCTTTTTCTGAGGAATCGAAAATAGCTGCTTTGTGTAAAAACGTATCAAGGGTGAAGTACCCTTATATACTGAAGGCTCTTTAACCCCCAATAGTCAGCAACACAATCATGCTACAAGATATACCAACACTAATTTTATTTGTCCAAGATATAATCGTATGACTGAAGGCGGTAGATCATTTGCAGTTACTACTTGTCAACATTGGAACAGCTTAAGTCTAGAACTCAGGAATTCTCATTCCAATCTTTTAATTAGAATCTTTTAATCTTTAATTGAGGATCTTTTAAGAACAATATAGAAACACTCCTTTTGATGTACAACAGAAACTAAATCATTTTATAGTTTAACATTTGATTCATGATTTGCCCTCAAGTTATGTTTTATTTTCATTCATAATTCGTCTTCTTATATTATATTGTATTAGTTTTGTAAAACATAAAACATTTTTAGATAGAGCGCCACAAGTTTATTAGTTATCTTACCTATTCCATGCCACCCTCTCTAAATAAAATGTATTATTATTATTATTATTATTATTATTATTATTAGTAATATTTTGGGTACCCGAGATGCTTTTAACGAGCAACTTTGCCAAGAAACTTTATTTCAGCAACACAAATGTGCAAATTCTACAGAGGACCAGAGGACCCTCAATTCTGAACTAGCTGTACTTTCAAGTTACATAAGAAAGAATGGTCTGTCTCTAAATGCTAAGAAATGCAAATCCTTACTCTTCAGAAGATCCAATTCCAAGCACAATCAAAACAGGGGAGGATATTATTTTGTTGGTTGATAGAACACCTATAGAGTGCTCCATCACCTCCAAGCTCTTGGGCATCCACATAAATCTTCAGCTGAATTTCAGCAACCATGTAGCCTCATTATGTTAATGTAACAAGATCAGCAAGCAGATTGTGGTTATAAGGTGGTTTAAAAATTTGCTAAGCATCCGAATGAAATATTTGCTAAGGCTTATAGTCTACCTTACTTCACGTTCAGCTCCAGTGTGGATGCCCTGTAGCAAAACAGCAGCTGTTAAACTTGAAAAACTGAATGAAGGAGCTTTAAGATCAATTTTTAATGACAAAACTAGCACTTAATACCTTATCAGAAACGGCAAGTTATAATGCCTACTCTGCACAACGGTGAATCCAAGACATATGTATTCTTGTTTTATATAGTCATTCAAGGAGCAACACCAACATTCTATGAACAATACTGTGAGGTATTATGGTCCAAAAATCTGGAACTCTCTAGCTGATAACCTAAGAATTTCCTCAAACCTTAAAATGTTTGTAACACATATCCAAAAGATGACCTTCGATGCAGTTTTCTATTCTTACTTATTTTTATGGTATTTCCTTTTTAATCGTTTTTATGGATACATATTTAGTTTAAACTCAACACACTAGCTAATTAAACTATGACCCTAATAAGCTCCTGGTCCCGAGTATAAGTTAAGTATGTATCTATGTATGTATTTGGAGGGCTATGCATAGTCGTGTGGGGCTATGTATAGCTGTGGAGGTTTATGTATAGCCGTGGAGGGTAGTGTATATGATAGGGCCTAATCAAAACAATATATGAATGATAGTTGCACGGTTACGCGTTTACTTTCAGAACTGAGGCGGGCCTCTATTAAGCGGTTAATCTTTGTAAAGCGGCCAGTTGGCAATTTCCCGAGGGTGACAACTTACTTAATAGAGGTTTGACTGTACTTGTTTTGTACTGTTAGGCCTGTTATGTGGTGCGTGTAATGCCTGAGTCAGACAAGCTAGGCTGTTACATTGCTGTTGTTATAAGCGGATTTTTTTTCAATGACTCTTCATGGAAGGGGTGTGGTTTATTGTTGTCCAAATGTTGACTCCCGGGGATACTGCACAAAGTACTGCACAAAGTTCTATGCGAGGAGGCTCGGTCCCGTGGTCCATCCCAGAAAAATGCCTTTAATTGAAAAAAGGTACCCTTTCACATACTTTCTTTTTGGCCCGTATTTTGAAGCCTTCTTGTCATTTCCATGTAGTGCCTAATAAATGAAGTGATACAGCCATAAGATGCGTCTGTTGGAAATATTTCAATTAAAGGCCTTTTAAAATAACTAAGTGGAAAAATACCCTACCCTTTCATATACCTCAACTTGGGAAATCCATACCCTTTTATACACCTGACGCCTGGAAAAGCCTCCCCGTATAGGCTATTATAGGGAGTTACCCATCGGGTGTTGACTATAAAGTGGTATTAAACCGTTTTTACCGTTCGGTTTAAACGCAAGCCTTGCTTTTATGTGGGCTTCAGCCACATTGGTGTGGCTTGTGGCGAATTTTTGTTGCCCTGGATTGCCTTCAAGATCTTGAGTGTAGGATTCGCGAAATGTTTGTGAATTTTAGCTCATTGATTAGGCATGTTTCCCGCTTGATAATCCGTTGGGGTTGTGTAGTACCAGGTACAGTGAGTACCATTAAATCTAACCAATGAGGTTAGAAGGCGGTTCCAAGCTCTGATTTAAGCACAGTTTTTCAAGCTTTTCTTCTTTCTTTCCCACTTCCTTCCCCTTTTGCCGACCAACGGATTAGCCTTCTTATTTAGTTGTTTTATTTTTCTAATGGAGGATTTTTGTCGCCCTAATTTTATTAATAGCTTGATCTGTTTAGTATTAGCGCTGTGTTGCGAATTTTAGCAACCGCACCTTTTACACATTTCATTGATTTTATTAAACCTGCCACAAGCGTGGCCAGATTCATCCAACACAATTGTCTATTCTCTCGTGTTTAGCAAGTTGTATTATTGCTCGTCCGTCTGGTCGAATACTTCTGCTAGCAATATGTGCAAACATCTTGGCCTTGAAATCCATGACAGGTCAAGTACCAAACTACCTCAGTTCAAATTTTATCTCCAGAGGAAACATCAGCGGTCGGGTGACCACTGGAGATCATCCACCCAGCTTAATATACCGCTTTTTAAAACCAAGTCGGGTCAGAGATCTTTTTATTACAGAACTGTAACTTTGTGGAATGCCCTAAAACCCCATTTTTAAATTAAGCGAATCTCTTATCATTTTTAAACGTAAAATGAAAGCCTTCCTTTGAAATCAATTTTTAATGTCATAAGTTTTATAGGTAAATAGTTTCTCAATAACTGTTTATCGATAATTTTTGACAATTTTTTTAGCGTCTTTATTATTTCTATTGTCTCTGAAAAGCCCCCATGGGGAGTTGACAATAAAATTTGTATTGTATTGTATTGTCATACACACACTGGTTTACGAGGACCAAAAAAAAACAACGTCCCTGGTTGGTTCTACACAGAGTTATTTAAAGGAACATTGTGAAGGCCTCGTGTGCCACACAGGCCATAGTTAGGATAGAGGATATGATTTCCTGGCATGTTCCCATGCAGCCTACTACTGGTTTGTCGGTCCCCTCAAAAGAAACATTTACTCATATTGACGCAAGTGCTTTGTTAAGATATAAAGGCCAACTATTAAGTGTGTGCTTTGTTTTAATTCTCAGTGCTTTGCGGAGGAACGAAAAACCCAGAAAATTAATTATTATAACAAGTATATCTTTCCTAAATACATGTTTAACTCGGCTTATTTGCCCTAAGGCAGACATACAAGATGATACTGTTTTAATTGTGTGGTCGTTGAATGAAAGTTTACTATCAAACACTACACCCGGGTCCTTAACAGAGTCGACGGGTAAAAGTTCCTTACCCAGAAGGGTTAGACGGAAATCCTTAATTTTCGATATCATTTGGCGGCTACCATATGCAATCAATTTAGTTTTGTCAGGATTCAGGAGTAGCCTATTATCAAAACACCAGTTACGTAACTTGATAAGATCATCATTCATCGCGGCCATAGTCGGTTCACAGTCCTGAACCTGGAATGTGTCATCAACGTAACAGTCCGTGGAACAGTGTTGTGGAATTGAAAGCAAGTCATTGGTGTAAACTGTAAAAAGCAACGGCCCAAGGATGCTTCCTTGGGGAACACCGCACCTCATGAGCAGGGGTCACCAAATGTTAGGAATGAAGTTTTCCCCGATATCATAGTAAAATTTGATTGGCTAGTGTCTAGTGTACAAGCAGACACAAGAGTGGCTCTGTAGCATACTTATTTCAGTTGGTCCCTGTCCCGTGTTCAGTGTCCGGTCCCTATTAACCACCTCAGGTTGGTATGTGTGAGTTGGGTTTGGGGATGGGACAGTGTAGTAACACCGTAGGTATGAACGTTAACTCCACCCATGCAGGGCTATATAAATTGGTACTTAAAGATTTTCTTGATACCTTGCTTACGTTAGATGCTCAAACCGATTGGCCGTGAATGATTTTTTAAAGCACGACTGAAAGGGCAAAATCACGGATATTTTCACAGTCATATAAGTGTAAGATTGCAAAACAGTCGTATTTTTTGCGAACGCGAGCGACGGTAAATATTCGAACGAAAGTCTGGAGCGGTCTGGAACGAGTGTAAAAACGGCGAGGGAGAATGGGGAGAGACAGAGTTTTCACGCCCCACATGCCCTGCGGGCGTGTGAGGCTCGCGCGATTCACACGGGAGGATCACGCTTACTGCGCTTCGCACCTTCCGAAAAAAATCAGAAAACGACTGTTTTGCAGTCTATATAAGTGTGTGTACTTAATTTAAGTTCCTGAAATCTCCCTTCATATCACTTAGAAATTGTAGACCCCCCAAAAAATATTCCATGGAAAATAGCCTAAACACCAAGCTATATTCGCAGTGTTATCTATCAAAAATTCACACCAAGACAAATAATTTATCGAAAACCGATGATCAAAACAGCTAGTGTCTTCCCGTTTTGTTTATTCTGCAGGTATTCTGTTATTTGAAGCGGTCACCATTACAAACGTTTATGGAAATGAAATCTTTTACAAAAGTTGATTATTATTTACCACCCTGATTAAAGGCGTTATACATGATTCGCCACTATTCACATGCCTAAACTACACACTGCAGTTGTATTGATCAGTGGCATTAAAGAGCCTAATACTTATGTACTATAATAATCCTTTCCACAACTATGTCAACAAAAATTCGGCTAATTTTGTTTTAAAACATTTTTATTGAATTGTTTTGTAGGCAAGCGAGGGTCATTCTTGCCTGATCCAGCAATACAAACAATAAACGATAAACTTTACAAGTCTCTCTCGCTCCGGAGGGCGGGAAGATGAGAGAACCTGGAAACAAGGTTGACAAGTGTGCTACAGGGCGGTGGGATTTCCTGCGAAAGTGATGAATTAGCGGCAATTCGTATCGTCGCTATATATACTTTGTCATCCTTCAGTTTGATCCTTGTCCACAACCTTTAGCGGTGGGGTCTAAGAATGAGAAATCAAAAAAAAAAAAGAGATTAGGAGAAACTGCGCTTATTAGCCCTAAAAACAGCCCTACTTTTTTATATTTGTTACAAACACGTTCGAGCTTACTTCGCTCTTAGGGTCACGGACGAGTAAAAAACACCTTAGATATAATGTATTTTGATCCTAAGCAGACAGTAACTATTAACCCCCAGCGCGCGTTTTCTGAAATTCTGCAAAGTTGAGACCAGGGGAAACTCCTGCAAAAAGAAGGCCAAAAAAAACACCCTGGCGCGAATGCCATCATGTCCTAACTAAGATTTCCTTGAATTGCCATTAAACTATCTTTCAATCAGTTTTATAATCGTTGTCATAAAACGATATAATAGACCATTTTACAGTTATCTGCTCGGTGACCTGACCTTTGAGTGGCAGCGAGGCTGGAGGTGACCTTGTTTTGATACAGACCTTACTGCTCTTGTCATGCATGCACCTAGTTAGCATCAGAACAACTTGTTTTACACAACAAAAGCAGTGAGGTCTGTATCAAAACAAGGTCAAATCCAGCCTCCCTGCCATACAAAGGCCAGGTCACTGAGCAGACAACTGTAAAATGGTCTATTAAAAAGAAAAGTGGGGGACTTCCAGCACCGCGTTTCGTATTTAAAATAGAAAACATGTAATCCAAATGGGAATCAAAATAAGCCTCAGGAACAAATTCATCTTACCCATAACATATTTTGCTTTATAAAGTAATCGAACCCCGACAACAAAAATATGAAAAAAAATTTCAGATTCAATCATTGGATCTGAGGCACACCTAGAGGGCACTTGTCTTTACCAGGAATAATTTGTAGCTAGGTTTTGGGGGTTGGCCCTTTTCCTCATAAGTCAGTTCCTGATATGGATTTCGTCTTATAGTTCACAAATAATTTGTTATGATGATAAGCGCTTAGTCTGTTCACTGTTTGTTTATTAATTTATTTATTTATTTGTCAGCTCTAATGGTCACTCTAATAATTGCATTGGTTATCGTGTTAGAAAAACAAACAAAATGTGATGTGTATCGTGTTTTCCTCTTTTCGTACCTGAACATTCCTTTGTTTCGCTGTTCTCCCCACTACAATTGCCATTACTACAAATACGCTTGCGCGTTTGCTTTTGAACACCATCAATACACGTGCAGATACTCCACTTGTACCATGATGACAAGAACGCGCCTGTGTAATATAAAATAGAAGTGGCTGGTCAGAAATTAAAACAAACTGCTTAAACAAGTTACAGATCGGAAAACGTTTACTTCTGGGTCCCATTCTAAAACATCAACTCCTTTAGATTTCTCAGTTTTTCAGCTTTATTGGGTATCTATATGCAATTCTAAAGGTTCGAGACGAATACAAACGAATACAATTATTATTATTACTCTTATTCTTATTCTTATTATTGTTGTTGTTATTATTATTATTATTATTATTATTATTATTATTATTATTATTATTATTAAATGTTACGTTTTCCTTGTTTAGTAAAATTTCTAATTTTGGCATTATTTGCGGTAACATAGCGTCAACTCGCGCCAACAGCCGAGGTTCCCTTTAGTTAATCACTGATTGACGGTTAGTATGTGGTGTAAAAACCACTTATGTTGTATCCCTAATGGACAATTAGTATCCCACAATGCAATTTCCTGTGAGTAAGCACTGTGATTGTTTCCAATATGGCCTCTGCGTTATGGACTGCCAGTGAAACGGTAAAATTATCTACGCCAGTTGTATTGCCGACAACTTGATGTAGGCCACCACTGGCATAAAATGGCAGTGCTATCAGCACTTGGTCGAATGGTTTCAGAGCGTAATAACAATTCGTTGTCCTCTTTAAATCTGCCTCTATGAGGTTTGGATTGTACTCAATTGAGGCTCTGCCAAATCTGTAGCGAGTGCGAAGCTTTTGATTGCTGTAAATTAGTATGCTATCGTTATATCAATAAATTCGTGCTCATCTTTGTCTCGCGAAAGGAATGCAAACAAGTCGGCCATTTTATTTCAATTAGCGATTTAATCTTCCTTCGGAGGTGTATTAAATTTAACCCGCTGATTAGAGTCAAATTTACGTTAATATTGCTCAGTTAGCAACACAATCTAATCGCGAATTAGCATATTTAACCGGGATTAGCGCTATTTGGGGTTTCGAACAACCGCGCCCAGGTCTCCTTTAAAGAAGTTAAGACGAAATCCGATAGAAGATGGAGCAAAAATAGTGGACAAAAATCTGTACCAGAGTAATTTTAAATATTTTACAGTCATATTTACATTTTTTTTTAAAGCTAAATACAGAAATAATTGCCTGAAATAACACCGAAAAATAATTTCCCACGGGAACGAGACAAAAAAAATTCAAAGTTCAGTGATTTTGTGGAAACACAGACAAAATTCCATCATCAGTTTCATTTCACCAAAACTTTTAAACCTTTCATACGAAGTTCAAGATTCGTTTTCGACGTTTGGTGTTGCTAGAAATGAATTGTTTTCAGAAGATAATTAAAAGAGCCCTACAGAAGTTTGCAATACAATGTAAATAATCTTGGTACAAGATTTTTGTCCACTTGTTACTCCAACGTCTGGCGGATTCCGTCTTAATAGGGTGGAAACAATGATCATTTGTGTTTCCTTCTTATATGCGTAATAAATCCTTCTGGATTTTTATACAATACGTGGCAGCATATAACTTCAGCACAGGGGTTTTCTTTAAAAAACCATCTGATGTAGTTTGGCCAAGAATAATGTGCTGCTTCTTTGTAGGTAAACATCCCACTGTTACCTCTGGCTGGTTTTGTTGGTTTCTTACACAGCCTTCTTTCCACCTCTTTAACAAAACCATTCACCTCTAAAGTTTCGAGATCTTGAGGCGTTGCCTGCAGCATAAGTTCATAAGAGATTTTCATAACCCTTTTGCACTAAGGTAAATTCAAAGCAGATGAGGTACAGAAGCCCTAACAGGCTAACTTTGTCTTACTCTGGAAAATTCATCTCCAGTTCATTGGTAAAAAGTCACCACCACACACAATTTTGTCAGATATGAAGTAATATGAAAATTTCAAATAACCCAGCCAAATATGAAGTACTAATTAAACAATTAACTCGCGTTCAATCTTGCCAGGATTCAGAAGATGAGAAAAACTGTTAGTAAGATGAGAGACCACGGGAACGAAGTTGCAGACCTGCCAATCCCAGACCCATGAAAAAGAAATCTGGAGATTCGACAAAAAATAGTGAGATTCTATTTTTTGGTCATGTTGATACGATTGTGATCGCTTTCCCGCGCTGAACTTACGAGGTCCAATCTATGAGACGCCTGGGAACTAGACACCAACCTCATTCCCAGGGCCTACTCCCCCTTTCAAGATGGCAGACAGACGGAGAAAAACAAGTTATTGAACACAAGCAAAAATCGCAGCTCAATGCAAAAAAGTAATAAGTACATACATACTTCATACGAGAAAGTGGCGTCATTGCGAAAGTGACGTCACTGCATGTTAACAGAAGGGCAATGAATTTGGGCAAATTTTCTCACTGAAGACGGCATTGAATATTCACGAAAAAAGATTTAGGATTCCAAAAACTGTTATTACGTCAGTTTATAAAAAGTGAAAATCGTGAAATATTTTACCTCCAAGCTTCTAATTTTGAGCCAAAAATTGATCGCCCACGTTTAGTTACACGCTCGTAGTTCAACAAGTGTCGCAAGGTAGGACAATGGATGTAATTTTGAACAAAATATGTTTTTCCTCGTCAAATTAAATCTAGAATGTGTTAGAAGAGGCCAAAGCAACTTTAGCATTGTCTTTACTTTTGTAAGCTGTGAAAAAAGACTTGTTGAGTCGCTTTGGTGGGACAGCTCCGTTTTGACTGCTGCACCTACTGCACACGCAGCCACTGTATGCAAGGTGAGCCAATCAGATGAAATCCCCACCCCTTCCCACAGGTAAGGGCACTCAAGTTTTTTCACACACCTGCTGACAGGCACAAAGCTCCGCTGTCAGGGCTCTGTTTTGTTCCTCCTGTGTGTCCACCTCGTGGACCTCATCTGGAGGGGCTCTCTGGAGGGGCTTTGATACCGTGGTGGTTGCCTGAATATGACAGAAATTAAAGGAAGGATGAGAGATACATTCAGGTTTTCACTTGAGGTATTTGCGCCAAAATGCAACCAAAGTAGATTGTAAAACGGTGAATTTCTCACCCGGTCAGTACAAAATGCAGACTACATACTAAGTACAAAATGCAGACTGTGTTCAAAATGCAAACTGACAAGAAAAACAGTTTACTGCTTTTTTGCGTCAGAAACGTGATGACATTTGATTTTTGTCATGCAATAACTTTACAATGTCATCTCCCATAAACTCTCATTCTCGAGAATGTAGCTTTTTATTTAGAAAACATACTTTTTAAATGCAAAGACAGAGATCAATTCATTCTTTAAGGTCATTTCAAGTCTTAAGAAGGACTTGACAGTTAACTGCGAGCACAAGATCGCGTGATAAACGTGACATCAGAAACGAACGTGACCAGTGTTGTAATTGCGTTCGACGAAGTGGAACGCAAACCTAATTTTGGCCTGTGATTCAGCAGAGTTGGTTTCCCTGTGTAAAGTTATCTTCTGGAAAACCCACATTCCTGTAAGGACACCAAAATGGCCACCCCTCTTAATTTTTGCAGGGGTATGTCACGGCATAGTTATTAACTATGGTCACGGCTAGTAAACTGGTACCGTAACTGAGACGTGATAACTTGTGGCGAACGTGAGCACGTGAGTAGGTGGACTTTGGTCTTGTCTTTAGATGTGCCTCGATCTCAGAGGCAGCTTTGGATTCTTTTGCCGTTGAATTTTGAGGCTGAGTAGTATTATATTTAATAGTCCTTTCGAGTATGATGTTATTTAACCGTTCGTTCGGGCTCACGAGGAGCTTGTTTATTTTATATGTTCACGAACACGATCGCCTAGGTCTTGGGATGTTATCCATGGAAACAGCCGTATTTGATTGTAAGTTGTTGATTTAGTTCTAGTCGCGACAGAAAAGGTCAGTCTTATGCGGTAGAATATTACTTGGAATCGGTGGAAGAGACATAGCGACTTTCGCCTTTTCCATGACAATTGTGTGGTTGCTTCGCTCCGGCGAGATAAGCTTGTAGGTTAAGCTTTTATATTTTTGATAGGAGGTTTGAAATCTCCCTAATTTTTCTTATTTGGAACCATCTGAGAGAAATTTGAAAATTTTCAAACAATTAGACTTGAGTCGTTGAATATAGAGTTGCATATTGTAAACAAATAAGCTTAGATTTCTGTCGTTTTTCGCCATATACCAACTTCACGTCTAAGAGTAATACTAGTGTAGCCAAGGCTATGAAAGTGCTGCGGAAATTGGGATGTTTGCAAATTAAAGTAGGGGTTGTATAGAGCTTGTGTGGATATGCTCGTCGGCAAGTTATTTTGTTTAGACATGTCCCAGAAATTGTTGAGTACGTTGTGTTATATGTTCAATTCATGATGTGATCATTTACTATAGCGACACCCTAAGCTGGTAAAGGCATCCATAATTTCGATTTTTAACTGTATTAAATTTCATTTGCACTTTACTTGGATTGACATTTCTGAAATAGTCCTGTTTCTTTGAAATATTGCCAAGCCTCGGAGGGATTTCATAGATTTTATTACAAAAAGTGAAATTAAACTACTCAACAGGAACAATTACCATAATAGACATAATAAATAGTATAATGGCAGTAACACTTGCCGTAGTTAGTGTTCTGTGTGACTATTGATGACTTTGAATTCATTGGTTGTTCATCTATTAAAAAGAATATAGCAGAGGTTTTCTACATTAACTTTTTCTGTTTAAAAGAGGTGGAAGTTCAGCCTGTGCCAAGCCACAGAATGTCCAACATTCTTACATATGATTATGTGCGTGTTGAATCAGTGGCAACTACAGCCGACGTACAGGGCCTTTTAGAAATACCGGCAACTGATGAGATTCACATCATCCGGGAGGATCGAAACCATGGTCTTGCCTGTACTATACCGAACAATGGCATATTAAACACGCTAAACAGTCAACAGAATTGGGCGTAAACAGCCTCATTTTATCGTGTGGTGCCAGAACGACCATAGGAGGAATAAACCTGCATATTGAGCAAGAGAAGCCTAAGCTCGATCAGATAACTGCAAGAAACGTTAGAATGTCTCTAGACAAACGTATAGCTTTCCCGAAGTAAAGCTTCGGCATCTCCCGAGGAGAATCGTGCGAGAACAAAACATGACATCTGTGATAAGAATCTACCTACTGTACTTGCAAACAGTTCTAATGGCAGCTGGCCCTGCGCACAATATAGAATGCAAGTAAGCAACATGATCACAGTAAATTTCATGGCTTCTCCCTCGAAAGCAAATTCGTGGAGATTTAATAGATCTTAAAAGCATATCTGGCAATATAAATGAGCCTTAACAATACATAAACACATGACAAATTACAGCGCTGTCGAACTCTACGAGGCGACATACAGATAACAGCGGAAACGACGCAGACCTATGACCTATATAAATTTGACACAGCACGATCTTACGACTCAACTCTATTTGAAATTCCTCCTTATTACACAAAATGAAGTTAATCGACAAAAAAGGTCGAATGACCGAACAGAGAACGGCAAGTGTACAAATGTCACGAACCGAAGGAGTCGTGTAGGCTAGTCAGCCCCATTTCAGTCATTTTACACACTGTCAAATTCGACTAGGTGTTTCGGCAGGAAGCACATTGCAGCTACAGGAATATACGACAAAGTTATCAGAAAAAAATACTTAGACTACGCTCAATTTTTTGTGAGAATGCTTCACCGCCTGTATGTAAAATGGAATGTCTGTGTGAATACGTGCATAAGTGCGAACACATGAAAGCCTATCAAATTCGCCGAGGTGGGAAATTCGGCAAGAAGCATGACAGCTACAGGAGTATCAAAAAACAATACTTAAACTACGTTTAATTTTTTGTGAGAATGCTTCACCGCCTGTGCGAAAATAGAATATTACTGCATTTTCTTTCATGCCCGTCCACCGAATGATCCGAAACGGCAGACGACAGTACTATCGAAAAGCTCACAGTGTAACTTGTTTGCGGCGAACTAGATATGATCAACTTATTCATCGACATATATCTACCTAACAGTATAAATTATTCAAGGCGAACTTGATATCAACCCATCGACGACATATATCTACTTAACATTGCAATGAAATCATCATCATGCACTGGCAATCGCCTAAACTGGCGTCGAAACTCAAAAAAGCAAGATGACAGTGTGGAAGGTCCTACGTAATGTTATGATTATAGTTGTCTCGAAGGGAGGCAATGAGCAGTGTATTCTGGTCCGCTGAAAGCGAGGCTCTTCGCAGCGCAGAGCATTATGGTCCGCTGAAAACGAGGCTCTACCACAAAGCATTATGGTCTGCTGGAAGCGAGGCTAAAAACCATGGCAAAATCTCAAATTTTCGTACCTTTCTTTTATATTTAGACTAGTGTAGCCAAAGCTATGAAAGTGCTGCGGAAATTGGGATGTTGTTTGCAAATTGAAGTAGGGATTGTATAGAGCTTGTCTAGAAATGGTTGTTTTTGTTTGGTTAAGACCCAGAAATTGTTGAGTAAGATGTGGTTATATTCAATTTATGATGTCATCAGTTACAGCGTTTAATTTCTGAAAGAAATAATGCAACAATAAAGTTCAATAAGTTTGAGATTTCATGAACAAAATTAACTGATTTTGTGCGATTATGCAACGGCTTGTTAAAAAATATCGAATGTAGCTGTGCAAATTAGTGCATAAGTGCGAACACATGAAAGCTTGTCAAATTTGGCGAGGTGCTTCGGCAAGAAGCACATGGCAGCTTCAGAAGTATACGACAAAGCTATCAGAAAAAATACTCAAACTACGTTCAATTTTTGGCAGACGACAGTACTATCGAAAACCTCACAGTGTTACTTGTTTGCGGCGAACTCGACCTAATCAATCTAGTCATCGACATGTATCTACCTAACAGTGTAACTCAGAATCGTCCGCGCGCGGATCTCTGTAGCGTTTTAATTTCTCTTATAAACCCCAACAAACTATACATTTTCTGAAAGCTAAATATTTCCAGATTATGGCTCATTCCTTTAAAAATCTCAAAATCGTAAGAGATAGCGTAATTGAGACGTTTTTTTTTGCGAAAGCATATGTCTGGGTAAAGTCAACTCCAGTCCCGCTAAGAATGGTCGGAAGAGAACGATAAACATCGCATTTGCTTCTTGACACGTTCTACTAAAAAACCGTGTCTCAATTTTATTTGTTTCTTTTCTGACAATAGGATAAAGTCAGAGGGGACAAATCATCAGCACTTCCTTCGAAAAAATGACGATTATTCGAAAACGGAAACAGAAAACAAAAATCGCCGACACTCTTTTCAAGAAAAACAATCTGACAATAAGCTGGCCAAATTTCAGCTAAATCGGTTCAGGGCTGCCGACTTGGAGTTGAAAACGTACCCTTAACTTTCCAAAATTTTCGTTCCGAGAAAACAAGAAAAATATATTTTTTGCGGCATCTTAACCGCAATAGCATTATAACACCTAATCATCCATTTTGATGTTTACCAGCGAGGGATCATCTTGCAACAACAATAGGCATTTGACAGGTGATATGCAGCAGGCCAAATCTTTATGCGGGACGTGGCGGGAATACACTGCATTTTCTGTTTATCGACAACAGACCAAGAAAACTAAAATCCTTTGAGACTGTCGCGTGACCGCCATCGATAGCTCGAAAGCCAAGAACGGATACACAACGAGCAGCTTTCGTTCTGGCACTGAAACATCCAAATGGAACCAAGTGCGTTTTTACTTCCTAAATTCTCCACAAGTTCAGCGCTTTCTTGACAAAAGCGACAGGTCACCGATTTGTTGATCTTCTCCTGCAGTCTTTTACCGTCTAAGATAGCATGGCCATAGAACTTTTGCGCCATGTTTCAGTGCTTTCCAGATCTGCAAGAGGTTCTTCAACCGTAATTTTTGACCGGCTTGCACTACATGTTGACGAGGAAAGCGACGAATCGCATTCGGCGCTTGGCTGCTCGTTCAACTCCTTTAGCCATTGCTCCTGGTCGAAGTAAGAGCAGTTTGTCACTCTCCGCTAATTTTTCAGCCCAATCAGAGCTAAACGAGTCTTTCGGCTACTTACGCCTGTCGTTGCAGATGAAAAGAAACACGACCTCTTCTTTTCTTTTTTTTGCAGGCATTTGAATCAATCTTGCAGCATGTAAATGCGTGATGAAATGACACCACTATACCTTGTGAATTATTTCGTGGCGCGTTGACCTACAAGTTAATCCAGAATGACAGGACTTTTCAACGGGTATTTCAAACAATTAACGTGTAGTAAACTTCAACGTCCAACAAAATAATATTTCTTTTTAGAATTTTTTTTTAAAGAAAGCTCGTGAAAAGCTCTCCCTGAACGTCTCGAAATCAAAAAATTTGAAATTTCGCATTCTGAACCCTGGCTGATACCTTAACATTGCAATGACGCACTGGCACTCGCCTGAACTGGCGTCGAAACTCGAAAAAGCAAGATGACAGTGCAGAAGATCTTATGTTATGTCATGTTAGAACTTCTCAGTTGCTTGTTGTCTTGGTCTCGAATTGAGGCAATGCGCAGTGCATTCTGGTCCGCTGAAAGCGAGGCTCTTCGCAGCGCAGAGCATTGTGGTCCGCTGAAAACGAGGCTCTACCACAGCGCAAGGCATTGTGGTCCGCTGAAAGCGAGGCTAAAAACCATGGCAAAATCTCAAATTTTCCTACCTTTCTTTTATATTTAGACTAGTGTAGCCAAAGCTATGAAAGTGCTGCGGAAATTGGGATGTTGTTTGCAAATTGAAGTAGGGATTGTATAGAGCTTGTCTAGAAATGGTTGTTTTTGTTTGGTTAAGACCCAGAAATTGTTGAGTAAGATGTGGTTATATTCAATTTATGATGTCATCAGTTACAGCGTTTAATTTCTGAAAGAAATAATGCAACAATAAAGTTCAATAAGTTTGAGATTTCATGAACAAAATTAACTGATTTTGTGCGATTATGCAACGGCTTGTTAAAAAATATCGAATGTAGCTGTGCAAATTAGTGCATAAGTGCGAACACATGAAAGCTTGTCAAATTTGGCGAGGTGCTTCGGCAAGAAGCACATGGCAGCTTCAGAAGTATACGACAAAGCTATCAGAAAAAATACTCAAACTACGTTCAATTTTTGGCAGACGACAGTACTATCGAAAACCTCACAGTGTTACTTGTTTGCGGCGAACTCGACCTAATCAATCTAGTCATCGACATGTATCTACCTAACAGTGTAACTCAGAATCGTCCGCGCGCGGATCTCTGTAGCGTTTTAATTTCTCTTATAAACCCCAACAAACTATACATTTTCTGAAAGCTAAATATTTCCAGATTATGGCTCATTCCTTTAAAAATCTCAAAATCGTAAGAGATAGCGTAATTGAGACGTTTTTTTTTGCGAAAGCATATGTCTGGGTAAAGTCAACTCCAGTCCCGCTAAGAATGGTCGGAAGAGAACGATAAACATCGCATTTGCTTCTTGACACGTTCTACTAAAAAACCGTGTCTCAATTTTATTTGTTTCTTTTCTGACAATAGGATAAAGTCAGAGGGGACAAATCATCAGCACTTCCTTCGAAAAAATGACGATTATTCGAAAACGGAAACAGAAAACAAAAATCGCCGACACTCTTTTCAAGAAAAACAATCTGACAATAAGCTGGCCAAATTTCAGCTAAATCGGTTCAGGGCTGCCGACTTGGAGTTGAAAACGTACCCTTAACTTTCCAAAATTTTCGTTCCGAGAAAACAAGAAAAATATATTTTTTGCGGCATCTTAACCGCAATAGCATTATAACACCTAATCATCCATTTTGATGTTTACCAGCGAGGGATCATCTTGCAACAACAATAGGCATTTGACAGGTGATATGCAGCAGGCCAAATCTTTATGCGGGACGTGGCGGGAATACACTGCATTTTCTGTTTATCGACAACAGACCAAGAAAACTAAAATCCTTTGAGACTGTCGCGTGACCGCCATCGATAGCTCGAAAGCCAAGAACGGATACACAACGAGCAGCTTTCGTTCTGGCACTGAAACATCCAAATGGAACCAAGTGCGTTTTTACTTCCTAAATTCTCCACAAGTTCAGCGCTTTCTTGACAAAAGCGACAGGTCACCGATTTGTTGATCTTCTCCTGCAGTCTTTTACCGTCTAAGATAGCATGGCCATAGAACTTTTGCGCCATGTTTCAGTGCTTTCCAGATCTGCAAGAGGTTCTTCAACCGTAATTTTTGACCGGCTTGCACTACATGTTGACGAGGAAAGCGACGAATCGCATTCGGCGCTTGGCTGCTCGTTCAACTCCTTTAGCCATTGCTCCTGGTCGAAGTAAGAGCAGTTTGTCACTCTCCGCTAATTTTTCAGCCCAATCAGAGCTAAACGAGTCTTTCGGCTACTTACGCCTGTCGTTGCAGATGAAAAGAAACACGACCTCTTCTTTTCTTTTTTTTTGCAGGCATTTGAATCAATCTTGCAGCATGTAAATGCGTGATGAAATGACACCACTATACCTTGTGAATTATTTCGTGGCGCGTTGACCTACAAGTTAATCCAGAATGACAGGACTTTTCAACGGGTATTTCAAACAATTAACGTGTAGTAAACTTCAACGTCCAACAAAATAATATTTCTTTTTAGAATTTTTTTTTAAAGAAAGCTCGTGAAAAGCTCTCCCTGAACGTCTCGAAATCAAAAAATTTGAAATTTCGCATTCTGAACCCTGGCTGATACCTTAACATTGCAATGACGCACTGGCACTCGCCTGAACTGGCGTCGAAACTCGAAAAAGCAAGATGACAGTGCAGAAGATCTTATGTTATGTCATGTTAGAACTTCTCAGTTGCTTGTTGTCTTGGTCTCGAATTGAGGCAATGCGCAGTGCATTCTGGTCCGCTGAAAGCGAGGCTCTTCGCAGCGCAGAGCATTGTGGTCCGCTGAAAACGAGGCTCTACCACAGCGCAAGGCATTGTGGTCCGCTGAAAGCGAGGCTAAAAACCATGGCAAAATCTCAAATTTTTCTACCTTTCTTTTATATTTAGATTATGAACTGCTGCTACGCTCGCTACGCTCGCTCCGCAGCAAAAACTATATTTGGAAATACTGCCAGGAGAGTTCTGATGTTTTCTTTGTGTTAGTAGAGAAAGTAGCTTCTTAGACTACTATAATTTCTTCTGTTTACCGTTGGAACAAGGAAAACCATTGATTTGCTATCTTTGACAGCTTTTGACGCTCGCATGTTGTCATGCATCTGCGTTTACAAATTACGGAGACCTCGTCGTTTTGTTCGGCTAGGTGGAAAACGTGGGGCCGGGAAGTTTACACATTCATCTTTCTTTTTCAAAAGTAAAGAATACTCGTACCGGTAAGTTACTGTGAAAAATAAAATAGATGCTGTAAAGGGGGTCTCGAAAAGAAAATCAATGCACAACACTTTGGCACTTCAATGGTTTTCTTTCTCACGAAATGATAAATTTGTCTTTTTTGATCGTGAAACGCGTTTCAGGCCGAGATGTTGAATTGTTATTCATCGCAATTTAGCTAAAAATATTTTGCCCTGTCATTTTAGTGAGGAAAGTGCATATTTTGGCGAAAAATAGTGGTTCCCCGTGTTTTCCACTTTAGACCCCGCGTTTTCCACCAGACCCCGCGTTTTCCACCGGACCCCGCGTTCTCCACCGGACCCCGCGTTTTCCACCGGACCCCACGTGGCCACCAGACCCCTCGTTTTCCACACCCCGTGACCCCGTACCCTGGGACCCCGCACCCCGGGACCCCAGCCCCGCGTTTTCCACCTAGCCGTTTTGTTCGTTTAATTAATTATTGGGTTTAGTGAGATGCTTTGCTGAATTTCTTTAAGGGTTATTGATTAAGGACTGGTAAAGCTATGGCCGAAAAAAGGACTGCGAAGCCGTTGGCAAAAATAGCACTTGAGATTTTGCACATTTTCCGGCGCAATTTTGGGAAGAAACAGCCGAAACTACAAAATTGTCCAAAATTTGCTTCACATGTAGGATTACTGTATAATTATTTACAACATCCAAATAAATAACTGAAGCTACGCTGTTAGGCTTGCCTAAATCTATATTATTAAGTTTTATTTCAGCTCTGGTAGAAAGAAATAAGGATTTCAATTTTTGAGCCAATGCTGTGTTGATATGTTTTAAAACTTAATTTTTAGGACTTGAGGTAATAAGATCAAGATGTTTATATTTATACCAGTAGCGAAAGCTTTTTCAGAGTTAACCATTGCATATGCTATATTCGAGATAATGATTTTCCTGGTGTCTGCCTATAATTTTGGGTAAGGTATTCTTGGCTTGCATGTGACGTCATCATTTTCCAAAATCCAAAACTAAAGAGCCACCAAAGTTTTTATCCACATCCGGCATTAGACGGGGAAAAGTGACATCTGTTTACAACTTTTCAGCTCGGTAGCTTGCTTCGTCTGGAAACCAGCGCATTTTGAATTTCAGAGTTATGGCGGTGCGTGACATGAAGCTACGATGGCGTTTGTTGAAAAATATATTCTTATCTCGTTATTTTTAGCCTATTTAGAAATTAAAGTATCAGGAAAAGCCCTTATGGACATACTCGTTTGTTCAGTACAGATAATAAGTCGCCTAGATAGCCGAAGTAAGTCACAGATGTTTACACTATTATCCGGCCACCATGTTGGGGTTCCAAAGAGGTCCACCAACATGGCGGCCCCATACTGGGCTCTATAAATTTGAGCAAAATATTTTGACGAATATCTGAAGTTTAGGAAAACGCACGGACTTGAAAGTTAGACAAGTGTCATCTTCACCAGTCTCCTACAACATAACAATTTCTTGACTTTATCCACGTAATGGTTTTCGATTTATTTTTACATTGCGTGACAGTGCAAGCCAAGAATACTTTCTTCTTACTTATATTTTTTATATTTTTATCTGTCATCTTCAAGCAAACAAGCCAAGCTAACATTATTAACATGGTAGAGAGCAGTACAGATATCACCAATAAAAGAGGTAATGCATTAACCTCAGTTATAATGCCAAGTGCTGTCTACTTTGTAAAAAAATTAAACTTACATATATTATTAATCTGCATTCACTAAATGATAGCATTTTGGTTTGTCAACAGGAAATGTTAGTTGTACAAACAGCCACCAAACAGCACTCGTTTTAAATAATGGATGCATGGCAATAGGCCTTATCACGGTTTCCGACGCCATTTTGACGGGTAGGCAAAGCGGTCAGAAATTACAGTGTTTGTATGGGAATCCGATGGCAAATAACTTTTTCCAAAATCGAATTTTACACAAATTGTGAATCGAAATGTTAAAATATCAGGTGGAAGATTGTATTCACCAAGTTTGAAGGATGTAACTTAACTAGAAGACGCTCAGTTAATTTTTATAATTTAGCATACATTTGTCTGTAATTTTTTTTCGGCGCCGCCGCGTCTTCCCAGCCAAATTTACAGACAAATGTATGGAAAATTATAAAAATTAACTGAGCGTCTTCTAGTTAAACTACAACCTTCAAACTTGGTGAATACAATCTTCCACCTGATATTTTAACATTGCGATTCACAATTTGTGTAAAATTCGATTTTGGAAAAAGTTATTTGCCATCGGATTCCCATACAAACACTGTAATTTCTGACCGCTTTGCCTACCCGTCAAAATGGCGTCGGAAACCGTGATAAGGCCTATTGGAGCTAGTGCAAAGGTATTTACCACTTAAAATAATTTGGTATTGATATCCAGGTGATCTGGTGACGTAATGAAAAGACCCGGCTAGAAAATTTTAATGCCGTATCCCACAACCACGTGCGGTCCTAGGTGTTGTTTACCCATTGCCAAAACCTAACAGATCATTTCCCGTGTCTCCCAAATTTCCTGTTACTGAATGTAAAGAGTAAAAGTTGAAGTAGAACCGATGAGATCTATGGTTGGCGAAATGGTGCAAAATTCACAAAGTTTATATTTATTCACATTCAGCAACTAACTTTATATTAACGAATATATTTATTCACATTCAGCGACTAAATTTATGTTCACGAATATATTTATTCACATTCAGCAACTAAATTTATATTCACGAAGTTTTCTTATTTGAACACAAATATAGTTACTCACATTTACGAAATGTATTCATTCACATTCAATATCGTCGGTGACATGGTGCAGAATTTGATATTCATTCACATTCACAATCAATATTTTGATTCACAAATAAAGTAATTCACCAGGGTAATTTTTCATTCAGCATTTTCTGCGCAACTAATTTCGCGCACTTGTACATACCGTGGTGCTCAGCGGCCTTACATACACATGTGCGGAGAAAAATATGGCGGAGGTAAACGAGAATGTGGAAGACACCATTAGGCGCTGTGTGAGGGAAGAAATGCGAAATTTCAGAGGTGAAAGAACACCTGGGAGACTTGGAACAGAAAACCTTTTGAACAGAACAAGGTCCTTGATACAATCTGCGGCGTCTTCCGCGGCAAGAGAACTTCCAAGAGAGCGACCTAAACGATCTTTCAACGGCTTTAACAGTGCTCCAGGCCACCCTCATCGGCCCCTAAAGAAGAAAAAAGGAGATAGCCGGACTCTGGGCAACCCAATCCCAAAGAGTGTCCATTTACTCGAAAAATCAACCCCTGATGATGACGATGATGGAGAAGAAGACTACAACGGGCAAGGAACTAAATCATACCGTGAAAACATGGTGGTTCTGAAGGGTGAGTTCGACCTTATTCCGGGCCACAGTGAAGACGAGGTTAGGAGCGAGCTTGTGGAAGTTTTTAAGACTAAATTCAAACTTATTACCAAGTTTGACTTTGATTTCGTTAAAAGAGAAAGAAGTTCAGTGATTGTGCCTGCAGTTAAGCCTGGCCACAAATGGGACTTCGCTCACATAAAAAATCTTTGCGGTCAGGGTCGGCTGTACACCCAATTAAATGTTTCAAGCGAAGAACTGTTGGAAAGAGAAGGTGAGGGGAATGATGAAATAAACTTCAATCCGGAACCATCCATCACTATTGATGATGCACCATCCCCAAGTTACTTGGACTTGCCTGTTTTTGAAGTACAGCCTGTAAAGCCAAGTCAAGTGGAAGTTCTGCAGCAGGTATTCCCAAGGATGTCAGCAAGTGATGCAAGGGATGCCATTTCACAATTTGGCTCCGCTGATGCAGCAGCAGATGCACTTAGTCAAGGTGGGTCAAATCAAGAAAGAAAGAACTGCAAAGGAAAAGTGACCGTCAATGAAAAGCCAAACAATTCCTCAGAAATCTTGCTTGAGCTTAAGAGCCAAATGAAAGGGCCATGTGAGAAGCTCACTGTGGACAAAGAAGATTTGGTCTCTGATGCTTTGTACCATTACAAGAGTAGAGACTTCGAAGCTACAACTCCACTTCGCATCCGAATTAGGAATCAAGTGGCAGTTGATAATGGTGGAGTTTTGAGACAGTTCTACAGTGATGTTTTTGCGTCACTGGCTTCGAGTGATGAAATGAAGCTATTTCAGGGGGAGGTCAGGAGGAGGCTGCCACTATTTAAGAACGAGCATGTGATAACTGGCATTTTTGAGATACTTGGCAAGATGATTGCACATAGCTTAGTTCAGGAGGGCCCTGGTTTCCCGTACCTAGCTCCAGTGATCTATTCATACATTTCCAGTGGTGACTTGCAGGTGGCACTTCTGAAGGTGTCAATCATGGATGTGTGTGATCCCATTCTAGCTGGTGTCATTAAGAAGGTAAGAGCCTATATGAGGATCGTTTGTACAGAGGAACATGTACATGTAAATGTAGAATTGCATTTTTCAGTCTTAGTTTTTTTCTGCAGTCAAACAGCTAGACTGTTACATGTAAAAGTAATTGTGTTATTATAATGCAGAAACTGAACAGGTTATTAATGTGATCTCCAGAAAAAAAATGTGATGGAAAACTATAGTATAGTGAATGTGAATGATGCAATGAAATCACAGAAAATGATGCATGGCTACCAAAGGACTTAAACCCATGACCTTTGTATCAAATAAAATAATATAGCAATTGAAAGTTACCACTGAGATATGGCACTGTAGGTCTTAAAATTACTAAGGAAGCAATAGTTGATAATGGACAAAACAATTATAGCAATTAAAAATTGGCCAGAGTAATGTTTATCTCTGCTAACCTCTTAGTGCACTCACTGATGATGGTCAACTTCTCACCCTGTAGATTACAGATGGTGAAGACACCGCTCGTGTCAATGAGGATACAGACTTTCAGCAGTACATGGCAGAAAGCGGAGAAACAAGGCTTCTAATGGTAGGTAATCATATTGTTGCATGCTGCAAGACTATTTTCATTCCGAAATAGGATAACAGCTTAAGGACGGTGCCTACTTTTGTTAATGCGCACACGTTCTGCGCATCACGCAAGCCATGGTTTAGGCACTACGTCCGCGCTTGGCTTGACACTGACGCAATCAACTACGCCATCAAGTACACGACTAAAATGAAAGCAAATTTTTTCTACCGTGATTAAATCAAGTTTAATGAACCTGTTCTTAAACCAGGAACGCCAGAATAGCAGTATATCGCCAACTACTAACAGTTTACATCTTCCATCTGAAAACCAAGTTGTTATCTGTCCAAAATTATAATGAAATCCAACTGTAAACATGTACCTGTAGATGGCGTAGTGCGCGCGCAAAACAAGTGCGAGAGACGCAATTGTCTTACTTACTGGGGAGGTGACAGGAACCAAATGTAACGGGCACCGTGAAAGTTTTCAAAAAAGATCAATAACTTTAAAAAACGCGTGGTTACCCCTACATTTTATGTTATGAAATGGAAGTGGCAAGCCTATTCAATACTTGATTAGTTTCTGGTTGCGAGCAAAAGGTATTTAGACTGTATTTTAGCTGAACCAGAGGTAGGCTGTCAGAGGCGCTAAAAGCGCTGTTACAACGATCTTTTTATTAAAAACTGTACCAAAAATGGTTTTTGTGTTACCATTCGCCATGTAGTTTAGAGATCTTTATAAATGTGTTTGTTTTTCTGCGTGTAAAGGTGAATTCTAAGGAAATCTGTAATGAAATATCCTTTTCTTCTTTTTTAATAAAAATGCTGATGTCAGCGTTTTTGTCGAGATTCAAAGCTAATTATCTCGAAAAAATGCATGGCTACCACCATTTTTCTTTGTGGATTCCAAAAGCCCTTGCAAAGATCTACTTTTTCCGCGTGGTCCTAACTTGGCGCAAAATCCTTTGTATTTAGTAGGCACCGTCCTTAAGGAGATAAACAGCTCCTATTAAATTTATGTGTATTAAAGTTGTGTGAAATCTAAAAGATTATAGGTCAATATCATGTTTTCTGGAAAGATATACATATTTTAGGGCAAGATAATTTACATATTAGTGTCGCCAACTCAACCAGTGCCACCCAATGTTTTTCTTCCAATCACAAGACAAGTACAGAACAAAAGAATTGGATTTTCCTTCAATTCCCAGTCACATTTTACCCTCATTTGAATGAATTCCGATTCTCATGATCTGAACTGGTCTTGCAATTGGCAGAAAATTTTGAGTGGCCTCGGTTGAGTTCGTTACACTCTAATTTAGTTTTACACGTCTTTAATTTTTTAATTTTTGAAGAGTATTTAATTTTTAGCTTATCCCTCTCTCTAACTCATGTTTTTTACCTTTGAAGGAAACCAACAAGTTGGATGTGGTGCAGTCACTTGTGACTTACAGTGTGCTAACCAAGAACAAGTGTTTGCTCGATCAGATGAGGAAAGGATTAATGACTCTTAATGTCTTGTCCCAAATTGAAAGGTATCCAGAAATGTTTGAGCATCTGTTTGTGGATAAATTAGGCAATGTTACTTCTGATTTTGTGAAGAATCTTCTGCATATTCCAGATGAAGATAATAGTGTTGCCTCAAGGAGGTCCATTCAGATGCTAATGTCATTTCTCGATACCTCTAAGGAGAGTGAATTGAAAGATTTTCTTCAATTTGTTACCGGTAGCCGTTCTGTTACTAGTAACATGGCTCCAGGTTGCATTGAGGTGAGCTGTGTTGAAAGTGAATCATTTTTTGCATCAACATGTTTAATGGAACTAAAAATTCCCAATAATTTCTCCAGTTTAACTGAGTTTAGCGGAGCATTCAAGGCAGTGCTGTTGGGTAGCAACTTCACTACAGCCTGAGTTGTTTGCACTTAACGTACCGGTACTCAGCCCTTCAGTTTATATGTTCGCAGATTTTTAAAATAATTTTGAAGTTTGTTATACAAGTGTTTGTTAAAGTGTTAAGGTTTGTGACTTAGAGATCATAAAGAAAGATGGAATCATAATGAACATTCCAACTTGGATGTTGATTCCCAACATCACATCATCTTTGCAGAGTATTTAAAGTTTGGTGTCAGGTAGCAGTACACCCACATTCAGGTTTCTTTAATTCAGTTTTTTATGGTACTGTACATAAAAAACCGTGATGACAATCTGGAACTGCCTTTGGGCTAACCTTTTAATTGTCAACATTATGTTACAGAAAAAAACATTCAATTTATTGTAACAGTTTTTATGGTATCCTTAATGTATACCCCATGTTTTAAGGTCTTAAAACACATCAGTTTCCTTGTGTATATTTAAGTTGATTCTTTAGATTGAGGAAGTAAAATTGATATCTTCATATCTGTGTCTTTGTGTGCTTTTACAAGTGGCTAAATGAAAATAAGACTAAGTTAAATGAGAAACAATGCTGTCCAGCAGTCCCTCCCTCAGCATTGTTGCAGGGTGGCCTTGGGGATATGCGCAAGGGTCCCATGTGGTTTACACCTTGGCTTTGGTTGTCAAGTCATTCTGCAATTGTTTTTGTTATCAGATAGTTCTCACTTAGTTTACTCCAGGTCCACCCCTTCTTTTTGGCATGGTAATTATGAGGTATCTTTGTTTGCACTGTTCTTTCAATGTGGTGGAGACTGGTGGTTTTTGCTTACAAGGTTGTCATGGATATCCCATGTTTTCAGCTAGGACTGCTTTGTGGCCCCACTTTTTTCAGGCACCATTCCCCAAGCTCATCTTTTGCTTATGAGGTCAATGGGAACTTGGTGTCAATGGCACTTTGCAATTATTACAACGCTCAAAACTTTACTAAAGGTCTTGTTTGACACAGCAATGCAAACAATTAAATTTATTAGAATGAAAACCACTCGAACCCTGAAAGTGAAAAACAAAGACTGGATAGTGATCTACTTATCACCTTTTCTTGCTATGTTATTTGGTTTTTAACATCAATATCTACTTGACTGACAAATGGCGTAACATTTCACAAACAAGTCTCCAAAATGTGACATTTTGTTGCCCTTATCCAGACCCTCAAGTAGTCAATTTGAAATGTGCAGAAAAGGAACCTCAAGCAATTTAAGGTCTAGTAGGGAAGCTGACAACCATCTGAAGGAAATTACATGTAATGACATTCTACATGATAGTCACAGATGGGATCTTACTCCACATTCACATAACATGACTATGATAAGATCATTTGGAAAACTTGCAAAGTAAGGGCCTGGAGGACTTTAATTACCTGCTGACATGAAAAACTTGAATGAGAGGAGTACTGAATCAACCAATTTTGATATATTAAAATTCAGCGTAAAACAATAGACCTCAGTACGAGGCTCCGGAGAATAAGAGGGGTTTAGTCCCCAATTCCTCGTTCTGAAGTCTATTGTGTTATGCTGAATTTTAATATATCGAAATTGGTCTATTCAAAAAGACCGTTATTGCATAGCATTCTCCCAGCCTCCCAGCTGTCCTCTTTTAAATGGAATGTAAACAAATTTGCCCACTCTACACCCCGGGGGTTACACCCCTAAAAAGGATGGGGTGCTTGTCAAAATGTTTTTTTTTTTAATACCCCTGAAAGGTACCAGAATTTTGATTTTGTGGGCATGGCACAAATTCATTTTCATCCTTAACAGGTACCAGTAATTCAACCAATATGGTGGCATACCAAATACAACTATAATCCCCATCATTTTTCAGATCATTAACCTTAAGAGTTCCAAAGAACAGTCATTTTGGGTTAATCACCCTAGACGGTACTAATCCACAAATTTTACTCCCGAGAAAGTACAATGAGCAGCCCCATCATATTGACGAGAAGTCCCCTGGGGCTCCAGACATTAATTGTCAGCAATGAGTGTCGTTAAGTTCATCTGAACGGATTACTAATCATGCGCACCCATTTGATTGCATACAAAGTCAAGTGCTTGTTGATACAAGTCAATCCCATAGAAATTTGATTCTTGTAATGGATCTACTTCATGTTGAAGCTGTTCGAGGGAATCTTGGGTTATATCAATAGCTACATCATCAACATTAACAGAAGAAAGACCATCATCACTAGGGTGAGGGGCCTGTGGATCATAGCCGTACCATTCAAGGTCGTCGTTGCTTACTGCTGATTCTGCTACGTCTGCAACTGCATTAAGGTCACGATTCCGGTGGTCAATCATTCCGTTGCTCCAGATTCTCATAGGTGTCCAGTTCCTCTCTGTTCTAATTGGATGAAGATTCCAAGCTGATGTAAAGCTTTCAAGAGCTCTGTTTATTCTCGGCAGAAAAATGAATTGAAGAACAAATAAATGAATATCATTATTTCTATCAAGGATGCCAGCTTCTTCCATAGATTGGAAGGTATAATAGAACATGTGGGTCACAGCACGGAAAACATCTCTCCAGAGCCGTTCAATGCGCTGATTCTGTGTTGAAGTTCCAGCAATGTAGCTTCCTCTATTGGTTCCTCTAACATCTTCCATCAGGGCCCACACAAGCACATTTTCACCACCATGATCAGTACGGACTCGGGATGGCCACTGGTAATTCTGTGTAGCCGATAAGAAAACTTCTCTGACTGTCTCACTTCTGTTGTTTGTTGAGCACTTCAAGAAAACGATAAGATGGGAGAAACCGTCTATCACCCCCGTGGGTGACAAATCCCCACGATACCAAGCTGTGATGGCCGTCGATATGCCATAAGCTATTTGGACCAGGTACTGAATAGGCGCGCCTGGTGACCACAACTGCCCATCGAATTCTGGAGTTTTCTGGATCAACACGAGCAATGCTTGCTCTTATTCTATCACGCTGCACCCGTAAGCCCAGTGAGCGAAGGTGCCCTGACATTAACAAATACCCAACCAAGTTTCCGTGCGTACTCATGAACTGCCTCACGGTGTTATCCAGATGCTCATCAGATAAAGGGGAAAACCCTGTAGCTTCCTGCAGTCCATACTCAACAACACGCCGCCGCAAAGTCCAACGCGATACTAGAAGCATTCTAGCTATTTCAGTCCAGCAAAGGCCTAATGATCGAAGATTGAGCAGCACGTCTTCTGGTATATCAAGCCTCGGTCGACCTCTGTCTCCATTTCTTTCCACTTTCGGACCGACAAGTGAATACAGAGCGAGATGGGTGCACATCGACGAGTTTCTACCGATCCATTGCCTATGCAACTGATGGAAGTTTCCCACAATTTCCTTCATTACCATTCTGGTCTCTGCGAGAAATGGTAAGATGGTTTGAAGCGCCTGTATAACAAACTCCAGCCTTATCTGGACAGCTTCCCGACGATCAGAATCAGTTGTTTCCCATGACGCTTCACATTCATCAAGGAGGTCAACTGCAGCCCCAAAGAAGAGTTCCCAATTGGATTCGGATTCCGATGGCAACCTGGCCGCCATTTTGATCAGAGAAACGCGGGCTCACGTTGTATGCACTAAACCTATGCGCAGTAATTCGTGAATGGATATATATTTCGTGAATTTTGCACCATTTCGTGCACGAAACAAATTTCTGAACACAACTATTTAGTCTGTGAAAGTGAAGCCACAAAATGGCTGAATGCGGATAAATATACGTAACTGTTAAAAAAAATATCAAGCGTGAATGAATACATTTCGTAAATGTGAGTAAATATATTTGTGTTCAAATAAGAAAACTTCTGTGAATGTGAATTAATATATTTCGTGAATATAAATTTAGTTGCTGGATGTGAATAAATATATTCGTGAATATAAATTAAGTTGCTGAATGTGAATAAATATATTCGTGAACATAAATTTAGTCGCTGAATGTGAATAAATATATTCGTGAATATAAAGTTAGTTGCTGAATGTGAATAAATATAAACTTTGTGAATTTTGCACCATTCCGCCAACCATAGATTTCTGCCCTCGCGACTGCGTTACCAGATCACCTGGATGTAAAGATAGGTTTATCTGGGCCAAATTGCCTTAAACTTACTGCACCTGAATTCCATCTAGTCGCAATTAAAGAGATTTTGCTAGCTGAATTTGTAATATACCGGTAACTGGAATACCATTTTAAAGTGCCACTGAAACGAAATTTTCGTACTCTCTTTTATTAACCCACTTTGTAGTTTCAAATGTGGTTAAAATGGTGATGTACTTTTTTTTTTTCAAATCCTAACAGAAAGTACTTTTTTCGGCTGCCGAAATCATCTTTTTGGAGCAAAGCTGTGTCCGGGCTCTGGAACCGCGTTTAAGGACCTTGTGACGTCACTAGTTGTATTCATGCAGGAAGCGCTGAAGATTCTCTCTTGTTTTCACCTGGTTTATTCAAGATTATTCTTCATATTGTCAATACCTACTAGTTTTTTATTTTGTGATTTCTGACCAGTCTTGACAGTAAATTCACATCATAAACGTTGGAGGGCGCCAAAGTGTGTAGCTTCGCCAAAATGAACACTACAGATTAGAACATCTCACTGTATATTTCAAATATCTTGAGGACTCGATTAGAGACTTCGACAACGAGTATGGAAACTATAACATCACATCCTGAAGCCTAAACACAATATATCGTC